>CM054129.1:128823273-130023273 GCA_028751855.1 Ambrosia trifida
TGGATCGGGTCTGTTGTTTGGCACTGATTATGTAAATGGAGGTTTTGGGCCGAATGGAAGTCTTGGGCCTGTTAGTCAACCTAAAGTTCTAGATTATATAGATAGATTGGGCTTAAGCATGGTGTTGGATTACATGGCCAGAGATTGGACTATTCGAGCTTTGGTATTCTAGGTCCACGCCCAACATTATTTTTGGCCAGTCTTCTAGTAGGACTGGTCCATTTTTGATGTTGACTGATTCACCTACTAGTGGATATGCACCCTACTATCGTCTCCATGCGGATGTTCATGTGTTTGTCACTATGTTGAGTCTTGGGTTCCCTACTCTGTGCGATTGCTTATATGACCTCAGATCGTTATGTGGCTTTTGACACTACTCCTTGTATTGTTTCCGATTGAGCCATTGTTGGTGACGGTACATCTCTTACTATTTCTCATATCGGTTCTTCTTTACTTTGTTTGTATACTTGTACTTTACTTCTTCGTTATGTTCTTGTTATTCCTGGCTTAGCCAAAAACCTATTATCGATTACTCACCTTGTCATCGACCATCCGGTTGTTGTGAGTTTCTTAGTTTATGGTTTGTCTATTCAGACATTTACTGGTCATATCCTTCACCACATGCGTCCTAGTTGTAGCACCCGTCAATTTTCCAAGTCAACCCGTATACTTACTAAACAAGTCTTTATTTTTATTTTATTTTATTTTTTTATGTGCATATAATTATTTTAGTATGACTTATGCATGGGAAAGCCACATGATAATCAAGAACAACAATTCCCAACATACATATATCTCTAATCACATCAATATTTCACTAATATGGTAGTTACTTTAATCACACTTAGATTCATGATGTCCCATTTTCTACAATTAGCCACCCTTGAATCTTCCTAGAAATTGACTAATATGCTAACAGATATATTGTGAGTTGAGAATGAGAATGCGCAAAAGCACAAAAAAAAAAAAAAACACACACACACAAAGTTCTGTATTAAACTTTTATTCATCTACATCCATCCTTCTGAGTTCTGGCCATCTTTGTTGAATGCTGAATGCTTAAAAACACCAAAAAAATCGTATATTGTGAATTGATAATCATCATCATCATCATCATCATCATCATACTCAGTTTCCCACATATAGCAAAAGCTAAGGTAAGGTCTGAGGAGGCTAAGATGTAGACAGCCTTACCTCTACACTGTGGGAATAGAGAGGTTGCTTCCAGTGAGACCCCCCGGCTCAATAGTGGCTTTATATCAAGCCTTAGACATAAGGCACATAACACTTAGCAATCGGGACAAACCCAACTGGTGCATGTACCCCCCTTGTCTTTTGACTATCAACGCCACCACCTGATGCATGATTAACCGTCCGTCATTTTTAACGTTATTTTCACGAAATTAGTAAAATAACGCTAAAATTAGTGAATTGATAATGAGAGGATGAATGTCATGATATGGTTTAAATGCCTTTTTTTCAATTGTGCTGGTAAATGTACCGTCCCTTCTCATAATGGGTTAGAAAACTTGTAACAAATGTTTAAGATGGAGTTGCAACGGGTTAAAAGTTAAGTTTATTATACCTAACTAGACTTTTGCCCGTGTTTACACGCGGTTCACCAACGTACAATTATTTTGAGTGGTAAAACGTAAAAAAAATATAGTAGAAATATTTTATTAAAATTTAAAAGAAACCAACACACATTTTATTCAAATATCACTAAATATTTCTTTATACACCACATTTTTTGTTTTAGTCTTGACCTTTCCATTAACATCAAGTATAAGTAACTTCACACCTGCCTTGCTTTTAACTCTTGACAATGCGACATAAAGCTGGCCATGTGAGAATACAGGGTCTCTTAAATACAATCCAACCTTCGATAGAGACTGTTCTTGGCTTTTATTGATGGTCATTGCGAAACATACGCTTATTGGGAATTGGCACCTTTGGAACTTGACTGGAATCTTGTTATCAGATGGTATCATATTTATTCTAGGAATAAGAGTTTTGGTACCAATGTTTCCACCTGATATGATTTCGGCTTCAATAACACGCTTTGCAAGTTTGGTACCAATGTTTCCACCTGATATGATTTCGGCTTCAATAACACGCTTTAACATTTTCTTATCTCCTGTTAAAGAAAATGATGTGGTTTAAATTAGTGAATTGATAATGAGAGGATGAATGTCATGATATCGTTTAAATTCCTGATCCCGACCGGTTTTACCGATTATTTCACCGTCGTGTTTTCGGACGGGTAAGTGGTCGGGTTTTCCTGGGAATTGGTGGTAATTGGTGGCCTAGGTGCTCTCAAGTACCTGATTCGCCAAAAGGGTGCCCGAGAGTGCTCGGAATTGATTCGTTGGCCGTTAAAAAAAATGTAACGTCCCTTCTCATAATGGGTTAGAAAACTTGTAACAAATGTTTAAGATGGAGTTAGAAAATGATGTCTTTTATCTAGCAAGAATTGTATTTGTCCTAATACATTTAATGGCCTTTTGAGTGGAATATGGGTCATGAGGTATTAGCCTATGGTTTTTATACAGTATTATGCACTTATGTAACATGCATAGATGCATAGGACTAGGTGATTGTTGGGCTACAAAAAAACCGAACGAACAAAAACAAGGCATTGTTTGTGTTCATTTGTTAAGGAAATTATGTGTTCATGAACACTTGTTGAACAAGATTTCCTGTTGTGTTCGTTTGTTAAGTAAAACTTGTGTTCGTGTTCGTTTGTTAATTTTGTTTATAAACACACACGAATACAAACGGACATTAATGAACACAGAGAAGTGTTCGTGAACGGAAACAAACACAAACGGACATATATTAACTTTCGAATAAGGTCGAATATATTCACATACATTAATTATCCAAATATACTTAGTACTCAACATAATATTAGTAAACATAATATTGGTAAACATGATAAGTAGTGTCTCAAAAAACTAAGTTCGCATCGGAGGTGAATAGAGGAGGGCGTCGGAGGTACATGGCGGTGAGCGTCGAAGGTAGAGGGCGTCAACGCTGGAAGGTGGAAACATATAATGAGCGTGGCTACTAAAAATAGATTTACTGATCTTATATAGCCATATAAATACCTCACATATATTATTTATTTATTGGGTAGAAATAAAAGAAAAAAATATAAAAATTAAAAACTATAGTAAATTATCAAACACAAACGAACATAAACGAACACGTTACCGAACCTTCACGAACATAAACGAACGAACGCGGTCTTTGTTCGTGTTCATTCATTTATTAAACGAACGAACATAAAAAAACTTTCGGTCAAACGGTTCATAAACTATTTGCTAAACGTTCAGTTCATTTGCAGCCCTAGGTAATTGGAATAGCCAAAGTTAGTATATGCTTAAAATAAAAACGGTAAAAAATACATTTTAAGGAATTTAGAAGGTATTGGCTTCATCCTAATATACTTTGTAGGAGCGATCATTATCAGCCAATATTAAACTTATTATGGTATAAGTTTGATAAAACTTCATTATATGGCCAAAAGGTTGACGTTGAAAAGGTCATAAAAGGTTAGAATTGATCCGAAGATCGACGAACTCATTGTGGTTTTTAATTGGCGTTAAATAAGACGTGTAAGACCATTCCACCCACATTGACTATTTGATACGCGTAGTATTGTCGTCAAACGAAAGCTTCATAAGCATTAGGCATCAGAGGCACGCTTATGCAAAATAAATAAAATTAAAATTGAGAAGATTTCTCGTATACAAAAGATGTGGTAAGTGTGTTCCGACTTAAAACGTAAAATTTTGACAACAAAAGCAAATAGGTTAAACACATCATGTTGTATTGAGAAGACAATCACATGTGAGGATGACAATAGGACGGGTTTGTGACAAGTATTGGTAATCTCAATAATATACCCGGTTGTAAAATCATGTCACATACTCAGCCTAATATTCGTCGAGCGTATCTCTGGTATCGAACATACATGCGAGCATCAAATGTGACAATTGGGATTTTAAAATACATTTTTCCTTAATACTCAGCCTAATATTCGTGAGGCTTGGTTTGACAACCCACACCAAAACCCCCACCCCACTCCCCATACTCTAGGGTGGACAGGGTGGTTATAACACATCATTTTATCACACCCAATCACTTTATGTCGCCTCATTTTTTTACCTTTTATCACATCTATCATTAAACACATGGGGTGGTCATATCACACCATCACTAAATTCACTAAATCATTCATCACCAATCACAACATTTCACCTCATCCCCAAACAAACCACCTGATTCTGTAATCAAGGTCGTTGATCTGCTCACGATTACTAGAACCCGCCAAAACTTAATTCTCTAGAAAATAAATACTTCTTAACTTAAAAATAATTAGTTTTCCTAAAGAGATGTTGTGAAGAAAAATATTTATTAAAATAGGTGTTTTGAAAAATGTAATTTTTTTTTAAAGGTTAATTTTTTTATTAATTCTGTGATCATTAGGACTTGAACTCTAAACCTCCCACAACCTATTGTTTTAAAAGTTTTGCCTTTGCCGACGAGGACAACCAGGGGCGAAGTATGCTTTGGGCCAGGGGTGGCCCTGGCCCCCCCTGTTTTTTGGCGCAGTGTGGAAATTTACGATTTTCATAGGTAAATTGAGTCTGGGTTAAGTCCGGCCCCCGCCGATTTTTCACTACCGATTGAAAAAAATTGAGTTCGGCCCCCATCGATTTCGAAACCAAGCTTCGCCACCGAGGACAACCCCAGTTTTGAAAAATGTAATTGACACATTCAGCCACTAAGTTTGACCAATAAATTTAAACAAATAACTTGAATTCAATTACGAAATTTGACAAAGTATTCAAACTACAACTCATACGTCAAACAAGAAAACAATAATAAAACCGAGTTTAATTTATTCATTTTTGCAATGCTAATACCATAAACCAAGTTCCATCTAGTTTCATTTTTGCAACATCGATAATGTTGATGGTAGCCAAAAAATCATACATCTTTTTAACCCTATTCATACTAAAATTATTCGTCCTTTCAGTGTCTCAAGATATCACTTGCAACAACAATGTGAATTTCACTATAAATGGTACGTACGAGAGTAATCTTGATGATGCTTTATCATCCTTGACATCTGATACCAACATCAGGTACGGGTTCTACAACCAGTCGGTTGGTCAAACCCCTGATCAAGTCAACGTGATCGGGCTATGTAGAGGCGATGTTGAGCCAGATGATTGTAGGAGGTGCATAAATGAAACTAGTGCAAGAATACGAAATACTTGCCCGAACCAAAAGGGTGCAATTGGTTGGTATGGTAACTGTATGTTAAGGTACTCTAATGTGACCATATTGGGAACTGATCCAGACACTAGTGTTACACGCATGGGGTATAACCCTAGTAACGTGCCCAACGTGGACCAGTTTAATCAGGGACTTAACCGGCTGTTTAAACAGCTTAGAAGCGAAGCTTCAAGTGGTGGATCTCTTCGTAAATACGCCGCGAACAGCACGGATGGACCTGGGTTTTCGACAATTTACGGGTACATGCAGTGTACACCGGATTTATCCGAAATCCAGTGTTATAATTGCTTGGATAGTGCTGTTACGAATATTCGAAATGGTAGTAGTGGAGCAAACATTTATTATCCTAGTTGCGTTTTTAGATATGAAATTTACAGATTCCTTGATGCTACGGTGGATCTTACACCACCATCGCCACCCCCAACAGAATCATCTCCGCCACCACCACCACCGTCACCTTCAGGTAAACATCTGATAGATACACTTGACTAGCTTGTACTCATTTAGGGGTGTCAATTATGTCGGGTTTGTATGTTGGAAGGTTGGAAGGATACGGTTGGTGGGTTAAAATGTTCAACCCGAACCCGCACATACATGTTGATGAGTTATAAGCGGGTTGAATAATACGAATAGTTTTTTTAGGAAAATATTGAAAATCTTGAAATATGGATTGTATATTGTATGTGTCTTCAGAAAAATGGAAAATAGGAAAGAAAAAAAAAGACCATAAACATTTTTTTGTAATATTACTTAACCCGACCTGTATAGAAAAAAGGTCGTGTTAACCGACCCAAAACCTTTTTTTTTTGTTTTTTGCATCAGCTTTTGGTTAGATTTTGGGTCGTGTCAGGAATAACCACCCATATGTACTATCCTACAAGATCCTCTATACCTTCACTAATATTCTACGAGATTTTCAGGCAACAGTAGTAACACTGCAATTATTGTGGTGATTGTCGTCGTTGCAACCCTAACTCTTGTGATATTTGTGGTGGTCTTCGTCTATGTGTTCATGAGAAGAAAAAGAAAGAAGGAAACACATCCACGGGAGAATTTAGGTGTGTGTTCTTTGTTAGTTTATCTTACTTTCTTGATTCAAATTTATGTTTTCGATGACTTATTATACGTGGTGATAATTCTAGTTTATGAAGAGGAAGACACCAACGAAATTAGTACAGCTGAATCGTTGCAATATAGCTTTGGTATAATTAGAGCAGCAACAAATGACTTCTCTGAGAGCAATAAGCTCGGTCAAGGTGGATTTGGTTTGGTTTATAAGGTAAACAAGGCACTAGAAATTAAGTTATGATATGTTAATTGCGAAATGTTTTTTTAAGGATCATGAAGATCAATAACATCTTTTGCTTAAAATTTTTAGGGTAAGTTACAAAACGGACAAGAAATAGCTGTGAAAAGGTTGTCAAGGGATTCGGGGCAAGGCGACCAAGAATTCAAAAACGAGGTTTTGTTACTTGCAAGGTTGCAACACCGAAACTTGGTTCGGCTTCTTGGATTTAGCCTAGAAGGGTCTGAACGGCTTTTGATGTATGAGCTTGTACAAAATGCAAGTCTAGATAAATTTATATTCGGTAAGTTGACCCTTCACAAAATTACTCTATAAAAAATATAATGATTAATTTGTTGAAATTCATTCTTTTGATAATAGACTCAACAATTATCTTAAATCATTAGATCCAGTAAGGCGTACGATTCTTGATTGGGAAAGAAGATACAAAATTCTAGGAGGTGTCGCGAGGGGACTTCTTTATCTACATGAAGATTCACGACTAAAGATAATTCATCGAGACCTAAAAGCTAGTAACATTTTGTTGGATTCTCAAATGAATCCAAAAATCGCAGATTTTGGTATGGCAAGGTTGTTCACACCCGAAGAAACCCAAGCCAACACTAGCAGAATCGTTGGAACATAGTAAGTCTCACTAATATTGGATTTTTTTTCCTATATTGTAAATCATGTGATTTATTCTATAGTATTGTCTTACCATGTGTAGTAATTGACACGTATTTTTTGATGTTAATTAGTGGATACATGGCACCTGAGTACGCAATGCACGGTCAGTTTTCAGTAAAATCAGACGTGTTTAGTTTTGGTGTATTGGCGCTCGAAATTGTAACGGGCCAAAAGAACCACACCTTCCAAAACGGAGTAGTGATTGAAGATCTTCTTAGTCATGTAAGTTTTTCATTTATATTATCTTCAAACGTTTAATTTTTAGTTTACCTTTAATTCCATGCATGTTGTAATTTTTTGTTTCTAGGCATGGAAAAGTTGGAGAGATGGGACGGCCTCAAATCTAATCGATCCTGTATTGAGAGACGGATCCAATTCCCTACGCGATATGATTCGATGCATCCACATTGCTCTATTATGTGTTCAAGAAGACTTAAATGAGAGGCCAACCATGGCTTCAGTTATTCTCATGCTTGGTAGCTTATCCCTAACCCTCCCGGTTCCTTCAGAGCCTGCCTTTTTTGTGCACACGAATACGAATCCAGAAAAACCCATATTGGAAGGGTACACCTCAAGTACTTCATCCTACTAAGTCGAAATTAAATCAAGATCTTCAAAACGGTCTATAGAATGATATTTCTATGAACAACCAATATGCCCTGTAGATGAATTATTTTGGTTTTATATTTACCAAATTCTTTGGGATAGAGTTATATTTAATATTCTGTATTTAGGCAAATATTCATGTTTTAAATTGTGAGTTGAATCTGTATATATGTTTGGAATGCATTTATTTTAGTGTGAGTAGAAATGAACACACAAAATAATAATACGGCCACACCTAACGCGCCATATCGAGATTCAGGTCCAAAAGAATCATATAAAACGAAGTCAAACAGGTCTAGTAAGGTAAAACGGGTCGGGTTGACTCACTACAATAATGTTTCTTTTCTATAGAACTCAATCACTAGGAAATGCTTAGAAATTTACTGAGAGCCAAGGGTGTATATCAAAATATGTTCATATTAGTTAGAAAACAACATTCAAGCAAAAAGAAAATATAAAATTTTGTACGAATTGTATAATTCTTGCGGCTACTTAATCCTGATCCTAGTGAAATTTTATCCTCTTCTACATTCTATGTAACAAACATTTAGCAAATGATCCCTTTAGTACCGCCCCTGGGCGGGCCGAGGCCCGGTCTCCACTCCACTAAGAACCGCCCCTGAGTGTTCTCATAGTTTATTGTGTGCTTATATCGACACAAAATGTCAAGGTTGGTTATCCAAGAAAATATTCAAGAAACCAAATGCAAACATTCTAATAAGAGTAAATTCACCTTACGAATTCATGACCGGTTATTCATTGTGTATATCACTATATCCTAAAAGACTATGTCTACGGACAGGGACGAAGGATAAGAAGGGCCAGGGGTGGCCCTGGCCCCCCTGTTTTCTGGCGCAATGGTATAAATTTGCGATTTTCATAGGTAAATTGAGTACGAGTTGAGTTCGGCCCCCACCGATAGAAAAAATTTGAGTCCGGCCCCCACCGATTACGAAACCAAGCTTCGCCAGTGTCTACGGATAATAACTATTTTTAAAATCAAAAGCTTTGTTCTATTCATACAATTTGGATATGTTTCAAAGAAAAGAATAATCAACATTTTAATATTGAATCCCAAACACGCATGTCAAAAAGTAAACCTAGCATATAGCACCTACCCCATTAAAACATTAAGCTTATTAGGTATAATTTATAACCACATATTGCTTCTCATCTACGTGTGTGGTTCACTATATAGAGTAGTTATGATTAGTTGTGAGTGAATTTAAAAGAAAATTTTACTGTCAGTAATTTAGAAGAGACAGTGTTTACCCTCTATAGTTTTTAAATATTTTGGTAAATGACGGTTAGTGGGGGGAGAGAAAAGCAAAAAAACTTATAAAAAATGTTATTTAATTAAAAGTAAGAGAGAAATGATAATAATTTTTAGTGTAATTACAAAGATAGAACATGAGGAGTACATGAATTGCTATCCTGATCATGTGGCCTAGTGGTAAAAGGGCTGGTTCTCTCTTTAGAGGAGCCAGGTTCGATTCCCACGGGAGGCATGTGATGGATACTCCCACCCTTGTGGTGGGGTAGGTGGTTGGGAAGTGATGGAGAGACCCTTGACCCTTGTGGTCATGGGTTCGACTCCTGATCCCTTCAGGTTTTACCGGTTCACTACCGTCGTGCCTTCGGGCGGGTTTGTGGGTCGGGTTTTCCCTGGAACAGGAGACGGGTGGGCCGAAGGGCTCTGTCCGTACGGAGTAGAGGCTGTCTGGGGCCCCTTTCGGCCATTGGGGGCCGCGTACAGAGTACCCGGCAATACTTTAGTTTATCGTTCAACAAAAAACATGAATTGCTATAACTATTTTGATTTTTTCAACCAAAAGTTTTGTTGAATTCATGTATAGTTTGGATGTTTTTCAAACCAAAGAATAATCACCATTTCGATATTGAATCTCACACACACACCTCAAAGTCAAAGGACCAACTGCCCATTAAGACATTAAATACAAGTTTACTACTTTATAACCACCTTTTTCCTTCTCATCTACCTCAATCCGAAATTTACGCCGATAGTGTGTGGTCTCTTCTAGACCGCGTAGCGAGTCTGGTAAACTTATTTTTATGGTATTTAAGAATCATACAACCTATAATTATGATTCATACACACAGACCAACAGGAACTTTCACATACTCAGAATGTGATATCATACCTCCCAAATATGATGTCACATGGTGTATGAATCCAAAAACCCTATTTTTATATATCTACTCTACCCAATTGGTGAATTGCATTACAGCAAATTAGTTGATGAATACTATGAATAAAATCATCGCCAGCTCTCTCATTCGAATGGAGTTAAGCCCATTTCCTAGCCTAGTTTTAAGCAGAACAACGTTGTTTCTTTGTTTCAATCTATTGACACTAATTACCGAATCTCAATCTCGTTTTCTCGACACTCGTTGCGAGGGCAGCAACTACACAGCAAACAGCGCCTACGAAACAAATCTCAATTCCGTCATAACATCACTTGCCACGGCCACCACCACCGCCACCGCCACCAACGGCTTCTTCAACCGCTCATCCGGTCAAACACAAGACAAAGTCAACGCACTTGTCTTATGCAGAGGCGACGTCGAGCCAGATACCTGTCGCCAGTGCGTTCACGATTCGTTTGGCATGGCTAACTTGTACTGCACGTACAGGAAAGTTGCTACGGTTTGGTTTGACGATTGCATGTTGAGATTTTCCAACGAAACGATATTAGGAAAGGCGGACGCAAATAATATTATGATATGGGTTACTGATAATATACAGAATGCCGAGGAGTTGTATCAGGCGATGAGACCGTTGATGGATAGGTTAAAAACGGAAGCTGCCGGAGGCGATTCACGTAGGAAATTCGCCTCCGGCAACACGCCAGGCCCGGGGTTTATGACCATTTACGGGCTTATGCAGTGTACGCCGGAGTTATCCGAGGATGAATGCTATAACTGCTTAGAGACCGCAACTAACCGGATTCCGAATTTACTTAGTTATGATGTACGGATTTTGGCTCCGAGTTGCGTCGTTAGGTATTCGAATGTGCGGTTTTTCAACGCTACCGTTGCTCTTTCACCGCCACCAATGGAAGATCGACCGCAGCCGCCGCTACCCATGCTATCGCCTCCATGTAATGTTTTTTTAAGCCGCTTATTTATTTTTAAAACCTACTTCTAAATATACGCGAAAGTTTATCCTAGACAAGCTAGGAGTTGATGTTAAAAAAATGGTTGTGTTTATTACATATCAAGATTAAAATGTATTTGTGATTAATGGTATATTGAAAAATGAAAAACCATGTTTTTAAATTTGAATTATATCATTGGTCGCTATTATTGAATTGTGTAGCACTAATAAACACACCCTTTTTACCGACACATATATTTTAGGGTGTTTGAGATTACATTTTTGAAATGGATTTTTAAATTATTGCGGTTTGAAAATGCAAATACTCAGTTTTTAATGTTTGGGATTGAGTTTTGAAATGGATTTTTTGGCTAACAAAACGCAATAATCTAAAAGCAGCTTCACATCTGTTTTTCCAAAACACATAATTTGTTTTGAAAAATCAAATCCCAAACACCCTCTAAAAGTTATGTGATTTGTAGTTTGGTAATTTTTTAAGTATTGAATTTTAATAATCTAAACTTTCATTTATTGGCTCGCAATAATCTGTACTTCAAAAACAACGATCCCAACTTTCAACGTATTGGCGGGAAATGAACTTTTGCTAACTGAGAACTAACTCAGTTAGTGGATGCTGGCGTGGCATGCCAACGCTATCATGGATGATGACGTGGACGCTGACATGGCATGCTAACGCTGATGTGGATACTAACATGGCATGTTAATGCTGACTTGGATGTTGACATAGCATGCCATGTCATGTCAGCGTATACTAACTTGATTAGTAATCAGTTAAAAAAGGTTCATAAGAGAAAAAATGTCTGAAAGTTAGGATCGTTGTTAGATCATATGTAGTAGTCGACTAAATGGGCGTTAAAGGACAAATTAGCGCCCATTTCTTGCCCTGCACACTGCCTCATGGCCGCTAATGGAGCTTCAAAGTTGCAAGCGCTAAATCTTTAATGCCATGATTCACAATTGCTCAACCAATCAAGTGATGCTCTCCTCCCCTTTGTCCAATCATAAGCCACCCCTCATAATTTATTTATTTTTTCTTTTTTTTAATTCAATTTTAATATCTTTATATACATACACTTACATCACACCACATCACTACACCCCTTATGAAATTCAAGCTCTTTCAAGCCCCTAGTAGAATCCACAGGCCATTTGTCAAAAAATAACCAAGTGAGGGGCTACAAATTTCACCACCACTACATATGTTCTTAGGAATTTCTGAAGTATATATTATTGCTAGCTAATTGGTGAAAATTTGGATTATTAAAATGCAATACCCTTAACTTTTGCGGTTGATTAAAGATATAAACCCCAAGAAAATGAATATGTATGGTTTTTCTTAATTTATATTTTTTTTATTTTCCCTTGAGATCTTCAGACAAGAAAAGTAACAAGAGAATCGTGATTATTGTTGTTACTACAACCGTCACTGTTGTGATGTTGGCTTTTGTTTTCTTCTCTGTCTTCATAAGAAGAAAAAGAAAGTTGAAAACTCGACCCTCACGAATGAATACAGGTGGGTATCGACTAATGTGTTTGTTTTTGTCTTTTTTTTTTCTTTCTAGTTTTTGAACATTTGTGACGATAATTGTAGTTCGTGAAAAGGAAGATACCGAAGAAATTAGCACTGCCAAATCGTTGCAATATAGCTTTGGTGTCATTAAAGAAGCAACAAATAACTTCTCGGAAAACAATAAGCTTGGAGAAGGTGGATTTGGTATGGTTTTTAAGGTACACGACACTGACCCGCTATCATAAAATCATTGTTTTGCGACAGAAAACCATTTTTTTAAGATTTTTAATGTGGCTAATAACTTTTTTTTTTGTGAACGGCCAACGAATCAATTCCGAGCACTCTCGGGCACCCTTTTGGCGAATCAGGTACTCGAGAGTACCCGGGCCACCAATTGCCACCAATTCCCGGGAAAACCCGACCACTCACCCGCCCGAAGGCACGACGGTGAAATAGTCGGTAAAACCGGTCGGGATCAGGACTCGAACCCAAGCCAATGGCCGGGTCATCCCTCATTTCCCATCCACCAATGTCCTCTAAATGTAGTTAGTGAGAATTTAACCCAAGTCTCCCATAGAAAACTTTAGGCCCTCAACCAACTGGGCTACAAGTGTTGGACGGCTAATAGCCTTTTTAATACTGGAAATTTTGACAACTTCATGTATTAATTCTTTAATCTTTTTCTTGAAGTTTTATAATTTTACATTGTTTTTTGTTTGGTTACTGGAAATTTTGTCAATTTCATGTATTAATTCTTTAATGTTTTTTTCCCTTAATTTTCATTACTAACTTGCAAGGTAATATTTTAATTGATTTCAGCCATTAAAAAAAATAAAGTTTTGAGAAATATTTTTAAATTTGGACTGGTACTAATCGAACTAGCCACAACTAATTAGCTGGTTAGATTGGTTTAAACAAACTTAAAAATTGGATGAAGCCACACTTCATAGTAAATATTAATATCTTACACAAATTATAGATAATTTACTCTTATGTTGTTTATTAGTTTATAAGATCGAAAAACATGTATTGTTTTTTTTTTTCGGAAAAGGAAAAACAAAAACAAAATACATAGTAGATTTTCGGGAATATTATTCATTTAACTATCCATAATTAAAATTTTTATATTTTTACTAGATATATATATATATATATATATAAAAGAGTTCACAAATTAAAAAATTATAATCTGGATAAAGATATTAAAAAAATACAGAACTCACTTAAAGCCAGTTCATCCATGACTCATCTAAAACCAACAAGTCCAACTGTGTCAGTTTAACTCATGTCAACTAAATTGGTTAGAGGCCCGAATATCCCCGGTCCAACCGTTGACTTATCCAGTCGAGTTTTTAACAAAATTGATTCTAAGATGATTAAAATACATGAAACTTGAAACATATCAGGGTAAGTTGGAAAATGGAAAAGAAATAGCAGTGAAAAGATTGTCAAGGGAGTCAGGGCAAGGCGAACAAGAATTCAAGAATGAGGTTTTGCTACTTGCCAAATTGCAGCACCGGAATTTGGTTCGACTCCTAGGGTTTAGCCTCGAAGGTTCCGAACGAGTTTTGATGTATGAGTTTGTACAAAATGCGAGTTTAGACAAGTTTGTATTCCGTAAGTTGAATCTTCTTAAAATCATGCTAACTTTTAAAATAATTACGTTATAATATGTTTTTTTTATAAATTTACTTCTTGATCATTTTAGATCCACTTAAGCGTATGATACTTAATTGGGAAAGGCGATACAAAATTATCATGGGTATTGCAAAGGGACTTTTGTATTTACATGAGGATTCGCGACTAAAGATCATTCATCGAGATTTAAAAGCCAGTAACATTTTGTTGGATGCTGAAATGACTCCTAAAATTGCGGATTTTGGTACAGCAAGGTTGTTCACACCTGAAGAATCTCAAGCCAACACTTTCCAGATTGTAGGAACCTAGTAAGTTTCTTTCAAAAATGTGTAAAATACAAGTTGCTAAACTGACAAAATCTGCCACTCTAAAAGGGCATCAACAAAAATTGAAGTTGCAAAACAGAAAAAGAAGATAAACTTTTAAGTTAGAAGAAATGACTTTTATTGACACAAGTTTTTAAACTAAAGATACAACTTTATTGTTACCAAGAAGATGTCGCTAGATTGTCATTGTATGCAAAAGTTGTCACTAAAGAGAGTACATCGTTGCTAACAGGGAAGTCTTGTGATATTATAAATTTTAATAATGAAATTCCAGTGAGTTATGAATCTAACACGTCTTGTTATATGTACTAGTGGGTATATGGCACCTGAGTATGCATTGCATGGACTATTCTCAGTTAAATCAGATGTCTATAGTTTTGGTGTACTGCTTCTTGAAATTGTAACGGGCCGCAATAATCATAGTTTCCAAGATGGAGTGGTGATCGAAGATCTACTTAGTCATGTAAGGTTTAAAATATTTTTTCAAGAGTTAAAACATTTTGTTAACAACTTGTGACTTCACATGTAATTTCTTTTTTCAAGGCATGGAAATGTTGGAGGGATGGAAAGGCTTCAGGTTTGATTGATTCAACATTGTTAGATGGCAGAAGTTCCATACGCGACATGATTAGATGTATCCACATTGGTCTATTATGCGTTCAAGAAGAGGCTTCTAACAGGCCAACCATGGCTTCAATTGTTCTCATGCTCGCTAGCTCCTCAATAACCCTCGCAATCCCATCAGAGCCTGCTTTCTTCATGCACACGGGCCAAAATCCTAATCAACAAAGACGCGTAATAAAAGATTATACTTCAACAACAAGCGATGTCAACAATTTGTAAAGTAAATTCAGATAATCTTCCTGCGGTCATGATTTTTATGTTAAATATTTGTTACATATGTGTTATAACATTACATTTTGTTCAGATTGTACTCATATAAATTGTATTTATAAGTTTAATTAATTAACATTTAATGTTTGATATTGAAATAAGAACATGTGTAGTGGGGCGGAAAAAACTTAAGGTCCCCCTCTATGATTGGTCTCACGTGGCAGCTGGGTCAGCATGGAGGTTTAATTCAAAATAGGGGTGTAGTGGGGAAAACAAATTGGGGGGCGCTAATTTAGAAAGAAAAAAAAAACCAAACCTGGTCTCCTTCCTCTTCACCACCACAACCATCATCACCATCTCTATCACGTGGCAAACAATGATTGGTTGGTGGATTTGGTGTATGGCGTTATATCTATCACGTCGGGAGCTTTTTTTGCAACATAATGCCCCCTGTAGCGGTGTGGGGGCGCTATGTTGCCCAATCACGCCCAAATAGCGCTCCACTACACCTGGTCTAATAAATGAAGACTAAATTCCAACCAATAGCATAAATCTATATTATCTTATTAAGGAGGAATGATGGCCAACATAGTCATTTTCATTTCCGTACAACTTAAAAAGCAACATGTACAACATACTTAAGCAAGAAATTTAAGGGTATTATGGGCATAGTTGTGACAATTAAGACACTTAGGAGGATATGTTTGTAATTTTACCATCATTATCTCACTCACATCTTAAAATTCTATTCCAATCTAGCCCTCACCATACCAATAGATTATCCATTGAATTGTCTTTAATAATTGTTTTAATTGTGTTTATTGAAAGCGTGAGACCTTTGAGTGTCTTTGATGAAGTGTATATGTAACATTCTCTTACGTCTTAACATTCATATGCGTCCCATTCCTTTCATTCTTGATACACAATCACATATAATACTTGGTGAACATAGCTGTGATTCTTTGATATTGCCATATTGCAAGTATGTTGTTTACTTTTCTCCTTCTTTGAGAGTTGTTAATTTGTGCCATTTATAACAATAATATAATTTGGTCACAACAGTGTTGTTTAGTGTTGAGATGTTTCAAAATGGTTGCTGAGCTTGCATTGAGGCATGTTGCTGGTGGTGTAAGAGATGTTGCTGCCAAGAATGAGGTGACTTATTAAACTCATAATTTGTTGACATATTTGATTCTTTTCTTATTAATAATAGTTTAATATTTAGAAACAAACACACACATGGTGTATATTCACAACTGTTATGATGTAGCGTGGTCTTAGTCTTATTTGTTTCACATATTTTACTAAATCCTTTACCATTTTGTATTTAATAATTTTCAGATTCGAGAATTGATCCGAGCTCTTTTCCTAGATACAGACTACCTCACTCTTGTTAGATTGAACAACGAGAATGAACTCCGATGACTTGATTAAATTCCGGTCTGTGATACACAACTTATTTGTTGTAATATCGTAAGTCCACAAAGTTTTCCTTTTGCTTTGCCAATATGTTCATATATTTTTTTTTCCTTTTTTTGATATGTAGTTGGACTATATTAGGCCTGAGTTTAGATCAAGGCTTGAAGCCTTAACAAGGTTTGTTTTGAAAAGACTAGGCCTAAGCAAGTTGGATATATATATATAGGTAAGGGTTCCCATACAAAAACTTATTATTGTGAGAAGGGTGAGAAAGAATATCATAGTGACACATGTCTTCAAGGTCAAGGTTAAATTAGTAAATATACATTAATAATTAATTTACTAAAATTCGAATTATTTTAACAAAAGAGAAATTATAGGAAACATTATAATTGTCGGTCAAACTTGATTTATTTCTTCTAATTTCTTTTTTTTATTTATAAAGAAGTCAAAGATGGTGTTCAGAAGTTGTCTTTGGTTTGCAACTCATGTATTATATTATTAAACCACCGAAAAGTGTTTTTGCAAAGTTTATGAATTGTAGGATGGAAGGTCTTGGGACAAAAGAATAGCATAGGTGATACACAAATCAATCAATATCCCGTTTGTGTTCTTTATGTTGTGTTTTACGTTCAGTTCAGTGTGTTTTATCATCATCGTCTCAACAAACCAGTGTGTTTTATCAACTTTGTGTTTTAACACCATTTGATAAACAAAAAACACATTCGAATCAACTTTGTGTTTAAACATCATTTGATAAACAAAAAACACACAAAGACAATTTCCTTGAAGTTAAAACACACAATCCTCAAATATGAACATAAAACACAATAACATGAACGGGTGTATAACTTATAAAGCATGAATAATTTATGTTTTTTTAGCTCCGGTTTGGATTTTGATTTCATTTTGATCGTTATCTTCATCATCCTCTTTGGTTCCCACATCTTTTGATTGATTTCTCCTCAAAATTATGTTTTTTTTTTGTGTGTGGGTGTGGGGGGGGGGTGGGTGGGGGGTGGGTTTGGGATTCAACAACAGTTAGTATAGTCAAAGAAAATAAAGAAATAAAAAATAACTTGAGTGTACATGGAGTCTAGACTAGAGAAGTTTATGTATTTTTTTATTTTTTTCATTGTGATTGATTAATCAAACGAATATTGTTGCTTTTTATAGGAAAATTATGTTACCTTTTTTTAGTGGAGAAGTTAATGACTTTTTTTTTGTATTAAATGGGGAGCTGCTTTTGACTATTATACCCTCTAAAGACACAATTAATTATTTAGATTATGACATAATTTACAACTTTGCCACCAATTTAATCTCAACCATCCATCAACATGATCTAAAGGACACAATTACTTCTCACCCTTCTCACAAAACACACCCTTTGTATCCTAACCCTACCCTATATAGGTATATATATATATATATATATATGCTGTTATGACTGGATCACACTGGACCCATTTTTGCTCATATCGATCAGTCATTTCTAGATGCTCTTAATAACGGTGCAGTGCCTACTATAAAAAACTGGTTTGAGAAAGCGACCCGACCCAAACCGATCTGGGACCGGTATTTCCATGTCTGATTCCAGTTCTATAAGGGTCGCCGGTTCCCATCGATCCCACATTTTTCTTATCTAACCTGACCCTAACCGGTCTTAAATCAAACCGCTCCTAAACCGGTTTAGGAAAAAAACGGCATTTTTTTATTAAAAATGAAACTTGATTGTTCTCCTTTTACGCTTATTACCAGTCAATTTGTATTTGTGAGTAGTATCTTATATAGTTATATGTAATGATATTATGTTGCTTTAAGCAATCACCTAATATTTTTCAATAAAATTCGATACATAGTCTTAGTATTGTATATGTTATTTTTTTGCACTATCTAACCGCTTTTGTGCAATTTGTCTGCAACATTCTAAGTGAAGTGTTTTTTTCTTTTTTTTCAATTTTGTTGCAATCTGTTTTCCTACATTATTTTAATAACTTTTGTTCATTTTTGCAGTCTTTGGAATGGAGAATGCTAGCAATGAAGGAGTTGTTGTTGATGATTATGTGGTGTCATCTCTAGCCGTAAGAAAGAGAAACATGAGTTTTGTGCGGAACTATTTTGAAATGGTAGAAGGAAACCAAGGAGAAGATATTATATGCAAATGCAAAGCATGTGGAATCAAATACAAAGCTTCGAACAAATATGGGACCGACTATCTAAAAAAGAGACTTGCAAAAATATGTTAAAGTGACTATTAAAGATATTGGAATGTGAAGAAATTCAAAAACGGAAGACCTTTTGAATTTAACTACATCTATTGTGGTTTTATTAACATTTATTATGGACATTTTGCATTAGTCTTTTCAGTATCACTTGATAATACATGGTTGAGGAGGTGGTTTTGAAATATTATAGTATTTGATGTTATTTAATTTTGGGTTTGACTTATTAATTTTAAAATATGTAGGAAAATAAAAAGAAACGGGTTGGTTTCGGGTTAACCCGTTAAAAAACGAGTCGTGTTCGGGTTAGTGTGTTTATCACATTTTTTGGGTTTGGGTCGTGTTCGGGTTTGTGTAAATTTCTAGGGTTTGGGTCGGGTTGAACCCACCAACCTGAGAACCCAACACGTTTAGCCCCCCTAATTTTGATAGAAGCTAGCTTCTTCAATTCAAGTTCAGCTTCTTTTCATTTTGATAGGAGTAGGTGCTTGCTGCTCGCTCGCTGCCTACTAAACCTTTACTACATTGTCGTTTCCTCTCTTTAATCTTAAGTAAAGTGAAGTCAAATCAATAAAGTGAAAAATACAACCTCTTTGTTTAAAGCTTTGTTTCACTTCATTTCTGGAACAATAGATTTGCCACTATAGTATAAGGAAAAAGCTTCTCTTTGATAACAGTCATAGGGGAGTTCAGAAGGATCTAATCGTAGATAAAGACTGAACCCTATGCAGGGGTGGTGGTGGATGTAGCCAAGTGGATCAAGGCAGTGGATTGTGAATCTACCACGTGCGGGTTCAATCCCCGTCGTTCGCCCATCAATAAATGGACCATTTGTTATGGAGACAGAAGACAAACCTATAAAGCTTTTTTTTTCTGCGCTGCGTTGGGACGGGTTTTTTCTTTCACAATAAGACCCGGACGATTATCCCTACCCTCGGTAGCTTACGAGTTTACGTCCATCCCTGGTCGGATACATATTCCTTTATCTTTCTCCCTTATTGATGTTACCCAAATTCGCGCAAGTGTGTCCACACCCCCCTAAACTGACTTTATGAGGAATCCATTCTTTAGGACCTGGTGGGTTTGTTCTTTGCAATTAAATTTCACAAGGGACGTTGAGCCAAAAAAAGAATCACGCCCCTTGGGATGTGGTGTTATGATCTTTCTATCAAATAAACATTTTTTTATTATCATTATTTTTTAAATTTTATGGATCTTTGACTTTTATAGTCCTTTGAATCTATCCTTGTTAAATTAAATAAAAAATAGAAAATATGTCAAAATTAAATGATGAAATTTGGCATTTGTTGACTCCTTGAAATTAAACCGTCTCAATTTGGTTCCACAATAACAACTACAGGCGATAAAAAAGACATACCCGCCGCAACGCGCGGGCAATTTTACTAGTACTTAAAAGTAAGAGTATTTTCCCATACTAATGTTGGTGGAAAAAATATTTACTAAAATGGTGTTCCTTAAAAACAATTTACTTTTTATTTGCCATTAGTTTTTTAACCAACGTATTATTTTTTTAATATATAATTCAATTAATTTATTACCTTTTTGTTTCAATCAATCCGATTTTTTTTTTATTTCTTTGATTTCTTTAATTGACCCATTATAGTATTTTAGCAGTAAATTTGTTTTCCCAATTAACACTAGCTAATGAACCGACCGGTCAATGAAACGTTTTAAAACTGTTTGGTGGAAAGTTAATTTACGTTATTAATTTAACAAACAAACGGACATGAACACAAATTTTTATGTTTTTCATTTGATTAAACGAACGTTCATGAACACATTTTTTTTATTTGTTTTGTTTTTTGTTCATTTACATACATTTAGAACGAACATGAACACAAATTGCCATTTAGAACTTTCATCAGAACTTTTATTTTAACACTTGCTTTTTACTCTCATTGGAAGTTCATAAACTCTTTTTTCCCATACTAGTGCGGGTAAATATTAATCTCAATTCATTTAAATGAACGTATACCGTCGAACCGTATTCTGTCGCCACAAAGTTATGTCATAGTCTGGAATATGTCAATATTCAATTTCTGAATGTCAGGTTATTTATTTAGTGTTAAAGAAAAAGTCGCCCACCAATCAGTATAGAGAGTACCAAACACGATAAAGGACTCCAAATTCATATTCAACTAGTATTTTTCATGCAGCACGTTGCGGCGGCGGCGTACGGCGAGGTGATTAAGCGGTGATGACAACGTGCGTCCGGCGAGGTGATTAAGCGGTGATGACAACGTGTTTTTGAAAGTTTAGAGTGGTTCGTTATTTTGTATGAAGAATAGGAGCTTGCTTTGACAATAATATGAAGTTAAGGGGTCGGTGACGTAAAAAACCTATTTTGTATGAAGTACAAGGGCTGTTTTAACATTAATGTAAAGTTGAGGGGCCATAGCAAAAGTAAAGGACTATAAATGTAATTTGCTGAAAGTATTGAGGAAAAAAGAAAATATGGCCACCGACATTACATCTATATCTATATCTATATCTATATCTATATATATATATATATTGCAAAGGGATTAATCCTACATGTCATACTCTTATACAATCTCTCCTTTGAGAGATGCCACATAGGATGTGATGTGGCAACTCTAAACCAATTAAAAAAAAGAAATAGATATGATTTAACCTAATCTATTATAATCTTTAACCTAATCTATTAAATACCTAATCTACTAAATATAAATATTAAACCTTTATTATTTTATCTCTCGTGTTTCCTCCCATAACTTTTTAACGTTAATATCTTTTATATACGAGATTTTTTAAAGAAAAGAATTACACCAAATTAACGAGTGTTTTATTATCTTTTCAACGAGTACCATAGCGCTATATATAAATCGGAGAAAAAAATGACTATTTTTTGTAACCCGACAGGTATTGTGTTGGGTTTGGGATTAGTTTAAAACAAATTGTGGGTTTGGGTCGGGTCTGGGATTAGGTGATACCCGACCCGATTACCCGAAACAACATACCCAAATACCCAAACTACATACCCGATCATATACCCATGAATTTTTTAACGCATCACATAACCTTTAGACTAATGCGTTCGATATTTCAATAATTAACTTTTTTTTTCTTATTTCATGTTAGTTCTTTTTAGAATGATCGATTACAAACTTTCGAATTTATTTGTAATGGCACTAGATTTATACCCCGACGCAGAGATTCTTTTTTTTTTTTATATATATTTGAATATGATAACTTATGGCAGAGATTTGTTTAAAATAATAATAATAATAATATATTTTATTATTTTATATTAGATCTTTCAACCCGGGACGCTCCCGGGATAAAAACTAGTTTTAGTATATAGATAATAATTTCTGAATGTCAAGTTAATTAGTATAGAGAGTAACAAACACGATATTAAAGGACTCCAAATTCATAAACTAACATATATCTTTTTCTCACGTCTCATTCTTTCACACAAAAACCGGTGTCACGCGGACCCGGGTTTTTCGAGCCACATTCATGCGGGCGTCGCGTTGGTTCAAGAATTTTTCCCGTATTCTAAAAACGATTGGGGTGGATGTCGAGGCAGGTATAAAAGGTGTAGTGGGGGAAGGATTGAATTTGGCCTTTTGGTTAGACGATTGGGCGATGTCTAGTCCGCTTGCAGCCAGATTTCCAGGTATCTTTGCCTTCGAAAGGGACAAATTCGTTTCTGTTGTGAATCAGGTTTCTGCACATGGGTCTGGGTGGAATTGGGATTGGAGGTCGGACCTTCCTGGTCGTTATGATGTCGGGGAGCTGGCAACGTTTATGAGTGAGGTTCCGGTTCCGGTCTTGGCATCGGCAAAGGATAGGTGGGCGTGGTACTCGTGTGGGAGGCCGGATTTTACTGTTGCGGGGTTAAAGAAGTTGCTGTCGAGGGCACATTTAAAAAAAACCCCATATGTATACGTATATGTTTTTTAAACACAACTTTAAACATTTAAATTTGGGCCTATTAAACACATCTTTTAAATTATAAAATAACCAAAATACTAGTAACCTATAACAAGTTTAAAAGCCCACTACCCTTTTAACTTAACTCATCATCATCATCATCATTATACTCAGTTAATCCCACCTATAGCAAAGCTAAGGTAGGGTCTGAGCAGGGTCAGATGTAGACAGTTTTACCTCTACCCCTAAGAATAGAGAGGTTGCTTCCAGTGAGATCTCCGGCTCGATGTTGTTTGGTATCAAGCCTTAGACATAAGACACATAACACTTAGCAATCGGGACAAACCCGATCGGTGCATGTGCCCCTTTTTCTTTTGGCTATCCACGCCACCACATGATGCATGATTAACCGTCCGTCATTTTTAACGTTATTTTCACAAAATTAGTAAAATAACGTTAAAACTAGTGCAACTTCACTTTTGACCCCCAAGGGCCACACATATATACGTTATATGCGCACACCGTAAGTGGGGCCAACCCTTTTAACTTAACTAAATTAAAAAAAAAAAAAAAACAAAAAAAGTAGAAGAAACCTGCGACACACAATAGCAAGTAAAATTCCCCCCAACCCAATTCGAAAGCTTTTGGCTAAAAAGAATGTTAAAGAGATATCCACTCATCCTTGGTTACATATTCGCTTATTACGATATGTCATTAATTCATTGTAATACTTTAATTGTTGTTTAAAGAAAATAAGTTACGTTATTTATTTCGTCAAGACTTAAGGGTAAGAGGCATATTTTTCGTGCTCGACCCGGGTAGATTCCATACCCTACCGTGTGGTGCACAACAAACAAGCCACCCATCATTGAGTTTGTGAGTTGCTTATGAAGTTTACCTAAAAGAAAAAGAAAAAGAAAAGTCAAAGTAATCGAAGGTTAACCCAGAAGCTACGTTCCGTTTCTAGATTCCATACCTTACCGTGTGGTGCACAACAAACAAGCCACCCATCATTGACTCACCACTATACACGTGTCACGACGCCATTAGCTTTTCTCCTATCACCCACGTAATATTAATATTCTTCCCTTCACCGCCTCTTCTTCCTCATCCTATAAATTAACCTCCTTATCCCCTCTTTCATTCATTCATCCCAATTTACAGCAATCTAAACAAATCTTCTCTCATAAATAATATTATTATCTGTTCCTCTATTTCTTCATATCTTTCAAGGTATCTATCGATCTTCCTTTTCTTTTTCTATCTTTGTTCTTTATTATCTGTTTCTGTTTGATTTTCGTGTTGTTCAATTGTTGATTATTATATGATTGATTTTAGTCAGATTCGTTATGTTATTGTAGATCTGACCAATCGTAGCGTTATTATTATTATTATTATTATTATTATTATTATTGATCGGTTGATGATTGTTAGTTTGATCTATTTTAGATGTGATTGATTTTTTGTTAGCGACCACTTAATTGAATAACTTTACTAGCAATTTTAACAAGATTAATTATTATTATTATTATTATTATTATTATTATTATTATTGTTATTGATCGGTTGATGATTGTTAGTTTGATCTATTTTAGATGTGATTGATTTTTTGTTAGAGACGACATAATTGAATAACTATACTAGCAATTTTAACAAGATTAATTCGTCTTCGATTGCTGATTGTAGTTTGTAAAATTGTTATTGGATCGTTTGAAGATTTTTAGTATGATATAATTAGATGTGAAATTGTGTGGTTGATTCGTTTTTCTGTAATGATATGATCTAATGCATAATTGATTTGATATGGTTCTTAACAAGACGAATTTGTCTGTGTATGATATAAATTCATATCCCTAGGTTTCAAATGCTTTCATATTATTGTATCCAGATGAGGTGTCTGTGAAAAAAATGTTAATTGTTGTTTGGGGTTTTAATTTGTTTGTGTTTTGTTTATTCAGATGCAGATCTTTGTGAAAACTTTAACCGGAAAGACCATCACTCTCGAGGTCGAGAGTTCCGATACAATTGACAATGTTAAGGCCAAGATTCAGGACAAGGAAGGGATCCCTCCAGACCAACAGAGATTGATCTTTGCTGGTAAACAGCTTGAAGACGGCCGTACCTTAGCCGACTACAACATCCAGAAGGAGTCTACCCTTCATCTTGTGCTCAGGCTTAGAGGAGGAATGCAAATTTTCGTGAAAACTCTTACCGGAAAGACGATCACTCTTGAGGTTGAGAGTTCCGATACAATTGACAATGTCAAGGCCAAGATCCAGGACAAGGAGGGGATCCCACCAGACCAGCAGAGGCTTATTTTCGCTGGGAAACAGCTTGAGGATGGCCGTACTTTAGCCGACTACAACATCCAGAAGGAGTCCACCCTTCACCTTGTGCTCAGGCTAAGAGGTGGGATGCAGATCTTTGTCAAGACACTCACCGGAAAGACGATTACTTTGGAAGTTGAAAGCTCAGACACCATAGACAATGTCAAGGCCAAGATCCAAGACAAAGAGGGTATCCCACCAGACCAACAGAGATTGATCTTTGCTGGAAAACAGCTTGAAGATGGTCGTACATTGGCCGACTACAACATCCAGAAGGAGTCCACTCTCCATTTGGTGCTCCGTCTAAGAGGTGGTATGCAGATTTTTGTTAAGACTCTGACCGGGAAGACCATCACTTTGGAAGTTGAAAGCTCTGATACTATCGATAACGTCAAGGCGAAGATCCAGGACAAGGAGGGGATACCACCAGACCAGCAGAGGCTTATCTTTGCTGGTAAACAGCTTGAGGATGGTCGTACCTTAGCCGACTACAACATCCAGAAGGAATCCACCCTCCATTTGGTGCTTCGTCTGCGTGGAGGTATGCAGATTTTTGTGAAGACTCTGACTGGCAAGACTATAACACTTGAGGTGGAGAGCTCCGATACAATTGACAACGTGAAGGCGAAGATCCAGGACAAAGAAGGCATCCCGCCAGACCAGCAGAGGCTGATCTTTGCAGGGAAGCAGCTCGAGGATGGACGCACCCTTGCTGACTACAACATTCAGAAGGAGTCCACCCTCCACCTCGTTCTTCGCCTTCGTGGTGGTAACTAAAAGCTTATAGCTTGTGTCATGTCTGTGTTTCTTTGAACAATGTGAAAGGTTTCTGTGGAAGTGTTGGTTGACAATGGTTGATTTTCAAATAAATAAATATGTTTTCATAGTCTAATGTTTTGATTCATGTGTGTAACATGTTCTTAAGTATTTGTTAAGCTACTAATGGTAGGTAGCTATTTTGCACATTGATGGTAGTTGTTTTACACATTAAAACTGAATGTATTACTGGCTCATAAACAATCCAAAGTTGAATCCTCAACCCTGTGAGACGTAATAACTTTCAGTCTAGGCTTTCAAATAGTATTTACATGAGACCATGATTATTGAGATACCTTCTAGTAACCCTTGCCTGGAAGTTGTAACCACGTAAGGTTGGTTATGATGCACAGCCTTGTAACACATCAATAATCCATTAAACTGACCACTTGCTAAATTCGGAATGGGTGTCTATGGGAGTTTCTATTGAAGATGTATGCATACTGGTATCGAATGCTTTCCTACATACTGGTTGGGGCTTCTCCTGTTTTATTTTAACTACTAAAATTTTAACATTCAAATACTCTACAAACAAAAAGAGCACCTTATAACCATTTAGGCTATAGGGTAAGGGGACGGCATTGGCCCAGCAATGGCAAGGAGGCCTGGCATCACCCCCCCCCCCCCCCCTGGGGTAGCATCATCATCAACGGCAACTAGATGCCGTCCAAGCTGCTCCTCCAGCTCACCCAGATGACCATCTCTAACCATTTCTAACCAATCATGAGGCTCATCTTCACATTGCACACCACCCCTTAGGCCCATCCTACTGAAGATGCTCCTCCCCCACTTACACATTTGCCTACGTGGAGGCTCATCCCCCCCCCCCCCCCCCCCCCCCCCCCCCCCCCAACCAGACCGCATAGGCTTATT
This sequence comes from Ambrosia trifida, assembly GCA_028751855.1. NCBI lineage: Eukaryota > Viridiplantae > Streptophyta > Magnoliopsida > Asterales > Asteraceae > Ambrosia > Ambrosia trifida. The sequence continues at coordinate 128,850,190 of CM054129.1, forward strand.
AATCAGTCACAAAAGTTGATTAGCTTGACTCAGTCGCACAAGTGATTGGATACTTGGATTGTAGTAGCAAACCATTTTTTATTGCAGAAAGTTGGAGGAAGTATCGATCAAGTTTTTCCCTTCGTTAACGGCCTCGACCGTACGTAGTACCCGAATCACTGATTAACGAAAGGAACAGATACCCGGACGTTGGAGCTTCTGTGCTACATACAAACTCGTCTTGGGTTTTACCGGTTCGGTCAAGTTAATATCAGTTTACCAGCTATGACATCTCACTTAAGCCAAAGTTGGTTGGGTGGGATTGATTCAGCATGTGGGTTGGTTAATTATGGGGTGGTTTAATAATGCAACTTGGTCATCGCCCCGGATTTTCGAGGATTCGCTGATCCTGGCATTTTGGGCACGACTGCAGGCAGGTTTGAACTAAAACTGAAAATTTTAGTATCCAGCTACTATTTCAAGTTCTCGTGTTTTTCAGTTTGTGTTATTGCTTTTATCTCTGAAGTTCATTACACATTGTTTGGTTATTGTGTTGTACGATTACATGTAGGCTTACAAAATTCTTAAATCTATCTAGATACACATTAGGATGATGATCAAAACATAAAAAGCCACCATATTAAAAGCTAAGTGGTTTGGCAAGTTACTAGCCAAATTTACATAAAGGTGTATCATACTCTTAGATTCATTTTTTTGTACTCTCTAAAGGGCATTATGTCAACTCTATAGCAAACACATGCAATCTTTCCTCAATTAAAGTTTGGATCTTGCAGGTGGGAATATTATTTAGGGTTTGTTTTGTTAAGATTTTCATGTGATAGATCGGTTACATCAATGCAAGTCTTCGATTGTTTGAAATTTTAATTTTGGATTTTAGGGTTTTATTTTATTTATTCATTAATGTTAGTGTTTCATATGGAATTATTTGATGTATGAATTTACTGATAATTTATATTTGATGTGTGAGTTTATTGTTGACTTCAAGGTAGATGACAAGCAGGCGGGCGAAGTAATTAAAAAGTAAGGTGTACATTCTTGAATCCAAGTTTCAATATGTTCATATTTCTTTTTTTTTTTTTTAACGATCAACAAAATTTTTATTACGCCAAAGCTAGCGGGGAGCTAGCAATACACCATACAAAGTTCACCCAAATATACAAAACGAACTATTACATATTATAACATACTACCACCCAATACTATCGAAATTAAACGCTTTCCAAGCATTCCAATCCAAAGACAGATGTCTAGATCTCGCTTTCGCCCAAAACAAACTAAGTGATTTAATGTCGCCAAGAACCCGTTGAAGTGACACTTGTGTTTGGTTAAACACCGCCTCATTTCTATGTTTCCATATACACCAAATGGTCGTCAAAACAATAGCGTAGAAAGCCTCTTTCCTCTTTGTCGAGCCACCAATATAACCATGAAGCTCAAGAAGATCTCTGAAGTGGAAAATAATAGGATTACTAACTTTACACCATTGCGCCACCAATTGCCATAAAATCTGAGCAAAGCCGCACGTGACGAAGAGGTGCTCCGTGGTTTCAGTGAAATCCCCACAGAAGCAACACAAATCAGCACCAACAGGAACATTTCTGCGTGCAAGAGCAGATTTGGTAGGAAGCCTGTCAAGCTCCGCTCTCCACGCAAGGATCAACGCCTTTCTTGGTACCCATGAGTTATTCTTGACAACGAAAGCAGCCCGGTCGAACCTGGATTCCTGCAGCTTCCTCTTGAGAGATCCGACTGAGAAATCACCACCGCTGTCCAGCTCCCACGTCCAGCAGTCTGTTGAACCTGACAAAAACGGGACCGCGATGTTCGAACACAACTGCAGCAGCTGGACCTGTTCCACTGCAGAAAAAGAGAGCCGTTTCCAGTCCCAACCCCACCCGATGCCCGATGAAAGTACCCGGTCCGCCACAAGGGCAAACTTATTCTTTTCAAGCGCGAACAAAGCCGGATAGACAGAAGCCAACGGCATTTCTGCAGCCCAGCAGTCCAGCCAGAAAAAAATACCCTGCCCGTCCCCCACACGCCCACGAATAGCCCAACCCACGTCCAACCCAGCCCGTTTAATCAATTGTGTCGAAGAGAAGATTTGTTTCCAAGGACCGGAGATCGATAGCCGCGTAGGAATCGGACTCCAATCCCTAGAAGAGCTATGAATGGCCCAAATAACCTTTCTCCAAAGAGCATTAGTATCAACTTTAAAGCGCCACCACCATTTAGCTAATAAAGATAGATTTGCGTCCTGAAGAGAGCCAAAACCGAGACCACCGAATTCAACCGGAGCACTAACCCTTTGCCACGCTACCCAATTCATCTTTGCCTTTTCCTCCGACCCACCCCAAAAGAACACCCTTCTAAGTTTATCCAACTCGTCAATAACCTTCACGAGGGCTTTGAAAAGGGAGAAATAGTATGTAGGCAAGGCATTAAGTACCGACTTCAAAAGTGTAACTCTACCCCCATATGAAAGTGTCTTAGCTTTCCACAAGGAAAGCTTATTCCTAAACGAATCCAACACCGGTTTCCAATTCTTGTGAAGATTCATGTTTGCCCCCACTTGCAAACCAAGATACGTAAATGGAAAGGAGCCGGGTTTGCACAATAGAATATCCGCCATAATTTGCACCTCATTAGTCTCCACCCCTAACCCAAATGCACTACATTTCCCCAAATTAGCTTTCAAACCGGACACTAAGTAGAAACAACGGAGAATCCGCTTTAAATTAAGGGCATTCTCATTCGACCACTCACCAAGGAATACGACGTCGTCGGCATATAATAAATGGGATAGTAAAAGACCACCCGAGCCACATGACAACCCTTTAAATAAACCGGTTTCATTTGCCTTCTTCATAATGCCGGTAAGGGCTTCCATAGCCATAAGAAACAAGAATGGCGAAATGGGATCCCCTTGCCTAAGGCCACGACCACACACAAACTCGTGAGTGGGAGACCCATTAATCAACACAGACGCCCTTGCCGACCTCACTATTGCCATTACCCAATTACACCATTTCGTCGGGAAGTTCATTTGGAGCATAATGGACTCCAAAAATTCCCAATTCAATGAGTCATACGCCTTTTCCAAATCCACCTTAAAAATCATTCCACGCCTTTTGTTTCTCCTCAACCACCCGACTACCTCATTTAACATTAGTGGTCCATCCGTGATTATTCGACCGTTCAAAAACGCGGATTGCTCGGATGAGATAATTTTCCCCATTAAAGGTTTAATTCTAGCCACTAGAACCTTCGAGAGCACTTTGTTAACACACCCCACCAGGCTAATCGGTCTATAATCCTGAAACCCAACCGGGTCATTTTTCTTGGGGATTAAAGCAATAAAAGAAGATGATGACCCTTGCCCCAATCCGCACCCATTGTGGAATTCATCAAACAATCGGATAAAATCATCTTGGAATCCCGCCCAACACCTCTTTAGAAATTTAAAGTTAAACCCATTCGGCCCTGGTGCCTTGTCACCATCACAATCCCAAACTGCATCCTTTATTTCCTGAATAGTGAACGGTCTACAAAGGGAATCCGCATCGGTAGTAGAAATTTTATTCAGATACGGGCACACAATCGTAGGCCTCTGCACCATAGGTTCACGGAATTTGTCTTCAAAGAACACAAAAGCACTATCCTTGATGACCGTTGGGTTAGAAACCCACTCTCCATCAACTAATAAACCGTGGATCCTTTTGTTCGCCACATTCGCACCAATGATACCATGAAAGAATTTTGAGTTCTCGTCACCATCAATTGCCCACCTTACCCTCGCCTTTTGTTTCAAATCCATATGCTTCTGCCGGTCAAACTCAAGAATGAAAGCTCTCGAGCTGGAACGTAAATCCAGTTCCTGCGGCAACAGGCTTCTGTCATCAGCTAACTTATCTAATCTTTCGGCTTCTTTTTTGCTATTAATGTACACCCCTTCCCGTTTCTCCTTCTTGACACCAACCCATACCTTAATCCTTTTTTTAAGGAATTTGAGTTTCGTGACAATCGCCAAATCCGGCGGTCCCGAAAACGCAAACTCATTGCATAAACTCATCACATATTCAGTGAAACCAGGGAGCTCTAGCCATGAGTTGAAAAACCGAAAGGGTATATGGCCGAAGTCGGATGGATTCACCGAAAGAATCACCGGGCTATGATCGGAAATAAATCTAGATAAAGCCGTTACAGATGCGTTACTCCACCTAGCCATAAAATCATTACACACCAAGAATCTGTCCAATTTGCTCAACTTCTCACCATTGTCCGACATATATGTAAATTACAGACCCCCCATATTGTATTCCTGTAGTTCAGCCCTCCTAATAAAATCGTTGAAGTATGCCGCATTTAGTTGCACAAATTCCGTATTTCTCCGCTCCATATGATCCCTCACATCATTAAAATCCCCCAGAAAGACCCATAAGCCTGCCCGAGAGAATCTCACAGCCACCAATTCGTCCCACAGTCTACGCCTTATAATCGGGTCATTAGGCGCATACGCATTAACTACATTAACGCTAACCCCCAAGGACACAATAACACCCGATGTGACCAGAAAAGATCTGTTTTTAATGACAGAAGTCACCCGAAAAACACTAGGGTCCCAAATACTGATAATACCCCCCGATCTACCATCAGCATACACTTGCTCCGCACTATACACAGACCTACCCCACATACTATTAAATTGAAAATACGTACCTTCACCAAGTTTTGATTCTTGTATCCCAACAAAAGTTGAACCGTGGCAAGTTTTTAATCCTTTTACCCAGGATGTTTTCCTATCATCCCGGACTCCCCTTAGATTAATGGTTAAGAAATTCATTGAGGACCGACGTTAGCACCCTCGCCATCAATTACCTCTCTAACCTGCCCTTCAAAGTCGTCTAAAGCAATACCCACTACGGCACCCGCACGAGTTGTCTGAAGTACTTCCAACTGAATATCATCCACTGTAGCCGCTGAATTCCGAGCAATAGAAACAACTGGGTTCAAGTCCACCGGTCCCTGAACATGAATATTTTGACTATCAATGTGATTAGCTATATTATTATCATTATAGAGAGTACCAGATCGGTTGAGGTTATAAGTGATATTATTATTATCATTATTAAGAATCCCAACCCCACCCTCTATATCATTGCCAAGATCCATTGGTGAAAACCCAGGAAGAGTATCCTCCACCAAAGTATCCCCACCAGACCCATCAATTGTTTTGTCAACATTATTCACCACATCATCCTGTTGGACCTCATTGATGCGATCAGCAAATGGAATCCCCACATTAACTGGCCCACCAGAATTACCAATGGACCCCTCTTCAGCAACTGGGCTTCTAACACATCTGGGCTGTTTCCTGGACTTGTGAATCTGGCCCAAAGAATCACCCATACCCAATGAAAAATTCTGCACAGATTGGTTCAAGTCAAAAGTCTTTTGAGGTCCCCTATGGCCCACTCCATGCCGTACACCATTATTGTTATTATTCATCATGTCCCCATGCACCTTTTGCTTTTCCCCAAAAGTATTAGTCCTCCCATGCACATGCAGGCTCTTCACCTTCCTACCATTACCGGAACGTACTACTTCCTTCTCCGATGAGGTTCGAACCGGTGTATCCGACGGTAAGCGTTCCTCCCTGAATTCACCTTCTTCTAAACCATCCTCGTTAGCGACAGACCCTTCGGACACAGGCGGAGTTTCGTACCTCACAGAATTCAAGCTTTCAATTGCATCTAACATTAAACGATCATTCACCTCCGTAACCCATACATTGAAACTACTTCCGTTCCAGACAACAGATATCTCTTCGTCTATCATTTTATCGAATTTCACCTTAACCCACACACGCCCCTCCGAGTTATTCGTAGATAGCCAGGAAAAATCAGACTCTTTAATCACCACTCCGAATAACTGACCTACATTGTTGAAAAAATTGACCTCTCTGAGTTGTAATGGCATTCCACTAATCTTAAGACACACCACTCTGTCGAACTCAATTGTCCGACCATCCCACAGACTTGCAGACGACAACACCCTATGTGACATCCGTCACTTTCCTTTTATTTTTATATATAATAATAATAATAATAATAAAAAAAAAAATAAATAAATAAAATAAAATTCAGCTTTTATTATATATACATTTTTTTTAACCACTCTTAAAAACCAACACAACCCAATCCATATCCCTTTATCCATTTTTTTAGCCCACTTGAAGCCCAGCATACATGGCCCATATAGCCGGCCCAGATCAGGCCCAACCTGCCTCTTCTCTGGCCCAACAGCTAACCACCCCTCCTTCCCTCTTTATCGTTTAATTAAAAAAAAATTGTGTCCCCGCCAAGTTTCGAACCGGAGACCTCTCACACACAAACACACGCGCTAACCACCTGGGCCACACCCTTCACTTGCTTTTAACCCAGCTTTAGTTATATTTATACCCGTTTTCCGTCCTCCTTTCTCCTTCCTGTTGACGCACGAACAGCAGCAGATATTAATATATTTTTTTTTCTTTCTTCTTTTCTTTTTTCTTCTCTTTTGACCAATTTAATTGGCCTAATTAACTCATATTAACCATGGTTTGACCATTGATTCGCGATTACCGGCCTATCAACTATCATTACACGTTCAATTAGCGCTTAATTCATACCAATTATGTGTTTTTGACGCGTCAACATTAAACACTAAGTCAACCCTTACCATTTCAATGATTGGGACCATAGCACTATAAATTGAAGGTTGCTGGACCTTCTAACCTCGCCATTATCTCTTTCCCAATCTTCAATTCTTTACAACAAACCTCTGTTCATGATATATTGCTTCGTGTTTGACTTTTAAGACTGACCGAGTAATCGTGCACCAAACGTGATTGTAAGTTTAATTATTGTTGTGGGTTTTGTTAATCGGAATCTGTACAATGTTTGCCCTATGGTTAATTAGATTAACATTGTGTGGATTGTCTGATTGTAGAAGCTAGGGCTCGATTTCAAATATTTGGGGAAGAACACTTCTTATCTTGGTATTTATTTTATGTAAACCACAACCAAACACAACCACTGGTCTAGACCAGGTGGTTGTGTCTGGTGCTCGGCTGCTGGTCCACGCGGGTTCGAGTCCCGGGTTGGACAAACCTTTTTCTTGTTTTTGTTTTTAAGCGAATCAATTAATTATATATAATACATTTAATCTTATAAATTCGTTTTTAAATATTATAACTCTTTTATAAATTCTAAAAAATTACTTTTAGTTAATCTGATATAAATGTTCCACCTACAATTTTTAGTTTTCAAAAATTCATTTATTTAATATATTTAATAATTAAATCAACTTTATTCTATTTTATTTATAAAATTCTATAAAAATATCAAAACGACTTTGTAAAATTCCACAAAAATTATCCTAAACTTGTATAACAATATACATTTCAGAAATAATTTTTATTTCTGAAAAACCGTTTGTTTAATATTTTTAATCAATTTTTGTTAGTTTTAATCATAAATAAATCATAATAAATTCATTTTTCAATATTTTTGCACCAAAATTTTATATAAATTATTTCTAACTATCTAGAACTGAAATACAATTTTTAATTCAGAAATTCTTTGATTTTAATATTTTTAGATATTAAAGTCATAATTTGACAATTTGAAATAATTAGGTTAAATATTCTATTTTCAAGAAAATAATTTTATAAAAATTATTTTCATACTTAAAACCTTATGTTGTGACTATATTCAACTTAAAATTTTTACCAAGAGACTTTTATTTAATTATTTATTAAATTTCTCATAATTAATAAACGAATTGTTATTAATCAAATTAACGTTTATCCCCAAATTCGAAGCCCTAGAAATACATGTATCCTAGAGTTATTTTTCCTTACACGTTATTAAATACTTTAGGTTGATCATTTGGGAGTAACCTCAATTCATATCTCGTTGTCCAGTTAAATCTCAAACTACTACGTGAACAGTGAGTATTCCTACCCCTTTTTGCCTTTATACATTTCTGGGGTGTTACATGTACACTATTACAATTTCAAATACAAGTTTACATTTTTACAATACAATTCTAGTACTATGTGCATTGCTTACAACGTGCTTTATGCTTAGACATTACATGTGGATTACATTTGTACTTAGTGAAATCATTAACATGGTACAAGCCGACCTTAACATTGGATAGCGCTATTTGGATTGACAACCCGCCTAGATTGATTCTCCCCCTTTTTCATCGGAGAATCCGTGGCCAGTGTTAAGTTTTTATCCATTTATTGGATAAGTACACTACAGTTCATACAGTACATTATACAGTCACAGGGTTGATTTCGCTCATTTGTATGATACATAGTTTACATATTTGCACTGTAGCTTGCACTTGAATTGTATAACTTTTTAACCTACTATATATATCAAAACTACGAATGCTCACCAACATTTCATATGTTGACCAAATCTATTTTGTACATGTTTCAGGTGCAGTTTGATCTAGTGCTTTAACAAGAGACATTTAGTGCTTTATTTTAATTCAGTTATTTCAATATTTACATTTCATTTAGACAATGTATTTCCATTTCCATGTAAGACAATTTTGGTTTATTCAATAATATTTACATTTTAGTACCATGAGCTTTTGAACAATCGTCACTACGTGGCACCTCGATGATTCCGCCATCGGTTGGGGTGTTACACCCTACTCCACAACTCATCCTTCCTTCCTATAAACTCCACTGCCGTTCTCTTATCCCTAAATACCAACATCACCTTCATACCTCCAATGAGACTCACCGGAGACTCGACATAGCCCCCGGCAATCATCATGTTCTTCACCTCCAATAGAGCTTTAAAGTCAATTAACTCCCCAATCACCGTTCTCATTATACAATGATCCGGGTACATCGCACCCCTTTCGTTCACCACAAGAACCTTTGACGATGCTGACGGAGCACTCGCCACCCCAGTAGTTGCTTCCTTAAACGATGCACCCGTAGTCCTGTTCACCGGAACATACTTTGGCCCCGGAGCTTGCATCCTTGCCTGCACTCCATTGTGAACCGGCTGCACAGGAGGCTGGTAATTCTGCTGTACCACCTGGGTAATCGGCTGATCAATTCTCCGGTTATCTTTCCCGAACTTGGCCACCGATGCCCCAACCTTGGCTTCGAAAATCTTCACCGTATTCATGTTCTTTAAAACCTCGTTCAGATTATTAACCCCCAAGTATCTCACAAATCCAAACCAATTCCCCCTAGCGTCCGTCTTCCGAGCTACGTACGCATCTTTAACAATTCCATGTGGTTGATGTTGGGAATCATGGTATCGTATACACAGCGGAAGCGGTTTATATATTTAACAAAAACGGATTATATATACAATATATATAATAGCCGATTTTATATATAAATTGTTAATTAATTTTATTAATCCGATTAATAAAATATTCCCAATCAGGATCTCAGTTAAACGCGTATAAACAAATAAATAATAAACAACCATAGGGGGTTTAGTAATCAACCTTTGACAACTACACCGGAATTGTAACACGCGGGTTACAACGAATCCTCGCTAGTAGGAAGTTCACAACCGAGCACGAACCAACCGGGAAACAACACTTGCAAGAGGAAGGTGGTGGCTTGTGGTGGTTGATGGCCGAACAAAAAAAGAAGAAGGCGGTGGCCTTCTTTTCTTTGGTGGCGGCCGCAAAAAGCCAAGAAGAGGAGGCAAGGGTTTGTTGTTTTATCAAAAGTGTGCATTAGGGTTTACTCCTTAACCATCCTTTTATAAGACAACAACTTGCAATAAACCCCCTTGCTAAATATCTTAATACTCCTTAATATTAATCTTATTAATATTAAATCCCTCAAGACTAAAACAATTATTATTTCATAAATAATAATCCACCAACGCGTGAACTTATCTGATTCGTCTATCAACGTGTAACTCTTCGGATCGTACCGGTTCAGGTTACGTTGATCTCAACTTTTAATTACATCGGACATCCTATATATCCAACAATCTCCCACTTGGACGATTTTAATTAAATGAGTCAACGTGCGCAGAGTTGGACGCCTAGCTGCATCGCATTGCACCCAAACCAGTATGACACTTTACAGTCGTCAACTAGTTCTTTGAGTTCAAGTAACGCTTTACTTAACCAAATACTATAGCCCTGATAATTATATCAATAAGTCCCTTCTGTATAGACATCCGTTGATCATAAGACATGGATCATTCATTCTTATATAGTGATCAACGATTCTCTATTCTCGTCTCTAATTCAAAGTGGTCTAACGAACTACCTTAGCCCGAGCGTGGCCACGCATTTATACCAGTTTGAGTTTTACGAGGGCGCCAGAATGTCTAGGCTTCTAATCCCATAGAAGTACAGAATTCCACCAGCGTCATACAACTCCCACTTAATCTCGAATTTTGTAACATCACGTTATTTTTACTTTTCATGTATTTTAAATTCTATACTTAACAAATTCCAAGTTCGCCTTTATTCGCTTTTTTTATGTTACTCCTACCAATTATTGACGAGTCATCAATATAATTTATCCTAACCAATTTAGAAACTCATTTAGTTAAGATCCTAATACATATGTATTTATTTATTTAAAACATATATTTTTTTTATATAATATGTTTAGTTTAGAAAAAAAAAGAAAAAAAAAAGAAAGGGAAACGTATTGTGACTTTGTCAAATGACAATTTGCAAAATATATTCCACAACATAACATCACAATATATTCTCTTCTTTTTTTTGTTGTATTCGAACAGTGGTAGTAGCAGACAACAAATTTTTAACCACCTTTAATTATTTAAACTTAACTCTATTAATCTCCTCCTAACCACCCCATTAACTCTAATTAATACCCAACCAACTTACCCCAACTATAAATACACCATTCCCTACCCATTCTAACACTTGCTCAATCCTAAATCATCTCTAAATCTCCAAATCTCTCAAGAATTCTCTCAAGAATAAGTGAGTTTCTCACTTCACCTTCAACCTCTCTTCTACTTTCTTCACTCCCCTCTTCTTCAAACCCTTTGAGGAAACCTCTAGGACCTCTCTCCTATTTGCCATGGCAAATAAACATGAGTAGGGCACCAATTTGGGGCCTCAAATGTGGTCATCTTCTATTATCTTTTATGCACTAGGTTGTTAATAATACCAACCAAGTTCACCAAGAACTCAATGATGGAGGGACTTGTGTTATGGTTTATGGTTGACAAAAGGAAGGCCAAGGCTCATCCAAACTAAGTCACCATACCCTACTTCCTAAGTTATATTATATAAATACTAAATTATATAAACTCTACTAATTTAATAACTCGGAAAGGTTTGTGGATACATCCCTACCTTACCAATGCTTGACTCTCATAACCATCCGAATCACCTCTATGGTGGTTTGTGTTTTGGTTCGCCTAAAAGGCTTGCTTGACTCTTATGACCATCCGAATCACCTTCATGGTGGTTTGTGTTTTGGTTCGCCTAAAAAGCTTGCTTGACTCTCTTGAATCTATAACCTAAACTCGAATCTAAGACCCTTTATTTATTTTTTTATTTATTTTTATTCTAGTTAACCAAGGCTAAGGAACCAATCCCCCAAGACTCATTCTTTTGGAAACTTGCTAAAACGCACCCAAAGGTGAGTTCATACTTGTCCCCCTTTTATCCTTTATTCTTTGGGGCTCAGCATGTATCACTATCAAAACTCAAACGATTTTAAACTCTACAATCTATTATGCTTAGTCTAAAGTCTATCATATTCTAAATTCTATCATGCGCAATCTAAAGTCTATTATATGCTTGTACGCTATGCTATGTAGAATTATTTACTCTAACATACAAATGTTCATATAGTTGACAACCCACCTTGCATGTATAGCGCTATAGGATTGGCTATCCGCCCCCTACATGGGTCATGTTAAGCAAAATTCTTCGTGGCTAGTCGCCGTTTGTATGGTTCTCTTGCATATGCCTATAAGCAAAACTTTATTATACTATGTATGTATGTCAAAACTAGTATGCTCACCAATGCTTTATGTGTTGACGGATATTTTATACATGTTGCAGGAAATAGTTGTTGCAGGACATTTCAAGAAAACTACTTAGGATTGGACATAGAAACTCACTCTAGTTCAAGTTGTCATATTCTTGTTGTTGTGTTTTTTCGTTATTTAAACTACTTGTATTTCTATTTTTAGACAATAAATGAAATTCTATCTTTAAACTATATTGTCACAAAATCTAGTGTCATGAAGTCTTTGAACAATCTACCACTAAGTCTCACCTCGATGATTCCGCCATCGGTTGGGGTGTGACAGATTGGTATCAGAGCCATGACTATAGGGATCTAGGAAAAATTGCCATTTTTGACCTAGACTATAGTTAAGAACATTTTTGACCATTTCTTTTATCATGCTTAATATACTTGTTCTCCTTATCTTGCTTCTACTTAATTCTTTTGATCCTTAAAAATTACCTTCCTATTTGTGGATTACTCTACACTCGAAGACGTTCGTAAAACACAAACGAAAGGAAATCACCAAAATAGGCGTGAAACCCTCACTTTGGTGATAACTTTCAATCCGCGTAAATTCTTTGTGTTTTGAAACTACACAAAGATAGGAGTGATATCCTCACCTCGGTGGAAATTTCACAATTCTCGTTCTAGTGGACACTTACCAATTGAAGGCTAGAATTAATTTTCTTACCATGTTGGACAAAGTGTACAAACCACACTCAAAGAAACGACCTCGCTAAGATAGGAGTGAAATCCGCAACTTAGCGACTAGTTTCAATCCTTGATATTTTTTTATCTCGCCAAAGTCTCAAATTTACTAATGACAAGAAACATGTAGTAACTGGAAGGGTGAATACCGTTAACCGAAAATTTCGGCGAGAGTATTTCCACCTATTAGGCCAAAGCATGTTTTCAAACTCAAATGTAAATTTGAACCACTTTGGTTAGTCTTAGTTCCGTTCCGGAACGCTCCAATTGCTTGCTTAAAACAAGCCTCTCATTTTATGTTAATATTACTTTCAATGTTGTTTTCATGCTATGTTTTCACTACATATATTCGATTTTTTTTTCTACTCGCAAAGGCTCTCAAGACTCGCATCTCAAGTACTCTAGCAATCTCCAAACAATACTAATAATCATGAACCAACATAAATTAAAACTCCTTTATGTTAACTAAGTGCATTATACTTACTTATACATACGTGTTACGCTATTTGAACAATGTGAAACTTGCGTCCTATACGTGTAACTTGAACTTGCATACTGAATCTATGAGAACAATTTGAGCTCATGTAATTTGTTTATCTAAATTTGCATCAACTTTACCGATCTAATCTTACCCGCAAGCTTTTCATTGTTAACCAAAATTCTAGTAACTTATTACCCAAAATTCAAAAGTCACCTTGTTTAAAAACGCTTATGCAAATTTTCATATGTATGGTTCTCGTAGATGTCTTCCCATCTCAACAACATCGATCTCAACTAACTGGCGAGTCTTATTGCCCAAGAATTAGTCAAGATTCTCCCTAACTTAGAGACACCAACAAACTCAATTCCAAATCCCGGCGATACCATCCAGGACAGCACAAACCATGTAGATACTAAACTTTCTACCCATACCCCTACCAAAAAAACGAAAAAGGATAACCGAAAACACAAAAACCTCAAACGAAATCACACTTCAACAACTCCTAAGACTCCGAATTCTAACAAAAACCAGTATCGTGGAACCTTTCTGCTATGCGACAGTTGTAAATATCACCATCCCACTCACACACAATGTCGCATATGCGCCAACTGTGGTGCATATGTTCATTTAGCCAAAACATGTCGTCACACCACTAAACAACGACCCAACCCATAAACGCAACCAATGCCCAAGACTTGCCATGGTGATCTACGATGTTGGAAGACCCACTCACCACACTAAAGAAGATCGATTTTTCTTTTCTCTAAAAAAAAGAGAATTTCTTTGTGTAATGTTTTCAAGAAACTGTTCGGATGTGAAATTTTCTTTTATGAATTATGAAATACCATCGTTATCTTAGGTTACAATCATAATTCAATCCAAAACCCTTTTCTTCTCGCACACATTTTTTTTCAAAATTTTTGAACAAAATTCTTCCTACTATTTCTAAGATGCCTATTCTTCTATAAAATCCCTCACTTTCAAACCACTAACAAATGTGTGTGTCGAGCCTGTATGACAAACAAGATTCTTAATGATAAAAAGTGTTTGAAATAAATTTTCTTTTGTAAAACAAGACTTGCGAGAAAACACGCTAAATCAAATAATCTACTTCGTTTTCAATCCCAAAACCTTTTGAAATTGTATCACGAGTCGAAATATTCATCAACACCAAACTAAAATTCGCCAATAAACTATTTTCCTCGCTTAATAAAACGGATTTTTCATAGATCAAACGACAATCTTCGATAAAACCTTTACACTAAATTTTCCCCACTTCAACTAAATATGTTTTTCTTTAACATCCAACGGATTAAATTCTTCTACCATCAAACTTGACCCTCAGTCTCGAAATGCTAAAATCGCTCGCATACTCATAAGCTAAATTTGTAATGAACTCGAATTTTATGTTACTCTTAGTCAAAAACATTTTTTTTTCACGCGTGAATGTTTTCATTTAAAATCCAATTGTCCATACTTTGCTTTTTTTTTACCACTAAACGTAACCACATATACACAAGTCTACACCATTATGTCATGAAACCATGTATCTACGCAAAAAAAAAAAAAAAAAAAAAAAAACTACGGTTAACAACATCAACAACACCATTATGTCATGAAACCATGTATCTACACAGGACATTATGTGTTTGCATGTCACGTTGCTTGCTATGTTTACAACATCAAAACTGTTTAGCCTTAGTTTAATGTCTTTTCCTTTGTGTATAAGTATTTTGAGTCCACTAGCGACCCACACATAACTAAGACAACTTATGTGGACCATACGACAATTGGACTAATTACGGGTGCACACGTAATTACAAAAATTGGGCGCATGGAAAACATAACGAGTTCCACTATGTGTAACCTATCATGGCTCGAATAACGAAACGGTTGCGGTATAATAAGGGCATGGTGGATACGCCGTCGGTACATCCTATACATAAATGTCCTGTGATACTACCAAAAGTAGAGTTATTCGTGCCATGAGAAGTTTTGGGTGTCGAGTTTAACTTTTGACCAACACTTACGTTATTTATCTTTTGTGATACCGTTTATGTTATAGTTTACTAGTCTAATTACGCTTGCATTATTTATCTTTATTGCATATTATAACCTTGTTTTGAACCACACTCTCTACAATGCAATATCATCCTTTCTATGAATAATCTATACTTGTAATCTCCATCAACTTCGTTTCTTTCCTTTCCTTTTGCCTTTCCTTGCTTAATCAACAATCCTTCCATTATCAAGAATCTATTTCTAAGTCCCGTAACCCCTGTCCTTAATCCGTTAAGGCATTCATGCATTTAAAACAAGATTTATTCCTCGCTTTCATATTTTGATTTCAAAACTAAATAACTACTATTTATTTCGCCAAAAAAAAAAGTTGTTTTCCAAATAGTCCAATTTTTTGTTTATTTAATCACTTCTAAAAAAGGTTTTCCTAAACAAAATTTTCGACCTTGTGCAAACCAAATATCTTTTACTAAATACTACTCAATCACACATCTAGTCACTCATTATGCTTACATTTTAATTACTATTCCCCCCAATTACCCAAAGACACCTCTTTTACAAGCCAACAATTCTACTATTTCATATATGATATGCTGTATAACAACTTATTTTCCCAAAATTTCTATATGTTATACAAATATACTTACCTACCTTCAATTTTCACTATTTCATACCGTATAAATACTTACTTCCCCTAAAAATTCTTACTATTTCTTATACACAATATACTTACCTACCTTCACAAGATTTCTTTTACTATTTCATGTATGTTATACTGTATATTTACTTACTTTTCCAAAACTTGCTGCATCAACGCCATATACAAACCTATTTATACGTACCCCTTATTTCACTATTTACGAAAAACACTTTAGTCGGTCAAACTTTCAAATTTCTATGTACGACCTTGGGTTAAAATTTTAAAACTACTTCTCTTACGAGCATAATAATCGCACAAGTGACTAGATACCGTATTTGATTTAAACATAATAAACTAACTAGTCTTGTTCTTATTAAACCCATATCAAACCACTTACCTATTTTTCAAAATGTTGACTCTTAATTAAATTTCGAGACGAAATTTCCTAAAGTAGGGGAGACTGTAACATCACGTTATTTTTACTTTTCATGTATTTTAAATTCAATACTTAACAAATTCCAAGTTCGCCTTTATTCGCTTTTTTTATGTTACTCCTACCAATTATTGACGAGTCATCAATATAATTTATCCTAACCAATTTAGAAACTCATTTAGTTAAGATCCTAATACATATGTATTTATTTATTTAAAACATATATTTTTTTTATATAATATGTTTAGTTTAGAAAAAAAAAGAAAAAAAAAAGAAAGGGAAACGTATTGTGACTTTGTCAAATGACAATTTGCAAAATATATTCCACAACATAACATCACAATATAATCTCTTCTTTTTTTTGTTGTATTCGAACAGTGGTAGTAGCAGACAACAAATTTTTAACCACCTTTAATTATTTAAACTTAACTCTATTAATCTCCTCCTAACCACCCCATTAACTCTAATTAATACCCAACCAACTTACCCCAACTATAAATACACCATTCCCTACCCATTCTAACACTTGCTCAATCCTAAATCATCTCTAAATCTCCAAATCTCTCAAGAATTCTCTCAAGAATAAGTGAGTTTCTCACTTCACCTTCAACCTCTCTTCTACTTTCTTCACTCCCCTCTTCTTCAAACCCTTTGAGGAAACCTCTAGGACCTCTCTCCTATTTTCCATGGCAAATAAACATGAGTAGGGCACCAATTTGAGGCCTCAAATGTGGTCATCTTCTATTATCTTTTATGCACTAGGTTGTTAATAATACCAACCAAGTTCACCAACAACTCAATGATGGAGGGACTTGTGTTATGGTTTATGGTTGACAAAAGGAAGGCCAAGGCTCATCCAAACTAAGTCACCATACCCTACTTCCTAAGTTATATTATATAAATACTAAATTATATAAACTCTACTAATTTAATAACTCGGAAAGGTTTGTGGATACATCCCTACCTTACCAATGCTTGACTCTCATAACCATCCGAATCACCTCTATGGTGGTTTGTGTTTTGGTTCGCCTAAAAGGCTTGCTTGACTCTTATGACCATCCGAATCACCTTCATGGTGGTTTGTGTTTTGGTTCGCCTAAAAAGCTTGCTTGACTCTCTTGAATCTATAACCTAAACTCGAATCTAAGACCCTTTATTTATTTTTTTATTTATTTTTATTCTAGTTAACCAAGGCTAAGGAACCAATCCCCCAAGACTCATTCTTTTGGAAACTTGCTAAAACGCACCCAAAGGTGAGTTCATACTTGTCCCCCTTTTATCCTTTATTCTTTGGGGCTCAGCATGTATCACTATCAAAACTCAAACGATTTTAAACTCTACAATCTATTATGCTTAGTCTAAAGTCTATCATATTCTAAATTCTATCATGCGCAATCTAAAGTCTATTATATGCTTGTACGCTATGCTATGTAGAATTATTTACTCTAACATACAAATGTTCATATAGTTGACAACCCACCTTGCATGTATAGCGCTATAGGATTGGCTATCCGCCCCCTACATGGGTCATGTTAAGCAAAATTCTTCGTGGCTAGTCGCCGTTTGTATGGTTCTCTTGCATATGCCTATAAGCAAAACTTTATTATACTATGTATGTATGTCAAAACTAGTATGCTCACCAATGCTTTATGTGTTGACGGATATTTTATACATGTTGCAGGAAATAGTTGTTGCAGGACATTTCAAGAAAACTACTTAGGATTGGACATAGAAACTCACTCTAGTTCAAGTTGTCATATTCTTGTTGTTGTGTTTTTTCGTTATTTAAACTACTTGTATTTCTATTTTTAGACAATAAATGAAATTCTATCTTTAAACTATATTGTCACAAAATCTAGTGTCATGAAGTCTTTGAACAATCTACCACTAAGTCTCACCTCGATGATTCCGCCATCGGTTGGGGTGTGACAGATTGGTATCAGAGCCATGACTATAGGGATCTAGGAAAAATTGCCATTTTTGACCTAGACTATAGTTAAGAACATTTTTGACCATTTCTTTTATCATGCTTAATATACTTGTTCTCCTTATCTTGCTTCTACTTAATTCTTTTGATCCTTAAAAATTACCTTCCTATTTGTGGATTACTCTACACTCGAAGACGTTCGTAAAACACAAACGAAAGGAAATCACCAAAATAGGCGTGAAACCCTCACTTTGGTGATAACTTTCAATCCGCGTAAATTCTTTGTGTTTTGAAACTACACAAAGATAGGAGTGATATCCTCACCTCGGTGGAAATTTCACAATTCTCGTTCTAGTGGACACTTACCAATTGAAGGCTAGAATTAATTTTCTTACCATGTTGGACAAAGTGTACAAACCACACTCAAAGAAACGACCTCGCTAAGATAGGAGTGAAATCCGCAACTTAGCGACTAGTTTCAATCCTTGATATTTTTTTATCTCGCCAAAGTCTCAAATTTACTAATGACAAGAAACATGTAGTAACTGGAAGGGTGAATACCGTTAACCGAAAATTTCGGCGAGAGTATTTCCACCTATTAGGCCAAAGCATGTTTTCAAACTCAAATGTAAATTTGAACCACTTTGGTTAGTCTTAGTTCCGTTCCGGAACGCTCCAATTGCTTGCTTAAAACAAGCCTCTCATTTTATGTTAATATTACTTTCAATGTTGTTTTCATGCTATGTTTTCACTACATATATTCGATTTTTTTTTCTACTCGCAAAGGCTCTCAAGACTCGCATCTCAAGTACTCTAGCAATCTCCAAACAATACTAATAATCATGAACCAACATAAATTAAAACTCCTTTATGTTAACTAAGTGCATTATACTTACTTATACATACGTGTTACGCTATTTGAACAATGTGAAACTTGCGTCCTATACGTGTAACTTGAACTTGCATACTGAATCTATGAGAACAATTTGAGCTCATGTAATTTGTTTATCTAAATTTGCATCAACTTTACCGATCTAATCTTACCCGCAAGCTTTTCATTGTTAACCAAAATTCTAGTAACTTATTACCCAAAATTCAAAAGTCACCTTGTTTAAAAACGCTTATGCAAATTTTCATATGTATGGTTCTCGTAGATGTCTTCCCATCTCAACAACATCGATCTCAACTAACTGGCGAGTCTTATTGCCCAAGAATTAGTCAAGATTCTCCCTAACTTAGAGACACCAACAAACTCAATTCCAAATCCCGGCGATACCATCCAGGACAGCACAAACCATGTAGATACTAAACTTTCTACCCATACCCCTACCAAAAAAACGAAAAAGGATAACCGAAAACACAAAAACCTCAAACGAAATCACACTTCAACAACTCCTAAGACTCCGAATTCTAACAAAAACCAGTATCGTGGAACCTTTCTGCTATGCGACAGTTGTAAATATCACCATCCCACTCACACACAATGTCGCATATGCGCCAACTGTGGTGCATATGTTCATTTAGCCAAAACATGTCGTCACACCACTAAACAACGACCCAACCCATAAACGCAACCAATGCCCAAGACTTGCCATGGTGATCTACGATGTTGGAAGACCCACTCACCACACTAAAGAAGATCGATTTTTCTTTTCTCTAAAAAAAAGAGAATTTCTTTGTGTAATGTTTTCAAGAAACTGTTCGGATGTGAAATTTTCTTTTATGAATTATGAAATACCATCGTTATCTTAGGTTACAATCATAATTCAATCCAAAACCCTTTTCTTCTCGCACACATTTTTTTTCAAAATTTTTGAACAAAATTCTTCCTACTATTTCTAAGATGCCTATTCTTCTATAAAATCCCTCACTTTCAAACCACTAACAAATGTGTGTGTCGAGCCTGTATGACAAACAAGATTCTTAATGATAAAAAGTGTTTGAAATAAATTTTCTTTTGTAAAACAAGACTTGCGAGAAAACACGCTAAATCAAATAATCTACTTCGTTTTCAATCCCAAAACCTTTTGAAATTGTATCACGAGTCGAAATATTCATCAACACCAAACTAAAATTCGCCAATAAACTATTTTCCTCGCTTAATAAAACGGATTTTTCATAGATCAAACGACAATCTTCGATAAAACCTTTACACTAAATTTTCCCCACTTCAACTAAATATGTTTTTCTTTAACATCCAACGGATTAAATTCTTCTACCATCAAACTTGACCCTCAGTCTCGAAATGCTAAAATCGCTCGCATACTCATAAGCTAAATTTGTAATGAACTCGAATTTTATGTTACTCTTAGTCAAAAACATTTTTTTTTCACGCGTGAATGTTTTCATTTAAAATCCAATTGTCCATACTTTGCTTTTTTTTTACCACTAAACGTAACCACATATACACAAGTCTACACCATTATGTCATGAAACCATGTATCTACGCAAAAAAAAAAAAAAAAAAAAAAAACTACGGTTAACAACATCAACAACACCATTATGTCATGAAACCATGTATCTACACAGGACATTATGTGTTTGCATGTCACGTTGCTTGCTATGTTTACAACATCAAAACTGTTTAGCCTTAGTTTAATGTCTTTTCCTTTGTGTATAAGTATTTTGAGTCCACTAGCGACCCACACATAACTAAGACAACTTATGTGGACCATACGACAATTGGACTAATTACGGGTGCACACGTAATTACAAAAATTGGGCGCATGGAAAACATAACGAGTTCCACTATGTGTAACCTATCATGGCTCGAATAACGAAACGGTTGCGGTATAATAAGGGCATGGTGGATACGCCGTCGGTACATCCTATACATAAATGTCCTGTGATACTACCAAAAGTAGAGTTATTCGTGCCATGAGAAGTTTTGGGTGTCGAGTTTAACTTTTGACCAACACTTACGTTATTTATCTTTTGTGATACCGTTTATGTTATAGTTTACTAGTCTAATTACGCTTGCATTATTTATCTTTATTGCATATTATAACCTTGTTTTGAACCACACTCTCTACAATGCAATATCATCCTTTCTATGAATAATCTATACTTGTAATCTCCATCAACTTCGTTTCTTTCCTTTCCTTTTGCCTTTCCTTGCTTAATCAACAATCCTTCCATTATCAAGAATCTATTTCTAAGTCCCGTAACCCCTGTCCTTAATCCGTTAAGGCATTCATGCATTTAAAACAAGATTTATTCCTCGCTTTCATATTTTGATTTCAAAACTAAATAACTACTATTTATTTCGCCAAAAAAAAAAGTTGTTTTCCAAATAGTCCAATTTTTTGTTTATTTAATCACTTCTAAAAAAGGTTTTCCTAAACAAAATTTTCGACCTTGTGCAAACCAAATATCTTTTACTAAATACTACTCAATCACACATCTAGTCACTCATTATGCTTACATTTTAATTACTATTCCCCCCAATTACCCAAAGACACCTCTTTTACAAGCCAACAATTCTACTATTTCATATATGATATGCTGTATAACAACTTATTTTCCCAAAATTTCTATATGTTATACAAATATACTTACCTACCTTCAATTTTCACTATTTCATACCGTATAAATACTTACTTCCCCTAAAAATTCTTACTATTTCTTATACACAATATACTTACCTACCTTCACAAGATTTCTTTTACTATTTCATGTATGTTATACTGTATATTTACTTACTTTTCCAAAACTTGCTGCATCAACGCCATATACAAACCTATTTATACGTACCCCTTATTTCACTATTTACGAAAAACACTTTAGTCGGTCAAACTTTCAAATTTCTATGTACGACCTTGGGTTAAAATTTTAAAACTACTTCTCTTACGAGCATAATAATCGCACAAGTGACTAGATACCGTATTTGATTTAAACATAATAAACTAACTAGTCTTGTTCTTATTAAACCCATATCAAACCACTTACCTATTTTTCAAAATGTTGACTCTTAATTAAATTTCGAGACGAAATTTCCTAAAGTAGGGGAGACTGTAACATCACGTTATTTTTACTTTTCATGTATTTTAAATTCAATACTTAACAAATTCCAAGTTCGCCTTTATTCGCTTTTTTTATGTTACTCCTACCAATTATTGACGAGTCATCAATATAATTTATCCTAACCAATTTAGAAACTCATTTAGTTAAGATCCTAATACATATGTATTTATTTATTTAAAACATATATTTTTTTTATATAATATGTTTAGTTTAGAAAAAAAAAGAAAAAAAAAAGAAAGGGAAACGTATTGTGACTTTGTCAAATGACAATTTGCAAAATATATTCCACAACATAACATCACAATATAATCTCTTCTTTTTTTTGTTGTATTCGAACAGTGGTAGTAGCAGACAACAAATTTTTAACCACCTTTAATTATTTAAACTTAACTCTATTAATCTCCTCCTAACCACCCCATTAACTCTAATTAATACCCAACCAACTTACCCCAACTATAAATACACCATTCCCTACCCATTCTAACACTTGCTCAATCCTAAATCATCTCTAAATCTCCAAATCTCTCAAGAATTCTCTCAAGAATAAGTGAGTTTCTCACTTCACCTTCAACCTCTCTTCTACTTTCTTCACTCCCCTCTTCTTCAAACCCTTTGAGGAAACCTCTAGGACCTCTCTCCTATTTTCCATGGCAAATAAACATGAGTAGGGCACCAATTTGAGGCCTCAAATGTGGTCATCTTCTATTATCTTTTATGCACTAGGTTGTTAATAATACCAACCAAGTTCACCAACAACTCAATGATGGAGGGACTTGTGTTATGGTTTATGGT
Organism: Ambrosia trifida; assembly: GCA_028751855.1. Classification (NCBI taxonomy): domain Eukaryota; kingdom Viridiplantae; phylum Streptophyta; class Magnoliopsida; order Asterales; family Asteraceae; genus Ambrosia; species Ambrosia trifida. The sequence continues at coordinate 128,873,265 of CM054129.1, forward strand.
TGACAAAAGGAAGGCCAAGGCTCATCCAAACTAAGTCACCATACCCTACTTCCTAAGTTATATTATATAAATACTAAATTATATAAACTCTACTAATTTAATAACTCGGAAAGGTTTGTGGATACATCCCTACCTTACCAATGCTTGACTCTCATAACCATCCGAATCACCTCTATGGTGGTTTGTGTTTTGGTTCGCCTAAAAGGCTTGCTTGACTCTTATGACCATCCGAATCACCTTCATGGTGGTTTGTGTTTTGGTTCGCCTAAAAAGCTTGCTTGACTCTCTTGAATCTATAACCTAAACTCGAATCTAAGACCCTTTATTTATTTTTTTATTTATTTTTATTCTAGTTAACCAAGGCTAAGGAACCAATCCCCCAAGACTCATTCTTTTGGAAACTTGCTAAAACGCACCCAAAGGTGAGTTCATACTTGTCCCCCTTTTATCCTTTATTCTTTGGGGCTCAGCATGTATCACTATCAAAACTCAAACGATTTTAAACTCTACAATCTATTATGCTTAGTCTAAAGTCTATCATATTCTAAATTCTATCATGCGCAATCTAAAGTCTATTATATGCTTGTACGCTATGCTATGTAGAATTATTTACTCTAACATACAAATGTTCATATAGTTGACAACCCACCTTGCATGTATAGCGCTATAGGATTGGCTATCCGCCCCCTACATGGGTCATGTTAAGCAAAATTCTTCGTGGCTAGTCGCCGTTTGTATGGTTCTCTTGCATATGCCTATAAGCAAAACTTTATTATACTATGTATGTATGTCAAAACTAGTATGCTCACCAATGCTTTATGTGTTGACGGATATTTTATACATGTTGCAGGAAATAGTTGTTGCAGGACATTTCAAGAAAACTACTTAGGATTGGACATAGAAACTCACTCTAGTTCAAGTTGTCATATTCTTGTTGTTGTGTTTTTTCGTTATTTAAACTACTTGTATTTCTATTTTTAGACAATAAATGAAATTCTATCTTTAAACTATATTGTCACAAAATCTAGTGTCATGAAGTCTTTGAACAATCTACCACTAAGTCTCACCTCGATGATTCCGCCATCGGTTGGGGTGTGACAAATTTCTCCCAACGCTACCCTTATAGCTACCCATGTTTCAGGATAGTGTAAGATAGCATCAAAGATAGTCCTTGATCAATGTAGTTTAATATGTGCCTTAGGAAAAAGGACAGATTGAACATATCAATATCAAAACATCTCATGACATAGATCCATGGAGATCGTTTTGAAGCGAGTTACATCCAATATCCCTAATAATATCTGTGAATTATGATCCTCAAACCCTTGAGCTATTCATCTCATGAATACAACCATCCCAATTCACAATAGTCTTACATTCAAATTCATTCTCATGTAATTTGATCGACTACGGACATTTAGAATACTTTTATTCAAGGATTTAAACATACGAATAAATGAACACAGTTAATAAATATTAAATTTGCATTTAACCCATTAAATCAAATAAACATTCAACATAACTGTCAGTTCAAAATAAAACATCAATACTAATTACAGATCATGCCCATTGTCTAACAACTCTAAGCCCTATATTTCCAGCATGCTCCTCATGTCTAGCTTGAGGTAAAGGCTTAGTAAAGGGGTCAGCCAGATTTAGATCTGTATGAACTTTGTTCATCATGACGTCTCCACGCTCCACTATTTCTCTAATGTAGTGGAACTTTCTGAGTATATGCCTTGCGGTCTGATGTGACCTTGGTTCCTTTGCAAGAGCAATGGCACCAGTGTTGTCACACAGTATCTCGATTGGTTTCTTTATGCTAGGCACAACATCGAGATCAGTAATGAACTTCTTCATCCAGGCAGCCTCCTTTGCAGCATCCGATGCAGCAATGTATTCTGATTCACAGGTGGATTGAGCAACCACACTTTGCTTAGAGCTCTTCCAAGTAACAGCCCCACCATTCAGAATGAAAACATATCCCGTTTGTGATCTTGAGTCATCACGATCAGTCTGGAAGCTTGCATCAGTATAACACTTAACTGACAGCTCCTCATCCAGTCCTCCATATATTAAGAACATGTCCTTAGTCCTTCTCAAGTACTTAAGAATGTTCTTCACTGCAGCCCAGTGACTCTCTCCTGGATTCTGTTGATATCTACTCGTCATGCTAAGAGCATACGAGACATCAGGTCTAGTACATAACATGGCATACATGATGGAACCAATCGCAGAAGCATATGGAACACCTTCCATTTTCTTCTTTTCCTCTACATTATTTGCACACTGCTTGTTATCAAGAATGGTTCCATGTGCCATGGGCAAGAGCCCCCTTTTTGAGTCTTGCATTGAGAAGCGTCGTAAGACCTTATCAATATATGTACTTTGACTCAAACCCAATAACCGCTTTGATCTATCTCTATAAATCTTTATTCCCAGAATATAAGCGGCTTCACCAAGATCTTTCATTGCGAAACATTTACCCAACCAGGTCTTAACATCTTTAAGCATAGGGATATTGTTTCCAATGATTAGTATGTCATCTACATACAGTATAAGAAAAGTAATATAGCTCCCACTAGACTTCTTGTAAACACACGGTTCATCTTCGTTCTTGATAAAACCAAACTCTTTGATTTTCTGATCGAAACGGAGATTCCAGCTGCGAGATGCTTGCTTTAATCCATAGATGGATTTATTCAGCTTGCACACCTTATTAGGATTCTTCGGATCGACAAAACCTTCAGGTTGAACCATATAGACATCTTCCAGTAAGTGTCCATTAAGGAACGCGGTTTTGACATCCATCTGCCATATCTCATAGTCATAATATGCAGCAATGGCAAGTAGAATTCTAATGGACTTAAGCATGGCCACTGGCGAGAAAGTTTCCTCATAGTCAATTCCTTGAGTCTGAGTAAAACCTTTCGCTACAAGCCTTGCTTTGTAGGTTTGCACATTCCCATCCATGTCAGTCTTCTTCTTGAAGATCCATTTGTTTCCCACAGTCCGACATTCGGTAGGAAGATCAACCAATTCCCAGACTTGGTTATCATACATGGATTGCATCTCTGCATTCATGGCTTCTTGCCATTTCTTGGATTCTGAATCCAAGATTACAGATTTGTAAGTAGTAGGCTCAGCTTCATCAATCATGAAGATATCGTCATACCTTACCGGTGCACGACGATCCCTAATACTTTTCCGAACACTTGGTGTTTCTGTTGTTTCTTGAGTCCTCTCAGGCTCAACTTCAACAACTGGATCAGTTACATCTGGTTCTGTCTGAACAGCTGGTTCAGTCACTTGTGATTCTCGAATTTCTTCAAGATCCACATAGTTATCTCCAATCCCTCGCGCCAGAAGCTCTTCCTCTAAGAAAGTGCCTCTGCGTTTGGTGAAAATCTTATTTTCAGTGGGGTGGTAGAACATGTAACCGATCTTCTTACCGTATCCAACGAAAACCACTTTTTCGCCTCTGGGATCTAGTTTATCCGAATATTCTAGAGTGACATAAGCATTACATCCCCAGACTTTAAGGTAGGATACATGAGGTTTCTTTCCATGCCATATCTCATAAGGCGTTTTAGTAACCTTTTTCGTCGGAGCTATATTCACAAGTCTTGCGGCGGTCTCCAAAGCATAACTCCAAAAGGATTTTGGAAGGTTTGTTCGACACATCATTGATCGAATCATATCTAATAGAGTTCGATTTCTCCGCTCAGACACACCATTATGTTGCGGTGTTCCAGGTGGAGTGAGTTGTGAAACTATTCCACAATCCTTTAGATGGTCGATGAATTCCTGACTAAGATATTCACCGCCTCGATCTGATCGAAGCATTTTAATAGTTCTATTTAGCTGATTTTCTACTTCGTTTTGGTATTCCTTGAACTTTTCAAGAGTTTCATGTTTATGCTTCATAAGATAAACATAACCATATCTACTGAAATCATCAGTAAATGTAACAAAGTATCTTTCTCCATGTCTTGACATTGTTCTGAATGGACCACATACATCTGTATGTACAAGTCCTAACAGATCATTAGCTCTTTCTCCAACATTTGAAAAAAGTGCTTTTGTTAACTTTCCACTTAAGCATGATTCGCATTTTCCAAACGACTCCGAACCTTTGGAATCCGGGATTCCTGCGGTTTTGAGTTGTTTAACACGATTCTCACTTATGTGACCAAGTCTACAATGCCACATATACGTATCATTAAAGTCCAACTTATTACGTTTATGAGCGATATTGCATAATATGTTATCGTTTTGGATTTCTATCTCATAGATCCCATTGTTAGGTTTTGCATCAAAGTAAAATACATCGTTAAAATAAGCAGAAATAAATTCACCATTAAAACGATAATCAAAACCTTGTCTACGCAAAGCATGAAATGAAACAATATTTCTAGTCACACTAGGAATGTAATAAACATTGTTCAAAACAAGTTCTAAACCAGAAGGTAGTAAAAGAACATATTCTCCTATTGCCTTCACTATAACTCTTTGTCCATTGCCAACATGGACCTCCAAGTCACCTTTTTTCAGTTTTCTAATCTTTCTTAGTCCCTGCAAAACATTACAAATGTGGAAACCACATCCTGTGTCAAACACCCATGTTTTGCCAGAAAAAACAAAGATTTCAATAACATATATACCTGAGGACTCTCCTCCAGAAGCCTTGGCTTGCTTCAGTTCAGCTAAATACTTAGCACAGTTCCTTTTCCAGTGCCCAGTTTCATCACAATGAAAATATTTGGCATCTTTCAAAGGTTTCTTGTTGGCAACAGCTTTGCCCTTTCCCTTCCCTTTGCCTTGATAGCCCCTCTTCTTGGTTTTAGGTTTCTTAATCTGACCCTCCCTGATCATTAGCACTGGTGCAGTTTTGCCAGGTATGTTTACCTCAGCAGTTTTGAGCATCTGATGCAGTTCTGCAAGTGTCTTCTCCATCCCATTCATATTATAGTTCATAATGAACTGGTCATATGACTTGGGCAATGAGTTCAGGATGATATCCCCAGCTAACTCATCGCTCAAGGGGGATTCCAGACGAGCCAAGTGATCAACATACGCCTTCATTTTTAGCACATGAGTGCCAACTGGTGAACCCTCTTGCATACGAGTGGTTATAAGTGATCGCATCACATCGAACCTCTCATGGTGAGCATTTTGTTGGAACATTTCCATCAGATGCTGATTCATGTCGTATGCATCCATGTCCTCCATGGTCCTTTGAAGTTCAGGGATCATGGAAGCCAGCATCAGACATGAGACTTTCAAAGAGTCATCAAAATGCTTAGCCCAAGCTTTATAAAGCTCACTCTTGGGATTTATGGGTTCATCAGGGACTGGTTCTTCAAGAACATACAATTTGTTCTCCGCTTTGAGAACAATTTTCAAGTTGCGGTGCTAGTCCATGAAGTTGGAGTGGTTCAGTTTGTCCTTCTCTAAGATGGACTTGAGAGAGAAATGGGAGGTGGAATTGTTTTCAGTTGACATCTACAAAGTTCAAAATTAATGTATTAGTATTTCATGTTTAAGTGTCCTAATTATTTTATGACCCAAAAAACAAAATTAATTAGGATGAGATCCCGATTAATCAATACACAATGAACTGGCTTAGCACTGTCCACTGGCACGATTAGGTAGGTAAACAACGATTGTTAATTGTGTCCACTACACAACTCTCCTTTTGGGGTTATCGCTAAAAGCGATGTATGTTTAACCCCAACTATGCCCACTTGTCAAACAAGCGATGTTTGGTCCTTTACTGTTAACTGTAACACCGGCCTATGTTACACAGGAACCGCGATGATTACCTTCACTCATGATCAACGCCCAGATGCAGGGTCAGCACTAACATTTGGGTTCGATATAGAATGGAGTGTTAACTCGTTAAGGGTGGCATGAAACATCAATTTAAAATTGGGATTTAATTTTAATATTTACCATAAATATATTGAATGACTCGTTAGCATGAAGTGAGTCACACAACAGTTTATAAAATCCAATTTTATATTATTCGTGATAATTGAAACTCCTTTCAACACTCGACGCGGTATAGTTTTAAATACCCTATTTAAACTACGTTGGTCGTATTATCGCGAATAGACTTGTTTTAACATTAATAAAACTCTTTTTATTAAATATGCTTTTCGGTTTTTATAAAACTTGTTTTAATAAAACCGTTGCCATGATTGTGAAAATTTTATTTATTTTGGGTTATCTAAATTATTTACAATAAATAAACCACAACCACAAAACATAATAATAAAATTAAACGAATCGAGCCCCTAATAGGTCGCCCGTTTCGTTTTAGCCAGAAACGAAACGAACTAGTCAAAAGGGTTTCAAAACAATTTTGATATAGCTCCCACTTGACCCGAGATCTCTATCTTCATGGAACCTGTTCGCCTTTTTTTTTCTTCGTCTTGATCTTGTACTTGAAGGATTACAACAATAAATTTGAAAATACAATAAAATCAAATCTATTCTAATCCTATCTATTACACCGGATCCAATATCCGTAATAAAAAATACAAATCAATAAAGAAATAAAACCATCACAAACACAACCATGACAAGGGTCAAATACCTAGGGCTCGATTCACATCACAATCCATGAACAACTAAAAGCTTTTGATCTTTTGTCAAAATAAACAATTTTTGACAAATAAAACAAAGATCAAAATTATAACTTTACCATCTATACGCGTGTAACCGTGGCTCTGATACCACTGTTGGGAATCATGGTATCGTATACACAGCGGAAGCGGTTTATATATTTAACAAAAACGGATTATATATACAATATATATAATAGCCGATTTTATATATAAATTGTTAATTAATTTTATTAATCCGATTAATAAAATATTCGCAATCAGGATCTCAGTTAAACGCGTATAAACAAATAAATAATAAACAACCATAGGGGGTTTAGTAAGCAACCTTTGACAACTACACCGGAATTGTAACACGCGGGTTACAACGAATCCTCGCTAGTAGGAAGTTCACAACCGAGCACGAACCAACCGGGAAACAACACTTGCAAGAGGAAGGTGGTGGCTTGTGGTGGTTGATGGCCGAACAAAAAAAGAAGAAGGCGGTGGCCTTCTTTTCTTTGGTGGCGGCCGCAAAAAGCCAAGAAGAGGAGGCAAGGGTTTGTTGTTTTATCAAAAGTGTGCATTAGGGTTTACTCCTTAACCCTCCTTTTATAAGACAACAACTTGCAATAAACCCCCTTGCTAAATATCTTAATACTCCTTAATATTAATCTTATTAATATTAAATCCCTCAATACTAAAACAATTATTATTTCATAAATAATAATCCACCAACGCGTGAACTTATCTGATTCGTGTACCAACGTGTAACTCTTCGGATCGTACCGGTTCGGGTTACGTTGATCTCGACTTTTAATTACATCGGACATCCTATATATCCAACAGTTGAAAGGCTTTCCAAAGTAAAGTGTCAGTCACCCCCTTCGGCAGATTTGATATGAAAAAGGTAGTTATTGGTCTAGGATCGGTCATCCCCCGGTTAAATTTCGGTCGCCGGTGGTCGGCGTCTCTTCGGTGTCTCATGTTCACTCTCTCCACTCTCTCTCTCACCTCAGTGTTCTACAATCTACTATGGCTAGGTGACATTTTTTTGGAAGGAGATATTATCATGATATGTTCATATTTCTACTTTCGTTTTAGAAAAATGTTCTACAAGTCACTGAGGGTTGTTACACTAACTTTGTTTACAAATATTACTTTTCTCTAATATGATTTTTTTGGTATTTAATGTTTTGTTTATCTATTTTAATAGTATTACAGTTATTTGATCCACACAAACAGTGGCGGATTCAGGATTTTTTTTCTATGGGTTCCTTTTTTTTTTTTGCGTGTTTAGATTTTCACAACCATACCTTAGAAGATTGGGCCTGGTCGGGTCGGGTCACCGGTCACGAAACATGATAATGTCCTTAATTGTAAATCCAATTTCCATCATATACTTGAGTATTTTGCGCTAGAAACAAAAAATGAAAGAAGGTGTTACCAAGTAACATGTTAAGATGATGAACCATTTCAAAGCTGGAAAGCGTAAGGCAATGACATGAGTAAATCGCCGATAATACCAAGTAACCTGTTAAGATGATGAACCATTTCAAAGTTAGCCTGCATCACGAGGAAATAATAATAGTTTTCAGCCACACCCAAAATATGAATCATTTCAAAGTTAGCCTGCCATTAATTATTAACTAAAATACCATCCATGATCTTCACTTTCCTTGTTTGTAAACATGGTGATCATAATGTTTTCAGCAGCATCAAAACAGAGACACACCCCCTTTTAATATTATCAAGAACTTAACTTCTCATAAAACTACAAACAGGCTATACATTTGCAACAAATTTATTCAATCATGTCCTCAATTGAAAAATTGATCAAGAAGATCCTGCAACTATAACTTGTTAGATTTCCACACTGGATGTGTGATCACAAAGAAACAAAGTAATTTGACATATTCATTTAACTATGAAAGTGGAATGTGGTGTGGCTTTATTACAAATTTAAACTGAACTAGTGGATCAAAAAATTACAAATTAACTATTAACTTTTTTAATGGAAATGAACTATTAACTAACTCTAGAATAAATAAAAAATAACAAAATAGATTTACATGTTAAGAGACCCACAAGCATAAATCTATTCACTGGTCTTGAACCTAAACAAGTTCACACCCTAAAATCTAATTCCTTAATATGTAAAACCCCTAATTCTCAAATCATAGATTCTATGAACAACTGACCTAATGTAATCTTTAATCACCATAAATGAAACACCTTTAACTAAAAGAAAATGAAAGTCTGCGTTAATGAGCTACAAAAAAAAAATATGGATCTAGCATTGAAAGATAGTCCCATACCTGAGATGGATGCTCCGGCGGCCGGAGTTCAGGGGCTGGAGGAGGCGGAGGCCGTGGAGGAGGAGCTGAGGGCGGATGCAGAGAGGGTGACGTCGTGACGGGGGCTGAGTTTGGGCAAAGCAGGAGCATGTTAGTTTGAGGAGGAGGATGCAGTGAAGTTTTGCTCTTAAATGAAAAACCTAATGTTGATTTTAAACTAAAAAATAGGAATCAAAAACTGATTCAAAAAAGCTAACTAAAATGCAGTTCGTGGGAGTCGAACCGGCCATCTTGGAGTTAGAATTGGCGCTTGCATCCACCAAACCACTTCACACAGTTTGTTATGGGTTCCTTCCTAAAATTATCTATGGGTTCCTTGTGTATTTTTTCTATATATTTACACTAAAATTTCAAAACCGACTGGGTTCCCGAAAACCCGTTCTTGGACAAGTAGATCTGCCCCTGCACACAAATAATAACTATGTGATAGAATAATGTTCAGTTTGTACTTTGTAGGGTGTGGGACCTCTTGATTTAGATGGAACGGTTATGTGTATTAGAGAACAAGAAATCAAATTTGAGTCTAATGATTGCTAACAAACAAGGTAAGATGTTCATACAATTAGAAATCTGGTTTGTGGACCTGGACGTGGAAGGCGGAGGTGGTCAGAATAGGGTTCTGGCGAATTTTCGGTAAGTTGTATTTCACTAACATGTCTCATTTTTGGGTGGATCGGCATTCCACATGCCAATCATCTATTAATTTATGATATGAACGGTTATTGCATATAGGCTCATGTCCGGTAGGGTCGAAAATCAAAATGAGGAGACAAAGATGAAGTTGTGGTGGTTACGGGTTCCAGCATGCTTCTGGCTCGTGGCGTCGGTGGATTTTTGTGGTTGTAAGCGGTGACGGCGGTGTTCAAGTCGCACAGAGGATGTTAAAGAAACTTACCTTTAAAAAAGAAGCAACTTTCCTTACCTTTTAGGTGCTGTTTGTTTTTTCTGCGGACCACATCTGTATACACGTAATCTAAATTTATCAAATCTCACCAAATTGTACGAAGAAATTCATTCAAAGCTCCATTGTGTTCATAACTTTCTTTTTTGTGAAAACCATTATCAAATTATGACATTTGTATATTTATTAGAAGATATATGACTATTTAGAAAATAGTCTATGCTGGCTTTAGCAAAACTATTTAATTGCAAACAAATAAAATAGGGTCCAGGTTAGAAATTGGTTTACAAGGGGTAAAAATTGGATTGGAACGAAACCGATTGTTAACATGTTCGGTTTGGTTTTAACTGGTTTTGACATATATTCTCAATCCAATTTTAAACTGGCGGATCAGAATAGATTGAGACTAGTTTCACCTACACCGGTTTCACTATCAGTTTTGGATCAGATAAGAACCGTTTTCATCCAAATCGTTTATTGGATACCCATGTGCACCATGCCACCATTTGCTACGTCCGGTGGGTATGGATTGCGTCCCCGGGACGGCTAGGCCCATCGTGGGTCGTCCACACCGCCGCCTTAGGCGCGGAGCATCGCAAACGGCATGATCCAAATGAAAGAGACGGGGCTGCACATGCTTATATTCATTTTTTTAAAGGAGGGAAGGAGGTCCATCCCCTACACCCTTGCTCCATCCCTAACTTGATGTGCCTGCCCCATAGTGACGTGGCGGCTTATGTGGAAACCCATCCCCAAATGATGGGGCTCTTCCACACCCACCAGCCTAAAAAAGTCAGATGGGATAAGGTGGCATTGGTTATGAGTTGGGAATGGGTCAGAGAGCATGCGTCTGACATTGGTTACGAGTTGGGAATGAGTCAGAGAGCATGAATCTGGCATTGAGATTATGGAGCTGGTTCGATTACACTCGGCGTTGGATCAGGTTCGTTTGGCTAGCTGCAGAGACGGGTGGGAATCAATTGGGGCTGATGCGAAGGAATTCAGTGTTAGGGCGGTTATAAAGCTCCTTGTTTCAGGTGTAGGTAGATACCGCTTAAATGTATTGTGTTTGCTTGGCTTGCAGAGTTGGACAGTATTCTCACGTATGGTATTTGGGTAAGTAAAAAGATATTTTTAAGCATTTGGGTAAGAATAAAGATATTTTTCATGGCATTATTTATCACAAGGTGTTGGAGTATTTGGCGGGCCATGAATGAGCTAATTTTCAAGGACAAACCAACTCGTTTGGAAGGCATCATCAGTGAAGTTAAATCGTTGGGTTATCTTTAGGCTAAGATGCGTGCAAAGTTAAAGTCATTATCTATTTATCTTAGTCTGATTGGTGTAAATTTGTAATTACGTAACTTGTGTTCGTGGTCGTCCCGGTTTGTGAGTTGCTTATGAAGTTTACCTAAAAGAAAAAGAAAGTAATCGAAGGTTAACCCAGAAGCTACGTTCCGTTTCTAGATTCCATACCCTACCGTGTGGTGCACAACAAACAAGCCACCCATCATTGACTCACCACTATACACGTGTCACGACACCATTAGCTCTTCTCCTATCACCCACGTAACATTAATATTCCTCCCTTCACCGCCTCTTCTTCCTCATCCTATAAATTAACCTCCTTATCCCCTCTTTCATTCATTCATCGCAATTTACAGCAATCCAAACAAATCTTCTCTCATAAATAATAATATTATCTGTTCCTCTATTTCTTCATATCTTTCAAGGTATCTATCCATCTTCCTTTTCTTTTTCTATCTTTGTTCTTTATTATCTGTTTCTGTTTGATTTTCGTGTTGTTCAATTGTTTATTATTATATGATTGATTTTAGTCAGATTCGTTATGTTATTGTAGATCTGACCAATCGTAGCGTTATTATTATTATTATTATTATTATTATTGTTATTATTATTATTATTGATCGGTTGATGATTGTTAGTTTGATCTATTTAGATGTGATTGATTTTTTTGTTATATAACGAAGAGACGACTTGATTCAATAACCATACTAGCAATTTTAACAAGATTAATTCGTCTTATATTGTTGATTTTAGATTTGTAAAATTGTTATTGGATCGTTTGAAGATTGTTAGTATGATATAATTAGATGTGAAATTGTGTGGTTAATTCGTTTTTCTGTGATGATATCATGTACTTAATAATAACGAAGATATGATCTAATGCATAATTGATTTGATATCGTTCTTAAGAAGACGAATTTGTCTGTATGATATAAAATTCATATCCCTAGGTGTTGACTAAATTGCTTGGTTTCAAAAAAAAAATGCTTTCATAGTATTATATCCAGATGAGGTGTCTGTGAAAAAAATGTTAATTGTTGTTTGGGGTTTTAATTTGTTTGTGTTTTGTTTATCCAGATGCAGATCTTTGTGAAAACTTTAACCGGAAAGACCATCACTCTTGAGGTCGAGAGTTCCGATACAATTGACAATGTTAAGGCCAAGATCCAGGACAAGGAGGGCATCCCACCAGACCAGCAGAGGCTTATTTTCGCTGGGAAACAGCTTGAGGATGGCCGTACTTTAGCCGACTACAACATCCAGAAGGAGTCAACTCTTCACCTTGTGCTCAGGCTAAGAGGTGGGATGCAGATCTTTGTCAAGACACTCACCGGAAAGACGATTACTTTGGAAGTTGAAAGCTCAGACACCATAGACAATGTCAAGGCCAAGATTCAAGACAAAGAGGGTATCCCACCAGACCAACAGAGATTGATCTTTGCTGGAAAACAGCTTGAAGATGGTCGTACATTGGCCGACTACAACATCCAGAAGGAGTCCACGCTCCATTTGGTGCTCCGTCTTAGAGGTGGTATGCAGATTTTCGTTAAGACTCTGACCGGGAAGACCATCACTTTGGAAGTTGAAAGCTCTGATACCATCGATAACGTCAAGGCCAAGATCCAGGACAAGGAGGGGATTCCACCAGACCAGCAGAGGCTAATCTTTGCTGGTAAGCAGCTTGAGGATGGTCGTACCTTAGCCGACTACAACATTCAGAAGGAATCCACCCTCCATTTGGTGCTTCGCCTTAGAGGTGGTATGCAGATTTTCGTCAAGACTCTGACTGGAAAGACCATCACTTTGGAGGTGGAGAGCTCCGACACCATAGACAATGTCAAAGCAAAGATTCAAGATAAAGAAGGCATCCCACCAGACCAGCAAAGGCTTATCTTTGCAGGGAAGCAACTTGAGGATGGACGCACTCTTGCAGATTATAACATCCAGAAAGAATCTACCCTTCATTTGGTGCTTCGTCTGCGAGGTGGTATGCAGATCTTTGTGAAGACCCTGACTGGCAAGACCATAACTCTCGAGGTGGAGAGCTCAGATACAATTGACAACGTGAAGGCGAAGATCCAGGACAAGGAAGGCATCCCGCCAGACCAGCAGAGGCTGATCTTTGCAGGGAAGCAGCTCGAGGATGGACGCACCCTTGCTGACTACAACATTCAGAAGGAGTCCACCCTCCACCTTGTCCTCCGCCTTCGTGGTGGTAACTAAAAGCTTATAGTTTGTGTAATGTTTGTGTCTCTTTGAACAATGTGAACAGTGTATGTGGAAGTGTTGACAATGGTTGATTTTCGAAAAATAATAAATATGTTTTCATAATCCAATGTTTTGATTCGTACGTCTGTTAACATGTTGATAATGGTTTATTTACACTGCATTATGATCAGTCACAAAATTTGATATGTTTTGACTTGATCACACAAGTGATTGGATACTTGGATTGTAGTTGTAGTAGCAAACTTGCAGAAAGTTGGATGAAGTATCGATCAAGTTTTCCCCTTCGTTGACGGCCTTGACCTTATTCCAAATAACTGATTAACGAAATGAACAGATACCCGGACCGTCATCGCCCTGGATTCGTTGATCCTGGCATGACTACAAGCGGGTTTGAACTAAAACTGAAAATTTCAGTATCCAGCTACGATTTCAAGTTCTCGTGTTAGGCAGTTTGTGTTATTGCTTTGATATCTAATGTTCATTACACGTTGTTTGGTTATTGTGTTTTGCGATCACATGTAGGCTTACAAAATTCTTAAATCTATCTAGATAGATACTCATTAGGATGATGGTCAAAAGATAAAAAGCCACCATATTAAAAGCCAAGTAGTTTGCCAAGTTACTAGCCAAATTTACATAAAGGTGTATCATACTCTTAGATCCAAATTAATAAACTGTATTCAAATTGATAGTAATGTTCATTGGGACTATTTACTATCAATTTTAAATCAAATGGGTTTCCCAAATAGATGGTGTATGTGGATTGAAGGGATTTTGAAATCGGCGAGATCGTCCATTCTAGTTAACGGATCGCCTACTTATATGTTCCAATGCGAGAAAGGCTTGAGGCAAGGCGACCCTTTATCTCCTTTTCTGTTTCTAGTGGTCATGGAAGCGTTTACTTGCCTTATTAATAAAGCTTCCGATATTGGGGTTTATGAAGGTTTTCGGTTTGGGAATGAGAACCTTAATATCTCACATCTTCTTTATGCCAACGATTCCCTTATTGTTGGTACATGGTCCACGGATAATTTTCATAGTTTGATCCGTATTTTACGTGTCTTTCACCTTTGTTTCGAGCTAAAGATCAATTTGCATAAATCTAGCCTTTTTGGTATTAATTGTATGGAACAAGAGATAGTTTCTTTGGCAGAGATGTGTGGCTGCAGGCATGATGGTTTGCCTTTCGATTATCTCGGTATTAAGGTGGGCGGAAATATGAATTGAGTCAAGAGTTGGGACCCGGTTGTTAAAAAATGCAAGTCGCGGTTGAAACTTTGGAAGGCCAAGTCTCTTTCTATTGGTGGCCGTCTTGTTCTAATCAAGTCGGTTCTTTCGAGCTTACCCATTTATTACTTTTCGCTTTATAAAGCCCATGTGAAAGTGGTAGAAGACATGGAAAGAATTATGAAGCGATTTTTATGGGCCGGTGATGAAAATGTCAAGAAAATCCATTGGGTGGCTTGGGACCTTGTTACAATGCCTAAAAAGTTTGGTGGCTTGGGGGTGTCGAAACTATCGGAAGCAAATCTAGCTCTCTTGACTAAATGGGCTTGGAGGTTTAAAAACGAAGATTCTTCTTTATGGCAAAAAGTGATCAATCACGGTCATGGGAAGAATAGGTCTTGGAATATTCTTCCAGTGAGCCGAAACATTTCGGGAGGGTGGAAATCTTTGGTCACGTGTTTGAACAAGTTAGTGATACAATCATCCTCTTTGAACTCCTTTTTTAGAGGAGTGGTTGGTAATGGTAAAGACGTCCGTTTCTGGTTAGATAAATGGCGAGGGGATGTCTCTTTTAAAGAAAAATACCCTGATTTGTTTCATCTTTCTGGTAATAAGCATGCTGTTATTTCATCTTTCTGGGACGCGGACCAACTCTCCTATATTTTCGAATGGAATAGAGCATTAACAATTGATGAAACAGTTCTGGCCCAGCAGTTGAATAGTGATGTTGCAGAGTTGATTTTTTCTTCTGCTAAAGACCGATGGACCTGGACTTCGAGTAAAGATGGATCCTTTTCGGTAGCTGAGGTTAAAAAACTGATATTATCAGATCGAGTTCAGCAGCGTTCCTTTTTAATGAAATGGGTCACATGGGTTCCTCCTAAAATTAAGATTTTTGTTTGGCGCCTTGAGATGGACCGTATTCCGACAAGGATAGCTCTTCGTAGAACGTGTATAAACATTCAAGAAGTCTCTTGTGGCCTTTGCGAGGTGGATGACGAAACGTCAACCCATTTGTTTACCGGATGTGGTGTATCGTTTGGCGTTTGGGCGGCTATCGGATCTTGGTGTAACTTAGGTCCGGTATTCGCTTTTGATATTCAGGACCTGTTAAAGATTCCGTCTGGCAGAAGAAAAAAAGGAAGAAACGAAGATTATTCAAGGTATAATTATGGTGTCGATGTGGGCTCTTTGGATCGCTAGAAATGAAAAGATTTTTCAGGGTAAAGAGGTTAGAATTGGTGAAATAGTGGCTAAAATCAAGTCCTTGTCTTTCTTGTGGTTAAGAACTAGGTCCAGGTTTAAAAAGATTGTGTGGAATGATTTGCGGGTAAACCCGATGTATATGTTGTAGTTTCCGGCCTCCGGTCCTTGTTTTGAGTTCCGGTTGTGTGTTTTAATGAAGTTCACCTTTCAAAAAAAAAAATAAACTGTATTCAAACCACTTTCTTTTCCCTCAAAGCCGTCCAAGGACCGTAGCTAAAAGACATTTGATGACCCATTTAATTTGAAGACATTAGGCTAAGATATTCTTCGGCCTTATTATCATATGAGAGGCCGGTGACACTAATGAAGCTTATTGCAATGTCCAATACAAACATTATTATTATTTTATGCTAAACGTATAACAGTCTCACATGTTATCTTGTGTGGTGCGGTTTACAAGTTGTACTATGACTGATTTAAGTTGACTCAGACCCTCTAATGAAATCCCACTCCAACCCAACGACATGTTGTAGCACGATTCTTTTATGTCATTACACGCTTTTGAAGAAGACGGATGACGGTGTTTGGGATTGTTTGGATTTAAATAAAAACTTTGATGTAAATAATCTCAAAACTTTAAAAATGTTTTTGTCAAAAGTGCTTATTAACTTATGACTTTTTGAAAAAAAAAAAAGTTTTTGAAAAAGTGTTTTTGGTTTATGTAGGAACCGCTCGTGTAAATTTAAATAAAACAGAATTAAAATTACAATTACAAAGAAATATGAAAGCAGAAGTACAATACAATTACAACTGAAAGAAACAAATACAAGAATGGAGTAGAAGCAGAAAATAAACTAAAGCTGAGGATCGTGTTGAACACGGTGCCCTTAAAAGAAATTCCGAGTCTATTAACAAGAACTCGTTTTGTTTCCTAGGGTACAACAGCCAAAACAGCTAGAGTGCTGCCGGAGCTAGCTCTGACCCGAAGTATACCTGAAACAAGAAGAACAGAAAGAAAAGAATTGCTGGAGAAGAAGAGAGGTGATATCAGATCAGTATGTCTGAGGTGTGTATTCAACCAAGGCTCTCCTTGGTATTTATATGAGTCCAACACGAATCAGTTTCGGAAAGCATTAAACACTAAAAATAAATGTCATTGAACGTCTTCAATGGCATTTATTACGTTCCTAAAGTTTCAGACGAAACTGCTTGACCAGACAGTTACACTGCTGAGCTGTTACTGATCTGCTAAGGAGCCCGCGCGCGCGTCCATCTGCGCGCATGCACATGACGTAACTCTCGTTCTACGTCAGCGGAACGACTCGTCACTCCGAGCGCCTGCGCGGAAGCATCCGGGCAGACCAGGACGCTACCTGGTTGTCTGCTCGTACTCGCGTGCCATCACAAACCTCGAACCTGCTCTCAAAAATACTAAGGCGGCTCGCGGTGATGCGAAGTGCAAAGTGCGCCATCAAAGCGCCACATTGCGCCCATCACCCACGCCACGCGCGAGTGCGAGTACCCCTTCGCGAGTTCCACAGTGTGAGCTCCTATGAAACAATAAGGAAGGAGTGTTCCTCCTTATATACCACTCATGGTATCATCACTCCTCCTATGTGGGACAAATTCCACCATGTTTTCATTTCAGCAACAAATGTTTCAATCACCAATCTTTGAGCATCGATATCTCATTCATCTTAGCTTCGTTTTGGACGTGGTTTGGTTCGTTGCGAAGCTCTCACAACATAGAACATAAACCCACAAAGAAATATATGATTAAACCTCTGTTTCAAATATATATTTCTGTCCAAAGTTAGGAAAAACTCATTTTCCTATCATTTGTGAAAATAACATTTTCACTAAATTTCTAACAGTTTACACAAACAACTTATTGACTTACTGGCTTCTTGAATAAGTCAATAACTCAATAGTGTGGAACTATGGTAACATTTCAACTGTAAATGTGAGGGTGAATCTCTATGTATATTAATTTTACATAATGAGTGAGATAGTCGTGTCATCGTAACTTTTTTGCGGTTTTACATTGATTTGGGTCATAAATTACGTTACTATATATAGATTGTGTTTTAAGATACGCGTTGAATTCACGTTGTTTAGCAGCTTCGAGGTGGATGAAACTGTTGGTTGTTATGATTTTGTCTAAAATAAAAAAAAAATCAACTGAAATATATTCGTCAAGGTTTAATCATAAACAACAATCTAAGGTGAAATATAAAGTTATTGATATGTTGTGAAAAACACCTTATTAATATGTTTGTTTTGTATATATTTTAGTATTTTATCGGTACATTATTGGTATAGTTTATTTTATATTAATTACAATATAAATAGACTAAGTTAATATCTAATTTGTTAGTCTTTTAAGTATTTTTTTTATATATATTTGTTGGTTATAGTGAAATGAACTAGAAGATTAATTTTAAACTAAGAATTGTCTATATCTATGTTTCTATACGTATATATATATATATATATATATACACTATATAATGGATTCTGGATGGGTAAGATAGTAACTTTCATTTAATTTTATGACGCATAAAAATATTGTTTTTGCATTTGGTACAAGTGTTAATGCATAAATAATTTCTCATTTACAATATTGTCCCTCTACATTTTAGCATTTAATAATATAGTGTAATAAATGGCAAACAATAATGTAGTATTGTTACAATCTAGCATTTATATTTATAATGCAATACTATTTTATAAAAGCTTGTAAAAAACTTATTAACTTATACTAAAAATAATACATAAAAAATTGACTAACATATTCAAACTAAAATAAAAGAAATACGCATCGTCCCATTCGTGACTGACCAGGTCATTAGGGAAACCAAAATAATTGTCAAACAAGAAAATATGATGACTTTTAGTTTAAAAGTACACCAATTAAATAACTTATTAACTTATACTAAAAATAATACATAAAAATTTGGCTAACATATTCAACCTCAAGTAAAAGAGATAGGCATCGTCCCATTCGTGACTAACTCGGTCATTAGCAAAACCAAAATAATTGTGTAACAATAATACATGATGACTTTTAGTTTAAAGTTATTGTATATGTAATAAAAAATTACAGTTAAAACTTACAATCAGACAAATGTTGTGTTAATCAAAAGTAATGACATGGTTAGTGTGTTAACCAAGAGCAACGTCATGGTTTCTATGATCTGCGCATACAACACAAACTTCTCCTTCACATTTATAGGTGTCTCATTAAACGAAACAATCGCCAACATGAGAAATGGTGTATATACGTTCAGAGAATATTCGGGAATATACCACAAAATCAATCAGTTAGTACCATGGGATGGCAAACCATCCCACACGCCAATCATTAATTTTTATGGCTTCATTTGGAGTATCTAGCTACTTTTGTTTTTACCGGATACTGAAATCTTGTCTTCTGCTTCAAGTTTTCAGTATTCTCTTGCTTCACTTTATATTTTCATACGTGCTTTCAATATCAAAGGAATTCCACAAAATAATTGTCAAACAAAAATACATGTTGACTTTTAGTTTAAAAGTTATTGTATATGCAATAAAAGTTTAAGGTTAAAAATTACACAGTCGCCAACATGAGAAATGGAATGTATACGTTCGGAGCATATGAGGGAATATACCACAAAATTGACCAAATAGTACCACGGGATGGCAAACCCGTCCCGCACGTCATTCTTTAGTTTTTATGGCTTAACGACATGGTTATTGTGTTAATCAAGAGCAACGTTATGGTTTCTATGATTTGCGCATACAACACAAACTTCTCCTTCATATATATAGGTGTCTCATTAGACGAAACAATCGCCAACATGAGAAATGGTGTATATACGTTTGGAGCATATTCGTGAATATACCACAAAATCGACCAGTTTGTACCACGGGATGGCAAACCCATTCCACACGCCATTCTTTATTTTTGATGTCTTCATTTAGAGTATCTAGCTACTTTTTTTTTACCAGATACTGAAATCTTGTCTTCTGCTTCAAGTTTTCAGTATTCTCTTGCTTCACTTTATATTTTCATACGTGCTTTCAATATCAAAGGACTTCCACCAAAATAATTGTCAAACAAGAATACATGATGACTTTTAGTTTAAAAGTTATTGTATATGCAATAAAAGTTTACGGTTAAAAATTACACAATCGCCAACATGAGAAATGACATATATACGTTCGGAGCATATTAGGGAATATACCACAAAATCGACCAGTTAGTACCATGGGATGGTAAACCCATCCCACATGTCATTCTTTATTTTTTTTATGGCTTAACGACATGGTTATTGTGTTAATCACGTGCAACGTCATGGTTTCTATGATCCGCGCATACAACACAAACTTCTCCTTCACATCTATAGGGTCATAATTGGGCTGAGGCTGAACCAAAGAAGAAGCTGGCCTTTGGAGTTGGACAATCGAGAATCACAAACCAATTGTGTAGATAAAATCGTAGGAAGACAGTAATTCGGGGGATTGAACGGCCGAATTAATAGGGTTCAACATCAACTTCCTTGGGCCACAGAATTCGCATGACAAGAACAAGGGAGGGACATGTTTGTGAAAGAGATGAGTGGCTAAATCTTTTGTAACTTCATCTAGACGAACGGTTCGCATAGGCTTCACACTTATGTTTATTTTCAGTATTGGATTGTGTTTTTGTGTGATGACAAGCATATAAAACGTCATTGATGCATTAGTTAATTAAACAGTTGAACTAGGTTTTGAGTCCTTTCTTTACAACTTGTTCCATTGATGACAAAACTTAGTAGCAGGTTGGGTAACATAAAGAGGGTCGACTTGATACTTACAATTGGGTAGTTAATAGGGTTTGATGACAATAACATGTGCTACTAACTAGTTAACTAATTTCCAGAACTATGTTTATGTGGTTCCCAATTTATAAATTGAAAACTGTGTGAAACATAGAACCCGAAGCTTAGGAGATTGCGTTTTTCTTATTATTGTTCTTAATCCAAAATCAAAGTTACCAGTTTTTTTTTTCAATTTTCCAAAACAATCAGAACACTTAATTAAATAGCCAATTTAGTTAAAAACTATTCTTTCCACCAATTCCCTATGGAGACGACTCAACTTCCACTTACTACTTTAATCTTAATTATTTTGACCGACCAAACGACATCGATAAGCTATCAACATCAATCCAATAGCAAACGGGATAACACAGATGTGCATCAACAATTTTCGGAGCCAGTAATCAAAATTGATGAAAATTAACATTAGAATATTTATATAGCATTAATTTACAACTTGTTTGTGCATATTGTGGTTGTACCCTATGCTTAGTTATTATTTTGTACATAAATGGGTGTACCTTTAATTTTGGTGGGTTGTACCCATTTTGTTTTTTTTTCTTTTTAACTTTAATTTATTTACGTTTAACCCTATGTTTTTTTATATCTTTTACAAATTTTTCATATTACGTTTAGGTTTAAAATTTTATGTATTAATATGCCGCAACGTGCGAGTGTAGTTCAATGTTTTACGCCTGTTTTTTTCCGTTCAAAGGCCTCGTCGCAACGTGTCGGTTCTGGATCGACTTGGTTATTGCTTTCAATGTTTTATGTGTCGCGTGCGTAGTACAATGTTTGTACGTCTACTTTTCGTTTGGTTCTACTTTTTTGTTTTTTATGTTTTTATACGAGTTTTTTCGATAGTAGTGTGACATTGGTACTACTTGCCACGATTTTACAATCCCCGCCGCAACGTGGAGGCTTAGTACTAGTTAGTATTAACGAAAAGAAAGATTGGTCGGTTACTTACCTGTTTGAGAAAAGTGGATGGACATCCACCATTGTGAAAGGCAATAATATAACGCATTCGATTCCATTACTCATTTATTTTATTCTTTTGCTTATTTGTCTTTCTCTTTATAAAATTTATAAATGCATTTCATATTCCATTCAATTTTTAGATCGTTACACTAGTCACTAGGTCTCCGGACATCACAGGCCAAACAAGAGGCATTAAGGGGGTGTATGAATCCTAATTACCAATTAAATATGAAAGTAATGTGTCACGTCCCACCCAATTTTTAGATCGTTACACTAGTCACTAGGTCTCCAGACATCACAGGCCAAACAAGAGGCATTAAGGGCTGTTGGAAATTCACGAGAAAGACTACACAAGTCTGGTCCATTAAACAGCCTTACAAGGCTCCGAAAAGGTCTAGAACGGGCTAGAAACTCTGGTCCAAACACCCTAGGAAAGAAGGATCTAGAAGAACTTGAATTATTATGGAAAACCCAAGATATTATGCAAGGAGGTGTCTAGAAAGATCATTGAAGAGGTATGGTCATTTGAAAGTTCTAGACCCACAAATAATCAACACAAGTGCTGGAATTTTCTAGAATTCACATGTGATTTTTACATAGAATGTACTAGACTAAGAACCATCTAGATCATGGATAAGTAGTATAAAGAGGCATCAATGGCATCATTTGTAATCACCCAACTCCTTGTAATGCTTGTAAACCCTTTTCAAGTAATATAAAACATCTTTTTCTTATAGACTTGTAATCCAAGTTCTACAAACCAAGACTTCCGTTACTAATACTGTTCAAGATACACAAGCTTAACTTAGAGCAAATCTGAGTGCCACGCGTGAGTCAAAGATAATTACTCCATGACAAATGGATGGCTTTAAGTTAAATATTATATTCTAGAAAGTTCGGTCATTCGTGAAGAAGAAAAGGATGGGTTAGATCTAGATCTGGATGCACATCAACCCCTTCCTCTTGTCAAAAATGATGAATTCAGATTTGCTAAGATTTTATAGATTCGACCCAATCCATATTCAGATTTCACCAGTTACAAGGTAAATCTATTACCTTTAAGTTATGGCTGCTTTTTGATCAAATATCGTACCCCTAACATAAAACATCCATAAAATGGCATTGAAATTTTTTGTGATTTTAAAAAGATTTCTACTTCTTTTGTCTCAATTTGTGATTTGGATTTTTACTTTTACTAAGTTTACTTTGCCATGGAAAATAAATAGTGGAGAGATGTATTGGATAGGATAATATAGACCATTTTTTAGATACCCATTTTTGTTAAAACCTATTGTGAATCTGAGACCCAAACCTGTTTATAAGGCTTTTGTCCTCCTTATTTATTATTATTTTTAATTCTGATCGTCTTCTTTAACTATGGGTATAAATATAACATTATCTGGTGTCTAAAGCAATCGATTTTAACCTGCCAGCGTGATGGTGTTCTGGTTTTAGTCTGTCAGTCGAGATGGGGCAACAATCAATAAACTAAATCCAAACTTTTTTACTAGTTTATTAATGCATTATAATATAATATTCAACAATTAATACATAAATAACATATCTTAATTCTCGAGCTCCAAGTTATCTTGATTCACTCATAATCTATACTGATTTTGATATCTGGTTAATATTGTTTTTGTTCTGTTTTTACTCATAATCAATGGTTAGGTATTTATACTCGTAATAAACCCCGGTTGAGTATAATATGTTTTCAATTAGTGTTGTGTTTATGCAATTTGTTTACTATTTAACAAAATTCATCATCATATATGTTGACTCATTCTTTAATTTGTAGGCTTTTAAACTCGTTATTAGCAACATTTAGGTTTTTATAAATGTAATAAATACTGATTCATTATTGATTCATGCTTCTGATATCATTTTAACTTGTGTTATATCTTTTGTTATGTAATTTCAAAGTCTTTTGAAAAGCATGCTAACATTTGTGATTAATAAATTGATTATGTCTACAATGGCATAAATGTTCTAGTTGATATTGGAGATTCTTGTTTTGGTGATCTGTTTCTTACTTTGTTTGTTTTGTAACATCAGGCGATTGAGATGTATAACCGTGGAACAGACACCCTAGAGTACCACCCTAACCCTATCCAATCCTGCACGGCCATGTCAATTTCACCCTCAAGTACCCTAAAACCACCAAAATGTTGGCAGCACCTACCAACAAGTACGATAGAACTATTTTTTAATTTAAACAATTAAAAAACAATTAATTTTGTTTTTAAATTTAATAGTAGAAGGTTTGAAAATGATTGGGGGTTTGTGGTGTGCTTGGACCTGGGCCCAATTTAAACTTTCTTATTCTATTATGATCCAAAATATTCCAATTTCTATGGAGTACCATTAGGCGATTGAGATGTATAACAGTGGAAGGGACACCCTAAAGTACCACCCTAACCCTATCCAATCCTGCACTACCATGTCAATTTCACCCTCAAGTACCCTAAAACCACCAAAATGCTGGCAACACCTACCAACAAGTATGATAGAACTTTTTTTTTATTTAACCAATTAATTTTTTTTTAAATTTAATGGTAGAAGGTTTGAAAATGATTAGGGTTTTGTGGTGTACTTGGGCCTGGGCCCAATTTAAACGATCCTGATCTATTATGATCCAAAACATCACAATTTCTACAGGAGCCTACATATAAATCAATATTCCAATTTCTATCGGAGCGTGCTCCACTGTCAAACATGGAAAAAAACCCTAGACCACCGTTCAACACCAGAAGATCACCTTAGACCACCGTTCAACACCAGAAGTTCATGTCTTCAAAATTTGACTGTGAAGTATTAAACAAATATGAGTTAGTAATAATAAAAGAATTCAAAAATGTGCTACTAATCATGATATACATAGAAAGTAACATAAAACATACCTTTGCTAGGTTTATGTCTTCGAAATTCGGTTGTTGTATATGCATTTTAGAACATACCTTTGCTAGGTTCATGTCTTCAAAGTTAGGCTGTTCGAACTTCTTGCATCCTGATGGGCGATTTAAGTTGTCCATTATAAATCTGTTGTTGATTGTTTTGTATTCAATCTGTGAGATATAAATGAACATAGGTGATGTATTTATACTAATCCCCACTCTCCTATAAAATTAGGTGATGAGGAAATGTGGGAAGAGATAGTGCAGACATGTGGAATCTGATTTCTGTGAATCGCTCTCCTATTTTGATGGATTTTAAAGATAAGGCTCCTATTTTGATGGCAAGATTTGAAGAGATCGTGGGTATTATGCAGGTGAGAGAAAAATGGGACATGGGTTTAGTGGTGACAACAATTTAGGCGGGAATTTTTTTTGTAACTGCTTTGAAAATACAGAATTTATAATTTAGAGGGCTAGGATCTGTCTATTTTCTCCTCTAACGGTCAGATTCAAACAAAAATCCGTTTTTTTGTTGGCGTCAATATTATTTATAATGGCGAAGGCAAAGGAGACTTACGATGGATGGAAGACATAACCGATTTTAACCCACTGCCTACCCATTTTACGAATTTACCCTCCCACACAACTGGGACTAAGCTTCAAAAGTCGTTGTTGGCTAACCATTTTACAAATTTACCCTCCCACACTACTAGCTTCAAAAGTCGGTGGTATTAAACAACTTGTATCCTCTTTCCTTCCATTCTTTCATCTTCTTCATTATCATGGATCAGGTATGTTTTCAATTATTCTTTTGTGAATGTAATTTAATCAACAAAATTCCTCATCACTATCATGTTATGTTTGATACATGTTCATGAGATATGTTTGATATTATTCCTGTGCTGTTTATACTCGTAATCAGGTTTTAGGTTTTTGGTACTTGCATTTAGGTTTTTATACTTATAGTAATCTCTACTGATACATGATCTTATTGATAATGTTCTTGTTCTGTGTGATTATGATTTAGGTTTTTCTACTCCTAATCTGTACTGAGTTTGACTGATTTAATATAGCATGTTTTCAATTAGTGTGTGTGTGTGTGTCTATGCAATCTGATTAACTATTTGACAAAATTAATCACCATAAATGTTCATGATACCATGAGATCCCATTGATTCTGTTTTTGTTCATGATTTAGGGTTTTATACTCCAAATTTGCGTTTAGGTTTTTATACTCGTAACATGCATGAGATCCGATTGCTATTGTTCTTGTTCCGTTTATGTTTATGTTTGTGATTATGATTTACGTTCCAATCTACTTGAAATATGTACTTAGTTTGAGTTTGATACCTAGTATACATGTTTTTTGATTGATATTGTTTTTGTTCTGTTTATACTCGTAACAAACACTGACTCGGTATAGTTTGTGTTCAATTTGTGTTGTGTATATGCAATCTGTTTGTACTTGTAATTAGCAGCATTTAGCTTTGGTTTTCACTAATGTTATAAACACTGCTTCATGCTTCTGATATCATTATTTTAACTTGTGTTATATCTTCTGTGTTATAATTTCAAAGTATTTTGAAAAGCATGCTTACATTTGTGGTTAATAAATTTTTTATCTCTACATTTACATAATTGTTCTTATTGATGTTCTAGATTTTTGTTTTGGTTATTTATTTCTTACTTTTTGTTTACATCAGGCCGTTGAGATGTATAAGGATTGCCTTGGTCCAGTTCCGAGAATTCTGTGCGATGAAAGTTACATCGGTTATCTTTCTTCAAAAAAATGAAGATGCACATGCGATTGATGCTCTTCATTAAGACATTGCTAGGCTTTTTGGTGTGGATCAACTTTCATTTGCCTCCACCTGGTAATATATACGCCTTTCTAATATATATTATATGCGCACAACCATAAGCGGGGCTTAATAGGTGTGTATATGAAGTTCTTAAAAGTAATCACAAAGCTGCCGTAAGATATGGTAGTTCGGCTGATGTTGAGAGAACTGCTGCAAAAAAAATATGTTGTTGGCATCCCACTAGTTTGTGACCATGTTAGTTAAAAAACCCATCAGGAGCTGGGATTGCTTGACAAACCTTCTCAAATTTGAATTTTTAAATCCTTTCTATTTCGGTACTTCGCTGAAATACCGTTCTAACCGAGTGACTAAGGTATTATGAAACTTTCTTGTTTTTGTTCAATTGATTAATCTCAGTTTTGACTTGTAATTTTATTTCTGTCATTTTCCTTTTATTAGGAAATTGGTTCTCCAGCCTTTCTTGAAAAACGAGGGAAAATTGCTCTGCTCCCTCTTTGCAGAGGACAAAAACACAAGCTGGAAGTCAAAAAACAGCCGCGTATTTATGCTCTGGAAGAGGAACGAGAAAAGAGAGAAGAAAGGAAAAGGAACGGGAGGAAGAGAGAAAGATGCGTAAGTTGGAGAAGGCAAGTAAAGAAGCTGGTGAAACCAGCGCTTCTTATGTTTCTAAACAGGTAAACTTGAAGAAGAAAAGAAACAGGAAGAAGAAGCCCCAAACTGGGACTGATTTGTACTTTTCAAATGAAACATTTTTTTTCTTAAATTCTAAGTAGTTTTCTAATTTATGTTTCATGTTTCTTAGGTCCTAATCTATTTATCAATATAGGTATATTGTCATTTTCCATGAACTTAACTGTGTTGTTTTTACATATTTGTATTCAAGTGTTCCCAATGTGAAGGGTTTTATAAAGCAAGATCCCTCGAAACTTTCAACTAGGCGGTCAAGCTTCCATTTGCTGAAGAATGATAGTCAACCAACTAGTTCGGAACCTGTGGAGGTCAGTGATGGCATCGAAGCTTCAGAGGATCAGGAGGGTCAAGAAGGTGATATGTGGATGTGGTTGAGAAGTTGCTTACTGTTTCAGGCTAGAAGGTTAAGGGGAAGGGCAAGAAGGTTGTTGTGCCTATTCCCAAAGCTGCTGTGTTGAAGAGTGTTGAAGGTTCCATGAGTACCGAAGGTAAATATGTGTATGTCCTCGGCTGGGGTATGAAGGTGAGTGATAATTTTAAGTCCTCTACTGTGTGTGAAGATGTATCGGCCTATTTTGCTCTTCCAACTGTTAGGGGTTCCTTGGAGGTAATGGATGATGATCTATTGTTATCCAAGATGATGATGGGAGCCTGCAGCTTTACCTCTATGCTTCCTGAGGGGGTTGCAAGGTTCTGAAAGAGAATGCTGGAATATCTAGAGTTTTCATAGAAGAATGAGAAAATGAAAGCATCAATCTCTGCCCTGAAGAAGGAGGTTCAGGGTTTTGCTGAGAAGGAGAAAACATTTGTGACTTTGATTGATGAGCTAAAGAGGGAGCAGGAGGTTGAGAGAAAGAGGCATGAGTCTGATAGGGCGAAGGTTGAGGCGAACAGGGCTGCACTTGAAGTGTAACACCCCAACCGATAGCGGAAACATCGGGATGTCACGTAGTGATGATTGTTCAGTAGCTCATGGTGAATAATAATTTCATTAAATGATTTAAATAATTTACATACAATGATTCTACAAGGTTTCGTACATCAAATTGAATAAAACTATGCACATATCTTCAAGCAAATCTTCAAGCAAGTAGAACCTGAAACATGTTAAGTTGAAAATATTTTGGGTCAACAATTTTTGGTGAGAATTACATAGGTTTTGATGATAGAATAAAATTGTTGTGCAATTCATGTGTCATGGCAATCTAGTCCATATGCAAAAACATACTAGAAGTAAATCGAGTGCATAATCAACCTTGTTGACTGTTGTAATTGTGGTACATCCCATACGCTCATGGTTCACTCGTTTAAATTGCAGTAACAAACACCCACGTAACCTTTGTAGGAGGCACGTATCCGGGTGGGATTGTCAGTCCAATAGATCTATCAATGTATACCGTTTGGCTGATGAATGTTTATGCTAGAATTGTGCTTACCCTAGTCATGTTCAAGACATAATGCAACATAGAAATACACATAGACACATTGATGATTGAATTGCATAAATAATGTTGTAACATGTTTCACCCCAAAAATGGTGATAAATAGAAAAGGGGCTATGTAAAACTCACCTTGGTATAATGTTATATCTGTTGAAAATAGTGTGTTGCCCAAATGTATCAAGTATCACCCTATAATGAGGTAATAAATATGTCTAAGTCTATCAAGTCTACAAATGTATAAGTTTCTAGGGCTTTGAATTGGGGATAATTGCTCGTTTGATTAATATTAAAAAATATTCGCCAATTGAGAGAAATTTAGTAAATAAATAACTAAAAATCTTTTTATAAATGTTAAATCTAGGATGGTCACAAGAATGTGTTTAAAGTATAAAAATAATTTTTATAAAATTATTTTCTTTAAAATAGATTATTAAATCTATTTATTAAAAGTTGCCAATAATTAACTTTAATATTTAAAAATATTAAAATTAAGGAATTATATTTTTAAAAATCATACTTCTGTTCTAAATGTTCAGAAATAATTTGTATAAAATTTTGGTGCAAAAATAACAAAAATTGAATTTATTATGATTTAATCATGATTAAAACTAACAAAAATTGATTAAAAATATTAAATAAATGATTTTTCTGAAATAAAAATCTTTTCAGAAAAGTTTATTGTTATATAAACTTAGAATAATTTTTGTGGAAATTAATAAGATCGTTTTGATATTTTTATAGATTTTTATAAATAAAATAGAATAAACTTGATTTAATTATTACAAAATATTAAATAAATAAATTTTTGAAAACTAAAAATTGGGTGTTGAACTTTTTCATCAGATTAATGTAATATAATTTTTGTAGAATTTTTAAGAGAGTTTTGGTATTTAAAATGAATTTTTTTAAAAATAAGGAAGTATATTTGTTTGTTTAAAGAAAACAAAACAATAAAGAAAAAGAGTGGTGGTTGCAGGGATCGAACCCTGCTCCTCACCCGGTTCAGACAAGGATCACAACCAACTGACCTGCACGTCTGTTTGTGTTTATTTGAATACGAATTGATTTTAAACAGATGGGAATTCTAGTCTTCTTCCCCAAAATATCAACTTCGAGCCCTAGATTTATAATAGTTTGATTTACACAACAATAACCCAATTAATCATAGGGTTATTGTTGTGTGTATGCCGAATAACAAAACCCACAGAAAAGATTGGACTTACAAGTATGTTTCGTGTTCGATTGAACAGTCAACCAAAAAGTCAACACTCGTTCGCAAATCAAGATCAGGAGTTTATAGGTAGAAATTGGGGATGTAGGAAGGATTAGTGGCGAGTTGTGAATGAATTGCAATGTCCAATTTATAATGATAGGGTCTGGGTTGCACGATTTGGAAGGTTTGACTCGACTTTAAAGTTAGCGCGTGACCAAGCTTAATATGGTATCAATTGGTTGTTAATAGGCGTGTATCCGAGTCATAATAGGCCGATAATTGCGTAACCGTGGTCAAAAGGTCATTAAACATGGTAATTTATGATTTCAAAATCAATATGCATGCTACAGCTGTTGCTCGACGAAGGGAGAAGCAAAAAGGGGTGGTTTATTTTGTGTATTTATATAAAAAGAGTTGGATTGAAATCAAATATAGTGTGTGGATCAGATGGTATAAACGCGTGTGTGTGAGTGGGAGGTCTCGGGTTCGAAACCCGGCTGGGACCTGATTTTTTTTCAATTTAAACGTAAAAGAGGGAGGGGCTGTTGGGCCTTGGTTGTGGGCCGGTCAATTGGGCTCCAGGAGGCAACGAGATGGGCTGCAACCATGAGAGGTTTGGGCTTAAGTGTTGACTGCTGAATTTGGCCTGCTGCTCGAGATGATCCTAAATCTTTTTTTTTTTTTTAAACTGAAATATTATTATTATTATTATATATGTATATATATATATATATATATAAGTTGCGATTTAGGAGGATAAAGGCTTAAGTACCAAAGATGAGGGCTTTTATATTAAAATTTGGAAAATTTTGCGATGTTACATGAAGTCTAGAAAAAAACCCTTTAAGAAGAAAATGGTGGGTTGAAGGCTTCACTGGCCCATGCTTTTAAAGATAACCAGTGGTTGATTGAGCTTGGCTTCCAACAAGTTGTCACTTATCTCCTTCATTATTATGAATTTAACTCAGCTTTGTGAGAGGTTTACACGAAGCTACTCAATCATGGAAATCATCTGGGTATGTGGATGGTTATAAGGCTCTTGAAGCTGGGCAACCCTTGGAACAGTCTCGCTTCTATCGGCCCAACGCAATGGACATCTTCAAGGTGTCGGTTTTGAAGATGGAGCGTCTGACCTATCCATATGTGGGAGAAGTGTCTAATTGTTTTGGTAAGCCATTGTCTGTGTTGCAGGAATTGAAACCTCCTAGACTTAATGAAGCAGTTTGTGCTGAGATCCTCAAGTCCTTTTTCAAGAAAAAGGTCTTATTCGGGAGATAGTGAGGAAACTCTAGATGATGGTGACGAGGGTTCAAAAGATGCAAGCTTGGAGGCTTTTGAGGTTACAGGTGACATTGGTGGAAAGAAGCTTAAGAAGCCGAAGAAGGCTAAGAAATCAAAGGTTGATGATGAGGCTATGAAGGAAGTTGAGGCCTCGAAGCCTTCCTCTTCGGATGTTGCAGTTTAAATATTTGTGCTTTCCATATTCGTAGCTTTCTTAACACTTTGTCTGTAAACAATTGAAATATTTTGGTTTGTGAACAATGCTTCAACTGGGTGGAACCTTTGAAGGTTCCGTAGGTGGTAGGTGGCTTGTGAAAACCTTTGAACAATTTTAGGATTATGGCCCTTAAGGCCTTTTATTGATGTGTAGGATGGTGGCCCTTAAGGCCTTTTTATGTATGCATGTGATGTTTGCTTTGTGTTAATTTTTCATGGTTCTATCTTTTTTGTGTGTTGTCTTTGCTTTTTGTTGGGCATGTTTTACTAGTAGCACCTTAGAAGGTTGAATGTTGCAGTCACTTAACTTTAGGTAGTCTAGGCAAACAATACACCATCTACCACCCTATGCACACTGCTTAGTGTTTTTCTTAGTTCGTAAGTCTTTTTGAAGGACTCAAGGAGCACTTGGTGTAGGCTGCTCGGACCCGCCTATGAGACATGTTTTCTTCATAAGTTAAGTCTCATGGAGTAGGGTTGATTTAGGAACGCACCCCTTATATAGGTTCATTTAACCCTTGAACCTATTGAGCGACGTGGCCTGGGAGCTCATCCCCTTACATGGCCCATGCCATGGAGTTTCTTGCAAGATTCTCAACCTGATAATAGGATAGAAAGACAAGTTCTAAAAGAGAATATCGTGATTCATTCATTGATCATTTCAAAGTTACATAAGATAGAACAGATTA
The DNA here is from genome assembly GCA_028751855.1 of Ambrosia trifida. Taxonomy (NCBI): domain Eukaryota; kingdom Viridiplantae; phylum Streptophyta; class Magnoliopsida; order Asterales; family Asteraceae; genus Ambrosia; species Ambrosia trifida. Next base: position 128,905,171 of record CM054129.1, read on the forward strand.
TAGAAGCTAAAGCTTTCTTCTAAGACATTTGAGTTACACAAAGAACCTTTTAAAGTTTTTGCCATTCCAATGCTGAGGGAGCCCTTCAGCGTTGGCAAGCTTGTATATTCCTCCTTTGTGGGCTTCGAGGATGGTGTATGGACCTTCCCACTTAGGGCCGAGCTTCCTTTGATCTTCTTTTCGGCTAGCTTCGTTGTTTCTTAGGACAAGGTCCCCGGGCATGAAGTATACGCACTTGACTCAGACATTGTAGTAGGATTCCATTTTTTGCTTGTATTGGGCTTCTCTGATGGTTGCCGAATCTCGAGCTTCTTCTAAGAGGTCTAAGTTTAGCAATGTCTCGCTTTCATTGGCCTTGACATCTACATTAAGGGTTCGGAGTGCGGCTACCCCAATTTCAGCAGGAATAACAACTTCAGAACCGAAGGCTAGGCTGTAGGGGGTCTTTTGTGGCTTGTTAACAAGTAACAACTTTAATCCCTTAACACAAAAAAATGGTGTGCAACGTCGGTTAAACACGTTTCATGTCGTATCATCTTCAATGCCCTAAATATTAGGGGGGGGGGGGGTGCTACCCCGGTTTTTTTTTCACTTCACTGATTTTAACCACTCTCACACTGCCACATCACTTCACTTATTCACTTCACTGAAACTGTATTTTGGAGGCAGCACTCCACTAATTCGTTTATTTTTTCATTTAAATAAATAAATACTTAACCCCACCATCATTACTATCACCACAGTCTATCTTCATTAACTTTTTTCAGTTTAAACACTTAAATTAATGAGTCACTAAGTATTACTAACTTCTACTCCTTCATATTTAAACACTCAAATTTTTGTGTTGTGATTATTTGTAAATTAGTAGCATATTCTGACATATTCACTAACATCTTTTGAACAATGTCATATCTCCTCATTTATGAACCTTTATCACAACACCATTACAGTCATCGTCTCCACCCCATAAGAAACTCACCCTCACCTACCATTACCGATCCAGCCATGATAATCACTTCAAACCCCACTGGCCATCACCATTATCCATCTCCACCGGCTCGTTGGGATACTTCACCGAATAAGAAGAACGGTGGTGGTGGTGGCGGTGATGGTTACAGATGGGGAAACGAGAGGATATACGTGTGTGTATTAGTGATTTGACAAAGAAAGAGAAAAATATGTGTTAGCATGTGTTAAATAGAACCAGTATTTGGTCTGCATATTCACTATCAGCACCGGTGACGGTGATGTTACCGTATTGATAGTGGAGTACCCTTGACCAAATCGGGTGACGCTCCATCCCCATAGTATACATGTTTAGGGGCGGCAATTATTGACATGACCCGAAAACCGACCCAAACCCGACACGGAAAAAAACAGGTTTGGGTCAAGTAACACGACCCGTTTAAAAAAACGGGTCGGGTTCGGGTCGACCCGTATTAAAAATGGGTCGGGTTCGGGTTGACATATATATAAAATGGGTTGACCCGTTAACCCGTTTAAGTATTTAGAAAAAAAATCTATTATATTTTTATGTATATTTTTTCATTTATGTTTACATGGTTAGCTATAATTGTGTTATTTTTGGCACACTATATTATTTATTTGTCACACTTATATACAAACCATTAAACATTTTATTGATAACCCGTTTACAACCCAACAACCCGCTTATAACTCATGAACATGTATGACTCATTTAAAAATATGGGTTAAACGGGTCGTCTTCGGGTTGACCCGGATTTTATGTGAGTCGGGTTAGGGTTGAAATATTTGACACGAATAATAATATGGGTCAGGTTCGGGTTGCACATTTCAACCCATCAACCCGTCAACCCGCAACCTGTAAACCCGCCAACCCATCAACCCGACACGATTGACAACCCTATTAACATGTATGACCTAATATTCAAAATCAAAACTTAAAACAAAAGAAAGTAAACAAGAAGAAAGTCAAAGTAATCGAAGGTTAACCCAAGAAGCTACGCTCCGTTTCTAGATTCCATTCCCTACCGTGTGGTGCACAGCTAACCAACCATCATTGACTTCCACCTTACACGTGTCACGATACCATTAGCACGTCTCCTAACACCCGCGTAACATTAATATTCCTCCCTTCACCGCCTCTTCTTCCTCATCCTATAAATTAACCTTCTCATCCTTTCCCCATTCATTCATTCATCACATCACAATTTTTAACAATCAAAACCAATCTTCTCTCATAATATTCTTTACTTTTCAAGGTATCTATCATCCTTTCCTTCTTATCCTTAGTTTTATTATTATTATTATTATTATTATTATTATTTGGCCGGTTATAGTTATATACAAATTGTTCTTGATCGTAGACTGTTTGGTTGATTTCTTGTTCTGTTACGACATGATGAACTCAATAAGGTTAGGTGATTTAGATATCGTGTTTAATTAGTCGATTTGTCTTTTATTGTAGATATGGCTAGCTGTAGTTATATGATATATGAATTGTTTGCTTTCATTATTTGTTATTTTGATGATAAAATTTAGGTTTAACACGTTGCGATTAACTTAATAACGAAGAGATGCTTCCGATGAATAATAATTGATTCCTATTGTCTATCCGAGTAATTGTTTTAAACCAGATGATTTAAATTAGTATGATAATATAATTTAGGTGTAATGAAATTACTGTATAACAAATCAGTCGTAGTTTTATAATTTAGGTTATAATTCGTTGTGATTTTGGTGTATAAATTAGTCACTGATCTGAATTATGTTTTTTTTCAGTGATAATATAATCCAGCTGATATGATTTAGTTTTTTTTTTTGGTATAATTTGTTGTTTAGGGTATTAATTTGTTTGTTTTTTTAATCCACAGATGCAGATCTTTGTGAAAACGTTAACCGGAAAGACCATCACTCTCGAGGTTGAGAGCTCGGATACAATCGACAATGTTAAGGCCAAGATCCAGGACAAAGAGGGGATCCCTCCAGACCAGCAAAGATTGATCTTTGCCGGAAAACAGCTTGAGGACGGCCGAACCCTAGCCGACTACAACATCCAGAAGGAGTCTACACTCCACCTTGTGCTCAGGCTCAGGGGTGGGATGCAGATTTTTGTCAAGACACTTACTGGAAAGACCATTACTCTTGAAGTTGAGAGTTCTGATACAATTGACAATGTCAAGGCCAAGATCCAGGACAAGGAGGGCATCCCACCAGACCAGCAAAGGCTTATTTTCGCTGGGAAACAGCTTGAGGATGGCCGTACGTTAGCCGACTACAACATCCAGAAGGAGTCTACCCTTCATCTTGTGCTCAGGCTTAGAGGAGGGATGCAAATTTTTGTGAAAACTCTTACCGGAAAGACGATCACTCTTGAGGTTGAGAGTTCCGATACAATTGACAATGTCAAGGCCAAGATCCAGGACAAGGAAGGCATCCCGCCAGACCAACAGAGATTGATCTTTGCTGGTAAACAGCTTGAAGATGGCCGTACCTTAGCCGATTACAACATCCAGAAGGAGTCTACCCTTCACCTTGTGCTCAGGCTGAGAGGAGGGATGCAGATCTTTGTCAAGACTCTCACCGGGAAGACGATCACTTTGGAGGTTGAAAGCTCTGATACCATAGACAATGTCAAGGCCAAGATCCAAGATAAAGAGGGGATCCCACCAGACCAGCAGAGGCTGATCTTTGCGGGTAAGCAGCTTGAGGATGGGCGCACTCTTGCTGACTACAACATTCAGAAGGAATCAACCCTCCATTTGGTGCTTCGCCTTAGAGGAGGTATGCAGATTTTCGTTAAGACTCTGACTGGAAAGACCATCACATTGGAGGTGGAAAGCTCTGACACCATAGACAATGTCAAAGCAAAGATTCAAGATAAAGAAGGCATCCCACCGGACCAACAAAGGCTTATCTTTGCAGGGAAGCAACTTGAGGATGGACGCACTCTTGCGGATTATAACATCCAGAAGGAATCCACCCTTCATTTGGTGCTTCGTCTGCGCGGAGGTATGCAGATTTTTGTGAAGACTCTGACTGGAAAGACCATAACACTGGAGGTGGAGAGCTCAGATACAATTGACAATGTGAAGGCGAAGATACAAGACAAGGAAGGCATCCCGCCAGACCAGCAGAGGCTGATCTTTGCAGGGAAGCAGCTCGAGGATGGACGCACCCTTGCTGACTACAACATTCAGAAGGAGTCCACCCTCCACCTCGTTCTTCGTCTTCGTGGTGGTAACTAAAAGCTTTGTGTTTCTTTGAACTATATGTGAAATGTTTCTTGTGGTACAATGTATGTGTTGGTTGATTTTCGAATAAAATGGTTGATTGCATAATCAGATGTTTTGATTGATATGTTAAGCTAATAATGGTAGTTAACTAGTTATTTTACACATTCAAACTGAATGTAATACCAGCTCATACACAGGGAGAAGCTCCAACAAATATGTGGATTATAACTTTTAACTAAAAGACTTTCATTTATAAATATTTCCATTGGAAATTACTTTCTGTTTAGGCTCTGTAAAAATGTTTTCAAATCCATGACTCTATGCACAAAACCTTAAAAACACATCAATGATCCACTGAACTGATCCACTTGCACATAATGGAGAATTGGTAAAACTAGGGGTTTGAAGAATGCTATGGAGCTGGTCAGGCTATCGTTTAACTTATGAGTACCTTTGGATCCCCGTGTGGCGATCCCGGGGAAAAGCCAATCTATCCCGCTTCTTTGACTTGGGTTACTAATTTTCATCTTGCCTTGGTCCGTGACATTAAGCTATATAAGTAGTTATTCAAAAGCCTCTGTATTCACTTGAGTGTTGTTGCTTTGATCTCTAAGACCATCTCCAACCCAATGCCGCCCGTCCAACCCTGCTCGGTGCCACCTCACACTGCCCGTCCGTCCTCCCACTCCTCTGCAACGGGCGCCCCAGCTCATGGCCCACCTCCCCTCTCACAATCCTAGTCTCTTTCCTCTACGGGCGAGCCCTTGACCACGGGCGGCTCCCCTCCCTCTCTCTTTCGCCTCACCGTCCACGTCGGTAAACGTAGCTACAGGCGCCGGATTTCGGACGGATTGGAGAAAGCCTAATGGTCATTACACATTGTTCGGTTATTGTGTTGTGCGATTACATGTAGGCTTACAAAATCATACACATTAGGATGATGATCAAAAGATAAAGCCACCATATTAAAAGCTAAGTAGTTTGGCAAGTTACTAGCCAAATTTAAGGTGTTCTTGGATCCAAATAAATTGAATTCTAAATACTTTATTCCTCAAAGCTGTTGAATGACTCTGGCTAGATAGATGAGCAAAAAAACCGGTTCGGGAACCGAAACCGGTAAAACCGAACCGAACCGAAACCGGTCAAAACCGGTTTCACGTGAAACCGGTACTAAAAAAATCTCAAACCGAACCGAACCGAAAACCAGCCTAAAACCGACGGAAAAACCGGTCAAAAGAAACCGAAACCGAACCGAAACCGGTACACAAACCGGCCGAAACCGATAAAAAACCGAAACCGAACCGAAACTGGTTTAAGAAAAATACAATTTTTTGGCCATAAACACAAATAAAACTTTGTTTTCTTGTATTAATATTCAATTTCCTTCTTTAAAAAACCCTAAAAGTTATTAAAAGTTAAATTTTATGTAATTTATACGATTTCAAAAAGTGCGCGAAAACCCGATTAAGAACCAAAACCGAAACAAACCGAAACTGAAACCGAACCGAAACCGGTCTCCAAAATCGGTCTTACGAATCGACAAAACCGGTCCAAAACCGAACCGGTTTGGAACCGAAACCGGTTCGACCAGGAACCGGCACTGTAGCGAACCGGTTTGGAACCGAAACCGGTTCGGCAAAAAAACCGATTTGCTCACCTCTAGATAGAAGACATTTTTAGTTACCAAACGGCCCTTTGAAGACAATAAGATTAGAGGCTGCTGACGCGTCTTCTGACAAGTGAAGCTCGTTGTGATGTTTAACACAAACATCATTATTTAGGGGGGATAGAGTGGTCATCACCTCATCACACCCATCATATTATAACATCCAATCATCTTGTGTCACCTCATTCCATCATATTTTTTCACTTAATTCCATCACATTTTTTCACTTAACCCATGTGGTGGTGTTCATAATTATCACTAAAACCATCACACCCAATCACCTTGTGACACCTCATTTCAACACACACATCAATATTTTTTATAATAAAAACAAAGAGAGATGGGACCACCAGCTTGTTTTTTCTCTGTTTTTTTTTGGACTATAGTTGTCATTTCTCCTGGTGAGAGAATATGATGGGACCACTAATTTCTTTTTCTTCCATGATGCAGGTCACAATTTTTAGTTGTCACGACCACGATAATTTGAAGGGGGGCGGTGTTCGTGATGGTCACGGCCATCACGATTGGTCCATCAGGAACCGCTCCGAGCCCCTTATGTGCTAAACTTATAAATGACGACTCTAAAGGGGCATTATATATGTTTATAGTTCACCCAATCTTTCCTCACTTAAGTTTAGGAGCAACAAGACCAGAGGCTCTCACGGTCTCGCATGTTTTTGTTGTATGATATAGTTAACCAGTTGTGTATCTATATCAACGACACTTTGAATATTTCACCATTACACACTCTTAAAGAAGATAAAAGTTACATAGCTGATTAGTCAAAGATCGAAGAAATTGACCTTGTATGTTCTTACATACATTTGATCATACAAATATGTAAAGCTCGATTAAATTTTCTTGTAAACACTATAGATCCAACTTTATTGTTTAACTGTGATACATATAGATTATGTAGTGTGGGTGATTTGTGGGTGTATCTATTTGTTGGATTGTACATAAGTGGCCAACAGTGACAGATCCAGGATTTTTTTTGACGGGGGGCACAAATTGGTTACGGTAAAACAAGCTGGGTTGAAAAAAGCCAGGTCCAAATGCGTCGGGAAAACCAATTGTCTAATGATACTTATTTACTTAAAATATGTGATTAGAGGATCATTATCTACTTATTTATAATTTCCAAATTCACTAAAAAGTCATAGAGAATTGTCAAAATATGTATTACCTAAACTATGGCTTTAATATTTAATGATCTTCGTGGAAGATCAGTTGTCTAAAGTACTTCGCGTAGAAGGCAAAGCGACAGTATTCAATGATCTTCGTGGAAGATCAGTTGTCGTAAGGGTGGCCGATTTCATCATGGTAAAACAATTTTCAAAGGAGATGGAAGATATGAGGTTGGGTGACGGTTCGATTCGGTATCTAGGCGGGTTGAGGTTCCTTGTGTCGTTTAAAACGGTTGAGCATGCTATCATGGCGAAAGACGAACTGATGGGGAGAAAGGATGTGTTCGTTAGCGTCTCTATATGGGACGGCCAGGAGGTGGATTTCGATAGGGTGGCTTGGGTCAAGGTGTTAGGATTGCCGATTCATTTAAGTGATCCTGAGATCTTTAACGACGTTGCTTCGGTTTTTGGTAACGTGGTGCAGAAGGCTATTGTCGATCCTTTAAGTGATGATCTATCCGGCGGATGTGTTGGGATCTTGGTTAAGTCCGGTATGATTGTCAATGGTGAAGTTTCAGTTTTGTGGGAAGACAAGCTTTATTCGGTGTGGGTTATGGAAGTTATAAAGCCGGATGTAATCTATACTAAGTTTGGGTCCAAAAATGTTGAGGACGCGGACGACGACGAAGAGTCATCCGATGAAGAAGATGCCACCGATGAAGAGATACCTGAAGATGCTTACGCCGCTGATGAAGAGATGCATGAAGAAGAGCACGCCGGTGATGAAGAACTCGGAATTAATGGTACGCCGGATATTACGGTTGGTGTTAATGATATTAATGGGGATTGTGATATTCAAGGAAACTCAATGATTAATTCCATAATTGTGCCAATTATTGACAATTATGAATTGGAAAGTCCTAGGTTGACTAAGGGTGGTTATGAGGGCCAATTTTCTATACATAATATTAATAAACGTAAAAAGAATAAGTCTACTAATTCTTTGGGCCATGATTATGGGGCTTATAGTAGTAGTAATGATAGGCCTAAGAAGGATTGTAAGTTGGATAATGATGATCCTTTTGGGTTAGATCCTTTTATATTGGGCTCAAATGTTACAACTAATAGAGGAGTTATGGACTTTTATGAAAAACCAGTGGAGTTTCAGGAATTGGTTGAGGACACTGAGACTATTGAAGAGCATTGCTCAACTGATCATTCAGACGAGAATGAGGAGCGGCCTCCGTTTGACTCTACGCCAAAAGATAACATAAAGAATATAGAGCTTGATGATAATAAAGTGGACGCCGAGGCCGATTTCACATCGAAACTTGGTTCGGTGGTGGGTGTTGATCTATCTAATTTTCAGTCGTTACTTAAGGAGTCAATTGTCAATGAGGGGTTACGATCAGGTATACTATGAATTTTTTATCGTTTAATGTTCGAGGGTTTGGTGGATTTGGCAAGGTAGGGAGGGTAAATCAGTTGAGATGCAAAAATAAAGTGGATTTTCTGGCTATCCAGGAAACTCACTTGGATGATATTAATGGTTTTGATTTAAATAGAGTTTGGGGTAATGATGCGATGGATTTTGATGTGGTCGAGGCGTCAGGTAGATCCGGGGGTATGTTTAATATTTGGAACCCCAAGGTTTTTAATAAAAGTAATACGGTGACGAATAGGAATTTTATTCTTACTTCTGGTTTTTTGGTGGAGGATGGTTCTCGGTTAAATTGTATTAATGTGTATGCTCCACAAAAGTTGGGTGAAAAAAGGGATCTTTGGGATTTGTTAAAGGGAGTTATAAATGGTTTGGAGGGTATGGTGATCCTTATGGGAGATTTTAATGCGGTTAGGGTTCCCGATGATAGGAAGAACTCCCGGTTTAACCACAGGTGTGCTGCGAATTTTAATAGATTCCTGGATACTTTGGGTTTGTTCGAATATACTATGAGGGGAGGTAAATTCACATGTTTGACTATAAAAGAGGGTGAATTCAAGTTAAGCAAGATTGATCGGTTTTTTGTTTGCCAAAGTTTCTTTAACAGGTGGCCTTCAGCGGTGCTCAGAGCGTTACCAAAAGATTGTTCAGATCATTCGCCTCTTCTTCTCCAAGTAGTAGAGGTCAAAGCGGGTCCGAAACCATTTCGATGGTTCAACTCTTGGCTAGATAGGGAGGGGTGTAAGGAGGAGGTGGTAAAAGTGTTGGAAAACTCTATGTTTGAAGGAAGCCCAAAAGATATGATTAACCGGAAGCTTAAATCTGTAAAATATTCTTTGATTGCTTGGTGGCAGCGGACGCAAAAAGCAGAACGCGAAGAGTTAGAGTTGCTTCAAAATGATATTGATAGATTGGATAAAGTTATGGAAAGTAGGGAATTAGAAGAGGAGGAAGTTTGGGTGTGGGAGGAATGCAAAAAACAGGTTGATTTTATTAATATGTGCAAAATGAAAGACCTAAAGCAGAAGTCTAGAGTTCGATGGGCGATGTACGGTGATGACAATTCCAGTTTTTTCCATGGGATCGTGAATGGGAGAAAGGCTAAAAACATGATTCCGGGTATTATGGTCGATGGAATGTGGGTTACGAAAGCTGAAATTGTTAAGAGAGAGGTGTTGAAGCATTTCAGAAGGCAGTTTTCGGAAAAGCATATGGTCAGACCGTTCATCAGATGTGATAATATTAGATCAGTGCCTGACGTTTTCTCATTATCCTTGGTGGATAGGTTTTCTAAAGAGGAGATTAGGACTGCGGTTTTTGAGTGTGGGTCTGATCGGGCTCCAGGCCCGGATGGTTTTAATTTTCAATTCATTAAGTTTTTTTGGAGTTACCTAGAAGAAGATTTTCTCAATCTCATGGAGGATTTCTACGACTCAGGTGATTTTGCAAAAGGGTGTAGTTCTTCTTTTATTACTCTGATTCCAAAATCGAAGAACCCGGTGGGTTTATCTGATTATAGGCCGATTACTTTAATTGGGGTGGTTAGCAAAGTTGTGTCTAAAGTCCTGGCGCTTCGGATCAAGAAAGTGTTGAATTATGTCATCTCTGATACGCAGTCTGCTTTTCTTCAGGATAGATTTATTTTGGATGGTCCATTGGTGTTAAATGAGGTTTATGGGTGGTTAAGTAAGAAGGGGAAAAAAGCTTTTATGTTTAAAATTGATTTCGAAAAAGCGTACGATAATGTGAATTGGGGCTTTTTGATTGACATGTTAGATCAGATGGGTTTTCCAGATAGGTGGAGAAGATGGGTGAGAGGGATACTTGAATCGGCTAGGTCTTCGGTGCTAGTCAATGGGGCGCCCACTTTTGAGTTTCGTTGTGAGAAGGGTATTCGTCAAGGAGATCCTCTTTCTCCTTTTCTTTTTTTGATAGTTATGGAGGCTTTAACGTGTATCATAAATAAGGCTTGTAGTGAAGGTGTATTGAAGGGTATTAAAGATCAAAAAACGGGGTTAAATATCTCTCACTTGCTCTATGCAGATGATGCCTTGATTATCGGGGAATGGTCGGAAGAAAATATTGAACAGGCAGCTCGGATACTTCGGATTTTTCACCTTTGTTCTGGGCTTAAAATAAATATTAAAAAATCGCACATTTTCGGTATTGGTGTGTCTAGTGAGGAGGTTATGAAGATGAGTGGTATTATTGGCTGTCGAGTTGGAGATTTCCCTTTTGAGTATTTGGGTATTAAAGTTGGTGCCAATATGAATCGTTTGTGTCATTGGAATACGGTTGTGGATACGGTTAGCTCTCGATTGTCGACATGGAAAGCTAATTCTCTTTCGATGGGAGGGCGATTAACTCTTATTAAATCGGTGTTATCTAACCTTCCTATTTATTATTTGTCTTTGTATAAAATTCCAGTTCAGGTTGTGGAGCAGATAGAAAGTCTTATGAAGAATTTCCTGTGGGGAGGCTCTAACGGTATTAAAAAGATGCATTGGGTGGCTTGGGATGTGGTCACCACGTCAAAACTGGACGGGGGATTGGGTGTTTCGAAATTAATGGATGTCAACAGGGCGTTAATTACAAAATGGGCTTGGAGGTTCAAGACGGACTCGAAGAGCAGTTGGCGAAGTATTATTGAGTCGATACACGGAGGTAGAGGTAATTGGACTTATCTTCCGGTTAACTGTGGGCTTGTTGGATGTTGGAAAAATATAGTTACGCTTGTGGAAAGATTGAAGCTCGAAGGTAAAGAAGTTCATAATCTCATTAGAGGTAAAGTTGGTAATGGTGAAGACATTTGTTTCTGGTCCGATTTGTGGTATGGAGATTCTCTTTTAAGTAAACGCTGGCCAAAACTATATCTATTGGAAAAGTATAAACGCTGCTCTATTAAGGACAGGATTGTTTTGAGAAATGGTGTTCCTTGCTTTGCTGACAATTGGAAAACAGGTTTGAGCTCCGTTGAGGAGATCTCAGAGTTTAGAGATCTAATGGAGATGATTCAGAAGTGCACGTTATCGGAAGAGAAAGACTCGTGGCGATGGGATTCCGGGAACGATACCAGTTTCTCGGTCAAAGGTGTTAAGCAGGTTTTGCGCAAAGATCGGGATATATCTAGAGATACTGATATGGTCTGGACGGGATGGGTTCCTCTTAAAGTTAACATACATGTATGGAGGCTTGAGATGGACCGGTTACCTACTAGACTAGCGCTCATAAAATGCAATATTAACATCGATGATGCTCATTGTGCGTTCTGCCACTCTGCTGAGGAAACGGCCCTTCATTTGTTTACAGGATGCATTATTTCTAGTGCCATTTGGAAATTTATCGAAGGTTGGTGTCACATGGAGCCTATTTTTTTGTTGGAACTTAGAGATGTTTTAAAGCTTCCGACTTTGATTCATGGTTGCAAAAGAAAGAAGAGGATTATTAGAGGGATTATGATGACGGCTTGTTGGATTATTTGGAAGACTCGTAACGAAGTTGTTTTCGAAAATGTTGATCCAAGGGTCTGTGAGATGATTGTTGGTATTAAATCGTGTTCGTTTCTTTGGTATCGTAATAGAACCAAGAGTCTAGATGTTAAGTGGAAAGATTGGTGTAATTATCCATTGTATATGCTGTAAGTTTTTTTGGCGGTCCTTGTTTTCTTGGGCTTAGCCGTTTGTTAATGAAGTTTAAGTTTCAAAAAAAAAAAATGGCTTTAATATTTATGCTAACGACAAAAAACTGGTGTCTTGAATTTACCCTTTTAGAATTAAATTGTTAGGATTTTTAATGGGAACATGGGCCTTTCAAATATTATCTTGGGGCACTTGGGCCTTTTAAATGCAGTTAGGACATCAGGGCTAAAACTAAACAGAAAATTACATTGAGGCAGTGGGTTGGACGGTGGGCACAAGCCCACCATCCCCATTGGGTGCATCTGCCACTGGTGGCTAGTGTCCTACGGGTCGTTTTGTGTTTATATAAAGTTTCGTACTTTCGTTTGGCTATTAAAAAAAAAACTGTGATACATGATATATCGAGTATCTTTCATGCATGTTTAATTGGTCAAGATTCACACCCATATGAGGGGTTTTTTTTATACACATTTATTTAACCGCTCACTAATGAGTTTACAATTATTATATTTAGATCGTCCTTTTTAAATATAATTTCTATATGATAATCAGGCCCCTAGTTATCCTTTTTGTGTAAATGATAAAAGAAATATCCTAACCTGATCAAACTTTTTTTTAGGTTTCTTTGTTATCAAAAGATGTCAAACGTAATATTGTACATAAAGCATTTGACTTGACAGTTGACACAAGTTCACCTACACCGTATATCTATGTTACCTTATTAAGGAGGAGAGATGACTACATTAGTAATTTCCTATGTTTTTTAAGATGGCATATGAAAAGTTTAGTGCTTCACACCCAAAATGTCATGAAATTTTTCCCAATAATACCCTTCTATGCAAAATCCTCTTGTACATCCCCTCTCCTACTTATTATTTATTACATGGAGCAACTTTGGTGAATTCATGTGTGTATGTCACGTATGAAACAAAACGTAAAGTTATTTGGCAAAGTTGTTTGTATCATTTAATAGTATATATCGTTAAGTGGTAGGCGTGACCAAAGTGTTACGTGTGAGGTAGTGTAGTCTTGAGAATAAATGTATTATGGAACTAACCTTACAAGTTGTTGAATGGATTATTACTAGAATCCACCTAAAATCAATTTATTTCAATAATTCGTACGGATGTTATTATACTTTAGTTGAGATAAGAATAATTATCTTATGTTGTTACAAGTATTCGTTATTTAATATATCATTTAATTAAAAAGTTTTCGATGAATTTTACGTCTTGATGAATTGATACAATTTGATGTAGTTTTTAGACCCGCCGCAACGCGCGGGTTACCAACTAGTATTAATTAGAAAACAAAACATCCATTGACATTGTTATTTCTTCATCGTCGAACTTTGTTTAACTATTCTAATCTTATCTTTTTCTTAATAATGGAAGCATTCCAAAAAAAGAAATATTTAGATTCTTATATTAGTCAAACTATTTTTTTATTTTTAAGAAATTTTAATTATATGCTTATCCATTAACACTGTGTTCCCGAGTTTCATTAAAGGATGGAAGAGAAAAGATCTTTCTCCTCTTCCTTTCTCTCCAAGTCCTTCTAAATTGGAAAGACTGGAAATCACACTAAAATCCTTCTTATTATCCCTCCCATTCCCTCCATTTCTCTCCTACAAAAAACTCTAGAACACATTGTTTCCCCACTTCCTTCCAAATCCTTTCTCTTCCATCCTTTAATGAAACTCTGGAACATAGTGTAATATTAGAATACAATAACCTTTTTTTGAAAGGTAATACGATAACCTTATAAAACGATATTTAGCATCGATTTTTTTATTTAAAACCTTCGTTCTAGAAAGAAAAAAAAACAAATTACATCTGAATAATGGGTAAGCAAGCAACAAATTTGTTTTTTGATGAAATAGTTTTCGAGTATCCAAGTTCAATGGTACAAATCCGCCCATTTTCAACAATAGCTAGATTTGTTTGTTATTCTTCGATGCAAGTAGGAAAGCAATCCATTCACTATGAATCGTGGTTGCGAAATAAAACGTGGAGTCAAATTTTCGAATTAGGTGGGTTGAATCAAGCCAAATCACATAATAAAAGCCAATATCTATATCTATATCTATACTATACTATAAAGCGTTTCTTAAAGACTTCTTAAATTTTAAGAGATATAAGTCTAAATGCTAATGATACAACACATAATTCATAAAATAATTACTTTTTGAGGGTAAATATGTCATTAAAACACCATTTTTAAATAAAAGAAAGTCAAGAGTTAAGAGATGTTTATAAAACCTCATGACATTCAATTTTGTAGTTCCATTGAACATATTAAATAGAAAACATATAAAAACAATTCATGATGCTATATCTTTTGTTATAATCTTTTATATAGAATTATGTAATTTATAAAAGTTAAAGTTTTATAAACTGGATCGCATGCCACATAGAAATCGTGAAATCAATAGTGAAAGTTGTGTTTTTAATCACGAGGTAACGATTTGAATTCTGAAATTATTACGTTATATTCATACACGTAAACATGCATAATCTAATCTAAACTATATGATCACTGGATTCAACAACCGAAGAAGAAAGCTTTTGTTTATAATGAACTTCAAACAAATGTATTAAGAAATATTCACATAATAGTGGTTAGGTTCATGATAGCTATGTTAGGTACTTAGGTTAGACTGTGCTCTACAAAAAAGTTTTGCTTTCACCCGTTGCATCGCGCGGACCAACCCACTAGTTATAATAAAAACCATGCCTTTCATCACCAACCAAACCATTTTCACACTACACCGTCTATCTAATGCTGGCTCAAAAAATTTTAAGTCCAAAGCGGATAACTTGTGTCCTTTTTCATAATATAAAAAATTGCTTTAGATCCTTTGTTTCATATATTATTTTTGTGTATGCATAATTATATATGATAGACCTTAAATAAAACAATTTTAAAGGTTGTTAACTTTCTCTTTAGAAATCGTCTAATAACCTCTAACCATGCGAAAAATAAATAAAATTAATAATTATATAACTATAAGGTATCAAACTTTCATTATAATCAATAACCAAGTGACCGGCTGTTCAAAAAAACATAACCAAGTGACCGAGTCAAGTAGTCTAAAATCTAAAAAAGTGACAAATAACGGTCACTTAAACAACTTAGGGGTTGTTTGGTTGATTAAGTGATAGAATCATTAAGAGGTCTGAATGGTTAAGAGGCTCTGAATGATTAAGTGCTAAATGGTTCAGCTATGCACCACGTCTGAATGATTTAGCTCTTAATCATTCCATTCAGAGATTTTTTTTTATGTTGAAACAAACAGTCTGAATGCTGAACCAAACAGGTTCAGAGCCTCATTAAAAGGCTACCAAACAGGCCCTTACACATTTAATTAAGTAATTTCAACGGTAATCAAGTATTCAAAATTCTAGTATAAATTTATATAACTTTGGTTGATCGAAAACGAATCACGTATTCATGTCTAGTTTCAAATTCAAAGATTGGAGAACAAATAACTTTTACTCATGTTTGGTTTAATCCTCCTTAAGTAGACTCGGTTTTGATCAGAATCCAGAATTGAATAATCAAATGGTTATTGATTGATCAAAACCAAATAAATCGTTATGGTGACATGTAGTATGTAGGAAGCAACAACGTAATATTTGGTGATAAATTATTTGGCATCCATTAGTTCTTAAATGCCTTGAAAAAGTTTGTAAAAGTACACGCTATGTGGATATTTTATATAACTGTGTGATGTCTCAACGTTTATATATATTTTTTCAAATTTATACATATATAATGCTAATTTTATACCTTATATGTATAAACTTAGAAGTTTAGGGGCCAAATATAAACTATTGAATATGGAGGGGGTTAAATATTAAAATACCTAAACTTAAATAACTCTAATCACCTTTATCGTTCACCATACGGAACCATCAGACGCAGCTAGGGTTCATGGAGTTTCATCGATTTTGCTTCTAAATCATGGATTATCATCCAATTTTGAGGTAAGAACTTGTTTTATTTGATTGATTTGCTCCAGTTTTGACCCGTTCAAATTCATTTTTGACCTAATTTTGAGTTTTTTAAGTCCGGCTTGGACCAATTTGGTTTGACTAATCGGTGATTAATCGCGACATCGATTAATTGAGTGATTAGCCAAAAATTAATCAGTAAAGTGAGGACTAGCGATTAATCATTGATTAATCGGTGATTAATCGCGAATTTTACAACCTTGATTAAAAGTTGAGTAATTGGGCTTAATTTTTAAACATTATTTTGCATAATATGTAAAAATTTATAAAAATAATAGTGCCGCTTGTAAAAAACAATGATGTTGCTTGTAAGAAAGATTACATCGCTTGAAATTTTGCTTCTACACATTACTTATACGCGAATTCAATAATGTGGGACAAACATGTTGACCACAATGTCTCTAGCACTAGGATAAACCAATGCCGCACCGGTGAGTATTACCGATAATAACACCTGATATACTGATCCCAAAACAAGTATTTAAGAAAAATATAACTTCCTTATATTAGTACTGCTGGATTTATAAACAAGGCATTATATCCGATACTTTTATACAACATGGTAGTGTTTGATTAATAATAAAAGTTTTTTATATATTTCCCCTAAATCATGTGTAATGAGCATTATGTGAGCATTATAGAGGCATGAAAAAAGATGGGCATTTCTAGTATAATGCCCAAAGAGAGAGAAAAAAATAAGGAAAGTAGTGATTAAAAGAGCATTAAAATGGGTTATAACCATTACACATTTTTTAAAGGGGCATTATAATGATGATGTGTCAAAAAAATTAGGGCTGACAATGGGTAACCTGTTAAGACACGATAAGACCTGTTTGACTGAAAAGTACACTATTTGTTTTTTGACTTTTTTTAATACTTAGAATTAAGAGGCAAAAATCTTTCATTTCCCTTTTTTGGTACATAAAACATAAAACTGTGTTATAAACATGAGATATAAATGAGTTAAACGAGTCGTGTTCATGTTTAGAACTTGATTTGTTCGCGCGTATCAGAGACCTGTTAACCTGTTAGGGACACGATTTGCCAGCCCTAAAAAAATGCCCCTTATGGGCATTAACCATTACCTATGGTCTTAATATGGCTATGATTTACATATTTACTCAACCTGTAAAATTAATTATATATTTTTTAATAAGAGAAATATGTAATTGACTTTCTACTTAATTGAAATTTTAAGTTGAGTAAATATGTAAAGATCTTGAGTATTATGTAAAAGTAGATACATTCATTTGTGTTTGTAATGCAAATATAAGCATAATTGTTTTTTTTTTCTGAATTGTTCATCTTATAGCTTAACTTTGTATGCATTAAAATTTAATCAAAAAATGTATAGTGAGTGGTGTCTGATCAAGGGTACATGCATCAGTCGGTTTGTCCCTATTGCTAAGTGTTATGTGTCTTATGTCTAAGGCTTAATACAAAACCACTATTGTGTCGGGGGTCTCACTGGAAACAGTCTCTCTATTTTCACGGAATAGAGGTAAGGTTGTCTACATCTTACCCTCCTTAGACCATACCTTAGCTTTTGCTATTGGTGGGATTAACCGAGTATGATGATGAGAGATGTCTGATATTATCTAACCTATTGAAGTAGTATAAGGAATTCATTTAGAATGTTAAATTTATAGTTTTCTCTCTCTCTATATACACACACTTTGAAATTAAAAATAAAACTGAATTTAACAGTCGATTTTATGGGAGAAACTTGTGGCAACTGTTGTTTCACAAGCAACAGCTCATAAAACATGGTACCAACAATTCAATTAATTTAGTTGTACTTAATATTAACTATTATTTTATATTTAGTTTAATAATGGTGTAATTAAGTCATTCTTTTAAGTGTCGAATATTCAGAAAGAAATTGAGTATTCCTTTTTTATGCATTTTATGTTAGAGAAAAAAAACATGGCACTAATAGGGTATTTTTTTAAAAAAAAAAGAAAAAAGAAAAAGAAAATAGAAGCGAGATATGTTAGGTTAATGGGTGTGAGGACGTCCCTAGCCTGTCCCGGCTCGTTGAGAACGTCCCACACCGCCCCTCCCGACCTCGGATTGTGCTTTTCATCCAAACCTGGACATTTGAGACTGGTCAAATATGAATGTTGGGGCATTTATTAATTCAAAGGCTAGTTTGAATTAAAAAAAAAAAAAATTCAACCCATAAAACCAATACATTTCATCCTATTTTTCTTTTTTATAAAATCTCTCTCTACCTCAATCTAATTCTCTTAAGTTTTTATAAAAAAAAATTAAAAACAAAATTCTCTCCTCTAAAAAACTCATAAACCCATTCAACCCTAATCCAAACCCAAATGCGTCGTTTACGGCCGAATGCTACGCCCTAGTACATGG
Organism: Ambrosia trifida; assembly: GCA_028751855.1. Taxonomy (NCBI): domain Eukaryota; kingdom Viridiplantae; phylum Streptophyta; class Magnoliopsida; order Asterales; family Asteraceae; genus Ambrosia; species Ambrosia trifida. Next base: position 128,923,649 of record CM054129.1, read on the forward strand.
TCCGCCTCTTTCGCTATAAGTTTATTTTAGTATTTATTTTAATTTATTCCTTTGAATTTAAATTAAACAAAAAAAAACACAAAAGGGGAAAGAATAATCCCTACACCCCTGGCTAGTTTACTTGAGGAGAACCACCCTCCAAAATAACGTTACAACTTATATGGAAGTTAGTCCTCTAAGAATGACTGTACTTGGGCTTTATATATAACGCCTATATCAAACGTGGACCAAAATGGCGCCCCCCACACCATTACGGGGGGGCTCCATTTTTCAAAACCCTCTTCTGGCGCTATAAAACTAACGCCCGGAACAAAAACCTCCAACCAATCATGTAATGACACCTCATACCCTCTCTCTTTATTATTATTATTTTATTATTTTTTAATTTAAAAGATATAATAAAATATTAATAGGGGCTTTATAAATAAAGCCCCACCACTACACCCCTTTTTCACATTATTTCTCCATGCTGACTCAGCTGCCACGTGGACCAATCAGAAGGGGGGCTTTATATATAAAGCCCCCCACTACGCATGGTCTAAAGAAGACTAGTATCCACACCCACCCATGATGACGTGACAGCTTACATACATTATTTTGTTGTCAATGATAAGAGAGAGATTAGATCAAAGGGATTGTATTTTCATTAAAATTGTATTTTCCTTAAAATCCACAAAGAGAATTACATCTAAATTTATAAATTTTACATACGACTAAATATGGGGTGTAAACATCCTCCTGCATATATGTTTGCTTTTTCGGATGTGCAACAACTATGCAAACAGATGGCTGGTTCGATCATCAAGAAAGAAATTGTATATGGAGTCTTCGTATAGGCATGTTGGCGTATTTGAAAAGCTAGAAACGAGAAGATCTTTAGAGACTATGAAGCTAGTGTGGTTCGAATTGTGTCCGATATGAAGGCGTTGAGCTATCTTTGGTATAGAAGTAGGCACAAGGAAGGTAGCGTTGAACGGAAAGAATGGTGTAATTTTTCGTTTAATATGATGCAACTTGGTTTGTTGCGGTTATCTCCGGCTTGGAGATAATCCGCTGTTTTTATTGAAGTTCAATTTTCAAAAAAAAAAATAAAAAATAAAAAAATAACCATGAACTGATGAACACCCAATGCTTTAAAGTTTAAACTCCTAAATTTTATTTACAAACCAATACTGGGGGTATTATTTACACAGCAATCTGGTGCATATGGAATGAGCGAAACGAAAAGGTTTTCACGAGTAAATGTAGGCGTCCGATTGAAACAGTTGAGAACATTAAATCTATCACGTTTTTTTTTGGTCCGACATAGGTCTAGATTAAAAGTTAAGGACTGGACTGATTGGTGTAAATACCCTCTAGTATGATGTAATTTCGTTTTTGCCCTCGGGTCCTCTCTTTGTGGACGTTTGTGGCGTTTTTGTTTTCGCAGTTGATGAAAATTTTCTTAAAAAATTTTTTATTTTATTTACAAAACCAAACATATTAATTTTAATTAATAATTTACATAAATAGACATCTATTTGTTGGAATATATATATAGCTGCACCATAGAAATTTTATTACAGCTAATTAAAGACTTTGTATTAAACTATATTAATTTAAACAGTTAATGGATACATATATACACACATAATTAAAAGAAGTAGATTTGTCTCAGCATACCCAACAAAATTAAATATTTAAAAAATGGCCAAGTTGCATGAGGGATGCATAATATACGTTGCATTTTAGAAAATCAGAAGATTTAATAGACGTGACTACAACTAATTGGATAAAATCAAATGATTATTTGTAGACACGTATTCTTTAACTTTAAAATATATGTTTTGTTTAAGTTTAAATATAGGTTTTGTGACACTTCAGCACGCTATATATACAAAATGATGATACGATTAAGATTGATATAACTTTAGTGAATTATCTCTGAACCTGGCTTAAAAAATAATATGAATAAAAATAATTCTGGATAAAATCAATATATTTATCTTGACAGTTGAGGAATCACAATTTATATTTCTGGAACATTGGCCCTTAGCAGCTGGGGAATTACTTTGCATAACTTATGTTTTATTTTATTTTCAATAGAGTAGGTTTTGCAATACAAAAAGGGGTAGCGGCGCAACTTGTGGCCCGTTTACCTACGTATCACTTGTAATTGGCTGATAATTTTGCAATATATTGAATAATAAATTATATGAAGAAAAAAAAAATCTGGAACATTCTCATATATTAATAAGGCACAAATCATATATCAGATAAACAATTTCTTAGAACTTAGAACCATATGTTATATTGGGTTAGGATCAAATACACAAGACACTTTTTCTAGGAAGGGTGAGAAGGATTGTGATCCATTGATCATATATTTGAAGGGTTGAGATTAGTTTGTTTGAAAAAAATAAATAATAAATTAGAGAAATGGCATAAAAGGAAAACAACATTTGTTGACTTTCTCTCTCCACATGCAATGCACATGTCAATCCCCCCCATCATTTTAAAACGTCTATAACTTTTTCATACGACATTTTTTTTTCAAAAAAAATTCACCATATTAACGAGCGTTTTTTTATCTTTAATATGAGTACCACATTGCTACATTAAAATTGAAAAAAAAAATCGTGCTAAATGGGTTTTTTTCTCCGTTGTGTCTTCTGCACGTTCATTGTGTTATAGTATGTATGTGTGCTTTATAAATATGTTATTTATGTTTTTTTAGTCTACACATGATTTAACTTTGTCCATTGTGTTTTTAGTATGCTTTTAATTGTGTTTTACGCAAATGAGTTTTGTATTTAGGTGTACATTGTGTTTTATTATGTTGTTCATTGTGTTTAAGTCTATTATTCATTGTGTTTTAGTCTTCTGTTCATTGTGTCTTTTATATGTCGTCCATTGTGTTTTATTAGACTGTTCATTGTGTTTTATACCCTATTGTTTATTGCATATTTAATTGGTACTCATTGTGTTTTACGTTATCTCCATTGTGTCTTACGAAACTGGGTTTTCAACATTTTTTCCAAAAGTATTCATTGTGTTTTAATCTTCTGTTCATTGTGTCTTTATTATGTTGTCCATTGTGTTTTACACAATTGGGTTTTTAACTTTTTTTCAAAAGTATTCATTGTATTTTAGTCTTTTGTTCATTGTGTCTTTCGTATGTCATCCATTGTGTCTTATGCAACTGGTTTTCAACTTTTTTTTTCAAAAGTATTCATTGTGTTTTAGTCTTCTATTTATTGTGTCTTTAGTATGTCGTCCATTGTGTTTTACTAGACTCTTGATTATGTTTTATACCCTATATTTAATTGGTGTTCATTGTGTTTTACATTCCATTGTGTCATACGCAAGTGGGTTTTGAAATTTTTTTTCAAAAGTATAGCAATATGGTACTCATATTAAAGATAAAAAGACGCTCAATTTTATGGTATAATTTTTTTTTAAAAACGGATGACGTATAAAAAAGTTACGGGCATTTAAAAATGAAGGTGGAAATGGCATGTGACTTGCATGTGCATATGTTTTTGACAAAATTACCCTTCCCACTTGTTAATCCTTTGGACACATGTCATTTTCTAGTGGCTTCTCACCCTTCTCATTTTTTATAGCCTTTGTAGAATAACCCAACCCATGTTATATTTACTAACTAGCTTATACCCCGGGAGCGTCCCGGGATGAAAATCTAAGTAAAGTAAATAATAATAATAATAATAATAATATTATTATTATTATTATTATTATTATTATTATTATTATAAACAAATCTCTGCCATAAGTTATCATATTCTAATATAAAAAAAAGGTAATTGGGTCGGGTATCACCTAATCCCAGGCCCGACCCAAACCCACAATTTTTTTTAAACTAATTTCAAACCTGACACAATACCTGTCGGGTTACAAAAAATAGTCGTTTTTTTCTCCGTTTTTTATATAACACTATGGTACTTGTTGGAAAGATAATAAAACGCTCGTTAATTTGGTGTCCCAGGCCCGACCCAAACCCACAATTTTTTTTAAACTAATTCCAAACCTGACACAATACCTGCCGGGTTACAAAAAATAGTCGTTTTTTTTTCTCCGTTTTTTATATAGCACTATGGTACTCGTTGGAAAGATAATAAAACACTCGTTAATTTGGTGTAATTTTTTTCTTTAGAAAATCTCATATATAAAAGATATTTACATTTAAAAGTTATGAGAGGAAACATGAGAGAGAAAATAATAAAGTTTTAATATTTACATTTAGTAGATTAGGTATTTAATATATTATGTTAAATCATATTTAAACCATATTTATTTCTTTTTTTTAATTGGTCTAGAGTTGCCACATCACATCCTAAATGACATCTCTCAAAAAAGAGATTGCATAATATTATGACATGTCATTAAAATGAATTTGGTTTATTATATGTATAGATTTTATTCGATAGATGAATATGTATTGCATTTCAGTCACTTTTTTGTAGTCTTAAAAATTAAAGGATTGAAAAATTGAATTATTTATTTTCTTCTCCATCTTCTCATATTAATTTGTCTTCTAAAGTGAACATTCCCCCACATGTCGGAATTAAAAAACATGAATCCAAATTAGTATTTGAAAATTTATTTTAATCAGGGTTCATTGAAAAAACAGAAGCTAAAGTAAAAAAAAAAAAAAAAAAAAAAAGTAAATTTGCAACTGGATTTGGGTTTATTCGAAAAAAAAACGATATATATCTCATTTTAATTGTTCATCTAATTGTATAACATCACATCCAGTTTCCAATTAATTTTGATTTTTATATCGGTTTAATGTAGTGTTGATTACAATGTTGCATCCAAAGTTCCAAGTTAGTTCATTGTTGTAATGAGTTCTGATTATACGAACTTGGAACTTTGGACGCACCATTGTAATGAGTTTTGATTATTGGAGTACCATTTGTCATTACAACAATGTGACAAACATATTATTTGTAAGTGTTACCTACAATTATTACGATAAAACTGATCGTACTGAAATAAAAACAAATAGCTTTTCTCTAATATACAAGCATATACACGTGTCACATCCAAAACATTCACTACGTCTTATTTAGAAAGAAAGGAAAAAAAAAACCATGTTTTAAGTTATCAATTTTTTTTTTCCAACCCAGAATAAATTACTTTCATTCCAGAACAAGGAAAATTACATCAAGAAAACAGGCAGACGAGCAACAAGCTGCGCCGCCACCCTTTCTGAATAGCAAATCCTAATAAACTTATTGTTTAATTTCTTTATCCTCCCATCTATGTGGATTGGAACACTACCACGCATGCTAGTTTTAGTAATAGACCACATTAGAAAAATCTCTCACTTAATGATATACAACAAAATATGTATAAACAATGATGGTTTTCACTTTTACCTTAGGTACTAAATCCCTTAAATAGCTTAATGAAATTCGACGGTAGCTTGTAACATTTGAATCACGATCCCACGTTAAGCTCGAAGAAACAATACACATAACTTGTTTGTTAACTTAATTAATAGCAAAAGGGATTTACTATTGTAACAACAAATATGTGCACATATGTGAAGCTTGTTGCTCGCTTACCCATTATCTAGATGTAACCTGGATATTTTCCATATTATTAATTAAAAGCACCTTAACAATATGTTCGTATATTTTCTTTTATGTCCACAAACGCTCATTTGTGTTCATGAACGTTCTTTTGTGTTCATGTTCTGTTAAGTAAGTTTAATGACTGAACACTAATGAACACGTTCATTTCCTTAAAAACAAAAATTCTTGTTCGGTAAGTGTTCGTTAAAATCACGTGAACACGTTAATTTTTTATCTAACGAGCATAAACAAGGCTTTGTCCGTGTTTGTTGGATTCGTTTGCAACCAGGGACGGAGCATTAAAGGGGCGGGGAGGGGCGGCCGACCCCCCCCCCCCCCCCCGAATTTTCGCTCAGAAGTTTCGAGTATATAGTTTTCGTATGGAATTTTTTTGGTATATACGGTTTCGACCCCCCGTTTAAAAAAATTAGTTATATAAACCAAAACTTTAACCCAAAACAAAGTAAATGTAAAGCTCAAATCCTAAAGTACTAAGCACAACTACATGAGCAGGATAGTAGATTCAATGAGCAAGCGATTGAGTTGTTATCTCTTAGCTACTCAAGCTTGGCTGGGTAAAAATCTCGAAACGAGCCGAGCCTTATCGAGTCCGAGCTTGAGTTTAAAACAAAACTCGTTTACTGATCGAGCCCGAGCTCAGCCTAGCATGTGAAGTTCGACAGGCTCGTCAAACCTTAGTGTAATATTAGGTTTATTAATATTTAATAATATTTATCCACTCATTTAAGCTTGTTTACTAAACGAGCCCGGGCCGAACTTCATTTATCGAGCTCCGAACCAATTATTTATATTACTTTTATTTAAAATATTAACTAATAGATAGTAAACGAGCCGAGCTTGAGCTCGGGCTTAGCTCGGCTCGTTTGCACCCCAATCCATAATTGAATAATTCAAAAAGCTTAAAGGTCGACGAGATGAACTGTGATTCTTCATCCAGGTACCAACCCTTTGTCTCATTTTTAATGTTTTAGTGTCTTTGTTCAATTGTTTGTTAAAGAATGCTTAAAACTTTTATATTTATTGTATTTAATGTTTGACTCGACCCGACCCGAATTGAATCACTGACACGAACATATCACCCGAACAATAGCTACAGGAAAATTAGGTCCCGTCTCGTGACCGCTGACTTCCGACCCCCCGGACCAAATTCTCAAGCTTCGCCACTGTTTGCAACCCTACTCCTTTATCCTTTATGGACAAAGGTAACTCCACTAAAGCGTATAATTAGGCCATAAATATTACTCACCGGTTTAGTAACATGTCCAAGTCTTTTGTCTAAGTTCGTTAAAAGTGTATATATATACATTCACTTTAGCTTTACTAGGGATTACAAATTTACAACTTTAGCTTACTATAGCGATCATAAGTTCGTCCCATTGCTAGAGTAGTGATCATCAACTTCATGAGAGTGAATACTCTTGTTTAGTGATATTTGATGTTATTAATATTGATAAAAAAAGGATCAAGCTAATGCTTATTGTGTTTTTGGCTTGCAAGTGGTTAACAATTTTATTTAATAATTGGATTACTTTAAATTCCTTCATCGATAACAAAACTTAATTAATATAATCACACAATTTTCATTAATTTTTTATATCACTTAAAAGGGTTGGTGTGTGAGAGGGTGGAGGTGGCTTGGAAGCATAAGGGTGGTGGTTTAGGGAGTTCGTGTCAGAGGAGAGAAATAACAACGAAGAAAAACAAATGATACGTGGGAGGCTTGGGTTAAAGGAGTTGTGACAGTGCAGGACGAGCAAGAACACTGTCCCACCATCTTCAGTGTCGCAACCGAAAATCACACCATGACGAGATCTACCGTTCCACCCCGCTCACCCTAATATTTAACAATATATTTTTGTGCAATTAACTAAAACATGTTTTTATTATTTTCTAATAAAACAATATTTTGTAAATTATTATTAATATTAATATCAATAATAATTTCATTTTCTAATAAAACAATATTTTGTAAATTATTAAAACTGACAAGGAGTACAATATTATGACCTGTCCATGTCTTCCAAAACCACACCTCACCTTCATGTAATAGATCTTTGTGGTTCTCCATCTCTCTTCTTTTCTTCAACAATATATTCTTCATACATAGTAACAACATAAACCCAACTAATTTACCCTTCTTTTAGCTAAAGGGTTTTCCTTTTCTTCCCCAAAGTTCCCATCTTTTTTCTTGATTTCATCACACTCTTGGAATTTCAAACAAAATGAAGAAAGCTTCAGAGCATGCAACAAGAACAAAAGAAACTATTTTTTGGTTTAGTTCCCTGTGAAGTTAAGGTAGTGAGTGATCTTTAATATTATTATTGTTATTTGGTTTTGATAGAAAGAGATTTTGAGGAATGTGGGTTGAATGCACACCAACTGTTTGATGAAATGCTTGACTTGGTTTCTTTTGCAGGAAAAGGAGTTGCATTTGTTTGGTTTTGTAGTCTTTTTGGTTTGAGATTTGTTCTAGTTTTCATAGCTATGGGAACCAAAATTAAAGGGGTTTTTAAAGGCTTCAAATTTATCTCTCAAATCTTTGGTAAAAATCCATCTCTCTGTGTCTCTATTTTTCAAAGTCAAAAGTAGGGGTCTTTTTCTTTATTATTAGTTTTATTATTGTGAGTTTTAATGTGGGTTTTGTGATGTAGTTGTGAAGGAGCGTGAGATGGAGATTGGGTACCCAACTGATGTTAAACATGTTGCTCATATTGGTGGAGATGCATCTTCAGGCAGTGCTCCATCTTGGGTAATTTTTATTATTATTATTATTATTATTATTATTATTATTATTATTATTCATATCTCTTAAAAAAAACACACACACACACACACAAACAAACATATTTTGTAAAAAATTCATACCCTATCTTTTTTATTTTATTTTATTGTCTAAAAGTTTTAATGAAAATTTTCAGATGAATGAATTCAAGACAGCTCCTGATTTTGCTGCAACTTCTATTGGCCATTCTGGTTCTGCTTTGTCCACATGGTCTTCTCAAGGTATTTCACCAAACACTGATTCGTTAAAGGGTTGCGCTAAACGTACCTTGTCCATTTTTACTTAATGTACCCCTTGTCAAATTAGTCGTGTTATACCGGCCGTGTAAATTGTAATATGAGCAGTATGAAAAGAGCGAACGTTCGTATATTATATGGGCCGTCTTAACGGCGCCATTCGTATGCTACATCTTATTCTTACAAAAAACCAATAGGGGTACCTTTGGCCTAACCCTTCTGTAAATCGATAAAGGTTTGATCTTGTCGATGTTTCGATCGCATTGTTAGGAGGATATAACATTGCTGATATAAATGTTATACACTATAAAATAGGAACAAATTCAGTGGATGGAAACTGTAATGATTCTGCTAAGAAATACATTAAATTATGTTGATCATAGACTCTAAAAGTTTATTTTTTTCAAGGCAAAATATTGTCCTTTGAAGAGATTTAGGGTAAATGCACAGGCCATTTCACGGGTTTGGAGAAGTTTCTTGAAGTAAAGATAGAATTTGTCCTTTGGTTTGTCCATAATAGTTTAAAGTTTAAACTTCTTGTACCATTGGAAAAATGAGTTGTACCCTTAGAAACATGACTTGTACTATTGAAAATGGTGACTTATTTACTTAAGATTCTTAGCTTCAAAGAGATTTGGCTTTATATGTCACAAGATCTTTTTGCTTTTAGAACACATGAACACACATGATATATATCCAAACATGTTCTTGAAAGCAACAATTGTTTATGTTTGTTTTCTTTCCCTTTTGTTTGAGTCCAAAATTGTATATATTTCTTTAATGACTATAACAGATTAGTTGACAATTAGGAGATGGGATTTCAATGATCTTGGCATATGTGCATAATCAAATGTTTTAGTCGACAATCCGTCTCTTTTACATGTTTTTGTTTTAATAGTTGTGTTGAACACGCTGATATCGTGACAAAGGCATTACAAACCGTTTATGAATTGTTTAGTATTTTTATGTCGGGTATCATAAAATAAACGACATACTTTCTTATTTTGCACGGATATGTCTATTAACCCGCTTTCACTATATAAAAGTCCCTAAGCTTGTTAATGATACAAGCGCTCGTAGCTGTGAAATTTTTTAATGTAATAATTACTAGTCAAATTTTGATAAGGTGTCGTTCAACGTGTGTCAAGATGCTGACTGGGACAATATTTTTGTTCATATAGTTTATATAAATTTGTAATTAAATTGGCCAAAAAATGACGCGTTAATGTTCCAGTCAGCAAAAAGAGTCTACATTTTTGATAATTTCACAAAATCATGTAATTGAATCTAATTCATAATAAACTTTAATATACCAAAAAATGGGTTCATGGATATTTTTGTACAAAGTAAAAATTGATAAAGTATGGATCCATGGTACAAATATTAATTTTGTGCTGGTTTTGCTTGTAGATTTTGGAGAAGCGATGGGAAGACGGCCTACAGATGATACACCTAACGATCTACCACCTGTAGACCTTCCCAGTATACCGAAAAAACAAAGACGTAGAAAGTCAAAGTCCACATGCTCCCCAAGGTCAGCCTCGTCGTCAAGGTCATCTTCTCGTGCTGCGAAGGTAAAGGCTAACACAGTGACCATGTAAAGTGACCCTGCAAAACATAAAACATTTGACGACCAACTTTTTGAAACATATGATGTGGGAACTAGAAGAAAGCTGAATTGGTGGGAGAACTGCTACCTTTCTTATTATTTATTTATTATTTTTTCCACTTTTTTTATTTTTTTTTATTTTTGTATTTTTATTTGTAATTTTGCCCCTTTTGGGAGTACACAACAAAGAATCAGCATGTACAAAGTTAGATTCTTTGGTTGTGATGTTGGAAAAACTAATCTAGCTTTTGGAAATGATAACCTCTATTTGTTTATATGTAACAACAATCGCATATTTAGCATAAATTATTCTCGGTATATCCATATCTATCTATTTATACATATAATAAACCAAAGTCATTTTAATGACATGGCATTCAAAGAGACATTCTCTTCTTTGAGTATGCCAGATATTTTAGGAAAAAAATAATTTAAAAACAAAATTAGATTTTTCACCCTCATGTTTCCTCCCATAATTTTTAAACGTTAATATCTTTAATATACGAGATTTTTTAAAGAAAAAAATTACACCAAATTAACGAGCGTTTTATTATCTTTCCAACGAGTACCATAGTGCCATATAAAAACGGAGAAATTTTTTTGTGAGGTTTTGTTCATATAGGAAAAAAAACACAAAGTGTTGAGGTAAATCATTAATCATGTATAGGCAAGTCACTAATTATGTTCAAATCAGTAAATATGAATTTTTTTTTCAACCAGAGCCGAATAGGTTAATAGAATTATACGTTGTTTTAACTTATGTATCAATATTAGTATGTTAGAGTTGTATATTTGTTTAGTTTTTAGGATAAGTGTTAATATTAGAGTTACATTAAAGTTCTACATTCTTTTAGGTTAGGTTTTAGCATTGGAGTTGTATATTGTTAATTTGTTTTAGGTTAGATATTAATATTAGAGTTATACATCGGTCTATTTCATATGTAAAATTGATTTATCATATTAAATTTCTCAACCCGGGACGCTCCCGGGGTATAATCTAGTTAGGCAATATATTATTTGTTTCAATGAATTGTATCTATCCATAAATAGGAAAAATTGACTGAGAGAAATAATCTATAACCTAATATATGGAGAATAATATGTGCTTAATATACAATTGCTATTAATAAGTTTTGTGCCACAGTTACTACCAGCAATATTACTTACAACCTTGGTTTTAAAAAGCGCGCTCAAGCGCAAGGCGACCTGAGGTGCAACATCATGTGCTTTGTGTGACATAAGGCGTGCAGTGTATAAAAAACGAGCTTTTATGGGGAAAAACCTCTTAGACGCACGCTTTTCGTACACGGGGTGTTTTTATGCTTCAAAGTGTTATTTATATCTAAGATTAACAATATATAAACCTTATTTATATCTATATTTAGGGTAAAGGATGTTAAAAATATATAAAAAAAATTATATACCCGTCTTGCGCCTCACATGTAAAAAGCCCATTGCTTTTACGCTTTCCGCCTTGAGTTTGGACTTCATCGCTTTTGTGTGCTCTTTGCACTTTTTTAAACCAAGCTTACAACCGTTGCCATCATCATCAATAACAACTTTGGTTGTCAGCAATAGCAGATACAAAAATATATTGGGGGGGGGGGGGGGGGGATAAGGGCCGACGAAAAATATGACAGGGAAAAAAAAATTAGAAATGATAATAAAATAACACAATTCATTAATTAAACATTGTTGGAAATAAAGTCAAAATAAAAAGGTGACTAAAGTTCAGGGTATCGCTGCTTATTTCTTATCCGGCCATGGGTTATAATGTCAACTTTGAAAGTTGGTTGTTAGAGTTAGTTAAGAGCTGCTATAAATTGGGGATTAGGGCTCATATCATAAACATAATTGATTTCAATGTCTTTTCAACTTTCTTTCATTTGTTTTCTGTATTCATTTTTGTTTAAGATCAATAAGATTTGGTTTAGTTGATTGCTAATTATTGTGCTTTCCGGTGTTATTGACTATAATTAGTATCATAGCCTAGTTTGGCTCGACTCAGAAAGACGCCATTAATTAAACGGTTAATAAGGGATCAAGATGGTTTCAACAAAGTTTGAATTGGAGAAATTCGATGGCAGAAACGACTTTAGCCTTTGGCAGTTGAAGATGAGGGCGTTGTTTGTTCATCAGGGCGTAGTACATGCTCTAAAATTTAAAGGAAAGTTGCTTGAAAGTTTGAATGAAAAAGAGAAGAGGGAGATGATGGAAAAGGCTCACAGTGCCATCATCTTAAGTCTTGGTGATTGAGTATTAAGGGAAGTGTCAAAACAGACCACTGCTGTAAGGATTTAGTCTAAGTTGGAAACATTGTACATGACTAAATCTCTTGCTAATTGTATGTATCTTAATAAAAAGTTGTAAACCTATCAAATGGGTTATGGGAAGACAATTGAATAACATACAGACGAATTTAACAAGTTGATACTTGATCTTGAAAATATAGTTGTTTTAGATGATGGAGATAAGGTAGTCTTATACTTAACCTTTCTTCCATAATCCTATGAGAATTTTGTTGATACTTTGATGTATGCAGGTGAAACACTTTCAATGGAGGAGGTTTTTTCTTCTTTAAATTTAAGAGAATTAAAGAAGAAATCAAAGTCAAAAGAAGAAGGTTGAGAAGGTTTGTTTGTAAGAGGTAGATCGGATCACAAGAACAATTCTAAGAATTCACCAACAAGATCAAAATCAAAATTCAAAAGAAAGTGTTTCCTGTGCAATTCAGAAAAATACTAAAAGAAAGATTGTCCAAAACTTAAAAGAAGATTGAATGATTTTGCATGTCCTAAAACATGTAAATCATAATACTCAAAATGATCTCTCTAAAGGTTATAAGAGTTCTGTGTTGTGTGTTACAAGTGAAGATATTATGGAGCAATGTATCATGGATTAATGAGCTTCCTTCCATATGACTCCCATTAAAGCTTTCTTTAAAGACTTGAAGTATGGAGAATATGGATATGTAAAGCTTGGAGATGATAGGCCATTCAAGATTGTGGGAATTGGTATTGTCACTTTCAAGTTGAAAAATACGAGTGTAGTGCATCTACATAATGTTAGGTATATTTCTAGTCTAAAGAGAAGTTTATTATTTGTTAGTAATAATTTTGAAAGGGAGGGGTGTCATGAAAGTCTTAAAGAAGGGAAAGCAAGGGTTATTAAGGGTCTTTGGTAATGTTAACTGGAACCAGATAGAATAGTAATGTCCAGGGCCGGCCCTGAGGGGGTGCGGGGAGGACACCCGGCCCGGGCCCAATTTTTAAAGGGGCACTTTGAGCGGCGACGAGTGTAGAGTGTATTTTTTCTGCAAGTAATTTCTTTCTGTTTTCAACCCAAAAAAAGATCTATCTTAAACATCACTGGTTATAAACGCAAGAAGGTGAAGAGTATATAAGGAAGAAGATGAGTCATACATGAAAAACTATATTTGAAGGATATGACAAAATTAAAAAAAAAAGTTGAAGTGTGTTATTTGAGATTTGTATTGTGGTACAGTAATTGTGCAGTCTTTGCAGTAAATTTTAATATATAGTAGTACTACAAAAAAGTAATTGTCTCACGCTTGTACACATGGTTCAAGTCAAATTCATTTCATTAAAAAAACTTTTGAAGTCTAGACGTAAATAATGGCCCTTCAGATTATTATGGAATTTTAAGAAATGGTGGTTTTTTTTATGAGGCAATTAGCCAAACATATTAATTTTTATAATTATTACAACACTTTCAGTTCTATATCCGGTTCAACCGGTCCGACCAGGGAACCGGTAAGGACACCGGTTCAACGTCCGCTTCGGTTATGAAAACATTGCTTAAAAGACCTAAGACTAAAGGGCACATATTTTCCGGCTCAGCCCGGGCACCCGAATTTTCAGGACCGGCCCTGGTAATGTCTATGTGTTAGATGGGAGTGTGGTTGATGGGTCCATTGCTACTTTAACAATCACTAATAAGGATAGTGAGTTGGCTTATTTGTGGCATAAAAGGCTAGAACACATAAGCAGCCAAGGTTTGTTAGAGTTAAAGAAACAACAGGTTCTTGGAGACATTAAAAGTTGTAATATAGGATTTTGTGAAACATGTATCATGGGTAAATTGTGTTTAGACACGTCTTCAAATCAACATGCCTATTAATAGATAGAAGAAATCTATTCTATGTTCATTATGACTTGTGAGATCTAGCCAGGGTTGGGTCTTTAGATGGAGCTAGATATTTCATGTCCATAATTGATGATTTCTCTATAAGGGTTTGGGTATTTATGCTCAAACACAAAGATAATGCAATTCGGAAGTTCAAAGAAAGGAAAGCATTATTTGAAAACCAAACTAGTGGGAAAGTTAAAAAAGTTAACGACTAATAATGGGTTGAAATTTGTAATAGAGAGTTTGATTAGTTCTGTAAAGAACATGGAATTGCTAGACATATGACAATACCAAGAACTCCTCAACAAAATGTTCTAGCAGAAAGGATAAACATGACCCTTTAGAAAAGGGTAAGGTGTATGAGACAACTTAGGATTACTGGTGGGGTTTGATTTTAGTAATTTATAAAGATGTCAGTTTTCCCGGTGCCAAAAACTTGATGTGTCAACTCCAAAACATTGGTTTGGGGAAAACGACTGATTTTTCTAAACTTTTTTTACAAGTTTTAAATTTATGAAGTAAACGATAGTCACTTAGAAACTAAGACCAACACATAGGCAGAGAACCCGATGTGTATAGTACAGCTTACTAGGGCAAATACCGAGTATCGTATTCCAGAGAACACACGTTCCCCTACTCAACCTGTCATCAGATAACTGATCGGGTTTTAAAAGAGAAAATAAAATGGAGGGGTTTTAAGAAAAATAGTTTTAAAAGGTTTTGGGTTTAATAAAATAAAAGGATAAAATAGAAGAGATAGTGGATATGCACATCTCGGGGCCCTCCGTATAAGTAGTTAAATTTATTATTAAAATTAATATTTAAGATTAATTATTTGTGAGGAGGACAAGAGTGAGCTTGAAGTGTTGACTCCTTGATAGAGAAACGGGGCCACTACTAAGTAGTATGCTATACCTCTCAATGTGTGTCCGCACGAAGGTACACCGACTGAGCCCTGCATGTAGCAAGCTTCCCAAACCGCGGTCAAGTATCTGGTCCTCAGACTTATCTTTTTCTTGTAATGGAGGTTTCACTTCCGACTTGGAACACCGTACACCTCCCTTAGCTCCCGCTTTCCTTGCCGAAGGATCTCTTCTTATAGTCTGTCCTGGCTACATTGTATCCCCTAAGCAGGTTAACGATCATGAAGATCGAAGGATCTCTCGTTCAGTCAGCCCGAACGACATGTATCACCAATGGTTAACGGATTCGTACTAACGAGACCTAGATATAGAACTCTTGTTTTATTTATCTTTAAAAGTGACACTTTAATATTTAGTGATCAATTAAATATAAAGTTGGTTTAATGAATGATGACTTAATAAACTCAATCCATAACCTCCCGAGCTAAATGAAACCCTTGACAACCGAAGATCACTGGTGCACCTGTAGGGAATCCGCCCTTTACCAAGAAGACCATTCAATCATCTAGTAAGTACCAGAAATGTGTCACTCAGATCTGGCCCACTTCAGAAGCCATTGCTTAGAACCCGGTTTGGATATCAGAAGCCCGAAGGATCTGTCTCACTACCGGTTTCCTTGCCTTGGATCTAGCTAGGGATTACCATAAGCTGATTAAACCTCTAGTTAGTTTGTTAATTAAGTTAGGGTTGATTTAAGTTTATCAAGTTAATCATCATCTGAACCTGCCACAAGATAAATAAACAAGAATTATAAAGAAGATAACACAACAAATAACTAAAAATAAACTAATAATAATAATAATAATAATAATAAAAGTCTACAAATTGAAGCGGGTTCGGGAATAATAGAAAGATACAACCATAAGAATGATCAACATATGAACATGGCTGCTCATAGACAAGCCTTCCATCTCCTAGTGCTATGTATCTAGTATCATCCTCGCGACCCTCGATGTTTATTACATATGCTACTCTACGATCCTATGCTTGGCCAAGTTGATAAAGGTAGGACGAGGCCTAACCTTGGTGGGTGAGTTGGGATGGCCCTAAGGCCTCCCACTAGACCCCAAGCTCTCTACAAGAAGCTTGGAAGTCGACCCAAGATGGCTCAAGACTTGAAGGAAGAGGATATGATGTGACCTCTCTGGGATGTCTCAAATGGTGGAGACAAGCTTGCTATTTATAGACCTACCAGGGCAAGCACAATCGTGCTTCAGGGGGTGGCACGGTCGTGCCATAACCACACGTACGTTCTGTTTGCTGCAGCTCTGCATTGTCTGTCCTTTTTTTCTTAGCACGCCCATGCCCATGTACATGGCACGCCCGTGTTTGTTGTTCCAACTAGTTTTCCTGTTCCCCAAGTTGGCTGTGTGAGGGCCTCCGTGCAAGTGTGCATGGGCGTGCTGGGTCTGTCCCGGGGTGGTTTTATCACTGTTGAAGTCCCAGCAGGGTCTTTAGACATACAGGGAACATGCTACAAGCCTCATATCCTCAGGAATCTCTAGTTTTTGCCTGTTTTTTCCTGAAAATGTCTTGTTTTCGACTTGGAGCTCCAGTTTCATGAGAAACACAAATAGGAATAAATTAAGCACCCAAAATCAGTAATTTAAGCCTAATTCTACCGTATTATGAGACTGATTATGCATGTGTTAAATGTTAATTATGTGATACATCAATTACCTAAAGTTTCTATGGTGAAATGGTATCAACAGCTGCCTATTTGATTAATAGATCCGTTTCTCGAGTTAGAGATATGAATACTCCAATGGAGATGTGGGCAGGGGAGAAGCCAAGATATGAAGATAGGGTCTTGCCTGTAAGATGAATGCATCTAAAGAAAGTGTATGCTTCGAAACATTACATGAGGTCTAACATTTCTTGAGCCCAAATGCCTCACCTCTAAACAAAGAGGTGAGACTTTAAAATTTTAGGGGCTACATGTCAGAGACTTTGTGTGGCCTAGAGGTTTGTTAACGTGTTGTTATGTAATTGTGTTATGTAATTGTTTGAATGAGTGAGTCTATACATTAAAGTGTCAAGTCCCTATTGTTTAAGCCATAACTATGTTTAGTATTGCTTTTTGTGTTGTTTAAAGGTTTATTTTAATACTTTTCATTTTTTTATTCTCTCAAATCGAATTATGCCTTTTGAAACAAAAATATTATCTCTTTTAAATGTGGCTTTTTCAATATTTTTTTTTAGTTCTATTAAACAAGAGAGTTTCTTTTAAAAAATAGGCAAAAAATAAAAAATACATACTCTATTAGATTTTTTTTGAACGATGACTTTCTTAACTGTGTGGCAGAGATCATCATACCCGCCTCTTGATAGGCCCTAATCACCCACGCGCCCAAACTGTGTTGTCTGAACCGGGTCCACACTGGTACGTTGGGGACTACGCCGTTCGCCCGGTATTAGTCACCGATTCTCTCTTGGATTTTAGAGATGGAATTATCATTATATACTTGATTACAAAGCTAGTCATAAGGAGAAGTTTAAACTATTGACTATTGACTATACATTAAGTCAAAGTATTCACAATAATGAGAAAAGTAAGTTTAGGATTGATGATTATGATGATGTTGACTGTTATCCCCCTGCAAGCGAAACGACGGTGGTTCAAGTTTGAACACGTAGTAGGTCTCGAAAGTGCTCGAAGAGAGGCCGTGGCAAACTCTTTGTAAAAATGTCCGCAAGTTGAAGCTTGTTAGGAACAAACTTGGTGTGTAATTTTCCTGACATAACTGATTCTCGTACAAAGTGATAATCCAAGTCGATGTCCTTAACACGTTTATGAGAAATTGGATTTTGACTCATAAATAGTGCACTCTTGTTGTCGCATAGAAGTATTGACCGGGTTGGTGGAAGAGCATGAAGTTCCTGCAAAAGATGGGTAATCCAAACGATTTCGGCTGCCGCATTTGCCATTGCCCTGTACTCGGATTCACAGCTTGATCGTGCTACGGTTGGTAGTTTCTTGGCGCTCCAGGAAACTAAGTTGCCGCCTAAGAAAATTGAGTAGCCATAAGTTGATCGTCGTGTTTCAATGCATCGTGCCCAATCCGCATCCGAGTAACCTAAGATGGAAGGCGTCGTGGGACGCATAAATAGTAAACCGTGAGAGATAGTTCCCTTGACATAATGTAGTATCCGCTTAACCAATTGGAAATGTTTTTCGGTGGGTGAGTGTAGGTGTTGGCAAGCTTGATTAACGACATACGATAAATCAGGTTGAGTGATGGTTAGGTATTGAAGCGCACCAACGATGGAGCGATAGTGAGTGGGTTTGGAATAAGGGATGCCATCTTTGGTGAGCGTATCGGATGTGGAGAGGGGAGTGGGGGCAGGTTTGGCGTCGGTTAACCCGGCACGAGTGAGGATGTCATGAGCATATTTAGTTTGTGTGAGAAAAAGTCTTTTGGTGTCATGAACAACTTCTAGACCAAGGAAGTAGTTAAGAGAGCCTAAGTTTTTTATGGCGAATTCTTGATGTAGACGATTGGTGAAGGTTTCGATTAGAGACTTGTTGTCTCCCATAAGAATTAGGTCGTCTACATACACAAGAAGGTACATGATGGAATTACCATTGTGAAAGATGAAGAGTGAAGGATCGGCACGACTACATTTGAAACTGTAAGACATGAGAAAAGAGCTAAGTCGTTGAACCCAAGCTCTTGGAGCCTGTTTAAGACCATAGAGCGCCTTGTTAAGTTTGCAAACATGGTGAGGAAATTTAGAATCCACAATCCCGGGAGGTTGCTCCATATATACGGTTTCAGAAAGTTGCCCGTTGAGAAAGGCATTGTTCACATCGAGTTGGTTTAGGGACCAATTGTTGATGACTGCTAGTGCGAGAACAATGCGAATAGTAGATGCTTTGACAACGGGACTAAATGTATGGTTAAAGTCAAGACCAGAAATTTGAGTAAACCCTTGAGAAACAAGTCTTGCTTTGTGCCGATCAAGAGAACCATCGGAATGGTATTTAGTTCGAAACACTCACTTGGAACCAACAACGTTTGTGGAGGAGGGGCGTGGCACAAGGGTCCACGTTTGATTCCGATGAAGAGCTTTAAGTTCATATTTCATAGCAAGCATCCAATGTGGATGTTTTGATGCACTTTTAAAGCCTTTTGGAATGGTATTGGTGAGGAGGGCTGCATGTAAGCAAGAATGCATGACATTGGCAAGGTAAGATGTGTGTCTTGGATTGGGTTTGAAGGTTCCAACTTTGGAACGAGTCACCATAGGGTGAGAAGGTTCGGGAGGAGTTTGAGCCGAGGGTTCGACCTGAGGGGATGGGGCCGACTAATCGGTATGAGAAGCGGAAGAGGATGGGATGATGTTGGATGGTGTGATGTTAGTTGTGGAGGTATTGTTGGTTGAGTTGGGATTGGGTAAGGCCGTGGATGATGGGTTGGGTGATGGTGGTTGATTTTCGGGTGTGGTGGAATCGTCTTTGCACAAGGTGCAAGGTGTAACATGAATGTGAGATGATGATGGTGGAGTAGGTTGTGGTTTAGAGTTATGGCTTTGAGTGGGAGAATAGGAAGTTGGTTCATGGAAGGTAGAAAGAAAAAGATTGGTTAAGTTGGTGTAGGAGGAGTCACGCACAAATGGGAAACAAGTTTCATCAAATCGAGCATGCCGGGTTACATACGTGCGTGACGATGCAGGATCAAAGCATTTCTATCCTTTGTATTGCGGGGCATAGCCTAGAAAAATACAAGGGATACTACGTGGTGCAAGTTTATGAGGTGCATAGTCACCTAGGTATGGATACACACAACACCCAAAGACACGAAAATTTGTATAATTAGGTGTGACGGAGAAGAGCATTTCAAAAGGTGATTTGTGGTGTAGAACCTTGGTGGGCAAGCAATTGATGATGTATGTGGTCGAACTAAAGGCATCGACCCAATGAGAGATGGGAACATTTGCGTGAAAAAGCTTGGCGAGACCCGTTTCTACAATGTGACGGTGTTTTCTTTCGACACGTTCATTTTGTGGAGCGGTGTATGGAAATGAAAATCGGTGAAATGTGCCATTTTCATCAAAGAGTTTTTGCACAATTTGATTTTTAAATTCCGTACCGCCATCACTTTGAAAAACTTTTATTTTTCATGATAGTTGTGTTTAAACTAGACGCAAAAAGGTTTGAAGAACCAGGTAGAAATCGGTTTTGTTTTTAAGAGGGTACATCCATGTAAATCTAGAATACTCATCCACAAATGCAACATAGTATTTATACCTATCTTTGCTAATGATTGGTAATGGTCCCCATAGATCACAATGGACAAGATCTAGAGGGTTAGAAGCACGTTTGTCATTTGTATCAAATGGTAATTTGTGAGCTTTAGCAAGTTGACATGGAGAACATATATTAGGCTTAGGTAAAATAGATGTAAATGAGAAATGACCAAGTCTTTTCATAATAGAAATAATGTCAAAAGCAACATGACCCAAACGATTGTGCCACAATTCAAAGGAGGCTTTATTAGATGAACGAGAAGCAAAAATAGCAAAAGACTTGTCTTGAAGCACATAAAGACCATTTTCACACCGACCTTCCGCGAGAGGTTGGCTTGTTTTCCGGTCCTGGATCACAAAAAACGAATTAGAGAAAAGAACATCAACCGGGTAATCATCTGTCAACTTGCTAATGGAAAGGAGATTTCTAGTTAAAGAAGGAACTACCAAAACATCATTTAGTTTAACGTGTTTGTGAATGGTTACACGTCCTTTATGCGTTATTGGTAAAGAGTGTCCATTACCAAAGGTAATGGAAGAGGTTCCTCTGTAAGGAGTAAAGGAGGTTAGGTTACCGGTTTCGTCAGTCATGTGGAGATCTGCCCCCGTGTCGGCGGTCCAATGGGGACGGTCCTCATTTGAAATGTGACATTGAGCATGGAATGCACGGGCAAGGTCTTCATTGCCAGAAGCGGATGCAACGAAGGAGGAGAGTTTTGGACATTTGCTTGCATAATGTTCGTTGGTGCTACACAACTGACAATGAGGTGGCCTACGGGTTCCTTTGGCAGAGTTGTTTTGATTGTTCCCACGGGTATACGACTTGGATCCAGAGGATCCTGATTTGGGCCGATCGTGTGATGTAACACCCCAACCGATGGCGGAATCATCGAGGTGCCACGTAGTGACGATTGTTCAAAAGCTCATGGTACTAAAATGTAAATATATGATTATTGAATATTGTTTTACAACATGTGAAAATAAATACAAGACAACAAAAATAAAGATAATTTATTGATCTAATCTAAGTCCAAGGTCCTATGTGAAGCGTCAAGCAGCTTATCCTGAAACATGCACGAAAATAATTTTGTCAACATATGATGTTGGTGAGTACTACTTAGTTTTGTACATATAGTATAAGTTTGAAAAGGTAGTACAATTCATGTGTCTAGCATCACTAAGGCATTATGTAAACACGCAAGTAACCAAACAAGACAAAAATCAAATGTAAAGTTTGTACAATGAAATTGATAATGAGCACCTCAACACGTGTGAGTCTAAAAGAGCACCATAACATAAGTTACGTCTAAATGAGCACCGTAACATAAGTTACGTCTGAGTGTAAAGAGCACCATAACATAAGTTATGTCTAAATGTATGATTTTGTATGTAAGCTACGTTCATGTTCAAGCATAAGCACAAAGATAAACAAGACACGTATATGAATTGTAAATGAATAAAATGTATGTGTAAATGAATACGAAAGTTTTGTATACTTATGCATGAATCACCCCAAAAGTGTAAAAGTAAAAAAAGGGGATAAGTAATACTCACCTTAGCAAGGTGGTAAGTCTTGTGTAATTGAATAAGTGTAATCCAACGTTGTCAAGTATCACCCTATGTATATGATAACAAATAAGTCTAAGTCTATCTAGTCTACAAGTATTTTCTAGGGCTTCGAATTGGGGGATAAGTATTCGTTTGATTAAACGTTTAATAAATAGGAGAAATTTGATAAATAAATAAATAAACAAAAGTCTTTTTGTAAATTTTAAATTAAAGATGATCACAATATAAAGTTTTATGTATGAAAATAATTTTTATAAAATTATTTTCTTATAAATAGAATATTAAATCTATTTATTTCAATTTGTCTAAATATAACTTTAATATTTAAAAATATTAAAATTAAAGTATTTTTTAAATTAAAAATTGTATTTCTGTTCCAAATGAATAGAAATAATTTATGTAAAATTTTGGTGCAAAAACATTGAAAAAATGAATTTATTATGATTTATTTATGATTAAAACTAACAAAAATTGGTTAAAAATATTAAATAAATGATTTTTCTAAAATAAAAATCATTTCAGAATAGTTTATTATTATAAAAACTCAGAATAATTTTTGTGGAAATTTATAAGATTGTTTTGATATTTTAATAGAATTTTATAAATATAATAGAATAAACTTGATTTATTTATTATATATATTAAATAAATAAATTTTTGAAAACTAAAAATTGTGAGTTAAACTTTTTCATCAGATTAACTTAAAATAATTTTTGTAGAATTATTAAAGGAGTATTAATATTTTAAAATGAATTTATAAGTATTATATATAATTAATTTAATTGTTTTATTAAAAACAAAACAAAAATGAAAAGATTTGCCACTGCCGGGTATCGAACCCGCGTGGTTCAGTTGGATGGCACCAGACACAACCACCTGGTCCAGACCAGTGGTTGTGTTTGGTTTCTGTTTATTTAAAATAAATACTATCAGTAAAAACGTGTTCTTCCCCAATTATAAGTATACGAGCCCTAGTTTTGCAATCAAACAATTCACACAACATTAACCCAATTAACCTTAGGGTTAATGTTGTGTATATGCCGAATGATAAAACCCACAAGAAAAACTTGACTTACAAACATGTTACGTATGAGAATTGATCGGTCAAAGCCGAAGTCAAATACGATCAAAATTTCTTTGATTGAACGATTAATAACAGAAATGAGAGGTTGTGAGAGGATTTTCGGCGAGTTGTGAATGATGTGAGAGGTCCAATTTATAGGGAGGGCTCGGATTGATGGATTAGGTAATGTTTTGAATGCTTGACTCATCACAGTCAACTTTCGATCAATATGGTTGATTATGAGTGGTAATCACAAATTAAATGACTTGTTTAGGCACGAGATTGAATCATCCATTACTAAAACGAGCAAATTTTGAGTGTCTTTCCAAAATTAAGTTTAAATTAAGCGGTCAAAGAAGTTGTTTGTTTGGTCAACCGGGC
This sequence comes from Ambrosia trifida, assembly GCA_028751855.1. NCBI lineage: Eukaryota > Viridiplantae > Streptophyta > Magnoliopsida > Asterales > Asteraceae > Ambrosia > Ambrosia trifida. The sequence continues at coordinate 128,947,211 of CM054129.1, forward strand.
TTCGTGCAGTAGCAGCAAGGGAAGGGAAGGATGAGGGGTTTTGTGGGTATTTAGTCATTATCTGTTGGGGTTTCATCAGGAATGAGCCATAGCTCAACTGGTTTGTGTGTTGGTGTTGTGCTGCTGACCCGGCTCCAGACTCGGGTTCGAGTCCGGGCAGCAGCAAAGTTTTTTTTTTCTCTCTTAACAACAGAAGGTGGGCCGCATCATCTGGGCTAGAGGTTGGGCCGGTTCTTGTGGGCTCACGTGTGTACTGGGCCGAGCACTGGGCTGGATCCTTGGGCTACATAGCAGGCTTCTAAATTCTTAAGAAGGAGGGGTGGGTTGTGCTTTGGGTATAAGTTTGGTTGGGCTATGTGTTGGGTCTTGTATTTGTTTGTAAAAAAAAAAAAGACTAACTTATTATCATTATTATTATTATTATTTTTATTATTATTATTATTATTATTATTATTATTATTATTATTATTATTATAAAAATATATATAATAAAAAGTGACGGATGTCACATGTGATGAGCCAGAAGAACGGTTTTGGGTGACAAAGACAACTAGTGGAGGGGTGGGCGGGTGAAGGGAAGCAAGTAATTGTTCTTGACTTTCCGCTTTTGTCAATAAATCACGAAAAGGCAAGGAGGGATGAGTAGTTCGAATAGCGGTTGACCAACTTTCAAAAGTGGATCCAAGACCGCATAAGAACCAATGGGTTTTGTCTGTATCATCGACGGGATGGCCAATGGCCGAAAGCTGATAACAAATGGATTTGAACTTTCGCCCATATTCGGCAATGGTGGAGGACCCTTTGGTAAGTTGGCGAAGGGTATCACGAAGCAAGTGCATCCTCTCTAAAGAGGTGTTGCTATACGCCGCTTTGAGAGCTGCCCAGATTTGGTGAGAGGTGGAAAGACCGAGTATTTCGGCCACCGCCTCTTCGGTAAGTGAGGCGTTGAGGATAAGGATGGCTTGTTGATCATTGAGAAACCAAGCCGAGTAATCAGGATTGGGTTGTTATTTGGACTCGACAAGAATGGTTTTTGGTGGAGAAGGGATAGAACAATCGACATAGCCAATGAGTTCTTGGTTTGCGAGTAAGGGAAGCATTTGATTGTGCCAATAATGGTAGTTAGAGGAGGAGAGTTTGAGAGTTATCATGTGCATGATGGTTGCCATAGGAAGCTTGGTTTCGGTTGTAGGGGTGGTGGTCATGGTGAAGTCGCAGGAAACAAAAAGGACAGAAAAAAGGTAGAACAGGAATGTAGGAGCACGAAGGAGGTGAAGGAGAAAGGTCCAGGATGGTTTAGCTCGATACCATATTAGTCAAAGAATTCTCTGTTGAATTTTAGAGAGATGGAATTATCATTATATACTTGATTACAAAGCTAGTCATAAGGAAAAGTTTAAACTATTGACTATACATTAAGTCAAAGTATTCACAATAATGAGAAGAGTAAGTTTAGGATTGATGATTGTGATGATGTTGACTGTTACCCGGAAACCGTACGCCTCCACACGAGTTTCCTCGTTGGAGTAACAGTTGGATGAAAACCGGGTCAGCTCAGATTCGAACTTGCATCAACTAGTGGACCACAAGCTCTTATCTTCATTGCCTTGTGTGCTCCAGGATTCGAATCTGTGATCAAACCTTCCTCCCTTCATCGCATGACCAACTGGGCAATATGTAATTATTTTATTTTTAAAATTATTATTATATATATATTAAAAAGCAAAATGCGATTGTGAGAGTCCCGGAACTGTATCTGTTGGTACAGCTGTCTAAAGCTTGCTTCTTTTGGGTGTACAGATCTGTTATGCACGTCGGTGACCTGCTGAGCATGTTGTCGGTTATTTGGGTTTTAAATCTCATTCTTCTTCCTCTCTCTAAAATTTGACTAACCGCCTGTTATTCCCGGTGGTTGTCCAGCCCATGTTTGGCGGTGGTGGTTCTGGAAACGATTCCAGCCGCGGTGCTTTTATAGAGGTGTGGTCGATGATGTTAACGGGGTGACCCAGATCAAAATCATATTCTTCATTGTTACGTTTTCAACCGTCTGAAAAGTGTGGTGATGGTGCATAGCGGGTGACGCCTCGGTTGCCGGTTTCTTTCTACGGTTTGAACCGTGTGAAAGATGTGGTGGTGGGCCGTAGCGAGTGACAGTGACGCGTCTGGGTGGTGGTGGGGCGGTGGTCGTTACGTGGTGACGGTGATACAGCTATAGAGAGAGGCAGAGGGACAGAGAGAGTGAGAGTGAGGAGAGTGTCAGACTTACCTTTTGCTTTTTTACAGAGAGAGAGAGATGGAGAAGGATTATGTATTAGGATGGAGAAAGTACTTTCCAAGGTGGGTTTTTTTAGATAGTGTGGGTAGCTGAAGGACAGTTTCTATTGTTCTTCATTTCGTAGGAGATTCCAAGAGGTGTTGTTAAGGAGCACCATTAATCATTCCAAATAGTAAATTAAAATCTGTATTCATTTTCATATTTTTGAACTACAAAAATGTGGCGTGTCCGCGGCATATTAACACGATAGCGGCATATAAGACGATATGTGTAATACACAGTTTCATCCGCTGTGTGCCGCCGCGTGTTACGGCGGCGGGTAAAAAACTAGTTGTTATTATAAAGCAATAGTGATTAAAAAACCAAACGACAAAAGTAAAAAAGTTAATATGTATATTAAAAAAATTATATTAATTTATTCTATAATATATATAACAAATTAACAATAGTATTATTTTCTATCTATAATTTATTAGAGTTAATTACGTCCATGTAGTTTCTACCATTTTTCAGTGTCAGGTACTAATAATTTAAAGTAATAAATTGAGGTATTAACCTTCTAATTAATTTTAAAGTCGGGTATTAGTGACTAACCCCGTTAATAATTAACTGAGATGACACTCACGTGCCCAACACGTGATGGTATTTTCGACCATGTACAAATTTTTATTTAAAGCCAATAAAACCACTACACTGTATAAGTTCTTCTTCCCTCTCTTTCAATTCAATCACAATCGGCCAACAAACAATCGTTCCATGGTTCTCTATAAATGTAGTAGGCAAGCTGCAATCAAGACTTCATGGACAGAAAGTAATCCTAGGCGTCAGTTTTACAGCTGCCCTCAACTGATATGTATTTCAAACCCTAACTTCCATTTGATCACAATCAGTAATCTAACATTTGCCCCATATGAAGATAATGTCAAAACATTATATGTTTCAACGCTCAAGGTGTACGTTTTTTGCATGGGTTGAGCCTCCATTCTGCAATCATCCTTTCTGATATGCCACGTTGCTAACATTTTTGCCGTAAATCGCTTAATATTGTTGAGAGTGAAATTTTGATTGCCAATAATATGCAGAGGCGTTTATGGTGGGAAGAAGAGAGGTTTTATTGGGTTTTTTTTATGTAAATGGTTTTAAATAAAAATTTCTGTGTGGAGGAAAATACCCTCACGTGTTGGCCATGTGAGGGTCATCTTTGTTAATTATTAACGGGGTTAGTCACTAGTACCCAACATTGTAACGAATTAAAAGGTTAATGTCTCAAGTTGTTACTTTAAACTATTAGTACCTGACATTGAAACTTGGTGGAAGCCACATGAACTAACGGTGTAATTAACTCAATTTTTTATAGTCGTAACAGCGAACACAAAAGAACAAAAATGCAGACAAAAAACAAAAAGAAAAATGAATTATTTCATAAAAATGGGAATTTATGTTTTGAGTGATTATATTAATATGGTTTAATTAAAAGCAACTTTGTGCATTCTTGATTATCTTTAAAGCACTCTATTTTTCTCTCTCTATAGGATGGAGTTATGGTATAAAGAATGTATTTTGTGAAGATTGTGACAAGCAATTGTGTCTTTTATATCATTTTCAGGATAGTTGATGACAAAGTTATAAATTGTGTTAAAATTTAATTAATGAATTGGGTCCTGTGACGTTATAATTGTCAAAACAAGATTATTTGAAACAAAAACCATTAAACACCTTCCTTCATTTTAGAAGAATTTGCACACTTCCCTCTTTCTCTTTCCACCCACCCACCCACACATACACACACATACCCCCCCCCCCACACACACACATATATATATATATATATATATATATATATATATATATATATATATATATATATATATATATAGAGGGTAGTTAACATGCAAGACAAAATAATCGTGCAAATGGTAGAATATAACGTGGGTTATTGGATTTATAGATCAACGATCAGGATCAATGCGGTGGATATATTGTAAATAAATGGAAATTACAATAGGGAAAACAAATCAGAAAATGGTATTTTAGTCGATTTTTTCATTAACTGATATAAACCCACTTCCCCCATAAGTTTAAAACATCCTTAACATTTTCATACGTCAATATTTTTTTTTAAAAAAACAGTTACACTATACTAATGAGCATTTCAATCTCTTTAATTTTAGTAGGCTATTGCTATAGTTTTCTCAATTTGTTAAAATTTTGTTACAAGATACATGATTACATAATCAATAGAAATCACGTAATGAGTATTCAAAATCACGTAATACTACATAGTCAATTAGTGTTATGTAATCACATAACGTTACAAAATCACGTAACATTATACTTGTTTCAAAAATAAAATGTGTATTATATAATTACGTACTGATATATAATCACGTAATGGGTATTCAAAATTACGTAATCACATAAATAATACATAGTCAACTAATGTTACGTAATCATGTAACATTACAAAATCATATAACATTATACTTATTTCAAGAATAGAATGTATATGACGTAATTACGTACTAGTATATACTCCCATAACATTATACAAGAAATCATATAATGTTATACCGAAACACATAATCACATATCTTATAACAATAAATTTAAAAATTAAGAAAACTCTAGCAATAGATTAAGTTAAGAAAATTAAATGCTCATTAACATGGTGTAATTTATTTAAAAAAAATATTGTATGAAAAAATCTAGCAATTTAAAAGTCGGGGGGGGGGGGGGGAGGGGGAGTAGGTTTTTAAGTGATGTTCCCATTTTACCCTTTCACACCAAAATTAAAAATCACAACTCGTTGACTGAGATTATCTCTTATACGTCGCACAAACTAGACTCTATATGTGTGTGTATTGTAACACCCCAACCGATGGCAGAAACATCGGGATGTCACGTATTGATGATTGTTCAGTAGCACATGGTAAATAATAAGTTTCAATAATTAATTAAGTGAATCACATACAATTGTTCTAAAAGGATCTGTACATCAAATGTGAAACACTAAATATAAATCTTCAAGCATTAACTCTAATATTCAAGCAAAGCTATAACCTGAAACATGTTAAGTTTGAAAATATTTTGGGTCAACAAAAGTTGGTGAAAATTACATAGGTTTGAATATTGTATTATGAGTATAAAAGCTTGTATAATTCTAGTGTCATAGCAAATCTAGTCCATATGTGAAAACAACACTATCCGGTAAATCGTGTGCATAATCAAACCTTGTGACTAGAATATTGTGGTCCATCCCATACGCATATGGTTCACTCGTTTTTGTTATATGATTGATAACAATCACCCACGCTACCTATACTGGAGGTACACGTATCCGGGTGGGGTTGTCAGTCCAATAGATCTATCATTGTGTATCGTTGGCTTGTACGGAGTTAATGATTATGCTAGCCTAATTGTGCTTACCAAAGTATTGTTTAAGACATAATGCAACATATAATAACACATAGACACTTATGTTGAATTGCATTTGAAAATGTAACATGTTTCACCCCAAAAATTGTAAAGTAGTAAAAAGGGGCTATGTAAACTCACCTTAGGTGCTTAATGAGTTCGTGCGTTTTCTTGAGCATGCAAACACTTAGTAATAATGCCCTAAAGTAATAAGAAGTGTTGTTTTAGGGTCATATTAAGGGTCTAGAATTCTTATACGGTTGGGATAATCGAAAGAATAATAGGTGGAGTGTTAGTTAGGTTAGATTTGTCAAAATCACATTTTGGACAGATTGCAGTTAAAGTTTTAAATTACAATTTAAAAATACCAAACGACCTTGAAAATTCTGAAAATTCAAAGTAAACTAAATAAAAGTATTCTGAATAACTTTCGTTTAGAAAATATTTTCGTTTGAGCCCAACAAATAGGTTGAAAATGTAAGACAAAACAGCTCGTCCAGATTTGAACCCCTGTTTTGTTTGGGCTCGTTAAAGGTCAAAACAGATGAGTTTTTCAACAAATAATATATCATCGAAACCGGAATTCGAAGATCTTGATCATAGAATTGGAGTTTACTTTAAAAAGTTTTGTAAAAATAGAGTTATGGTGGTTTTAAATTCGATTTTGCTTGCTGTCCAAATCAAGGGTTGCACTTATATGCACCTTTGAATATTTTAAAAGTTGTTTTTAGCTAAAATATGATAAGATAAGTTTATGAACATCTTACTACAGGTTAAGAAGCATTAAACATCTAGTTTTAAGAGGGAATAAGTAATGGAATAATAAAATGTTAAGGAAACGATATTGAATGAATTATGATACTTACTTGGAAAACTCGAAACTAGCTAGAGGAGATAATGATGGATGAAAACTTTAGTATATGAGAGATGGGATAATAATTTTTTTTTAAATGGTATAAAGAGTTGAATAGTAGGCTATTGTATTTATAGTTTAGAAATTGGAGTTGTAATTAGGGACTACTTTGACTAGGCTAGAATTTAGGAACATCTTTGACTTGACTAGGAGACAATATTTACTAACACTTTGACTTCAATAGGAGACCATATTTACTAACACTTTGACTTGACTTGACTAGGAGACTACGTTTGACTTTTCAGGTTTGACTAAGGGACCTTGAAAGGGTTTTAGTTTAATTGGTTTTAATTAACATCACAAAACACCAAATGGTGTAGTGGTTTGTGTGGTGTGGTTAAGGTTTAGCCCGCCAGGGACTCGGGTTCGAATCCTGGCTCAGGCAAAAAAAAAATTAACGTTTTTAAATCAGAATTTTTAATAAAATTCATTTTAATATTGACTATAAGGCATTATTTAAACTAAAAATTAACAAAATGGATGGAAAAGATACTGTAAACATGAATCGGATGAATAAACGAGGGAGTTCTATATATATAAAAAAATTGTGTGATGTTACAGTCTCCTCTACTTTTAGGAACTTCGTCCCGAAGTTTATTTTAAGAAGAAAAATTTGAATAGTGTTGAGGAAAGTTAGGGTGACTATGGTTTAGAGTAGGGTAAGAGTTTAAGGAATGTATAAGATAACCATAAATGCTAGATGGACTACCAAATAACTAGGGTTTGTTATTGGTCTGACCCTACAGTCTCCCTTTCCACGTATCATTAGTGTTTATACATAGGGTGTACCGCAGCTAACCCATCACACCTCTGATACTTCGAAAATATATGGGGTATCTACCAAAACCTTAATAGAATTTCACACTACCTTAATGTACCTGTAAATTCATGATTACGTTCCGGACCCCAATCACCAATTTACCTTACATTAGGGTTGTGTGTCCTTCTATGACTTAAACTAAACACACATGTAAGCCAATGCACAACACCTTGTGATTAAATCTTTGTATCAATGAGTTTAATAAATCTTTGTATCAAATTACGTGTACAATGTATCAAAAAATGAGTCCAACTGTTGAGTAGGAAAAAGACCTATACCAGTCAGTGAGTAGGAACCTCTACCAATTGTTGAGCAGGTGCGATGGCCTCTACCAGTCGTTGAGCAGGTTTTTAGAACCTCTATCGACTGTTGAGCAGGCACGATGACCTCTACCAATCGTTAAGCAGGTTATTAGTTACTCTGCCAACTGTTGAGCAGGTACTTCATCCTCTACCCGTTGTTAAGTAGATAATTGTTGTAGTTTAACATACAAGTTGCCGATTGAAAATACACCCATGTAAGTAAGTTTGTAAATGTGACGAACAACAGCTATAGCATGCGACTTGTAATTGAGTTGCCCTAGACAATGTTACTGAGTCTAGATGTTGTTTTACTAGTATGACATATAGTTCATAATTAACTAGTCATGTTTACAAGTATCACGAATAATCAGGCGTTCAAAGATAATACTGATAATCGAATCCTCATGTATCACTAAGAATCAAGTTTGATGCAACAAACAATCAAGTTTTCAATAGTTTGGTTATCATAGGGATCAAGTTCATGTTCAAGAAGGTAAAGGATATGAATTTAGTTCTTGAAAGGATGATGATGACGAACTCAAAGTAACATCAAGGTGAAGGTGGTTAATAAAGGGTTTATTTTATAGATTTTGAAAGAGACACAAGTAGTAAGGAGATGATCTAGCAGCATGAATCATGGGGTTTGTTTCAAGGGTTAGAATCAAGCGTATGAGAAAACATGTTTGTAGTAAATGCCAAAATTGAAAAAGTTTGGACAAGTTGAAAATAAGTAGGTGTCAATGGGGAATTGGAGATTAAATTTTGTTCATGAGGATGGAAAGATTTTATTTTTTTTAAATTGGTTTTGTACATAAAACAAAAGTTGTTAAATAGTACAAACTAAGTGGCTTTAGATCAGAATATTTCAGTCAGTCGGAAATCTTAAACACGAAATTAGGTTTTATAGATCAAGGTGACATTATATCGAAAATCCTTTGTTACGCTAATGAATAAACATTTGAATTTAGAAATTAAGTTTGAGGTCATCTTTTGACAAAAATATGTATTTTCCATAGTTTATAGGTGATGAAAATTTGACAATATTAAGAAATCTTTAGTGTTGTGCTAGGGTATACGGAGGTTACAGTTTAAAAATATGTAACATGTTGAAAAAGGCAATAATATGATTTGGGTAGGGTGTTGAAAATAATCAAACAAGTGGTTAAGATGGTAATATGAAGTGTGATTGTGAAACCCATATATGATTATGAAATGGGATTGATTAAAACTGAAAAATTTTGAGGTTTAAAGAACATACTGATCCAACAGTAGTTGCGGTGGTGAGAGGAGGCGGCGGCGGCGGTGGTGGGTTGCGGCGGTAGTGGTGGGTAAAGGAAATTGTGGTGAGTGACAGTGGCAGGCGATGGAGGCGGCGGTGGGTGGGTGACGGTGGTGAGAGACGTTGGGTGGTGTTGGATGGCGGTGGTGGCAGGTGGTGGGTGAAGGTAGTGGGTGGTGGTTGGTGGCGGTGACGATGGTGGTGGGTGGTGGGTGGTGGTGTTGTTAATAAATGGTGAATGCGGGATGGAATGGAAAAAAAAGCATCGGGGGTGGATGGGATGGTTTTGAGAGAATGGAATGGCTTGTGGAATGGGTGATTCCATTCTTTTAACCAACCAAACACACTTTTTTTCATTACCTCGTATGTCACACCCTCAAATTTCCACGTGCGGGGTTTTACCGCGAGGCGCGTGACACACCAGGATCCAAGTCAACGGTCACAATAAACAACACTATATGATACGTAAAAATGACATAATCAAACCATTAAGTTTTCATAAATGATCCAACGCTGCGGAAGCGTAAAACTTTATTACAACGTGAAATCAAAAGTACGAAAATCTGAAAATACTAAATGAGATGCACATGAATCCTAGACGCCGTGAGACTCCGTGCGCCTATCGTCAGCTGCTACCTTAGCGACCTGAGACAAACATGCTAAAAACGTCAGCAAATAATACCGGTGAGTTCACAGGTTTTTATGTAAAACGTTTCACGAACTTTTGAAAGACCATCATGATACTACCGACCGATGAAAACACTCGTTAAATGTTTGAACTTCATAACGAACCTCCCAAACGAACTATCGCCCACCGAAGATAACGAACTACCATCCCATGGTCAACGAACTGCTTTACCATAGCTAACGAACTACCATCCCATGGCCAACGAACTACTATAACATAGCTAACGAACTACCACATAGAGGCTAACGAACTACCGCACCACGGCTAACGAACTGCCACAACATAGGCCATATAATACGGAACATAAATGAATACCTTGAACCCAAATGAACATTCCCAAAACGTAGTGAATACATGAGTACCCAAAAACATAGTTGTCACGCCTTTTAGGAAAAACACATTTGACACACGTTTAAAGAACACAGCATGTTTTCTCCCCCGAAATTGTAAAACCAGTAAAAGAGTGGGGCCGTGAAACTCACCTTAGAGTGCGTCTTCTGGTAACTAGAATTCCAACACGTGTATGATAATCCCAACTAATGACAACCTATCAATGAGTTTACATAAGTGTGATGACTATTAACCCGAAGGCTAACTAGTCCCCGATTGTCCAGATCTTGACTACGTATGTTAAAAAGTGTGTTTAAACGTTAACCGGACATCCCAGACCGACCCGACATCCCGTTGGTGACCCATTACATCAATTAGTCATGCACATAAGTTTAACACATAAGTTTCAAGCATAAAACACTTAGTTCGTATCAAAAATCTCATTTCTGCTAACGTAGGGTCGAATGTGGCTGTAAGTGGTCGAAGGTGTCCCTAAAAGGTCGAATGTGGCTTTGAACTTCCACCTTCGCCCCTTTTCTTCCCACCTTCGCCCATTTATGGCACCTTCGCCCCTTAAGCTTCCAGGTTCGACCCCTGGAATCCACCTTCGCCCGTTCGACTGGCCGAAGGTGTTCCAGGTTCGACCCTGCTGTGTAATTTTCCCAAAAACGCGTCGAAAACGTCCGAAAACATCACGAAACACCATGAGTTACAGCAGTCAAGCATCATTAACATATTCCTACGAAACCCTACCGATTTTACCCCAAAATCTATCCGTTTTTACAAGTTTCCTAAAATAGTAAATTATGGAGATGTCACATCATCATGCATGAAATCATTAACCAATTAGGAAACTTTCTAAATTTAATCAATCATCAGCTCATCATACTTAAATCATCATGAACAAGAAACCCCTATCATAACCTTATCATAACCATCCAAAAACAAGCCCTAAATCTAACTAAAACCCCTTTAATCGTCAAAACACCATCAACAATCAAAGGTAACATGTTTCAATCATAACCCATCATTAATAACAGCCCTAGGTTGTTATTATATCATCTATACAACAAGTAATCATCAAACAATGCATAATATCATATTAACACATGTTTAGTTTGCATAAAAACTCATTGTTTATGAATAGGTTTTATTTAGAAAGATATTAGGAAGGTTTTTACCCATAAAACATGTTGATATCAGATCTGGACCCTTGGGGTTTAGATGAAAACAAGTTAAAATTGTTTAAAAAGGATTTGGAATGAAGAACACACCTTAGATTTTCACTTGTAATGATTTAGAGAGTTAGGTTATGAAAAACAAGCTCAAAAACTCCTTCCCCAATGATAATAGCTGATAGAGAGTGTTTGGAGGCGTTTAGGGTTTGTGAAATGGTGAAAAATGACTAAGGATGGTATTTATACCAGGTCCAGGTTCGCCCCCTTCATATGGTCGAATGTGGAACTTTTCCACATTCGCCCATTTGTAATGGTCGAATGTGGAATCTTTCCACATTCGCCCACTTTGTTTCTACATTCGCCCATTTCTCAAGTTCCATTTCCACATTCGCCCACTATTTCCACATTCAGGTCATCAGCACTTTTTAACACATGTTAACAGCACTCTTTAACACATGTTAACCTTTTTCCAGTTTGTCGTGTTTAACGCATTCTAACACATCTTAACACGTAAGCATGCATCCATAGTCTATACTTAGCATATTTAAGCACGTATAATCATTTGTACATCGTTTAAGCAAGTATAAGTATACAATCCACCACACGACCCATAATCTATACATATACTTAATTAGTTCATGTAATGTCACCAACAACGGAACCCGGTACTAGTGTATTCCCCAAAATGACTCCCAATGATCCTCCAGATCATTGAACCCTGGACAATCCTAATCTGACCCGACTCAACTAACCCAGTTAAGTTTGTTTATAAACGTTTCTCGCTAAGGTAGACTTAGGTGTTACTATTATGTTTAAGCCGAACATGCCGGGTGTCACATCATCCCCACGTTGAAAGAATTTTCGTCCCGAAAATTTCCCGAAGTCAAAGAGAACGAAGCGATAAAAAGAAAAATTTTCCCGGTCGTCACATCATCCCCCTGTTGAAAGGAATCTCGCCCCGAGATTCACTCTTCGACAGTAATGAGTGTCGACCTAACCCAAGTAACGTTTCCCATAACACAAACGAAATGATAACCACGAACGAAAGATGATATCAACGAATACTCTATGCCGGGGAACCGCCCTCCCCAAAGTGAATACAAAACAATGAATCCCCCTGATCGAAGGCCTACTAGAAACTACTATGATCGGTATAAATGATACACCGGTACCGTCCAAGTAACATCTCCAAAGGACCCACATCAGACTCATGAATGCAAAATGATGACCAAATACCAAACTGAATGCACACAATGAATACGAATCGCCAAACAATGTGAACGAGAATGAATACGAGCATAACGAGAATCAAGAAAAGAATACTCACCAGTAAAAATGTCAGGATCCTCCTGGTTCTCCCTAGCGCCAATGACGTAGACATGACCACGAGTAGTTCGGCCGCCACCTTCGTTCCCTGCACCACCTGCAGTCCCTTGATTCAGCTTAGGACAATCACGTTTGAAGTGCCCAGTCTCCCCACAGTTATAACACCCTTGGTTCCCCTGAGGGACAGGGGCAGGGACAACCGCTTGGCCTGGAACTGTCTGTAGATTGACTCTACAGTTTTTAGCAACATGGCCCACACGCTTACAGCGGTTGCAACGAAACTTCTCACAGCTGCCATAATGATGGAACCCACATTGATTGCACTCCGGCAGTTTCCCCGTGTACCCGTCTTGCCTCTGGCCCGAAGACGATCCCAAAGCCTCAGTCTTCCTCACCTGTTGTTGCGGTTGACCCGTACTTGCACTCTTCCCAGCACCATCCCACTTTCGCTTGTTGTCCGCAGGGGCTTTCACAGCAGCACCCCTTGGAGGTAGAACGCCCTCAGCAACCTTCATGTTGGTCAGCTTGTGAGCTGCCCGAACAGTGGCCAACATAGTAGTGTGATCAGCAGCGGCAACAAGTCCAGCAACCTCCGGCACTAACCCAGCAACGTAGTGCTCAATCCTCCGGTACTCCGGTGTAGCCAAACCGGGGCACATCACAGCCAACTCGTTGTGCCTAGCAGTAAACTCCTCGATCTCCGACCCAACCATCTTCAGATTCCAAAACTCATGCTCCAACTTCATAATCTCGTCTCTTGGGCAATACTCTGCCCTCAACATCTGCACAAACTCGGTGCACGGCATAGCATTGGCCTCACCCAGGCCAAGGTTCGCAGTGGTGGAGTTCCACCAGGTCAACGCATGTCCCTCCAGTGTAGCAGACGCATACTTGACGCGATCAGCGTCGGGACAGTTACACATAGCAAACACCGACTCAATCTTCTCCAACCACCTAAGTAGTCCCACCGCTCCTTCAGTCCCATTGAAGAAATGGGGTTTACAGTCCATAAACTTCTTGTAGGTGCACCCAGACTGTCCCTGATTAGTGTTTCCCAGGGTCTGCTGAGCAGCCTGGAAAGCGGCCAACGCAACGTTCAACTGTTGCTGTAACATGTGCTCCAACTCTGCCTGAGTCATGGTGATGTTCCCACCACCTCGTCCACCGCCATTGCGACCCCCACCGCCACCACGGCGTCCACCAGCACGTCCACCCGCGCGACCAGACATGTTCTGCCAAACATGAGACAAGACACTCAAAACCACCAACAGATCGAGCTACAAGTGACCCAAACGAATTTAGAACATGGTTCCAGCATGACCATTAGTCCGAACACGAAGTCCACCAAGATTTTCATGCATTTCGATTTATGATTTCGTGTGCACCCGAAATAACAAATCGCTCTACATGGTCCTCTAGGCGTGCTCCTAGCTAGAACTTCAAATCACCCGATACACACATTCCTAAAATAACGCGATACTGTGTGATGAGGACACCGACACCCCGACAAGGCTAGTATGTTTACCAAATGACACGACTCGTAACTATGTGTGACCGTCTAACGTGTGTGATACTCGGCTATAGACTAGACTCTACATGCAGTCCTAGTTCACTATAACCATTGGCTCTGATACCAATCTGTCACACCCTCAAATTTCCACGTGCGGGGTTTTACCGCGAGGCGCGTGACACACCAGGATCCAAGTTAACGGTCACAATAAACAACACTATATGATACGTAAAAATGACATAATCAAACCATTAAGTTTTCATAAATGATCCAACGCTGCGGAAGCGTAAAACTTTATTACAACGTGAAATCAAAAGTACGAAAATCTGAAAATACTAAATGAGATGCACATGAATCCTAGACGCCGTGAGACTCCGTGCGCCTATCGTCAGCTGCTACCTTAGCGACCTGAGACAAACATGCTAAAAACGTCAGCAAATAATACCGGTGAGTTCACAGGTTTTTATGTAAAACGTTTCACGAACTTTTGAAAGACCATCATGATACTACCGACCGATGAAAACACTCGTTAAATGTTTGAACTTCATAACGAACCTCCCAAACGAACTATCGCCCACCGAAGATAACGAACTACCATCCCATGGTCAACGAACTGCTTTACCATAGCTAACGAACTACCATCCCATGGCCAACGAACTACTATAACATAGCTAACGAACTACCACATAGAGGCTAACGAACTACCGCACCACGGCTAACGAACTGCCACAACATAGGCCATATAATACGGAACATAAATGAATACCTTGAACCCAAATGAACATTCCCAAAACGTAGTGAATACATGAGTACCCAAAAACATAGTTGTCACGCCTTTTAGGAAAAACACATTTGACACACGTTTAAAGAACACAGCATGTTTTCTCCCCCGAAATTGTAAAACCAGTAAAAGAGTGGGGCCGTGAAACTCACCTTAGAGTGCGTCTTCTGGTAACTAGAATTCCAACACGTGTATGATAATCCCAACTAATGACAACCTATCAATGAGTTTACATAAGTGTGATGACTATTAACCCGAAGGCTAACTAGTCCCCGATTGTCCAGATCTTGACTACGTATGTTAAAAAGTGTGTTTAAACGTTAACCGGACATCCCAGACCGACCCGACATCCCGTTGGTGACCCATTACATCAATTAGTCATGCACATAAGTTTAACACATAAGTTTCAAGCATAAAACACTTAGTTCGTATCAAAAATCTCATTTCTGCTAACGTAGGGTCGAATGTGGCTGTAAGTGGTCGAAGGTGTCCCTAAAAGGTCGAATGTGGCTTTGAACTTCCACCTTCGCCCCTTTTCTTCCCACCTTCGCCCATTTATGGCACCTTCGCCCCTTAAGCTTCCAGGTTCGACCCCTGGAATCCACCTTCGCCCGTTCGACTGGCCGAAGGTGTTCCAGGTTCGACCCTGCTGTGTAATTTTCCCAAAAACGCGTCGAAAACGTCCGAAAACATCACGAAACACCATGAGTTACAGCAGTCAAGCATCATTAACATATTCCTACGAAACCCTACCGATTTTACCCCAAATCTATCCGTTTTTACAAGTTTCCTAAAATAGTAAATTATGGAGATGTCACATCATCATGCATGAAATCATTACCCAATTAGGAAACTTTCTAAATTTAATCAATCATCAGCTCATCATACTTAAATCATCATGAACAAGAAACCCCTATCATAACCTTATCATAACCATCCAAAAACAAGCCCTAAATCTAACTAAAACCCCTTTAATCGTCAAAACACCATCAACAATCAAAGGTAACATGTTTCAATCATAACCCATCATTAATAACAGCCCTAGGTTGTTATTATATCATCTATACAACAAGTAATCATCAAACAATGCATAATATCATATTAACACATGTTTAGTTTGCATAAAAACTCATTGTTTATGAATAGGTTTTATTTAGAAAGATATTAGGAAGGTTTTTACCCATAAAACATGTTGATATCAGATCTGGACACTTGGGGTTTAGATGAAAACAAGTTAAAATTGTTTAAAAAGGATTTGGAATGAAGAACACACCTTAGATTTTCACTTGTAATGATTTAGAGAGTTAGGTTATGAAAAACAAGCTCAAAAACTCCTTCCCCAATGATAATAGCTGATAGAGAGTGTTTGGAGGCGTTTAGGGTTTGTGAAATGGTGAAAAATGACTAAGGATGGTATTTATACCAGGTCCAGGTTCGCCCCCTTCATATGGTCGAATGTGGAACTTTTCCACATTCGCCCATTTGTAATGGTCGAATGTGGAATCTTTCCACATTCGCCCACTTTGTTTCTACATTCGCCCATTTCTCAAGTTCCATTTCCACATTCGCCCACTATTTCCACATTCAGGTCATCAGCACTTTTTAACACATGTTAACAGCACTCTTTAACACATGTTAACCTTTTTCCAGTTTGTCGTGTTTAACGCATTCTAACACATCTTAACACGTAAGCATGCATCCATAGTCTATACTTAGCATATTTAAGCACGTATAATCATTTGTACATCGTTTAAGCAAGTATAAGTATACAATCCACCACACGACCCATAATCTACACATATACTTAATTAGTTAATGTAATGTCACCAACAACGGAACCCGGTACTAGTGTATTCCCCAAAATGACTCCCAATGATCCTCCAGATCATTGAACCCTGGACAATCCTAATCTGACCCGACTCAACTAACCTAGTTAAGTTTGTTTATAAACGTTTCTCGCTAAGGTAGACTTAGGTGTTACTATTATGTTTAAGCCGAACATGCCGGGTGTCACATCATCCCCACGTTGAAAGAATTTTCGTCCCGAAAATTTCCCGAAGTCAAAGAGAACGAAGCGATAAAAAGAAAAATTTTCCCGGTCGTCACATCGTAATGGTCCATTCCATTCACCCTTCCATTCCATCATACCAAACGTTGCCTAAAGTGTTTTTATAGTCCTTAAGTCTAGTGTTTATAATTCAACACTTATGAATGTGTGTGAATGACTATTCTCTAATGTGGATGTAAGGATACATACACATGCGCGAGATTGTATGTGATAAACTCACATATATGTATGTGTAGTTTTGTGAGGTGTGTATATACCTACACATCATGGACTTTAGTTACATCATATTTTAGTTAACCAAAATATAGAACTATCATATATTATAAATTTACACCTTATATTTTGATAGACATAAACCTTTTCATGCTTGTTATTGTAAGTCATTCACTCTTTTATAAGTTTAAAGGTAAGTTACATATTTACTTCACCATAATCGATTTCCAAATGTCACATAACCATTTCACCTTTAAAATTCTAATAGTTCACCCTTGTATATTTTCGGCCCATATAACACATTTCCAAGTTCATTTTACTTGTTTTTTGTATTAAGTTACAAGTTTTAACACATGTGAATGAACATTACTTGTGTAAAGTAAGGAAATTACATGGAGGTTAAAGTTTGTTTTCATACCAATGGAAAGCCGAAAATGTGAGATTTGGGGCCTTGGAACTCCTAGTTAAGCTCCTTGCTAAACCCCTTTGAACCTTGAGAGAATGTGAGGCTTGTGTGTAATATGGTGGTGGTGCCGTGTGGTGGTTTGCGGCCGAGAGAATAAGAGAGGAAGAGAGAGCGACAAGGGGAAGGGGGGGGGCGAGGAAAGGAAGGTGTGGTGTGTGAGTTGTGTACACTCTTGACCTTCTTATATAACTAGGGTGGGTGACAATTGTGGATGGTTAAACCACATTGGATGTGTAAGTGTAAAAAGTGCATATCATTTTTAGAGTAAATATGGGATTAGTGTGCCTTGGAAGTTGAGAGTGACTTGAGAGAAAGCTTAGGGTGATTAGGGGTGTTCGAAATTTGGAGGGTAATAGTGTGGATTAGGAAGGTCAATCATACTAGATCAATGTGTTAGAATGGTTTGTTTCCTAGTTGGTGAAATTCTTGAATGTGTGGATGTGACTTTTGGATGTTTGTTTATGGGGATTAGGGGGCTGAAAGTTTGGGATGGGTGTGAAGAAATTGGGAAAGTCAACTTAGCTTGGGATTTGTAGTTGATTAAGTCCCATTGCCATGTTGGTGCAAGACATAGATTTAGGTGCTTGGTTAGTTAGTGTGTGTGTGTGTCGTATGCATGTATGTGTTTTTATGGGTGAGATGTTCAAACAAGGTACATACATATATGTGTATGTGTGATTATGTGTATATATATATATGCATGGAGATGAGTTTTTGTTTGATTCAAACATTCATGCACATCTATATAGGTATCGCACATATATAGACATACATACATGGTCTTGAAACTTGATTAATACTCACTTGTCTATGTGTGTACATATATATATATATCAAATGGGTGCTTTTATATAATATTGAATGATGTTTAATCACACTTATGCATACATGTATACATGTGGCCGAAATATTACATAAATGGGTGCTTTATGTTTGAGATTTTAATCAATCATATTGGTAGTTATGTATGGATTGGCGTTAGGTGATTCATGTATGACGAATATTGTTTGTTATTGATCTTGTATGGATTTCCCAGTGTGACCTTATGTTCATTCAATTGGTTCATAGTTGTGTGATTTTTGTATTGGATTCCTCAATGTTCCTAATTAATTACTCGACTAATCATGCAATTGTATCAACTAGCGTGTCTAATGTGGGATCTCATGCATTGGGATTGTCAAGTTTGGGACCTGAATGGCTCAGATGTGATGTATCATGTGAAATGAAACAATATGAAAAATGCATGACGTAGCTAGATATACGATCTTGACCTGGAAATTCGACGGGTGTCACATTAAACATTAAATAGTTTGACTCGTCTTACATTAATTACCATCTATCTAATTAATTAGTAATTAACACTTTATCCTACACATTATCAAAATTTGTCCTATACGTATAAAAATTTATCCTACACATATCAAAATTATCATATGTTTATCCTACACAAATCGAGATTACCATACATTTATCCTACACATATAAAAATTCATCCTACATATATGTTATACATATTGAAAGTATCCTTCATTCTATATAAGGTTTGATTTGGAAGAATATCTATATCTATATCTATATCTATACTATATATAAAGCATTTGACAAGGACTTCTTAAAATTTAAGAGGTACAAGTTAATTTGCTTATGGTACAACACACAATGCACATAATAACTATATTGTGAGGGCAAATTAGTCTTTAAAACACCATATCTATACTACTATATAGTGTATTTTGAACGGCTAAAGTGGTCATTTAACATTCATCTTCATGGGTAAATTAGTAATTTGATTCAATTAGTAAGACACATTTAAATCAACAATTAAATTTTTATCAATACTACAATAAATAATAATAACACAATTGTCACATTAATTAAATTTGACATTAAATTCACATAAACAACACTTAAAACACATTAACTTCTGATCGGAAACATCGAGATGCCACGTAGTGATGATTGTTCAGTAGCTCATGGTAATATAATAAGTTTCAATAATCAACTTAATCTAATTAAATGAAAACTGCTCGGAACCTCAAACGACATTAACTTCTGGATGAGTTTAAAACCCAAACACGACACCACCTCACCGAAACACAACCCCATCTCGACTCTCTCTGTTATTCCAACCACTCTCCAGTAACCCGAAACCGACGCCGGCGAACAACGCCCACCAAAACCAGCAACGACCTGACGGCCACCGTAGTTTTTGGTACGCCCGGTAAGCCTTCAAAAGTTCAAATTTTGATTCTTAGTTTTGTTTGCATCTTCATAACCGTCACCTTTATTTTTAATCTCGGCATTCAAGATTTAAAAAGGTGCATTGTTGTTTTGTGGTTTATGCTATCATATTATCGCCAGAAAGGACACAAAGTAATAATAATAATTGAAGGAAAGCCAAGAAGGAAGAATAACTAAGTATTTTCTTTCTTGTTTTGTTTTTTCTCCTGTAGTAAGCCAAGAAAGGGAAAGTAGTAATAATAGTAGTAGTAGTAACACCATGTGTAGAAAGATGATTGGTTGGAGATTGTGATGTCCGGCGCTAAGATTAAAACACCCTGGCCCCTTTTTGCTCCATAGCGCCCCCCTATAATGGTGTTGGGGGCGTTATGGGACGCGAAGTTTGAAGGTTTTGATAAAGAGGTTGTCATGAAGTGTCGTCATTCCTAAAGCTTCCTGATCTAGCCATGTATATTTCTAAGCAATAAACAAAAATAAGAAAGCATAAAAGAAAACTTAGACTTGACGGCAAGATGCTGATAAAGAGGTTTTCATTAAGCGTCATCATTCCTAAAGCTTCCCGAGCTAGCCATGTATATTTCTAAGTGATAAACAAAGATAGGAAAGCATATAAGAAAAGTTAGACTTGACGGCAAGATGGTCGATAATGCGTAGAAGTTCACAACGGTAACATAACCATTTGTGGTGGACTGGCACCGTGGTGCTTTCCGGGATGTTGACAAACGGCGGTGAAGGTGGATCATGATTTTGTTGACAACGGCGAGTGGTGTTATGTTTAAGACTTGTTGATTCCAATTTCTTAATATTTACCTGGTTATTAGTTACGAAAGAAAAGCAATCATGCAAGAATTCATTAGTGCGGGTTAAAAGAATTGAATAGCTAGGAACCTAGTTGTTTAGTGACTTATTTATTAATGTATTTTATTTATTATATTTTTATATGAGTGTAATAAATATTTAATTACAAGTGCATTAAATAATGTATTAATGTGTCTTGAGCTTTGAGGTAAATCTATATCTATACTTCTATACTACTATATAGTGTATTTTAAATGGGTAACAAAGTAATTTAACTTCATTATAGAAGGACATCATTGTAATTTATATCAAATCATTAATACGTTATTTAATATAAAATTCTAACTAATTAATACTTTATTTAATAAATTTATAATTATAATTAAATGAACTAAATGCATTTTCTCAACAATAATTTTTATATTTATAAATAAAAAAATAATGTAGAGATACATACATAATTAGAACAAAACAAAATTAAAGAAATTTATAAAAACAAAATAAGTAATAGTATTATGTTATTATATATATCTAAGGAGCAAATAAATAGACTTAAAGTTATCTATTTCTAAAAAGCATTGTATTACTTATTAGGAACATTATATAAAAAATTACCCTGCACATAATATAGTTTGAAGGTACGTGAGGAGATGAGTTCGATGCAATTATTACCGGTTATTCATATCGGTTCAAGTTCTCTATTTGTGCTTCCGAATAAATGAATTATTGAGACTAAATGGATATTGAAGTGTTTTTTAAGAAACTTATATTTCAACATCTTTCACAAAAAAATAGAGAAAAAAAGGCTCGAAAAGTGTCCATTATATAGGAAAGGGTTGAAATGAATACCACTCTAGTTAAGAAAAACCGTGGAAACCTTATGTACACTATCCAAATCAACGTATTTTTAATGAAAATTTTATGAAACGTAATATACATGTTTTTAAGCGTTTTTCTCCAAAATCAAATAAAAATATGCCAAAGGAGTTTTTTCTAAAATAAATAAACAAAACTCCTATGCAACATTATCTTTATAAACAACAACCTTTGTTACATATGTAACTTTTTTTAATTTAAATATATATATATATATATATATAGGATTAGGTTCCAATGAAAACCCACCCTTGGTAAAAGAACTAGAGAACCCATCTAAACCAATAGGGTGGTGCCACATGTCATGCTTTGTTTGTATTAGAAGAGGGTAGTATGGTAATTGTATATTAAATATTATTAATCAATAATCCCACCCCACCCCACCCTACCCACACCTACTCTCTCTCTCTCTCTCTCTCTCTCTCTCTCTCTCTTCCTCCATATAAAATATCTTTCTCTCTCTATAACTCACACATAACATTCAGATTATTATGTTATCTCACTCTTCTCTATCTTTTCAATCTCTATTCAAAACCTCTGAAATAATAATAATAATAGTAATAATAATAATAATAATAACATAATAATAATAATAAGAAGAACAACAGAAGGTCGTCCTAGATTCGTCCCAGATCTGGTGGTGGAAGAATGAAGAACGCGAAAAAGAAACCCAGATCTAGGTGTTACAGATCTTGTGATGGTAGGAAGGCGGTGGCGATGGTTGTAGGGGGAACGAAGATGGTGATGGTGGTAGGTGATGAAGATGGGGGTGGTGGTGGGTGTGGATCCAGATCCAGATCAGGTATTATTATTATTATTATTATTATTATTATTATTATTATTATTATGACGTATTTTTGGTTTCATTTGAGCAGGTTTACATTGTTAAAACTTTTTAAGTTTTTTCTTTTAATATTATAATTTTATTATAGTTTTGTAATTTATGTATTTTTGGTTTGATTTTATAGAAACACAGATTTAGGGATGAAGCTTCCTGTTTATGATGGAGAAGAGCTCTTTACACAACTTGAAGACTTCCATTTTTATCAAAAGAGTTTACTGTTGCAATATAAGATAATATAGAATGGATTGGCATCACAAAGTATGTTCTTATTTAACTTTTGTATTCTTTTTTCATTATTTATATTGAAATGTGCAGTAGCCCATAATTCCATGTTTTCTTTTTAATAAAAGTTGTTTTAAATTAAGTGTGTAGGCATTTTGTATATTCGACAAATGCAGGCCTGATTAGGACTAAAAGTGTTTGAATTTTTTCAACAGTCAGTGTTTCAATGTTTTTTGGGGGTATTTACACCAATGTAAACGGTTGTGTCATTTGTATTAATCTTTGTGTGATTTTATAAACATGAACTTACCAAACATCACGTGTTTTTACAAATGTAAACTGTGTTTTACACCGATGTTGCTAATGGCGGTGCACACTGGCGTAAAAGAAATGGTTTGTTTTTGTTGTAAAATAATAGGTTTTTTTTTCATATAAGAAAGACGATGATGATGATGTTGTTTTTGATGTTAAATACTAGGAGTGTGTGAATTAAAATGGTTTTTTTACATAGATGAACAAAAAAAAACTGCTTTTATTTTACATCGAGATGTAGGTATGTAAATACTTTACATAAGCAAAGTTGTATCAAAATAAGTTTTTTTATATACGGTCGTTGGTAGGGGGTATGGTTGACAGTGTTATGTTGTATGTTATTTTACACTGGTGTTTTATATGTTCTTTACATAATGTTTGTGTTGTTTTAGGGGTCTTAGTCTGGTGTAACCTCCCATATATTTGTATTCTTGTTTAATATTAGTAACATGTGTTTATTTTTACACAGGTTTATGGTAACCTTCCCCATGTTTAATAAAGTCCGAAGCCAAAGCAGTGAGACAAGAGGAAAAGAAAGAGTGGAGTGATGGCGAATGGGATTTCTTTTTGGGATTCAAGTGGTACGCCCCAATTCTTTACCAGGCAACTTCAATCGGGGGGTAACATTTTTTTGATCCTGTGGTAAAAAACATATGATTCCTACTAGGTATTATTACATTTGTAATTTTAGTTGGTATTGTAGAGTTTTCGTTTTTTTGTTGAACAAAGATGTAATTAGATTTCACTATAATATGTAATCTGTTTTTTTACACTGGTGTAAAATAGTGGATTCTGGTACACCAGTGTATAGTGTGGCATGTGTAACGAGTTTCACATGTTATTTTACACTAGTGTTTTTTATGTTCTTTACATAAATGTTTGTGTTTGTTTTAGGGGGTCTTAGTCTGGTGTTTTTTATATTCTTTACACTGGTGTTTTTATGTTCTTTACATTGATTATTATATCACAATTTGTTAAACTTTTTGTGTCATCACACTGGTGTAACGGTTTATTTTATTTTAATTTTTCAGGGAGGGAGGACAGCTGGCTGTTTTCACGAAGTTTGCACCACACTGGTGCGCAATGTTGTCTTGGTGTTGGCAAATGCGCAACGGGGGTACGGGTCGTGGCGTGCTGGCAAGGATGGTTGAAAAGGGATGTATTCTTTCCAGATTGGGGTACGGGTCGGACGTTTGCCTACAAGGTATTATTACATTTTGTAATTTTAGTCGGTAGTGTAGAGTTTTCGTTTTCGACGAACAAAGACGTAATTTAGATTTCCATATGTAATTTTGTTTTACATGTTGTAATTGTATTTTTGTATACACTTATATAAATGTGTTTGTTATGTTGTAATTGTAATTTTATACACTGATGTAAAATGGATTATGAAATACATTTTTGGGTGTTTTACACTGGTGTAAATAAAAATATATTTTGGTTTATTTCGACTTTTATGAGATTTTGTTTTACACCGGTGTAAATGGATTATGAAATACATAAACAGGAAGCTTCATCCCTAAATCTGTGTTTCTATAAAAGAAATAAAAATAAAATGAAAGCAGAGTTTCTGAAAAAAAAATTATTTTGGTTTATTTTGACTTTTAGAGATTTTGTCAGGTGGGGCCCATGGGGGAAGGAAAAAGGAGGAGAGAGGGAGTGGTGTAAGAAGACTAAATTACCCTTAACAATTTTTTAATATTATCTTTTACATTATTAAAATGCAAGTGGGTGGAAAATGACAAAAAACATATGTGGCATAATATTAACCACTAGATCATCAAAGATCAATGGCCACAAATGGTTTCCGGTGTTCTTTCATGAAAAGCATGTTCTCATTTTACCCTTTCCCTATATATATATATATATATATATATATATATATATATATATATATGTGTGGACACAAACACGTATACATATGTATATATAGGAGAAAGTTAATTTGCAAACCCATTTTAGTTGTGTGTGTGGTTACATTGTATGTGTTTTTGGAGATGAAGGGGAGACTTACATTGCAAGTGTGTGCATTTCACACAGTAGTTAAAGGTAATTTTCCTATGTGAAATAATCTATATTATAAAGAGAGGTTAAAAGTAGTGAAATTGTGAATATTGAGTTGTGTGTTTTAGATACGTATAACCAAAACATTGTTGTTTATTCTTATCATTAGATTAACTTAATTGAAAATAACCAAACCATGTAGTCAAAACTGGGAGTTTCTTTTTAGTGTTCTTTTTGGTACCGTAAGTTGTAACGATCTTGACAAACAAACCAACACTGTCAGGATAAACTCAACTGATAATGACTAAACTCCTGTTGCAATGAAGATTCAGTATCATTTGCCATATAATTAGTTTTAACGTTCGGATATGTGGAGGAATCCCAGGAGCAAAACCTAGTTAAAATAAATAAAAAACTTACATTAATTTAAAAAACAAAAACTTCAAAAATAAAAATAAAACTACTCCTCAACGTCGTCCGCATTGAGGTATGAATGATTTAGAGATGTAAGGTGTTCCAAAAGTGCTTATTTTCATTTCCCAACTCCCTAAGAGCATCCTTATCAAAGGCAGGCTCGACCCGTGGATCCCTTATGTTGATCAGGAATATTGTTCTTCCCTTATCCCTTAAGATCATGTTGTGCAACACCATGCACACATACACAAGCCCCCTAATGTTTCCTACAATTAACTGTCGCAATGGCCGCTTATATATACCCCATTTTCTTGCCGACTCTTGCACCTTCGTTGACCTCTTTTCTTTTGCATCAGTGGGAAAATGAAACGCTTTCACAAACATTAACCAATTACGGTAGATCCCATTGGTAAGATAGTACCCACGTTTATAAAATTAACCATTTACGTAAAATGAAGTATCAACCGCGGTTCCATTCCATATAGTGTGAAATATTGGATATTGGAGGAGAATATTAACGTCGTTGTTTGATCCAAGTGGACCACAAAACACATGCCAATACCACATATCTTGTGAGGCAACCTCCTCATGCATCACAGTCGTTTGGTGATCACCTCTCTTATATTGACCATGCAACTCCGTAGGATACATCTCGAAACGACATAAGTACAATCAATGCTATCAAGTATACCCGGAAAATGATGTTTTTCAACCTCTAACATCCATTTCCAACAAAATCAATTTTATGTAATATATTACGCAATATGAATCTAAGACCATATGTTTAGTTTCTAATTATTTACTTTTTTAACGGTCAATAGTACACAACTCATATTATCTACTATATTATACCAAAGTTTCATCTTGTTTGGGATTGAACACAAGACCTCCCACTAAGAGGCAATGTCATCTACCAAGTGAGTGGCCTCACATTAATTAGCGGAATCCACACACGAACGCATCTACAATATAAAATATGTTTACACACACAAGAAGTACTTTCAAATGCTTCTCTATTCAGATTTCACTTGAACAGAGGGTTGTCACGCAGATTCTACAAAATTTAGTTTGGGAGAATGAGGAGCACACACATATATAGTGCACACCCATTCAGGCTATCCATTTGGGCGAGGTTCATGTTTACACGAATGACTCAGGGCAAATAGGTATCATAGTTACTACATATTCGCCCCACATATTACGTGAATGGGTTGGCCATTCGTGTGAGCCCTCCCTATTCGGCCAAACCTAAATGACCATAATGCTCTTATGGCATATAAACAATCGTTTAACATAGTCGACGACCTATAATAACCTATCACCAGCTGGGGACATACATATAGTGTACTAACGAGACCTAGCTAGTGGTCTACAGATTTAGCTTATCACCTAGCTGGGGACATACACCAAGTATACTTACAATAATTTTGTAGGGGAGGGGGAAACTGTGACGTTCAAGGCTTGACTCTAGCATGGGGCACGATTTTATTAGGGTGCTCGGAGACACGACACTGATGGTGAGCTATCACTAACTAAACCTTTGATGATTTGTAGTGGTGTTTGACCCTATGGCTCCTTTTTTTTTCCCTTGAAACCACCACCCAGGCCACCACAATTCAAGAGGTTTCCATGTGTGTGATACTTTGTTGCTTATTACTGGGCTAACACCCATCACAATGGCCCCATGTTTTGGCTTATCATGCCCCAAAGTGGTGATTTGGCAAGTGGGTAACGTCCATTACACTTGGTCGAAAGAGAACAAAATGTAGTACTAAACTGTCTTCTTTGATAATTTGATATATTAATTTACAACACCTTAAGGAATAGAAATATATTTTGGTCTTTTGTGGGTTTTCTTTCTTTCTTTTTTTCATAGTAGACTTAAAGGTTTATTTTTATTTTTTTTGTTACAAAAATTTGAATTTTTATAATTGTCATAAACTTTTAGTCCCTTGATTTTTTGACCCCTTGACTTTCTAAAATGTATCGGTATAAATTCAGCTTTTCTTATGTTTTACGTTATATGAGTCACTTTATGTTAATTAATAGGTCGTGTTTTTGCTTTACGTTTTTTTTCTTCTGGTTTTAGTCATCGTTTTGTTGCTACTTTATGCCCCAGTCTCACAGTATAGGATACAAAGTATCCTTAACATAAAAAGTGTAGGAAGCCACTAGAACTTGCCACCTGTCAATTTAACCTAATCACGATTAAACTATTTAAATTCCGCCAGACACCCACCTACAAACCACCGCCTTTACACAGGTGAAGTGGATAACACACATGCTCATCTCCCCATCCTCTTCTATCTCACTTATTACAAATTCATTACCATGTTCATCACCACAATTATACGGTTTGCACTACCATTGATAGCTTTAACCTCTAAATACCTGTCCTACATGATCTTCGACGTCTTATTGGGTGAATCTCTATAATCAATGCTGATTTCTTGAATTCCAATTCAATGTCTGAATCATCTTTATCAATATTTGTTGGGTGAATTTTTTTTTTTCATTTATTTTTCTTTTGCTCAACAACTTATTGGGTGAATTGGGTATATGGGTGTGCTTATTTTTTATCGACGTCTAAACGGAGGATCTATTGAAGGTTTGGATATTCATTGGTGGTTTTGGTTGGGAAGGGATTGGTTTTAAAAGACTGAAACAGAGGGTCAAGGGATTGGTTTTAAAAAGACCGAAACAGAGGGTCATCTTGCAAACCTAAAACAAGGCACTGGTGAAGAACGAGTGCGTTTAGAGAAATGAAAGGTGCGTTTAAAGAAATATACAAAAGAAGTTTAAAATTGTAACGTGCGTTTGTACAATGAGTGCGTCCAAATTTTCAATGAGTGGGTCCAATTTTTTAATAAGTACGTCCAAATTTTCAATGAGTGCGTTCAAATTTTTTAATGAGTGTGTCAAAAAAATAGATTATTATATAATGAGTGCGTTTAAAGATCCATGTTATCATAGTCATCTTCTTCTTCGCCTGCAACTTTTTTATAACCCATTTTTATCTTTAATTATTCTTCTAGAATCAAAATCGAGTTCTTCTGACAAATAATCCGTTCGTTTTTAATGTTGATTCATATGATTTTCGACTGATTTATTGTATAATTATAACACTATGTTTTTCTTATTTTTTTTATTTTCAATTACTGATAATGAATGTATTCGATGTTTGTGTTTCTGTATTTTGGTTGTGTAATCATTCAGATTGGTTTAATCGATCTCAATCGATGAAAATTTATGTTTTGATTTTCGTTATTTTGATTCTGTTGTTTACAATTTGAAAAAAAAAATTAGACGTTTTTTCCTAATTTACCCTTGGTTAGTTTGACCCAAGTATGATTAAGGTTTTTAATCACCATCCAGCCATCTTGTTAATCTAATAGCTGAGATTGCTTCCTACGCTTCTCACGTTAAGGTTCCTTTGTGCGTTATCTCTACCCATACTAGTTACTATAATGATATAAGAAGGGATAGAATATATTAGTTAATTAATTAACTTTCACATTCAATAAATGTATGTATTTATTGCTAATCAATCACAAACATGACTATTTAAGAAGTAATAGAATTTCTTATGAGAAAGAGAGTGCTTTAATTATTTTCCATGTCACAAAATATAACAATATGGAATATATATTATTTTTAGAAAAAGGTATGAAAAAAGGAAAATATTTGAAGGCTATCTAACACCAATGGCTAAACTGTAGTTTTTTAACCAACTAAATACCACCTGAACTGTTAGTTGGTTAACACTGATAAATAGTCTATCAAGCCATCAATTTGAGGAAAAATCTATCGTCCAAAAACCCACTGTGACAAAACTTCTCTAAATTGAATTCGAACTTGAGACCAAACGATTTTAAGCTCTTATATTCATTTCTCCGTATCACTCTACCAAATAGTGAGGACATGACAACCGTAGTAGACTAGTAGATAGTGACTTAAATAAACGTTCATTCCTTGTATAGGGTGTGGTCAGGTTTTCGTTTTGTCTTTTTTTTTTTTTTAGGTAACAATGTTATGGTTTTTTACTCCCAATATTTTTGAACGTCAACTCTCAAGATTTTTGAACATATTTAGAAGAAATTAATCCACGTATGTTGCATTAAAAAAAGCAAAATGAAAAGTAAAAATAGTATGACTATCAAATTGATCAAGCACTGTAATTCAATTGCCCGAAAGGTATTCGGTTCGAGTCCCGCCGTCCATCGAAAAAATATACCCAATAGGTTTAAAAGGGACTGACGTGTAGGAAGGGATTCAAACTTAGGAAGAAAGAGGTTTCAAGTTAAAGGGTTTCCACTGATCCATTCCTGACAAAAAAAAAAAAAAATTCTTTATAAATGATTATTAAATGGATTATTACCTTTTTGGTTTACCTCAAAAATCTCATTGCATCTCTCAGTATTATGGCTGCAAACGAACTAAACTTTCAGCGAACAGCTCATGAACCGTTCGGCGGGAAGTTTGTTTGTGTTCGTTCGTTTAATAAATGAACGAACGCGAACAAAAATTCTGTTCATTTAGCTAAACGAACGAACATGAACAGATGTCGTGTTCATTCGTTTATGTTCGTGAACGTTCGGTAACGTGTTTGTTTATGTTCATTTGTGTCGATAGTTTATTAAGGTTTTTAATTTTTATACTTTTTCTTTATACTCTTTTATTTTATTTTATTTTATTTTACTCAATAAATAATATATATGAGGTAAATATATGATCATATGAGATCAATAAACCGACTTTTGTATCCAAGCTCATTATATGTTTCCACCTTCCAGCGTTGATGCCCTCCACCTCCAACGCCCTCTGCCATCCACCTACTCCAACGCCTTCTTGAGTACTAAGTATGTTTGAACAATTAGGTTATATTTTGGGTGTATCTAGCTAATGTCTCAATGCATGTGAATTCGATATTATTCAAAAGCATGGGCGGACTTACACATAGTCCAAGGGGTGCGGGCGCCCACCTTGAAAAAAAAAAATTAGTGTTATATACGCGCGTTAATCCCGTCCGCACCCCATGAAAATTTTCAGTCGCACCCCTTGAACTTTTGAAACCGACCTCAAGAAAAAAAAAATATAATTATAGGTCAAGAGTTAGCCCATTTTATTAGTTAGTAGCCTAATATCAAGAATGAGCCCAAGGCCAAACTTTATAATCTATACTATCTTATAATACATTTCACAAGGACGTCTTAAAATTTAAGTTTTACAAGCATAATTTCTTAGAGTACAAAACACAATGCATATTTTAACTACCTTTGAGGGCAAATATGTCTTTTATACAATACTTACACATTTCCCCCCTCAACTTTGCTCAACTTTTTTTTATTTAAATAACAATTACATTTTTCACCCTTATTTTAACCACCTACCCTCACGATTTTTAAACGTCCATATTTTTTTTATACGTTAATATTTTTCCTAATATTATTACACCGTATAAACGAACATTTTTTTCTCTTTAATTTGAGTATAGTTTTACTATGTTTTTTTTTTTAATTTAAAAATGATATGTTATGGTTAAGGAATAACCGAAACGAAACAAACAAAAATGAACCGAAATCATCTATACTATATTATAATACATTTCTAATTTACCTCTTAAATTTAAGTTTTACAGTATAATTGCTTAAAGTACGACACACAATGCACATGTTAACTAAATGTTGTTTCCCGTCGCAACGTGCGGGCACCTAACTAGTAAGCTAACATGTGTTTTAATATTGATTAAAATGAAAAAAAAAAAACAAAAACAAACCTAAAGCCAGGAGAACACTAAACAAAGAAACACAAAAAAAAAAAGTTGTTTGACTCCCTCCCTGCTTCTGATCGGCGATCGCTAAACAAAGAAGAGGAACCTGTGACGTTGACCCGTCATAATTCACAAACAATTGAACAAATCCAACAAAACTCCAAAAGGTAATTAGGTAAATGTGATTATGTGAATATTATTACATGACTAGATGAGAAATATTATTATGGGTTTTTATATTTTAACTTTGGTTCTGTTTTAGATGAGCAATATTATTATGGAACGTTTTAATTTTCGTACTTTTGGGCTTTTGGTTTCCTTTAGTTGATTATAATTTTAGTTCTATTATTTTTGGTATACGAATCGACCGAACCCGACCCGAACCGACCCAGGTCACCTGATGGATTCACGACCTATATATGTTTTATTATTCCGCACCCCATAAAAAAAATTTCTGGGTCCGCCACTGTTCAAAAGTTAATATCTTTCTCTTTGTGTTTGTTTCCGATGAACACATGTTTGTGTTCATTAATGTCCGTTTGTGTTCGTGTGCGTTCATGAACAAACGAATACAAACGAACACGAACATGAATGTTTTATTAACAAACAAAAACGAACAGGAAATCCCATTCGGTAAGTGTTCATGAACAGTTCGTGAACACATAATTTTCTTAGCAAACGAACACGAACAATGCATTGTTTGTG
The DNA here is from genome assembly GCA_028751855.1 of Ambrosia trifida. Lineage (NCBI taxonomy): Eukaryota > Viridiplantae > Streptophyta > Magnoliopsida > Asterales > Asteraceae > Ambrosia > Ambrosia trifida. The sequence continues at coordinate 128,978,960 of CM054129.1, forward strand.
TCCATTCGGTTCGTTTGCAGCCCTACTCAGTACTACTGAGCAAGTGAACATGACTGGAGTGCCTGAAATCCAAAACATAAAGTGATGAGTATTAGGTATGTGACCAGGTTTTTGATTGAAAATATTTGGAACTAGGTGATATCCGAGCTGATTATCGGAACCATATTCCCTAATGATATTTTCCCTTAATCCTTGTTTGGTAATGCGTCATTCTAATAGCTCTCTTACGCGAAGAGTAGACTTATATTTTGGGATATGTATTTTGATGTCATTATTCATATTTGCATGCTATGAAATACAAAAATTAGTGTTTGAGATTATGTTATCATGATATTTCCCTATATTTAGATATTTAAAACATTTTATAGTTGCTAAAAAACATCAAAATTAAAATGGAAAGAAAAAATGTATTTATAATTGTTAACAAACTTATGGATATACTCGAAACTTGATGAGTTATATATTACCCGACAAAAACCCAACGTGTATCGTTATGGGACATCTATAATCTATAATCTATAACTATTAATAAAAGAATTGAACTATGATGATGTGACATTCAATGGAGGCCTCAATCCATCCTTGAATTTGTTACATGGCATCATGTGGGATTTTTTAATTTTTGATTTTTTTAAATAAATCTATATATATAGTTATAGATAATTATTTTAGGAAAAAATAAGAATTTAAAAACAAAATTAAATTTTCTCTCTCATGTTTCCTTCCATAACTTTTAAACGTTAATATCTTTTATAAATGAGATTTTTTAAAGAAAAAAATTACACCAAATTAACGAGCGTTTTATTATCTTTCCAACGAGTACCATAGTGCTATATAAAAATGAAGAAAAACAAACGACTATTTTTGTGGGGTTTTATTTTCAAATATATTTTACTCGAGTAATAAATCACTACTTAGGGTTTTTTATATTTGAATAAGAAACGATAAACATAACTTCATAGGCAGAGATTTCTTTTTTTATATTTGAATATGATAACTTATGGCAGAGATTTGTTCAAAATAAATAAATAATAATAATAATAATAATATTATTCATTAATCATGTATTGGCAAATCATTAATTATGTTATGATATTAGATATTTTATTATATCATATCTATAACTATTAATAAAAAGAATTGACTTATGATGATGTGGCATTCAATGGAGGCCTCAACCCTGTCACGTTGCATGTTGAGGTGAGAAGTTTAGTTGAATATTTATTTAAAAATAAATAAAAGAAGATATGCATATCTAAATTAAAAATAATTTTGACTGAATTATTTGTTACTATATTCTATTTAAAATTTTAATATTATTTTCGATATATACAATATGTAAATATTGTTTTCGAATTATGTATAAGGATTAACATAAAAAATTTAATATTTATTTGCTTACGGTAAGTTTAATAAAATATTTATTTAAAAATAAATAAAAGAAGATATGCATATCTTCTAATTTAAAATAGAAGATTTTATTTACAAATTGATTTAATATAGAATTATTGAGTAGCCAGACTTTGAAGTTTTTTCTTCTTCGTTGATTATTGAAAGTGATTTATGTTTAGATTAATAAAATATTTATTAATCTAAATTCATATATTCAAAGAAAATTCGTATATGCTTTTCTTTACAAAGTCACTGTATTGAAATAAATGTTTTTGTTTTCAATGTGATCATGAATTCTACATCTATATAAGTTAAAGTCAAATTGTAACATATTTTAAATTACGTGAAGATGATTATATGTTAAAGATTATCTTTTTAATATTGTATTATGTTTAATATGGTTTATGCTTTTTATTTTTTTAACTTTTTAAATAAACGTTTTTTTAACTAAGATTGATTGTGTTTAAGTTATTTACTCTTTTCGTGATTTGAATTTTCTTCTTTTATCATTCTTTATTAAGTCATATTAAAATTTTCAACCCCGGGACCTTCCCGAGGTAATCAGCTAGTGTATTTATAATTAAGTATATGACTAGGATTTAGATTTACTAATACCTATCGCGTTATCATCTCTAAACAAATGAGATCGTCGTTATCGATTTAAAGCATAAGTTCAAGTCTCATTAATCAATGATGGAACCGGAAATAGAATCTTGGTTAAGGGTCAAGCGTATTATTTGGTTTTACGTATAGTAACGGAAACTCACGTGTTTCTTCAAAAAAAGGTACTTACGCTGTTCCTCCTTAAAGAACGCCGGGGTTTATATCTTTTTTTTACGTATTGTAAAAAGATTCATGTTCTCATCTAAAAATATACGTTTCGGTCCCTTAAAATTCACGCTTTTCTTAAAAAACAAAATCACGTTTTCTTCTCTACTAACGATAGTTTGAAGGGCCACCTTCACGTTTTTTACAGAGTGAACTTTTCTACGTTGAGTGACGGTATACCCTCCTGACCCTCACTTGGTTCTGGGTACTACCATTATGTTTATAAATATAAGTTTATTTTCATTTAAAAGAAAAAAAATTAATAAGCAATCTCTCTCAAATAGTAATAAAAGCTTCAATCCTTCATAAATGCAATTGCATATCCTCTCAATACCCTCTGCATTAACTCACTCCTTCTTTGGCTGTCATATCTTCAATTCTCCAACCTCTTCATTTCACTTACCCTCTTCTCTCTCTATGTGTTGTTCACAAATCAATTAGGTGATCATCACTCATATATCATATCGCCTATATATGAAAACCACTCTTTTTGCTCTCTTGAAAGTGGATTCCTTTGGCATTCATCCCTGAATACCAGATCTTTAACTCTTAGTTAATTTCTACAAAACAAGAACACAAAACCAGTAAGTTTCTTTACCATCTTCTTCACTTTCATATGTAATCATTTGGTTTCAACACACAACACGTTTTTTGAATTCTTTTTACTATCAAATGTGATTTGTTTAATAGATAAACTAATGTGTAAAATAATAATAAAAAAAAAGATTATGGTGGTTTGGTCCATTTTATTTTGAAAAACATTTTTTTTTATAAAATTGGGGCAAAAAAAAATGTAACGGTGGTTTTATTTTATTAACTTAAACTGGGACTAAAAAAGATTATGATGGTTTATTTTGGTCGTTGTATAGTCTAAAAGATTGTGTGTGTGTGTGTATGTGTATGTGAGAGAGAGAGAGAGAGAGAGAGAGAGAGAGAGAGAGAGAGAGATTAATTTAAAAGATTTAATCAGTCACAACAAGGTTGACTTTTTTCAAAGAGTAGAGTTTTTTCAATAACATTTTAATTTATAAATTGTGTGTGTATTTATGTTTGAAAATTTCTGGTTACTATTTTATAATTATATAAGTCTACACTTCTCTCTCTCTTCTTTATTTTTGTTTGATTACCTTTATTTTTTAATTTTCAGTAGAAATGAGATTCTCAATAATATTTATTTCATCATAATTAGCTTGAATACTTATATCATATAGTTTTTTGTTTTGGAAAAAAAAATTGTTAATCAATTTCAATTTATAACGTTAATTTGTATCAGAAGCAGCCTTAGAAGGGAGATAACTAGATATGTATCAGCCAAATATGTTCGACAATCTTCATCATCATCAACTTGTTGACATGAGTCACACAACCTCAGAAAATAATCTTGATATGCTTAGAGATGTTGATGAACATGATAGCAACATGGAACCTCCTTCGGGCGACGATCAAGATCCTAATCTGCCTGCCAACAAAAAGAAACGTTACCATCGCCATACTCAACATCAAATCCAAGAATTAGAAGCGTAATATATCCATTTACCTTAGTTAATCTTCTGTTATTATTATTATTATTATTATTATTTTTATTTGTTGGTGATATGTGAGACTTAAATCCAGCTAATTATATGTATGCTTTAACAAAGCCAAAAAAGTTACAAAGGAGGCTGCATTTACACTTATTGTACATTTTCCTCTAGATGGAAGGATTTTTATTTGATTTTTTACTTTGTCATTTTAAATAAATTCTTTAAAAGTTTATATTAACTAAAAAATATTGAAGCGAGGGGCGAGCCCCCTCACTTCTGCTATTCATTTCCGAGTCCATCAAAGTGTCTACAGATAATTTATTTGAGGAAAACTATTTTGAAATCAGCTTTAATCTTTCTTGATCATTATTGTTTATATTCTATATAGGTTTTTTAAAGAGTGCCCTCATCCAGATGATAAGCAAAGAAAGGACCTTGGCAGAAGACTATCCTTAGAGCCATTGCAAGTTAAATTTTGGTTCCAAAACAAACGAACACAAATGAAGGTAACTTGCACAAAAACAAACATTTGTTACATGAGCATTCAAGGCGAGTTTATTTATGTGTTTATGTGTGTGTGTGTGGTAATAATATTACACGAACCTGAATCACCTCTCATTTTTTGTAATGAGTAGCGGTTGTGAATTAATTAGAGTCAAGCGTTTCATTAACGTATCAAGTAATGTTTATCAAATGCGAGCGAAGAAAGTCACAATTATAGCTTTCCATGTTATTTCACATCTAAAGCTGTGTCCTATATAATTTCCTTATGGTCTATGTCAATAATATGCTCACGTGTTAACGTTCAGGGGCGTTGAGTCTCATATGTGACCCTATATCGACTGGTTACTCTATACTCGCATTAAAATGTTTATGTACAACAACACTATATTAGCTAGTTGCTCAATCTTTTTTTTTTCTTTCCATTTTCATGGTGATCATGATTGAGTAAATGCAATCAATTACTAATGGTCAATTGGTTTGAACTGAAATGTACCTAGATGATTTTGCCCAATTCTTGCATTTCCACATTACATATTTATAGAAGCAACATTATGCTAAATAAGCCATAACTTCTCTAAAATGTGCCTTTTTCATTTCTCTTCTAAATCAGGCTCAGCACGAGCGCTATGACAACACACAGCTGCGAAATGAAAATGAAAAACTCCGAGCAGACAACATGCGATTAAAGGAAACTCTCTCCATTGCAGCATGTCCAAACTGTGGAGGACCAGCTGCTATTGGGGAAATGTCATTCGACGAGCAACATTTGAGGATTGAAAATGCACGTCTTCGAGAAGAAGTATGTTAATTCTTTTACCATAAGCAATATATATTTTCCTCAGATATCAAGTAGAGTTTGTGTAGTTTCTATAATTTGTTTAAAATTAGTTAACCTTTTTTTTCTGATAGATTGACAGGATATCTGGAATTGCTGCAAAATACGTTGGCAAGCCAAAGCCCTCTTACCCAGATGTTTCAACTCATGCACCTTCTAGCTCCCTTGACTTACCGGCGTCTGGTTTTAATCCACAACAAGCAATGGCAGGAGAAATGTTTGGAGCAAATGACCATATGCGGTCCATGACTGGGCCTATTGAGAAGCCGCTTATTATTGAGCTTGCTATTGCAGCCATGGAGGAGCTAATTAGAATGGCACAAGTTGGTGAGCCCTTATGGATCCCAATCTCAAATGGATCATCTCAAGTGACCTTAAGTGAAGAAGAGTATATGCGGTCGTTTCCCAGGGGGATTGGGCCGAAACCAATGGGATTGAAATCTGAAGCTTCAAGGGAATCAACAGTTGTCATCATGAATCCCATAGCTCTTGTGGAAATTCTAATGGATGTGGTATATGTTTACTGAAATTACCATATGTTTAAGTCAGCATTAATCTTATGAATTGTGAACTCAATTATCTAACAATGATTTTTCAGAATCAATGGTCAAATGTGTTTTGTGGCATTGTTTCAAGAGCAATGACTCTAGAAATACTTTCAAATGGAGTAGCTGGAAGTTATAATGGAGCTATGCAAGTGGTAAGGGGGTCAGTCATTTAATATCTTGTGAAGTCATACCTTAACTATTAAAAAATCGAATCTAATTCCATCTATATTTACATATCTAAACTCGATCTTTGCAGATGGTAGCTGAGTATCAAGTTCCATCCCCATTCGTTCCAACGCGAGAAAACTACTTTGTTAGGTATTGTAAACAACTTGATGATGGAACGTGGATCGTTGTTGATGTATCATTGGACAATTTGCGCTCATCATCGATAGTAAGATGTAGAAGAAGGCCTTCCGGCTGTTTGATTCAAGAGGTTTCCAATGGGTATTCAAAGGTATAACTTCTTCAAGATTTACATCAAAACTTAATTAGCTTTTGATGATGCACTTAATGCAAATGCTCACCAAAGTAAGTGAAATTCAATGTTTAATGTCCATTTCTAGGTCACTTGGGTTGAAAATGTTGAGGTTGATAATGCGCCCATTCATAATATCTATAAGGTGCTAGTAAACTCTGGTCTAGCATTTGGTGCAAAAAGATGGGTAGCAACTTTAGAAAGACAATGCGAACGACTTGCAAGCGCAATGGCTAGCAATATTCCGGCAGGAGATGCAGGAGGTAAGTATATCTCAATTGAGAAAATTCCTAATATGAAGAAAAAGCTTTGCTAACATTCTTTATTTGATATATTAATTATTTTGTTTATTCATTTGATAGTTATGATGACTCCTGAAGGGAGAAAGGGTATTCTAAAGCTAGCCCAGAGAATGGTTTTGAACTTCTGTTGCGGGATTGGTGCTTCGTCTGTCCACACATGGACCACTTTATCTGGCTCTGGTCCAGATGATGTTCGGATAATGAGCCGAAAAAGTAGTGATGATCCAGGAAAACCTTGTGGTGTTGTGTTGAGTGCTGCAAGTTCATTTTGGGTGCCAATTCCACCAAAACAGGTTTTCATTTTTCTTCGCAATGAGAACATTAGGAGCAAGGTAATGAATTGAAGTCTTTCTTACTTCAAAATCCTTACAAAATCATACTCTTAATTGTAATCTGAATTAGCTCATCAATTTTGTGTTTTGCATCCAGTGGGACCCTCTTATAAACGGTCAGCCTGTTCAAGAAATGGCGCACATTGCCAATGGTCGCGATCCAGGAAATTGCGTTTCCCTTCTGCGTGTTAACGTAAGTGTTAAAATTATGCCAAAACACATGAACTAATAATCCTCATGTAATTTTCAACTTGTTTTATGTTGTAGAGTGCAAATCCAACGCAAAGCAACACGCTTATGCTGCAAGAAAGTTTAACCGACTCTACAGGATCATATATTATATATGCGCCAGTAGATGTCACATCGATAAATGGTGTATTAAGTGGTGGTGATCCAGATTATGTTGCATTTCTATCATCTGGTTATGCCATACTTCCTGATGGACCTGAGGTTGGAACTGGTGGATCGGTTATCACTATCGGGCTCCAGATTTTAGTTGATACAGTTCCTACTGCCAAAATATCACTTGGATCAGTGAACACCGTTAATTCTCTAATTAAGGCCACAATTGAAAAGATCAAAACACTAGTTTCTAACAATCTATGAGCAATATTATGGGCACTATAAATGGTAAGACAATCACCAACATCTCTTCATTACATTCTATTTTAAAGCTATCATGCATTCCTTATATAAAAAGGTGACCAAATTCATATTATTCTATACTAAAATTTCTAAACATTACTTATACCTCTAGCTCCATAACTACTTGTTATTGTCAACTGTGGTTTACAAAATATGTTATGATATCCACTCATTAATTAGTGTACATTGCAGTGCCATGGCGGGAAGAGGGAACGATCTAGGCTGGTTGTGTTTTTCTTTTGATCTTCGCAAATAGTTAGAAGAAGTCAAGAACGCACCTTGACGATCCTTGGACATATGGAGATGGCGTGTTGGTTTGATGCACCATCCGGCGGCCATTTTCTTCATTTCATGGGTTATAGGTTCGGGTATTGACTCCGCCTATCTAGAAGATTATAGAGTGAACTTACAACTTGTCTAGGGAATTCTAGTTAAACTTCCATATGTTTTGTTTTGGTGAATTGCTGTAGGATCTATTTAAGGTTTTTGTTTTTTGAATATTAAGTCAGTTGGCAGCATGCTTGTAGCATTTGGTTACAAGTTATACTGCCGGTATGGTTTTTTTTTGGGTCAGATGTTTATCTATTCTCCTTGTTTTTTGTTGTCTCCAAACAAGATTAAAATCAGATTTCATGCTTAGACAAGTTCATGACTTCATGATGTATTTAATTTGTAACGAGGCATCGGTAGTTTGCTAGCTTGAAGGTTGATACAGTGGAAATACGGAAAAAGATTGGAAATGTAGTTAGCTTAAGAGCATCCATAATGGTTCACCACTTCGCCCGTCCAAAATGTTGAACCTGTCATATCATTTCAAACTACAACCATTTGAAACCCACCTTTTCCTACAACAATAAATCATTTCAAACCTCCACCTCACACCATACTTTTACAAAAAGAATAAAAAGTAAAATAATAATGTGTGTTGTAGCTAGGTCCCCTTTTGCAGGTTTTGGGCTCGTCGTACAACTGGACCAAACCCAAGCAATTCACCAAAATGAGCTGAGCTCGAGTCCTTGGGTTTTAGTTTCGAGCCGAGTTCGAGCTCAAAGTATTAGGCGCGAGTCAAGCTTTTAGCTCTTTTTAAATTGTTCTATAGTTATTTTGAGCCGAGCTCGAGCCCTTGGGTTTTACTTTCAAGCCGAGTTCGAGTTCTAGTATTAGCTAGGCTCGAACCGGGTTGAGCTCGAGCCCAATCAAACTTTGGCCCGGCTCGGCTCGTTTACATATCCTATGCACAAGGTTTGGAATGGAGGTATGAAATTCCAGACTCATCCACTTTGTTCCATTGTGAGTGCTCTAAACGTAATTGTCCATATTTAGTATTTACGAAAAAGAGTGCCATTGAATTCTTTCTAATAATTTAGTTTCTTGTTTTACATGGTTCTTTTATTCTTTTAATAAAGTGCAAAAAGTTAGCTATTTGACCAAAATTAATATTTTCGTTACATTTTTAATAAAAGAATGACAAATAGTAGACACATGACACTCCCTCATAAAATCTCTTATTTTATAGTGTCGGATATCAAATCTTTGGGGTACCTTTGGTACAAGAGTCGATTTAAGAAGGATACGGTAGATTGGGAGCGTTGGTGTAATTTTTGTTTTCAGTTAATGTAACTTGTTTCTTGGTGGTTTATCTCTAACTTGGAGATACCGCCTTGTCTTTGGTGTTAATGAAATTTGCCTTCAAAAAAAAAAATTCTCTTATTTTATATTCAAAACAATAAAATTGTTTTAATTTATTTCTTTATTTAATAATCCATATTCATTCTATTTTTAATGATTTCTCTTACAACTATATTTATTAATATACTTACCAAAATTTAATTTAATATATTTATACTATATTTTTATAAATCAACTAATATACTTATATTATAAGACAAAATTAGAGATAAATTATTTGACATACCTTGAAAATTATATTGACTAAATGTAGTAAACATTATTAAAAACATTATTGGTTCTTTTTGGATAACGTATTTATATGTTATTAACTTGAATTTAGATAGTGTACCTTAAATTAACCTATTAGTTAAGTTTTTGAAAGACTGTCATATTTTGTTGAATAGATAAAATAAAATAAATCAATCCATATTAGTTTTTGTTGGGTCTGCTGACCTGGAGAAGAACAGATGATTGGAAAGCCAAAATATACTAACAGTTGATCCCTTCAATAAACAGTCTTTACAACTTACTTCTCCCAAAAGACTGCTGACTCTAACAACTGTTCTATCCAAACAACTGCTTAACAACTGCTGATACAAAGAACTGCTGAATAAACAACTGATGAAGAACAACTGCTGACCAAAGGTCTGATGAAGAACAACTGCTGATTCAAGTACTAAAGACCAAAGCACTGCTGGAACCAACAGCACTTAGGCTCCAGCAGTGGATACAAGACCATCAGAGTTTTCCTACAACAGCTGTTTACTATCAGTGCTTTCAATGTAACAGTAGTTTGTAATAGGCAGATGTTTTATGTTTGTTATTCTGTTAGAGGTCACTGTCTTAGGTGACGTCAGCTTAGGTCATCAGTGGTTTAAGTCTGTCTATAAATAGAACAGTGCTTGTACTGTTCTATTGTATCACACACACAAACATTCTCTCAGACAAACACTGTGTGATCAGGCTGAGGGGGAGTAATTGTACGATTGTAATCTTTTAGATAAATGAAAGCATTCGATCTGAAAACATTTACTCTCTTGTTTTGATTAACAGTTTATTATTCCGCTGCAATTTCATTCTATTTTCGTTTCACTTATATCATATTTAGTTAAACATAATCAAAACAATCAAACTCAGATCCTAACAATTGGTATCAGAGCTTGGTCAATTAAATTCGATCTAACAAATCAATTTAATAATCAGCTCACAATTATTGATATCGTTTGTCTGTTGGATTGAAAACAGAGTAATAGTTTAATTTCGTTTCAACCGTTTTTAAACAGACTTTGTTTTTTGAAAAATCAGAGAATGGCTTCAATCAATCACGATCCACATAACACTGGCACGAACAACAAGCCACCGATGCTTGTCAGATCTGAATACAATATCTGGCAACGTCGGATGAGCCATGTTCTAGCTCAACAAAACACTGGGTGTTGGAAGTCGGTTATCTTCGGACCACATGTTCCGACTGTGCCGAGTACTGAAGATCCCAAGGTGTTTGAGCCAAAGAAACTTGAAAACTACTCCGACCAGGATTTTCAGAAAATTGAGTTAGATGCTAAGGCCTTCAGTATTGTGGCCATGGCTCTACCAAATGATATATATGCTGGGTTGTTACACTGTAACAGTGCAAAGGAGTTGTGGGATGCACTGAAAGAACAGTTTGGTGGGACTGAGGAGGTTATTGAAAACAATCGTGAAATACTTAACCAACAATATGAAACATTCAGTCATGTCAAAGGAGAGTCATTAACTCAACAGTTTGAGAGGTTTAATTGTTTAATTAGTGAACTAAAATTGGTTGGTCTTACTTACCCTCATTCAACCTTGAACCATAGGTTTTTAAGATCATTACCAGACAAATGGGACACTATTGCTATTGTGATGAGAAACTCAATTGGATTTAAAGACCTATCACTGACCCAGCTTCATGGTAAGCTCTTGACCTATGAGAGAGAGCTTAACCAGAAAAAGAAGCTCCAGGACTCTGGAAAAGTGTCTGATGACTATGTATTTGGGAATACAGCACTTTTGGGTCATGATGAGGTGCCTGGAAACACTAAGGATCAGAGTTATGATCATTTCATTGACATAACTTCAGGTTTTAACTCAGGTTTTAACTCGGATTCTTATTCACCAAACTATGCTTTCACAGCAAGTGGTGGTGATATCCAGGCATCTGACAATATATCCTTTGAGTATGATGACCTGAAATACTTTGACCCTGATGATTTGGAAGAAATGGACATTATGCACCAATTGGCCCTTCTCAGTGTAAGAACTAATAATTTTTACCAGAAAACTGGGAGAAGGTTTCCAGGGTTAACTGGCAGATCTAAGGTTGGGTTGGATAAATCAAAGATAAAGTGTTACAAATGCCATAGACTTAGTCATTTTGCTAGGGAATGTAGGGGTCAACATGGTACACCTATGATAACCTATCCAAATCAAAGACCACAGACCAACACTTATCAGAATTCCTATAATGCCCCTGGACCAAATGTGCAAAACACTGCTCATTTTGCACAGTCCTCAAACACTGTTCCTGTCCAGTATGTCCAAACCACTGTTCCTCAGATCCACTATGTGCAAACACCTGTTGCTCAAGCACCTGTGCAAACGACTGTTGCTTCATCCTCTGCCCCTGCAGAGACCATTCAACAGAGCTTCTTTACACAAGGCTTTGTTGATTGGAGCAGTCTACCTGATGAGCTAACAGATGAAAATTTTGCACTAGTTGCCAAAGCTGAAAATGAACCAGAAAACTTTTGTTTCATGGCCATGGTGGATGAGATTGAATCTGAGGAGGTGGTAACTGAATCTGATGTTGTGACTGATGATGTTGTTAGTGAAGTTGTTACAGGTGAAAAACCTGAAGAAGAGGTTGTGAATCTCTCAGATCCCTGGGGTGCATCTGATGACTGTGAGTGCAAGTGTGATTGTGCATTGATGGCTGCTGCTAAGGTATCTCCTCAAATTCTTAAAGAGTTGTGTTCTGACAAATGTGTAATAGCATTTGCTAACATCAAAGAGGTGAATGAAAACCTTAGAAAGAAAATTTTGGATGATGAAGCTAAATTTGAAAAACTTACAAAAGATTTAAAAACAAGTTTAACTGCAAAAGAGTCTGAAATAAGCAGCTTAAAACATGAAGCAACCATAACCAAAGACCAGCTCCAAACTATGATAGCAAAATATCAAAGTTGTAAAAGTGAGCTTGAGTCCACCCAAGTTGAATGTGAGAAATTGGTGGAATCATGTAGAGGTTTTGAGATGCTACTCAACAAACAAACCAAAAGTCATGTGAAGTTTGGTTTTGGTTTTGAAACCACTGCTCCAGCTTTTGAAAACACTGACAAAAAGAGTCAAAAGTCTGTTGAGGTAGTACCAACAAACCTGCAGGGTCAAGAGATTAAAATCACTGAACCAAATGGTAAGAAAATTGTTCTTGAAAAACCAGAAGGTTCCTCATCTTTTACTGAACTTGAAAAGTATGAATTTAAACCTACTTGGTCTGATGAGTGTGATACTCTTGAGAATTTTAAACCTGTTGATTTTAAAACACCTGATGGGAAGACAGCTCCTCAGGCAAAAGTCATTCCCCTGGCAAAGGTCATTCCCCTGAAAAATCTTCCAGCAGATGCTCAAACATCTGCTGAAAAGAAGGCTGAAAAGGGGAAGAAGAAAGAAAAGACTGTCAACTTGTTCTGTGATTTCTGTGAAAAGAAGAATCATGTCACTAAAAACTGTTTTCTTCTAAAAGCATATGACATTAACAAAGGAACAAGTGAATGTGATTCCAAAGCCACATGCTCAATATGTGGGAAAAAGAATCACAAGACCAAAGAGTGCTTGTATCTCAAAAATTTTGATGTTAAAATACAAGAATACAAAGCTAAAACTCTTGCAAACCCTGTGGTTAGTACTTCAAAAGGAAAGCCCAAACAGACTTTCACCCCTGTCCAAACACCTGTTACTAAAAGGCTTGAAACATCTGCTTCTAGAGATGTCCAAGTAACAGATGCTCCACCCACAAGCAAATACCCAAGAGGTTATGGTCAACCTCCATGTCACAGTCTTCCACATGTTTATGAAGAGCCAAAAAGACCCTCTAAACCAAGAGTGAACAGAAATCCATATGGGTATTATCATCTGTCAGGAAGTGATCAAACAACTGCTGCACCAAGTGTTGACATTCAAGCACTGGCAAATGGTCAGCAGCAGTTGTTGAACTTAATTCAAAAATTGGTCCAAACCACTGATCACCTTCCAAAGCTTGAGTCTGAAAGGTCTGAGGACCCATCCAAAGCCAAACTGGCTTTGGACACTCACCAAAACTAATCATTTACTGATGTGCAGGGAGCTTCTGCTTGTTTAGATAGTCTTTGGTATGTAGATAGTGGAGGCTCCAGGCACATGACAGGATGTAGAGCCCTTCTTCTGGACTTCTTGGCTCATGGAGGGGGTGATATATCCTTTGGTAATGATTCAAAAGGTAAGGTGTTGGGTTCAGGGACTGTACAAGCTGGAAAACTCAAGTTTGAAAATGTCAATCTTATTGATAATCTCAAGTTTAATCTTCTGAGTGTTTCACAAATGAGTGACAAAGGTTATGGCTCATTTTTCACAAAGAAAACTTGTAAGATTATTGGGCCAGAAGTGGTGAAAAAGATTGATACCATTATTGCTGAGAGCAAAGCACAACTTGTTGCTCATAGAAGTGGCAATGTGTATGTTGTTGATATGTTAAAGGACAATCCTATGGCAAATGTCTGTCTATTTTCTGCTGCCTCCACTAAGGAGACAGAATTGTGGCATAGGAGATTGGGTCACACCAACCTTAATACTATCAACACACTCTCCAAACAAAGCCTTGTCAGAGGTTTACCATCAAAAGAATTTAAATGTGATGAGCATTGTGTTTCCTGTTTAAAAGGGAAACAACATAAAAGCTCTTACAAATCCATTGATGAGTCCAAAACCAGTCAGTGTTTACAATTGTTGCACATGGACTTGTTTGGCCCTGTTAAAATCATGAGTCTAAGAAGAAAGAGATTTTGTCTTGTCATAGTTGATGATTTTTCTAGGTTTACATGGACTTACTTTTTACATTCTAAGGATGAGACTGCAGGTATATTGAAGGACTTTGTCACCAAAGTTGAAAAACAATATGACTTGCCAGTAAAAGTCTTCAGGAGTGACAATGGAACAGAGTTTAAGAATAAGGAATTGGATGACTTCTGTGTGTCAAAAGGGATTGTGAGGCAGTACAGCATCCCAAGAACACCAGAACAAAATGGGGTGGTTGAGAGGAAAAATAGAACTCTTATAGAAGCTGCAAGAACCATGCTAGCAGATTCTGGTTTGCCACTGTCCTTCTGGGCAGAAGCTGTAAACACTGCTTGCTATGTTCAAAACAGAGTTTTAATCAACCCCAGACATCAAAAAACTGCTTATGAAATTTTGTTCAAAATCAAACCATTAATTTCATTCTTCAAAATCTTTGGCTGCCCATGTTTCATTTTAAACCTCAAAGATTCCATTTCAAAATTTGCAGCCAAAGTAGACTGTGGTTATTTTCTGGGATATTCTTCTACTGCCAAGGCCTATAAAGTGTTTAACACAAGGACCAAGACAATAGAAGAAACTCTGAATGTAAAGTTCAATGAACTTTCATCTCTTAAAATCCCTGCAAACCCTGCTGAACTATTTGATTTAGATAAATTCAAATTTGAAGATATCACTGTTAAAGCTAACAATGCAGGTATTCCACAGTCTCCACAACAAGATTACAGAACAGATGTTGTGATCCCCAGTCACTACAAAATCTATTCTGCCTCAGAGGAAGCAGCTATTCAAAACAATTGTCAAAACTCTGCCACAGCTGTGTCAACCACTGTTGGCCAATCTTATCCTCAAACCACTGCTTCACCCCTCACAATCACTGACCTATCATCTGTTGACAAAAGTCAATCATCTGTTGACAAAAGTCAGTCAAGTTTCACACCACTTGGACCCATTCCTCCATTACCATTCCAAACATCTGATGGCACTACAGAAGTACCAACAGATGTTACACCAACAGAGTCACCAAACCTCTGTCCATCACCTCAAAATGCCATTGTTCCATATCAGGGAGATCTTATTTACTTAAGAGCTCATCCACCAGACCAGATCATTGGCAACATCAGAGAGGGTGTGCTCACAAGAAGCCAATCCTCAAATATTTGTCTTTTTGCAGGTTTCTTATCCCTCACACAACCTGTCAAGTACCAAGAGGCACTGAAAGACAACAGTTGGGTAGAAGCCATGCAAGAAGAACTCCTTCAATTCAAAAGACAACAAGTATGGGAGCTTGTACCACTTCCTAAGGATGTTTGTCCTATAGGAACAAAGTGGGTCTTCAAAAACAAGACTGATGAAAGGGGTATTGTTATCAAGAATAAAGCCAGGCTTGTGGTTCAAGGCTTCAGACAAGAAGAAGGAATAGATTATGATGAGACTTTTGCTCCTGTAGCAAGACTAGAAGCCATCAGACTCTTTTTAGCCTTTGCTGTCAACCACAACATAAAGGTGTATCAGATGGACATCAAATGTGCTTTCCTTTATGGCAAAATTCAGGAGGAGGTCTATGTATGTCAGCCACCTGGTTTTGAAGACACATTCCATCCTGACTATGTCTACAAGCTCAACAAGGCTTTGTATGGACTCAAACAAGCACCAAGGGCCTGGTATGAAACTCTTTCCACATTTCTCTTATCCATTGGCTTCACAAGAGGTAAAATAGACAAAACTTTATTTCTTAAATGGAAAGGGAAACACTTAATGATTGTTCAAATATATGTGGATGACATCATTTTTGGATCCACATGTAACCAAATGTGTGAAGAGTTCAGAAAACTCATGACAGCAGAGTTTGAGATGAGTGCCATGGGTGAGCTTCAGTGTTTCCTTGGTCTTCAAGTGAAACAACAGCAAAATGGCACATTCATTCACCAAAACAAATATGTAAAGAATTTATTAACCAGATTTGAGATGAATGATTGTAAGCCATGTAGCACACCCATGAGTACAGTCAAGCTGCTCACTATTGATGACAAGGATGAACTGGTTGATCAAACACATTATAGATGCATGATTGGGTCTTTACTGTACTTAATTGCATCTAGGCCAGACATTATGTTTGCTACCTGTGTCTGTGCCAGATCCCAGGCTTCACCCAGAAAGTCAAACCTTATTGCTGTAAAAAGGATATTCAGATACCTCAAAGGTGCTCCCACACTTGGTATCTGGTATCCTGCTAATGGAAACATTGAGCTTTCAGGTTACTCAGATAGTGACTTTGCTGGCTGTCACACCACAAGAAAATCCACATCAAGAGGGTGCCAAATTCTAGGGAATGCCTTAGTTTCATGGCAAAGCAAAAAGCAGGCAGTTGTTTCAACCTCAACAGCTGAAGCTGAATACATTGCTGCTGCAAGCTGTACAGCCCAACTCATGTGGCTTCAAAATCAACTACTGGATTTTGGGATAACTGCACTTCAGACTCCACTCATGTTGGACAGTCAAGCTGCTGAAAATATCATCAAGAATCCAGTCTCTCATTCCACTACCAAACACATTGACATAAGACATCATTTTGTCAGAGACAGCTATGAGAAAGGTTTGATTTCTCTGCACCATGTTCCAACAGAGGATCAGTTGGCAGATGTGTTAACAAAAGCTTTAGACACATCTACCTTTACAAATCTGATTTCCAGAATTGGTATGTTAAACATGGATTAAACAAATAAATTTTCAATAAATCATAATAAAATGTTTCAGAAAATCAATTTTTTTTTTCAAATAGCTGTTTGGTTGAAAAATCTGTTTATAACATCTGATCAGATAAAACAACCCCTGTTTCATTCATATCCACTGTTGGTTGAAAAATCTGTTTCAAAACATCTGATCAGATAAAACAATTGTTAGTTGAAAAATCTGTTTCAGAACATCTGTTCAGATAAAACAACTGTCCACAACCTTCACACTGAATGACCTGGAGAAACTAGTATCGTAATTACCCCTGAAACCTCATTTCCCCATAGTTGGCAGCTACTTCCATTATTTCTAAAATTGGAGAAACTAGTATCGTAATTACCCCTGAAACCATATCCACAACCTTCACACTGAATGACCTGGCAGGTAAGGACTCCTTTACTAAAACGGAGCTTCACACTGAGTTCCAAGAAAGAGGGTATGATGGTCAGATGACTGGATCAACTCTTTTCAAAAAGTTTTTCCCTCCAGTCATGAAATTTTTCTTCCATACTCTTCTTCTTTGTGTCTCTGCTAAGTCCACATCCTTTAATGAAATTCCATTAAGGATGCAATATCTGGGTTATGCCATGTTGTCAAACTCTGACTTCAATCTTTCCCAGGGATTGTTCATGGACTTAGTATCAAATGTGAAAGCAGTCAAGTCTGGGTCTAACAATGCTTTTCTTATTTACCCAAGAATTCTTAGTGTAATCTTACAAAAAGTCTTACCAGAAAAAGTTTTCAAAAAGGGTGAGGCAATGCAAATGAAAAGCTTAACTGATGAAACTTTCACTAGAATGCTGGGTGGAAGCACCCAAGAAAAAGTGTCTAAAGTGTCAAAAGTTTCTAAAACACAAACAAAGAGGACAAAGACAACAACTGTTGTCAAAACCTCTGTTGTTGAGCCCACTGCTCCTGGTGATCATGGCACTAAATCCAGTGCTGTGAAACCCACACCAGCCACCTCCAAAAAGAAACATCCATCCACAAAAACCACCACTCAACCACAAATGAGGCTTCTGGATGATGAGGTACCAGAAGAAACCTCTGTTGCACCACAAAAGCAACCTGAAACCACTGTTGTTACTTCCTCACAACAGTTGGATATACCTCCACCTAACCAAACTCCTCATGAATCCTCCCAAAAGGATCATGTTGTAAGCCAAGGGGACGCACATCATGATACATTTGAGTCACTTGGCCAAATGTTCACAAGCCCCTCTCCCAGGACTAATTCTCTTGTTACTCCTCCACCCTCACCATCACATCATGTCCCACAAACCATGCAACCTCTGTTTGAGGCAATTGACAAATCTCAGGAAGATCCCAGTTCCTCTCTTCCACCTGTCACTGAGAGTATACTCCCACAAGTGACTGGTCCTGAGAATATTCAATCTGCTATCCAACAAACAGAAGAGGAGGTTACACCACCTGAGTTCAATGCAACTCTAGGTGAGTTTTCAAGTGGAGCAGCCACTACTGATGTAGAGACCACTGTCTCACATCAGGACAGTGATTACATTGCTAAGACTCCCTTGAAGGCAACAACTGTTGAAGCCACTATAGTGTCTCCAAAAACAGTTGGAAGTCCCCAGTACCAAGAAAAAGGGGCATCTGATTCACCTATTAGGACTGAATCAGGTAGAACTACCACTGGTAGGGACTCAGATGATCCTATTAACTTAGGAGATGGGTCAAAATACCAAGAATTGACGGACAGAGTTTCTGTAATTGAAACCTCTGTAGCTGACATCAAATCTGATGTCAAGCTTATACTGAGCTCCATTGCAGATCTTTCCAAGAGTCAACCATCAACTGCTGATATAGCCAGTGAGCTATGGAAATCCGTTTCCCCCATCATCATAGCTCACAGAAAACTGGCTGATCAGACACATGAGACTTATATGGCTGAGATCAGAAATATGGTAGATGCAAGGTACAAAGATACCCATGCTGATATTAAAGCCATCAAGGACCACCTGCTGAAGACTACTGGCTCTGCCCCTACCACCATCCTCAGGGATGAAAATGATGACACTTTCACGGCTGATAATGCCAAAAAGGGGGAGAGTGGCAGAGATAGGCTACCAAAGCTAGATCCCTTTGGTTGTCCTCCTTCTCAAAAAGGCCAAGCCAAGTCTGCCAACAAACCAGAGTCTACTAAAACAGCTCCACAACAACAACAACAACAACAACAACAAGCAACACCAACAGCACCACAACAAACCACTGACAAGAACAAAGCAGTTGATGACTCTGCAAACATAGAAACTGAAAAGGCTGCTCAAGAAAAACAGAAAAAAGCTGACACCTTGGAAGTTAAAGCAGAGTCACTAATAGAACTCAAGAAGAAACAACAGCAGGAAACTGAAGATGTGGGATCCTCTAAAAGGATGAAAAGGCCTGCTAAGCATGTCAGAAAACCACCATCCAAGTTAAACACCTCTGTTGACAAAACCACTGCTACTGAAACCACTGCCACCCAAAACACTGAAACCACCCAAAACACTGCTTCCCAAACCACTGTACCCAAACCAACATACACACCTGAACAAACAACCACCAAACCTACATCACCAGCCAAATCCCCAACATCTGCTGGTTCTACTAAAAGGCCAACAGATGTTAATCCAACCACTGCTACCAAATCACCATCCCCTAAAATCATGTACACAAGGAAGAGAAAATCAACCTTTGTTGTACATGATGAAAACATACACACATCACCAAACACCACCTCAACTGCACAATCCACTCCTCCTATCACAGCTATACCAATCACATCATTCTCACCACACACATCCAAATTCAGATCCCATAGACCACCACCAACCATTAAACCATTGGTTGTTCAGTATCCCCTTGAACTTGATCTACTCAAGGGGGAATTACAATCCTTCTACAATACTGAACAGCCATCAGACAGATCCTTCCCATCTCTCCCAAACTTCCCTGTTCCCCTCAACATTGATACTTATCTGAAATACAAGGGTGAACAGGTGGATGCCATCATTAGGGAGAAATGCAAAGGGAAGGATGACAGGACTGCTCAGGGCATCCATTCAGCAGAGCTTAGCAAACTCAGAAGGATTGAAGACTTTGCTAAGACCCTGAGCAACTCCATGTCCTCCATGCCTCTCAGTGGTGACTTGGAAAAGGAGGTAAGGGATTCTCTTCTAGAACAGATTATGGCAACCAAGCCTTACAAAGCAACCAAGAAGCAGTTCAATGGTTGGACCACACATGCTTTGAGAGAAGAACTTCTCAGAATTGAAGAAATGGCCAAAGACCCCAAGGCTAAAGTCTCTACTCCTAATTTTGGCAAAGGCAGAGACCCAGTCAGAGCCTTGAAGTTTAAAAGGATGAGGCAAGAGATTGTAGCTGCCAACTATGGGGAAATGAGGTCAGTCTCTAGATGGTCTGAGCTAAGGTTGGTTGAGACATACAAAAGTCTGGAAGAAAACAGAAAGAAGGATCCCAGCCTACCAAGAAAACCAGTTTACACTGATGAGCCAATGATGAAGAGACCCCAACAGACTTTTACCTTGGACAGCTTACTTGACACCTCTGATCTAACGACTGCTGCAAGAAGACAGTTCAAGAAACAAAAGGAAATGTCAGAGGAAGATCAGAGGAAGTTTGCTGATACATTCATCAAGGAAGGGCTCTTCAATCAAGTACATTTTTTCTCTGATCCTACAACAGAGAAACTCAGAGAACTCATTGGAAGACCACCATCACCCAACTCATCAAGAATAAAGATTCAACTCAGCAAATCCACTGACTCAAAGATTCTAAAATGGAAAGTCAACAAAGACAACCATGAATTGACATTGCTCAGGTCAGATGGAAGGGTTCAGAAGATCAGCATGGATGATGCTTACAGTCTATGTGCAGAGGATCACCATACACTGCTAAATCTGGAACTAGAAAGAGATGAAGAAGACTTGTTTGCTCTGAACTTTGAATTACAATTCAAAGGTCAAATCAGAGAAAGTCTGATGAGGAATAAAGATTAATAAATAAAGCTGAGTTTTGGCATCATCTGTTCTAGGGGGAGATTGTTGGGTCTGCTGACCTGGAGAAGAACAGATGATTGGAAAGCCAAAATATACTAACAGTTGATCCCTTCAATAAACAGTCTTTACAACTTACTTCTCCCAAAAGACTGCTGACTCTAACAACTGTTCTATCCAAACAACTGCTTAACAACTGCTGATACAAAGAACTGCTGAATAAACAACTGATGAAGAACAACTGCTGACCAAAGGTCTGATGAAGAACAACTGCTGATTCAAGTACTAAAGACCAAAGCACTGCTGGAACCAACAGCACTTAGGCTCCAGCAGTGGATACAAGACCATCAGAGTTTTCCTACAACAGCTGTTTACTATCAGTGCTTTCAATGTAACAGTAGTTTGTAATAGGCAGATGTTTTATGTTTG
The DNA here is from genome assembly GCA_028751855.1 of Ambrosia trifida. NCBI lineage: Eukaryota > Viridiplantae > Streptophyta > Magnoliopsida > Asterales > Asteraceae > Ambrosia > Ambrosia trifida. The sequence continues at coordinate 129,000,266 of CM054129.1, forward strand.
TTATTCTGTTAGAGGTCACTGTCTTAGGTGACGTCAGCTTAGGTCATCAGTGGTTTAAGTCTGTCTATAAATAGAACAGTGCTTGTACTGTTCTATTGTATCACACACACAAACATTCTCTCAGACAAACACTGTGTGATCAGGCTGAGGGGGAGTAATTGTACGATTGTAATCTTTTAGATAAATGAAAGCATTCGATCTGAAAACATTTACTCTCTTGTTTTGATTAACAGTTTATTATTCCGCTGCAATTTCATTCTATTTTCGTTTCACTTATATCATATTTAGTTAAACATAATCAAAACAATCAAACTCAGATCCTAACTGTTTTAAATATTTGATTTAACACCAAATTAAATATGTTTGGTTACTTCCGTATTAAATGATTATACACTGAAAATTAAATATTTAGGCTTCAGAAGACACCTAATGTCAAGCACCAAAATCTCAATTGAAATGATTTTAATGGATGACGATGTACTTTTAAGTTAATTTTATTTTTATATCTTAGCCTAAACATTATTACTCTTATTATTTTTGATTTGTTTGTTTTGCTGTATCTCAATCTAATAAGTACCAACCATGGTATGGAATATATATCTTGGAAAGTTCGAATTTTTTTACATGAAGATGATTTTTTACTTAGAGACTGATGAATAATTTATATTTTTGTCGTTTGTTTACAAGAAATTATTTTAATATAACATGTAATTTAATTTCTCTTAGTTACATTTATATATATATTTATTAAATTAAATTATTTTACCCATGTATCACATGGATACATAACCTAAACCCCAATTCTCCCAGTTTAGTTCTAGAAAACCCTAGGCGCCTAAAATCCTAAAATCCTTGGGCTTCTTAAGATCAAACACTTATGGTTTGTTCACACTTTAGGTTGGATTCTTCAGGATTCACTTTTGTCTGCAACTCACCAAAGCTAGGGTTATAATCTTCATAGCAAATTGTGAGTATACTTATCATCTTTTTTGTTTTTTTACATTTTTGGCGTGAAACATGTACACAAATACAAACTTACACATTCACTCACACATAATATTTCATACATTTACAATTCATATACGTGTCTTGTTTATATTTGTGCTTTATGCTTAGACTTAAACGTAGTTTATTTACATTCTTTATGCAAAATCAGTAACTTAGACCTAACTTATGTTAGGGTGCTCTTTACATTTAGACATAACTTACGGTGCTCTATTAGATGTAGGGGTGTAAATAAGCCGAGCCGGGCCCAATCCTGATTGAGCTCGAGCTCGGCTCGTCATGCTTTTATAAAGCTCGGCTCGGTTCGAGCCTAATATTTTGAGCTCGAACTCGGATCAAAAGTAAAACCCAAAGGCTCGAGCTCGGCTCGAAATAACCATAGAACAATTTAAAATGAGCTAAAAGCTCGGCTCGAGCTCGCTTTGATAGCTTAAACGAGCCAAAGCTCGGCTCGAGCTCGACTCGCCAATGTTAAATGTCACACCCTCAAATTACCACTTGCGGGGTTGTACCGCGAGGCGCATGACAAACCAGGATCCAAGTCAACGATCACAATAAACAACTCTATATGAAAAGCGTAAAGAGACATAACCATTAATTTTATAAGCGGAAGCGTTTTAGTAGCATTTAATCAACTATGCTATCATCTCAAAAGTTATTCAAAATACTTTTATTACAAAACGTGCAACTATGCCTAGACGCCAATGCAGACCCGTGCGCCTAGTTCCATTCATTGCTACCTTAGCGACCTGAGAAAAACATGCCAAAAAGACGTCAACATATAATGCTGGTGAGTTCACAGGTTTGTTCAATATGTTACCAAAACGTTACCATGTCCATACTATATCAATGTTACCAAGTACGCTAGCTAGGCGTATGTTTTATTACTACTACGATTGGAAACCATTACTAGACACGTTTAGCAATGTTTAGCATGTTTAAGCAGCCCGTATGTTCAGCACGATAATGTTCCTGTTCGAGACAATATGCACCCGCCCGGCCCTCCAAGCCGACGAGTGGGGCAGGTCACGCCCAATAGATCTATCCACATTTCCCCCGTTGTGCATCCCCGCACATTCATGGTTTCCCCCGTGACTTTCCAAAGATCGTATAGCAATATAAAGTTAAAAACCATAGTATGACATATGTTACCAAAACAGTTTAGCGCATGTTTTCTCCCCCAAAGAGTTAAAGCAGTAAAAGTGAGGCCGTGAACTCACCTTAAGTAGCGTTCTTCAATTACAAGTAAGGATGTTTAGCCCTTGATAATCCCTCTACCGGAGATCTATCAAAATGTTCACATAAGTGTTCCGACTAATAACCATAAGGTTATCTAGTCCCTGATTGTCCAGATCGTAACCAAGTATGTTTTAAAACGTGTTTGAATGTTTAACCGACACACTAGACCGACCCGACATCCCGTTGGTGACCCATTACCTTAACTAATCAAGTACACATAGATTACACACAAGGTTCAAGCATAAAACACTTAGTTTGTATCAAAAATCTCATTTCTGCATCAGAACGGTCGAACTAGTCAGTTTTAAGTCTCCTTCGCACCTTTTCAGTCTCCTTCGCCCATTTTACATCTCGTTCGACCGTTTGATGCCTCCTTCGCCCGTTTTACCACATTCGCCCAACAAAAACCCAGGTTCGACCCTGTTTTTCCTCCTTCGCACCTTCGATCGGTCGAAGGAGGCCAGGTTCGCCCCTGTTGTGCAATTTTTCCTAAAAACGCTTCAAACACATTCAAAACGACTCGAAACATCATCAAACACAGCAGTCAAGCATGGATAACTTATTCCTACAAAACCCCACCGATTTCCCCCGATAATACGTCCGTTTCAGGCCTTTCCCAAAATGGTAAAGATTATGGAAACATCACTTTCATGCATGAATATTTTACCCAATTTGGAAACTTTTGAAATCGATTCATATTCAACTTGAAATGCTCAGTTTGTCGAGTGTTCGATCTTTTCTTATCAATTCTATTGATCATAAATATCATGCATCAAGTTTAAATCCAATAAAACCCCCAAATACCCATAATATCATCATATCCAATCCTAACCCTAAACAACAATATTATAACATCAATAACAATCCTATATCATCTTTCTATCATAGATATAGCAGCAAATCATTGAACAACACATAATACCACATAATACCCAATTTACATATGTTATTCATCATGAAAACCTATGTTAAATGATAATGTTTTGATTTAGAAAGATGTTTAAAAGGTTTTTAATCATAAAAACACCCTTAGAACAGATCCGGACAATTAGGGATAGATGAAAACGAATTAAAATGCTTTTAAAAATGTTTAGGATTATGAACACACCTTGGATTCTTGTTTAGATGTTGTAGATAGGTTAGATTATGAAAAAGAAGAGCAAAAACTCCTTCCTTAGTGTTTTAGATCGTTTGAGAGCGTTTTGGGACGGTTAGGGTTTGTGAAATGATGAAAAATGACAAAGGTTGGTATTTATACTAATCCTCCTTCGCACCATTTCAATGGTCGAAGGTGGTCTCCTTCGACCCTTTCACAGGGTCGAATGAGCCCTGTTCTGGTCGAAGGGAATTCCTTCAATTCCACTTCCCTGGTTCGCCCATCTGCAAAGGGTCGAACCAGACGATTTCTCTCCTTCGACCACTCGAAGTGGTCGAACCAGGATTCCTTTTTAACTAGTTTTCCAGTTTGTCGTGTTTAACGCATTCTAGCACATCTTAACACACAAGCATGCATCCTTAGTCTATAATTAACATATTTAAGCATAGATAATCATTTACACATCATTTAAACGCATCTATGTATATAATCCACCACACGACCCATAATCTACACATATACTTAATTAGTTCATGTAATGTCACCAACAACGGAACCCGGTACTAGTGTATTACCAAAACGACTCCCAATGATCCTCCAGATCATTGTGCCCTGGACAATCCTAACTTGACCCGACTCAACTAACCCAGTTAAGTCTGTTTATAAACGTTTCTCACTAAGGTAGACTTAAATGTTACTAATATGTTTAAGCCAAACATGCCGGGTGTCACATCATCCCCACGTTGAAAGAATTTTCGTCCCGATTCAAACGCGCGCTTCGGAAAGAGATGGGGATACTTAGCTTTCATCTGATCCTCCCGTTCCCATGTGAACTCCGGTCCACGGTTCGAGTTCCAACGGACTTTAACGATGCGGATTTTACTCCGATGAAGGCTACGAATCTTGTAGTCGAGGATCTCGACAGGTTCCTCCACAATGCGAAGACGATCATCAACCTTGATCTCTTCCAGTGGCACAATGAGAGATTCATCAGCCAAACACTTCTTCAAGTTAGACACATGGAAGACGTTGTGCACACTACCGAGCTCCGCCGGTAAGTCAAGTCTGTATGCCACCGGTCCAATCCGATCCAGGATTGCGAACGGTCCGACATAACGAGGGTTAAGCTTGCCACGCTTTCCAAAGCGTATGACTCCCTTCCATGGTGAAACTTTCAGAAGTACTTTGTCCCCAACCTGGAACTCTAAAGGTTTTCGACGGCGATCGGTAGACATGGACAAACCGGTTTTTTTTTAAAAACTGGTCCGGTTTGTAAACCGGTTCGGGTCGTAAAGGCATAAAAAATCGGTTTTTTTTTAAAACCGGTTTGAAAACCGGTCCGGTTTTCAGACCCAGGGAGGACCAACTTTCCAAACCGGTTGGAACCGGGTTGGAAACCGGTTTGTGGAAAAAACCGGTAAAAAAACCGGAAAAAAACCGGTTTTTTGGCTGCTGTTTGCTGCTGTTTTGCAGCTGCTGTGCAGAAATTTTTTTTTTTTTTTTTTTTGTTTTTTGAGCTATTTAAACACTACAAATTCTTATAAACACATTGTAACTTAAAAATACGATTTCATTAACTTAAAAACACGATAAAAAACATCAAAACATAAACGAATCCGAAGAAAAAAAACATCAAAACATCAAAACATCAAGGAATCCGAAAACATAATCTTAAAAAACATAGTCTTAATAGGAAATAAGTCTTCAAACATAGTGTACTCTTCACCCGAACCGTAGTTGCTTCTTATCCATTCATCCATTTCGGCTTCATATTCCGACATTGGTTCGGTTAAGTCCGCGTTCACCTCGTCCTCGTACACTTCGCCTTTATATTCAAGTTCTCCCTCAAGTGAGCGTATGTTTTGCACCCTCTCCGCCGCATCCAAATAATCCTTCAAGCAAATCGCCATCTCTACCGAAGGTGGAGTTAGTCGCGTCCTACGTATCGAAATGACCCTGCCACTAATAGAGAAAGCGGATTCCGAAGCTACCGTGGAAGCTTGGACGGTTAGTAAATCTCGGGCCATGGCGGCTAAGACCGGAAATTGATTTTCCTTACTTTTTCACCAAGCCAACACATCAAAAATTTTAAATTCATCGGGAGTCAAACCTTGTAAATAGTTTTCGGCACCATACCTCCCAAGTTCGCTACTAGGAGTGTTACCTCTTGCACGTTTATTAGACGTGTCCAACAAAGAATTGTATAAATACATGTCCGAATCGGTTACATTTTTAGAAGCTTCTCTCAATTGCGTTTGAATGGACGACATTTGACCATAACGTTCAAAATAAACATCATACATATCCGTAAGATGTTTGTTAAATCTTGCTACCATACCTTGCGAAAAAAGTGGTTCTTTTGCCGTGTTCAACCCCAACTCGTCACAAATATTTTCAATTATATTTTCTACCCCCCTATATTGTAACATGGGTTTAAAGCGGATGCACAAGTAAAAACCGGCGGAATTTCCGAAAAATATTTTCTAAATTTTTCCTTCATAGTTGCCGCCATTTCTTTGTATGGACTACCTCTACATTCCATTTCCCCTAATTTTCTAGTCATGTTATATAACTTGTGAAGTGTTATACAACTTGTGGGATAATAAACTCCCGACAAAGCGGTGGTTGAAGCTTTAAAAACTTGTAGCATTTCCGAAACCGCTTCAATAACATTCCAATTCAATGGGTGGTATGGTGCCGCTTTTCCCCGACTAACCAAAATTTCATGAAATGCATTTAAACTACCTTTTTGCAAAACGTGTTTTTCGAACATGTTACAAGTGGAACTCCATCTTGTTGGTAGATCCCAATTCGGACCCAAACAAATGCAATTCACACTTTTACAAAATTTTATATAGTTAGCATGCCTTGTGTTGTTGCTATAAATATCGCGTAACATTCTTCGAAAACCTTCTCTTTGTGTTTCAATAATTTTTAGACCATCTTGAACGGCCAAATTGATTATGTGTGCGACACAACGACTATGAAAAAATACCCCTTCACAAATAGGTTGGTATTTTAATTTTAATTGTGTGATTGCCGCGGTATTATTCGACGCGTTATCAAAAGATATTGATAAAATCTTGTTTTCTAACTTAAACGTTCGAATAACTTTGTCAATCATATTAAAAATATTTGTACCGGTGTGAGGGTAATCAAACAATCGAAACGCAATAGTTCGTTTCATCATTTGCCAAGAAGACGGTTCAATCCAATGGGCCGTTACACAAATATAAGAGTCGGGTGAACCGTGCGGTGCGGACCAAACATCACTTGTTAAGTTAACACCGGTTTGTAAATTTTCAAAATAAGTAATTAATTCATTTTTTGCTTGTTTCCATCGTTTTAAACAATCACGCCTAAGAGTAGCACGACTTACATGTGTGTATCTTGGTTGAAGCGTTCGTTGAATAAGCCTCGTCAAACGTGGGTTGTCAAAATGATTGAAAGGAAACGTTTCTTGTATGACAAAATTCCCCATTTCTTCGCGAACCGCTTCCAAGTTGTACACAAACAAGTCGCCTTCTTGTGTGATCGAGGCTCCACCTTGAGAATTTTTTTGTTCTTTCAAAATTTTACAATATGGTTTTTCCACGTGGTCTCTCAAGGTCGAGTTAGCATCATGTTTAAGCATAGCCGAACAATATTTGCATCTCGCCTTGTTTGGACCAAAAGTCATAACACACAAATCAAAGTGTTTCCAAACAAGTGGGTTTCTTTTCGTGGGAACCACCTTAACAACCGTGGGTTGGAATGAAGAAGCACCAACTTCGTGCGAACCGGTTTGGCTTTTAGGAGTTGGTGGTTGTGAAGATGCCATTTTTCTTAGAAAGTAGAGATTAATTTGTGAGAAAGTAGATGAAGAATGCAAGATTAGAGAGTGTTTTTGATGGTGTGATTGATCCTAAACATTAAGGGGTATTTATAGTATGATTGTGGGTCAAAAATCCCCAAAAAAAACCAAAAAAACGGCTAGTTTTTGGCTCCCAACGGCTATATAGTCGTTTTTTAACGTTCAAAAACCGGGTTTCAAACCGGTTTTTTTTTCGGGTTTTACAAAAACCGGTTTTCCATTCAAACCGGTTTTCAAACCAGTCTAGGATCCAGAAACCAAAACCTATCCAAAACCGGGCTTTGGGGTCGGGTTGGGACCGGTTTTTAAAAAAACCGGTTTTTGTGAAACCGGTTTACCGGTTTTTTTTCGGGCCGGGTTGAAAAACCGGTTTTTTTGACCATCTCTGGCGATCGGCATAGCTCTTCTGACGATCCCGTGCAGCAGCCAAACGTTGACGGATCTGTACGATTTTCTCCGAAGTTTCGTACACGAGTTCCGGACCAGTGAGCTGGCTCTCGCCCACCTCGGCCCAACAAAGTGGTGATCGACATTTCCGTCCGTAAAGAGCCTCGAACGGAGCTGCCTTGATGCTAGAGTGATAGCTGTTGTTGTAGGAGAACTCCATTAACGGCAGGTGGATCTCCCAACTTTTGCCAAAATCGATAACACATGCCCGAAGCATGTCTTCCAAGGTTTGAATCGTCCGCTCACTCTGTCCATCAGTTTGCGGATGATAAGTCGTACTCATATCCAATTGAGTACCCAAAGCCTTGTGCAGAGCCTTCCAGAAACGCGAAGCGAAACGAGAATCACGATCAGAGATAATAGAAACAGGCACCCCGTGCCGAGCAACCACCTCCTTAAGGTAAAGTCGAGCCAACCGCTCGAGTCCATCGGTTTCCTTAATAGGTATAAAACGCGCCGATTTTGCCAGCCGGTCAACAATCACCCAGATCATATCGTAACCACTCGGTGACCTTGGCAGCTTGGTGACAAAATCCATCGTGATTCGCTCCCACTTCCATTCCGGAACCTCTGGTTGTTGTAGGAGACCAGACGGCCTCTGATACTCCACCTTGACTTTAACACAAGTCAAACATTTGCTGACGTAAGAAGCTATATCAGCTTTCATGTTTGGCCACCAATAAAGTATCTTCAAATCCTGATACATCTTATCGGAGCCAGGGTGAATAGAATACCGGGATTTGTGAGCTTCATCCAACACAAGCTCGCGCAATCCCCCGAACAATGGGACCCAAACACGTCCCGCAAAATAGTGTAAACCATCGGTCCTAAGTTCAAGATGCTTGTCAGCACTGTGCATAGTCTCAGCCTTAAGGTTTTCCTCCTTCAAGGCTTCCAACTGTGCAGAACGGATTTGGTCAGGCAACGGCGAATGAATGGTGAGCTGTAAGGCTCGAACACGGCGAGGATTCGCAGACTCCTTCCTGCTCAAGGCGTCCGCCACAACGTTCGCCTTGCCAGGATGGTACTTGATGGCACAGTCATAATCGTTCAGGAGTTCAACCCAGCGACGCTGCCGCATGTTCAACACCTTCTGGTAGAAAATATGCTGAAGACTCTTGTGATCGGTATATACTTCACACTTGGTACCGTACAAGTAATGTCTCCAGATTTTCAACGCAAAGACTACTGCACCCAGTTCCAAGTCATGAGTAGTATAGTTCGTCTCATGAACTTTGAGTTGGCGAGAAGCATAAGCAATAACCTTCCCGCGCTGCATCAACACGCAACCGAGACCACGAATAGAAGCATCACAGTGCACAACGAAGTCATCCGTACCCTCAGGTAAGGATAAGATAGGTGCAGAACAAAGTTTAAGCTTCAGCATCTGAAATGCTGATTCTTGTGGTTCATCCCAGTCGAACTTTCGGTCCTTCTGGGTAAGAGCAGTGAGGGGTTGAGTGATCTTCGAAAATCCCTCAATGAAGCGACGATAGTAACCCGCAAGACCTAGGAATTGCCGCACCTCAGATGGCGTCTTTGGTGCTTCCCAGTCTTTAATAGCTTCGATCTTAGCCGGATCGACATGAATTCCCAGTTCATTCACCACATGTCCTAGGAATTGAACTTCACGTAACCAAAAATCACACTTTGAGAACTTAGCATACAACTGCTCCTGTCTCAAAAGTTCCAAGACCAACCGTAGATGTTCCTCATGATCCGCCTTGTTCTTGGAATAAATCAAAATATCGTCAATGAACACGATGACGAACTTATCAAGGTAAGGTTTGCAAACGCGGTTCATCAAATCCATGAACACCGCCGGTGCGTTAGGGAGACCGAAAGGCATGACCAAGAACTCAAAATGGCCATAACGAGTGCGAAAAGCAGTCTTCTGAATGTCAGCTTCCCTGACGCGCAACTGGTGATAACCGGACCGCAAATCAATCTTCGAATAGTAGCTGGAGCCCAGAAGCTGGTCAAAGAGATCATCAATGAGAGAAAGAGGATAACGATTCTTGATGGTCACTTTGTTCAGCTCACGATAATCAATACACATGCGAAGACTTCCGTCCTTCTTCTTCACAAACAAAATAGGAGCTCCCCACGGGGAAGAACTCGGTCGGATGAAACCCTTTTCCAAGAGTTCCTGTAACTGGCTGGACAACTCTTGCATCTCGGGAGGTGCAAGACGATACGGAGCTCGGGCAATAGGAGCAGCGCCCGGAGTAAAATCGATACCAAACTCAACCTGACGATGGGGAGGAAGACCAGGTAAATCATCAGGAAATACATCAGAAAAGTCGCGAACCACCGGAATATCCTCAATCTTCTTCTCATCATCAGTAGAAACGTTAACAAGTGCCAGAATGGCCGAACAGCCCTTCCGAAGATACTTACGGGCTTTCATGCTAGAAATGATACTCAGCGGAGCACCGCTTTTCTCGCCATGAACCGAAAGAATCTCTTCATCAGGGAGAGGGATCCGAATAACCTTGTCAAAGCAAACGATCTCCGCGCGATACAACGATAACCAATCCATGCCAACCACGACATCAAAACTACCCAGGGGTACCGACATAAGGTCAATGGGGAAAGACAAACCCGACAGTTCCAAGCGACATTCCCTAAGGATGTGTGTCGCTTCGATTTTCTTACCATCAGCCAATTCTATTAAGTACTTAGCCTCTAAAGGTGTGGGTACTATATCTAGCAATCGACTAACATCTAAAGATACGAAACTCTTATCGGCACCAGAATCAAATAAGACAGAAACATAGCGATCATTAAGAAGGAACGTACCGGTAACTGTGTCTGGATCCTGCCTAGCCTCCGCAGATCCAATGACGAAAGCACGTGCAGTCCTGCCTCCGCCGCCGTTGTTCCCGTTACCATTCCCGCCCCTCCCATTATCGCCCTGCTTCAGTTTGGGGCAGTCACGCTTGAAATGTCCCGTGTCGCCACAATTATAACACCCCTGCCTCCCCTGAGTCCCCTGAGCAGCAGGAGCAGGAGTAGCCGCAGGAGTCTGAGTTGGGGTGAGTGCCACCTTGCAATCCTTAGCAAGGTGCCCCAACTGATGGCACCGATGACAACGAGCCCTATCACAACCCTCAGAATGATGAAAACCACACTTGTTACACTTGGGATGCTTCCCAACGTACCCACTTGTCTTCTGCCCAGAAGAAGACCCAGATGAATCAAATTTCTTCGCCGGCTGAGCTGGCACCACACTCTTCCCCACACTATCCCACTTCCTCTTGTTCCCCTCAGCAACCTTCACAGTAGCACCCTTGGGTGGAAAAACGCCTTCTGCCACCTTCAGGTTAGTCATCCGATGAGCTGATCGGACAACTTCAGCAATAGTGGGAAGATTCCCAGCAGCCACCAACCCAGCAATCTCGGGCACTAGTCCAGACACATAGTGCTCGATCCTCCTGTACTCGGGTGTGTGTAAATCAGGACACAACACCGCCAGCTCATTTCTCCTCACAGTGTATTCCTCAATCTCAGACCCAACCATCTTGTAACTCCAGACCTCATGCTCCAACTTCTGTATCTCCTCTCTCGGACAGTACTCACCTCTCAACAGCTGCACGAACTCCGCCCAAGGCATAGCAATAGCCTCCCCCAATCCCATGTTCTGTGTAGTAGCATTCCACCACGACAGTGCAGGCCCCTCAAATGTCGTGGTAGCATACTTCACCCGGTCCCCAGCAGGACAGTTACACATAACAAATACAGATTCCACCTTCTCCAGCCATCGGAGCAGTCCCACCGCTCCCTCAGTTCCAGCGAAGTTATGGGGCTGACAGTCCCGAAACTTCTTATAAGAGCACTGAGGTGGGGGTGGATTGGCACCAACACCTGAAACACGGTACACGAGTAAAACACAAACGAAAGGACACAAAACCCGAAAATGAGGCAAGGTCGACAGAAATCAACTCACCACCCATGGCATTAATCCCATCCTGGAAATTAGCCATAGCCATGTTCACTTGCTGCTGAAGCAAGTTGTTCAGTTCAGCTTGGGTCATGTTGATGTTTCCACGACCACCGCCTCCAGCGCGACCACCACCGCCAGCACGGCCACCGCCGCCACCACGACGTCCACCACCGCGAGCACCAGACATGATCTAACAAATCAAGAAATCGAGGGATTCAGATTCACTTCTAGTGTCAACCACTAGAAATTTACAAGAGTTAACCTAGGGACAAATCCAGGACTATACATCCAAACTCGAAATCCATCAGGATTTTCATGCATTCCAGTTTATTATTTCGTGTGCACCCGAAATGATAAACTGCTCTACATGGTCCTCCAGATGTACCCCTAATCCAGACCCCAGTCACTGAATATCGCCGCCTAGCAACGTGTGACGATAGGTGCAAGTGTAAGAAGGCATGTGTGTGCTAGGACCAACAAGTCAACCCCTCCTTCTTCAATACAGAAGAAGAAGACAAGAGTAGGTAAGAACCCAGATAAAAGCGGATGATGTAACGGAGAAGCATGATGATGATGTAAGGACACCCCGACAACGTTAGTACGTATCCCACTAATAGAACCAAAGTATGTGACCGTCTAGTGTGTGCGACTCGGCTATAGACCAGACTCTACATGCAGTCCTAGTTCACTATAACCATTGGCTCTGATATCAATCTGTCACACCCTCAAATTACCACTTGCGGGGTTGTACCGCGAGGCGCATGACAAACCAGGATCCAAGTCAACGATCACAATAAACAACTCTATATGAAAAGCGTAAAGAGACATAACCATTAATTTTATAAGCGGAAGCGTTTTAGTAGCATTTAATCAACTATGCTATCATCTCAAAAGTTATTCAAAATACTTTTATTACAAAACGTGCAACTATGCCTAGACGCCAATGCAGACCCGTGCGCCTAGTTCCATTCATTGCTACCTTAGCGACCTGAGAAAAACATGCCAAAAAGACGTCAACATATAATGCTGGTGAGTTCACAGGTTTGTTCAATATGTTACCAAAACGTTACCATGTCCATACTATATCAATGTTACCAAGTACGCTAGCTAGGCGTATGCTTTATTACTACTACGATTGGAAACCATTACTAGACACGTTTAGCAATGTTTAGCATGTTTAAGCAGCACGTATGTTCAGCACGATAATGTTCCTGTTCGAGACAATATGCACCCGCCCGGCCCTCCAAGCCGACGAGTGGGGCAGGTCACGCCCAATAGATCTATCCACATTTCCCCCGTTGTGCATCCCCGCACATTCATGGTTTCCCCCGTGACTTTCCAAAGATCGTATAGCAATATAAAGTTAAAAACCATAGTATGACATATGTTACCAAAACAGTTTAGCGCATGTTTTCTCCCCCAAAGAGTTAAAGCAGTAAAAGTGGGGCCGTGAACTCACCTTAAGTAGCGTTCTTCAATTACAAGTAAGGATGTTTAGCCCTTGATAATCCCTCTACCGGAGATCTATCAAAATGTTCACATAAGTGTTCCGACTAATAACCATAAGGTTATCTAGTCCCCGATTGTCCAGATCGTAACCAAGTATGTTTTAAAACGTGTTTGAATGTTTAACCGACACACTAGACCGACCCGACATCCCGTTGGTGACCCATTACCTTAACTAATCAAGTACACATAGATTACACACAAGGTTCAAGCATAAAACACTTAGTTTGTATCAAAAATCTCATTTCTGCATCAGAACGGTCGAACCAGTCAGTTTTAAGTCTCCTTCGCACCTTTTCAGTCTCCTTCGCCCATTTTACATCTCGTTTGACCGTTTGATGCCTCCTTCGCCCGTTTTACCACATTCGCCCAACAAAAACCCAGGTTCGACCCTGGTTTTCCTCCTTCGCACCTTCGATCGGTCGAAGGAGGCCAGGTTCGCCCCTGTTGTGCAATTTTTCCTAAAAACGCTTCAAACACATTCAAAACGACTCGAAACATCATCAAACACAGCAGTCAAGCATGGATAACTTATTCCTACAAAACCCCACCGATTTCCCCCGATAATACGTCCGTTTCAGCCCTTTCCCAAAATGGTAAAGATTATGGAAACATCACTTTCATGCATGAATATTTTACCCAATTTGGAAACTTTTGAAATCGATTCATATTCAACTTGAAATGCTCAGTTTGTCGAGTGTTCGATCTTTTCTTATCAATTCTATTGATCATAAATATCATGCATCAAGTTTAAATCCAATAAAACCCCCAAATACCCATAATATCATCATATCCAATCCTAACCCTAAACAACAATATTATAACATCAATAGCAATCCTATATCATGTTTCTATCATAGATATAGCAACAAATCATTAAACAACACATAATACCACATAATACCCAATTTACATATGTTATTCATCATGAAAACCTATGTTAAATGATAATGTTTTGATTTAGAAAGATGTTTAAAAGGTTTTTAATCATAAAAACACCCTTAGAACAGATCCGGACAATTAGGGATAGATGAAAACGAATTAAAATGCTTTTAAAAATGTTTAGGATTATGAACACACCTTGGATTCTTGTTTAGATGTTGTAGATAGGTTAGATTATGAAAAAGAAGAGCAAAAACTCCTTCCTTAGTGTTTTAGATCGTTTGAGAGCGTTTTGGGACGGTTAGGGTTTGTGAAATGATGAAAAATGACAAAGGTTGGTATTTATACTAATCCTCCTTCGCACCATTTCAATGGTCGAAGGTGGTCTCCTTCGACCCTTTCACAGGGTCGAATGAGCCCTGTTCTGGTCGAAGGGAATTCCTTCAATTCCACTTCCCTGGTTCGCCCATCTGCAAAGGGTCGAACCAGACGATTTCTCTCCTTCGACCACTCGAAGTGGTCGAACCAGGATTCCTTTTTAACTAGTTTTCCAGTTTGTCGTGTTTAACGCATTCTAGCACATCTTAACACACAAGCATGCATCCTTAGTCTATATTTAACATATTTAAGCATAGATAATCATTTACACATCATTTAAACGCATCTATGTATATAATCCACCACACGACCCATAATCTACACATATACTTAATTAGTTCATGTAATGTCACCAACAACGGAACCCGGTACTAGTGTATTACCAAAACGACTCCCAATTATCCTCCAGATCATTGTGCCCTGGACAATCCTAACTTGACCCGACTCAACTGACCCAGTTAAGTCTGTTTATAAACGTTTCTCGCTAAGGTAGACTTAAATGTTACTAATATGTTTAAGCCAAACATGTCGGGTGTCACATTAAATAGTAGGTATACTATATATAAAATAATAATAATATAAAATTTGTTTGGGCTCGTTTAGGCTCGCGGGCCTAAACGGCCTTTGTATGAAAAGCTCAAGCTCGATAAATAAACGAGTCATGTTTCAAGCTCGGGCTCGGGCTTGTTCGAGCTTTTTACTGATTCAATCCCGAGTAGCTCTCGAGTTGTTGCGCATCATTTACACCCCTATGTAGACGTAGCTTATGTTACGGTGCTCTATTAGACTTAACACGTATTAGGGTGCTCTTTGTCCATTCTATATTAGATGTTGTCCTCTTTGTTACTATGTGTTTACATAATGCTTGGATTTGCTTGACACATTAATTGTACAATTTAATACTTATACTATATATACAAAACTATGTATGCTTTCCAACATATTTGTGTTGACAAATTATTTTCGTACATGTTTCAGGTTTTGCATGATAAATTTAATCATGGACCTAGATTAAACTTAATCAATTTTGTTTGTTAAGACTTGGTGTAACTTCATTTCTTTGTAAAATAATTAACAATTAATATTATTTCAACTGTATTAGTACCATGAGCTATTGAACAGTCATACACGTGGCAGCTTGATGGTTTCACCATCGATTGGGGTGTTACAGCCATCATCGTCGTTGGCTCATGGCGGAAAGTCACAACCATGACTTGTACAATCGGAAAGTCACCACGTGACTGCTGCCACTGCTACTATTGAGTCGTCATGATAGTCAGTCGGGCACTAGAAGAATAGGGTTGTAAACAAACCGAACAAACACAAACAATACATTGTTAGTGTTCGTTTGTTAATATAATAATGTGTTCACAAACTTTTCATGAACACTTACCGAACGAGATTTTCTGTTTGTGTTCGTGCGTTAAGGAAATGAACATGTTCGTGTTTGTTTGTTAATTTTAGGAACCGGACAAAAGTAAGTGTATACAAACACAAATGAATGTTCACGAACACAAACAAATACAAACGAACATATATATTAACTTTGAATATAATCGGTATCTTTCTTCACAAAATTACCTTAATTCACCCATAATATAATAACCTAATTATCCAAACATACCTGACATAATCTCGATAACGTAATTACCATAAAATAATATCCCAAAATAACACAAAAGTATTAAATATAAGCACACATTCAATTTGGAAGAAAACAACTCAAAGTCTTCGTTTGGTCTGCCCAAAATAAAAAGTAATCAAAATAAGTGAAATAATACTAATATGTAATACACTAATATTTATTAAATAATCATTTACTAGGAATTTTAAATTACTTAAATTAAATGTAAAAGTTAAAGAATCTAATGAACTATCAAACATAAACGAACATGTTACCGAACGTTTACGAATTCTGATCATATTCGTTTGTTAAGCTAAACGAACGAAATTTCTTATTCGTGTTCGTTTATTTATTAAACAAGCGAACACAAACAAACTTCCCGCCGAACCGTTCACGAACTATTCGCCTGAACGTTTGGTTCATTTGTAGCCCTACACATCGCAACTTTAGAGTGTCTGAGGAAGTGACAAAGTTGTACATAGACTTCACTCGAGCAAGAGGTGCACAAGTAGAATTAAAAGTAGGTTTTTTGATTTATCAAGTGTTGATCCATTACAATTTTTTTTTCTTCTGAAAAAGCGACTTATTTTTTTATGGTACATACATTTTATCACATTATAGTAAATTTGTTTATCACAGAAAACTCCGTGTTTTCAACATAAAACTATTGATATCGGTTGGTGTAATTACCAAAACATATTGAACCAATTCTTGGTCTTTTGAGTAGAAAATAAAAAAAGTACCATATGGTAAGGACCTTATAATAACATTTCAAACAAGTATAAACAAATAATAACATATTAGGTGTCCCCTTCTTTACCGCATAGGTTTTCATGACTCACATACTTGTCCCATACACTCCCTTAACGATGCCTCCGTACCTCCGTCGTATCTCCGCCGTAAACTCCGTCATTCATCTTCTTATATTTTGATAGTCCAAAACCCACATTATTTCCCCTAAATAACCCCAATTAATCCATTACACCCTCCATATCCACAATATTCACACAATGCATTGTTCTATCAAACACTCCACGACGTCGTTTCCATCCTCAGATCACTTACCCAGAAGGGTTTATGTTAGTGGGTCGACCTGAAACCCATTAAAGATCCAATCTTTATCAACACCCTTCAACATTCACCTTCAAGTTTTTTGTGGGTCGACCCAAAACCCATCAAAGATCCAATCTTTATAAAAACCCTTAAATTTCAACGTTCAAGATTTTAATGGGTCGACCCAAAACCTATCAAAGATTCAATCTTTATCAAAAGTATTAAATTTCAATATTGTTTTCCAGCAACCTCTTTATGTATCCCACCTTCAAGATTTTGGTGGGTCGGGTCGAAAAGGGGTCAATGGGTTGGTGTGCAATGCATATGAGGCTGATCATTCACAGTCGTTGGATATCAAGATTGATGAAATGGGTCAAATAGAGGCGGGTCAAAAGATGAGAATTGGGTTGTATTTTTCAACATGGTGGTCTTTGAATGTGGTGTTTAATATTTATAATAAAAAGGTTTTGAATGCTTTTCCTTTTCCTTGTTTAACATCAACTCTTTCTTTGGCTGGTTCTTTGATTATGTTGGTTTTTTGGGCTGCTAAAGTTGTTGAAGCTCCAAAGATTGACGTTGAGTTTTGGAAATCATTGTTTCCGGTATGTGGTTATTGTTTTGCATGTTTGGATTTAGTTAATTCTTTTATGAACTATGATCCTTGCAAATTGTAATTGTTATGATTCGGTTATTTGTCGATTATTTCGAATTTTGATTTGTTAAACATCCTAATTTATGGACTTATTTGTTGAACAACTAGAATTAGATAAATAGTTAGAAGAATGATGCAGGGAATTCCTTAGTAGATGTGCATATCTTCGTAATCTAGTTATATATGTGATAAAAGAGGCGTTTGGGATTTCTTGTTAGAACTATGATATGCTTTTATTTGCTAAATAGGCATTTGGAACAAATGATCTCAAACTGCATATTTCACTAAAAGGTAATAAGTTCAGCAATACCAAACACACCGAACTGCTTTGTCACACCCTCAAATTCCCACGTGCGGAGTTCTACCGCGAGGCATGTGACACACCAGGATCCAAGTCAACGGTCACAATAAACGACGTCTAAATGTAAAAACATACGTAAACAAAAACCATGCATAAGATTTAAAACCAACATTCAACAGTGCGGAAGCATTCAGAGTTTTCAAAAGTCATGCAGAAATAAAACATAAGTTCAAAAGTTAACAATTCCAAGACATGCAAATGAGACCCTAGACGCGAGACGACTCCAGTGCGACTCCGTGCGCCTATCTAACAGCTGCTACCTTAGCGACCTGAGAAAACATGCTAAAAGAGTCAACATATAATGCTGGTGAGTTCACAGGTTTTATTTAAACGTTTAAAGTGATCCTTCGAAAACCGTTACCATCACAGTTACTACTATGCTTGTGAGAACGCTAGCTAGGCGCAGAATAAGATACTCATACGGGTGAAACCATTGCTGACTATGCCGTTTACTGACCCTTAGTTTCCTATGGGCTACCGTCATCACCGGTAGACCTTGTTTTATTAGAGACAATATGCACCCGCCCGGTCCAACTGTCGAGTGGGGCTTGTCAGTTCCCAATAGCGCTATCCATATTTCCCCGCCATAAGCCCATGTTAGTGGTTTCTAAGGGACTTTTTGATGAACCGTATAGTAATAATAAGTAAGCCATAGTATAACGTGAAAAAGAGTCATAAGTCATAAAAGAGTTTAAGATGAAACCGAGCCATAAGTCATAAAAGAGTTTTAAGCATGTTTCTCCCCCGGAAGCAAAAACCGTAAAATGTGGGGCCGTGAACTCACCTTAGGTTGCGTCTTCCGTTTAATGAGTAAACCGCTTATGTGATATGACTAAACCGTTTGTATGATATGATAGCCCCAACTAGCGGCGACCTATCATAAGATATGCGTCAAGTTAGACTAATAACCCGTCGGGTTCATTAGTCCCTAAGTCCGGTCCATGACCATTTGACCGACAACCAGACTACGTAAGACAAGACTCGACATCCCATTGGTGACCCGACATTCCACGTGTTCATCTCATACTCAAACATACACAAATCATGCAACTTAGTACTTAACATGTGTTAAAGTTCAACGAGTCTAACACATAGGTCAAATAACGCACAAACAAGTCCATACACGTGTTACTATGTTACTAGGCATGTTATGGGGTTCCTAGAATGTTCCTAGGTGTCGAATCGGGTTTCGGAATGTCAAAATACACTTATAACAGCAGTACACGCGATTAGGAACTTAGCATGCAATTAGGAAAAGTCAACATGTGATTGGGGATGGTCAACAGGCAATTGTGAGGCTAATCGCCTACCTTAGCATGCGATTGAGGGGCTAATCGCATGCTAAGAGGGCTAATCGCCTACCCTGTAGGCGATTAGGAAGGCTAATCGCCTACAACTGCTGCGCGACGCAATTTCGCGCGTTTAACCCTCCAAATCAGATCTGAAACATGTGTAAACACCCAATATCAATCCTAACACATTAACAAACATATTTCAAGCAAAACCCCTAAGTTTTCATCATTCTAACAGTCCCGAATGCGAGCGTTTTCCCAAAATAGTAAACTTAACATGTAAACATCACATCAACATGCAAGAACTTGCCCTAAATAGCAAATATTCAGATTTCATCACATAACCACGTTGTCCGATAGTACCCTACTACTTTAGCATCATCCTAGAGCAAACCCTAACATCATACAATCAACAACACACCTCATAGCATCCTTAATCATTCAAAATCATTCAAATGGGTCAAAACATCAAACATCAACAACACACAACCAAAACCATCCAAACTCCTAGGACATCATCATACTAACTCATAACAGCCATGAATACCTAAATAACACAAGAACAATCATGTTTCAATCATAAAAATCCTACCTTTAATCACATATAACACATATAACACACATAAAGGTTTGGGTTTGTTTAAAAACGGTTTTTAATGGATTTTCAAAGACAAAAACATTTATAAGTCAGGTTTGGACTTTTAGGGAGCAAAATATAATCATTTAAGGTTTGGGTTTGAAGAACACACCTTGGATTTATGAGGAAATGATGGAATAAGCTTGGAAATGGTTGTTTTGATGTAAACACGAGTTCCAGAGGGTGTTTGTGTGTTGGTATGGGTTATGGGACGACTAGGGTTGCACAAATGGTGTTTTGGAGGTCAAGGGTGGTATTTATAGGCGTTTCTAGTCGTTTAAAACACGTCAGGCGATTGTGCAGCAGGTCCATGCGATTAGGGCTGCTAATCGCCTACCCTATTGGCGATTAGGGCTCTAATCGCCTACCCAAACCTCCTAATCGCCTACCCTATAGGCGATTAGGGCTAATCACCCCCTATCAGCATGCAATTAGGGCTAATCACCTATAACATCATGCAATTAGGGTAATCACCTATAACATCATGCAATTAGGGCTAATCACCTATAACATCATGCAATTAGGGCTAATCACCTATAACATCATGCAATTAGGGCTAATCACCTATAACATCATGCAATTAGGGCTAATCACCTATAACATCATGTAATTAGGTGTAATCGCTGTTTTAACATATGTAAACACGTATACACATACCGACAAGTCACATAAAGATTATAAACACATAATACATGAAAACAAACACGTTCACACTCGTTCACCAATTCCCGGGACTCGAGACCTGCGTGTGTTAAAACCCCAATGATGCACGACTCGACTCGACTGACCCTGTCATGTGTAATGTATGCGCGACTCGCTAAGGTAGACTTACTAAGTTTTCAAAAAGTTAGTTACCGGAGTTTGCCGGGTGTCACATCATCCCCCTGTTGAAAGAATTTTCGTCCCGAAAATTTCCTGAAGTCGAAGAGAAAAATTTTCCGGGTCGTCACATCATCCCCCTGTTGAAAGGAATCTCGTCCCGAGATTCTTTCGGCTTCAACAGTGATGAGTGTCGACCTCTGTGTGTGCCCAAGTAACGTTTCCCCAAAATACAACAAGTGAAGGTCATGAACCAAACATGACAGTAACAACCGGGAAACCAATTTCCCAAATGTGAGTATGAGACAAGAGACCCCCGATCGAAGGCCTACTGGAGACTACTATGATCGGTATAACTAACCCACCGGTACCGTCCAAGTAGCATCCCCAAAGGACCCTCATCGACCCAAAGAATGAGAAACAGAGACCAAACCACAAAGAAAACACCCGAAAACACGAACGCACAACAATGCGGATAAAAGTAAAACCAAAGCGTAACAAGAGATAAGAAAGAATACGTACGGGTGACAGTGTCTGGGTCCACCTGGTTCTCCCTAGCACCGATCACATAAGCATGAGCACGAGTAAACCGGCCACCGCCTTCATTGTCTCCATCCTTCCCTGCAGTCCCTGTGCCCCCTTGATTCAACTTGGGACAGCTTCGCTTGAAGTGCCCCGCTTCTCCACAATGAAAGCAACCCTGGTTCTCCTGTAGAGCAGGGGTAGTAATAGCAGCAGTCTGAGTCGCCCTGGACGAAAGATTGACCCTACAATCCTTCGCAAGATGCCCCGTCCGCTGACAACGCTCACAACGAAAACTCTCACAAGTACCATAGTGATGAAAACCACAACGCCCACACTTAGGGCTCTTCCCAGCATAGCCCCCTTGTTTCTGATCCGACGCTGACCCTGAAGCTTCAGCCTTCTTCGCCGCCGGTTGTCGTTGAACCACCGCTGAACTCTTTTCCACACTTTCCCACTTCCTCTTGTTATCCGCCGGCGCCTTCACAGAAGAGCCTCTAGGAGGCAAGACACCCTCAGAAATCTTCAAGTTGGTCATCTTGGTAGCCGATCGCACAGCCTCTGACATGGTAGTAGGATCCCTAGCAGACACCAACCCAGCAATCTCTGGCACCAAACCCGCAAGATACTGCTCTATCCTCCTGTACTCCGGTGTCGACAAACCTGGACACATCACTGCTAGCTCGTTGTGCCTGATCGTGTACTCCTCAACCTCAGAACCCACCATCTTAAGATTCCCGTACTCTTGTTCCAACCTCTTGATCTCCTCTCGCGGGCAGTACTCATCCTTCAACCTACGCACAAAATCCGCCCAAGGCATGGCGTTGGCCTCCCCGAGACCAAGTGTCTGAGTGACGCAGTTCCACCACGTCAGGGCGGGTCCTACAAAAGTCCCCGAAGCAAACTTCACCCAATCCACTGCTGGAGTCTCACATAAAGCGAACACCGACTCAGTCTTCTCCAACCACCGAAGCAACTCCACAGCTCCCTCCGTACCCTGGAAGCTGAGGAGCTGACAATCCTTAAACCGCTTGTAGGCAACACCTGCCTGAACCGGAGGAGCAGTAGCACCCATAAAAGTCTGCTGGGCAGCCTGAAAAGCAGCTAATGCAACGCCCAACTGTTGCTGCATCATCTCATTGAGCTCATCATACGTTAAGGTGATGTTACCACCACCTCTACCCCCACCAGTGCGGCCTCCACGTCGTCCCCCAGTGCGTCCTCCAGTGCATCCAGACATCTTCTGAGAAAGAACAAGAAACAAATACTCAGACCCATTGATACGCTCTAAAATATACATATATTTATATCAATATTCTCGACACTTTAAATAATATTTGGGTTAGTTTTAATTAAATATTACTCTTTATTGGTTCCTTTTATTTATTTAAAGGGTTAAAGAGAAAACGAGCTAAAATGGCGCATTTGAATTAAACTTGAGACTCACTAAATTTTTAATATTTTAATGGGCCATCTAATTAAATATTTAATTTAGAACAGATTCTTATCTAATTTTTATGATGTAGGAACTAATGGGCCAAGATCCAAACGGGATGAGCTCATTTATTTCTTGCACTATGGATTATTCAGCATGGAGCTAATTGGGCTGGTCACAATATCTATTTTGGGCTGAGTAATTAAACAAACTGGTCTTGCAAGGAGCAGTCCACAATAGGTCTATATGAAAAGAGTTGGGCTCGGCCCATATGTCAAAAAGTAGGGCAAGAAAGACACGGTTGGAGGTTATAAAAAGAAAAGGAGCTGCATGTTGGTTTGGGTGGAGGAGGCGAAAGGTCACAAAAAAAAGAAAAAGAATAAAGCAGCAGAGTGACGTTGAAAAGATTTTGGGGAGCAACATTTATTACAACAAAAATATATATAGTAATAATAATAAAGGATTAGTTGAGGTCTCGAAAAGAAAAAAAAGGGTTATTTTAAAGGTGAAGGGTCACAAAGAAGGCGGCGACTACGGAGCTTATCGGTTTGGTATTTTTTTAGTCTCGCTATGATTTTTGTTTGTGAACCTTATAGATTTATTTTTATTTCTTTCATTATTATGGTTGACTAGATTTTGTTTGGTTGTCTAGACTTGGGATGAATCTTGATTTTAGTTGATTGTCTTTGGTATTTGGTACTCGTTTGACACTAGTTTATGTATAAAAATCTAAACTTTGTTGGTTTTTGTTGTGATTTATTACTCGGATGATGTTTGCGTTATATTTTTAGATTCATATGTGGCTATAGTTTAGTGACTTAGTGTTTTTAAATTAAAAGTCACATATTTTTATCATTTGCTTCGTGTGATGATTTGATGGGTTGACTTGTTGACTTAGGATCTAGAAATTGTGTATTTAACATCGTTTTGGGTTTGTCACCTACCTTGAGACTGAGAGGAGATAGGTTGTGGGTTTGTTAGGATTTATTGGTTTATTTGGTTAGATATTGCACGAGAGTGAATTTCTTTCCCGGTATCTTTTTTTATCCGCTTTCCCAAACATTTACCTTTAGGAATAGATTCACCCCTTGATACCGTTAGGTGTTTCGTGATTAGTGAGACCGAGAGGAGATCTAATCTTTAGGTGCGTAAACTTGTATGCTTGGTGAGACCGAGAGGTGATCCATTCTTTACCCGGTGAGCTTCACGACCGCTTAGGATTTCATTTACTATTCTAGTGAGACCGAGAGGAGATCTAGATACTATAGTGTTTCCCGAGTTGGTCATACCCGTGGATCCCGGTAGTCACTCGAGTGTCCATTTCCCGTTAGCTTTCAGCTTCATCAGTAGGATTCCCAGTCAAGGCAGCCATCCTCTCTTTTTTTTGTTTCCTCTTTCTTGAGCGTTTACTCTCTGATCTCATCCTTCCTGCTTGTTTATTTCTTGTCTTATTTTAATTGGTTACTTGTTTATCGTTTTAGTTACTTTAAAAAAAAACAAATATGCTCTTTTATCTAGATTAGGACTCGATAGAGGTTTAGTATCGAGGGCTGCATATCAGTGTCCACGGATTGATACTCGGTCTTATCGACTTTACTACACTACGACCGGTACACTGTCGTGTTGTGTGGTTTAGATTGGTGATTCCATTTTTAAAACCAGATTGTGAAACTAAAATATTTTTATATGCAAACCACAGCAAATCACCCATCACCAACGCTAAACCAAGAGAATATGAAAAGCCTAGGATCGGGTTCGAACGTGACCATTAATCCCAACACGAGATCCACCAAGTCTTCCATGCATTTCAACTTATGATTTTGTGTGCACCCGAAATGATAAATTGCTCTACATGGTCCTCAAGGCGTGCCCCGAGCTCGAACCTCAAGTCACCCGGTACCCGCATCTTAGAAAGATATAACCAACTCAAAAGATCAACAAACATGTTCCCTCGACTACAAACCCGAAGAAGAAGATAAATGAGGCTAGGAATAACCAAGAATGAGATAGGTAATGTGACACTGTGTGGTAAGGATACCGACACCCCAACAAGGTTAGTATGTTTACCATAAGACACGACTCAAATGTATGTGACCGTCTAGTGTGTGAGACTCGGCTATAGTCTAGACTCTACATGCAGTCCTAGTTCACTATAACCATTGGCTCTGATACCAATCTGTCACACCCTCACATTCCCACGTGCGGAGTTCTACCGCGAGGCGTGTGACACACCAGGATCCAAGTCAACGGTCACAATAAACGACGTCTAAATGTAAAAACATACGTAAACAAAAACCATGCATAAGATTTAAAACCAACATTCAACAGTGCGGAAGCATTCAGAGTTTTCAAAAGTCATGCAGAAATAAAACATAAGTTCAAAAGTTAACAATTCCAAGACATGCAAATGAGACCCTAGACGCGAGACGACTCCAGTGCGACTCCGTGCGCCTATCTAACAGCTGCTACCTTAGCGACCTGAGAAAACATGCTAAAAGAGTCAACATATAATGCTGGTGAGTTCACAGGTTTTATTTAAACGTTTAAAGTGATCCTTCGAAAACCGTTACCATCACAGTTACTACTATGCTTGTGAGAACGCTAGCTAGGCGCAGAATAAGATACTCATACAGGTGAAACCATTGCTGACTATGCCGTTTACTGACCCTTAGTTTCCTATGGGCTACCGTCATCACCGGTAGACCTTGTTTTATTAGAGACAATATGCACCCGCCCGGTCCAACCGTCGAGTGGGGCTTGTCAGTTCCCAATAGCGCTATCCATATTTCCCCGCCATACGCCCATGTTAGTGGTTTCTAAGGGACTTTTTGATGAACCGTATAGTAATAATAAGTAAGCCATAGTATAACGTGAAAAAGAGTCATAAGTCATAAAAGAGTTTAAGATGAAACCGAGCCATAAGTCATAAAAGTGTTTTAAGCATGTTTCTCCCCCGAAAGCAAAAACTGTAAAATGTGGGGCGTGAACTCACCTTAGGTTGCGTCTTCCGTTTAATGAGTAAACCGCTTATGTGATATGAGTAAACCGTTTGTATGATATGATAGCCCCAACTAGCGGCGACCTATCATAAGATATGCGTCAAGTTAGACTAATAACCCGTCGGGTTCATTAGTCCCTAAGTCCGGTCCATGACCATTATGTGTCCGAAAAACGTGTTTGACCGACAACCAGACTACGAAAGACAAGACTCAACATCCCATTGGTGACCCGACATTCCACGTGTTCATCTCATACTCAAACATACACAAATCATGCAACTTAGTACTTAACATGTGTTAAAGTTCAACGAGTCTAACACATAGGTCAAATAATGCACAAACAAGTCCATACACGTGTTACTATGTTACTAGGCATGTTATGGGGTTCCTAGCATGTTCCTAGGTGTCGAATCGGGTTTCGGAATGTCAAAATACACTTATAACAGCAGTACACGCGATTAGGAACTTAGCATGCAATTAGGAAAAGTCAACATGTGATTGGGGATGGTCAACAGGCAATTGTGAGGCTAATCGCCTACCTTAGCATGCGATTAAGGGGCTAATCGCATGCTAAGAGGGCTAATCGCCTACCCTGTAGGCGATTAGGAAGGCTAATCGCCTACAACTGCTGCGCGACGCAATTTCGCGCGTTTAACCCTCCAAATCAGATCCGAAACATGTGTAAACACCCAATATCAATCCTAACACATTAACAAACATATTTCAAGCAAAACCCCTAAGTTTTCATCATTCTAACAGTCCCGAATGCGAGCGTTTTCCCAAAATAGTAAACTTAACATGTAAACATCACATCAACATGCAAGAACTTGCCCTAAATAGCAAATATTCAGATTTCATCACATAACCACGTTGTCCGATAGTACCCTACTACTTTAGCATCATCCTAGAGCAAACCCTAACATCATACAATCAACAACACACCTCATAGCATCCTTAATCATTCAAAATCATTCAAATGGGTCAAAACATCAAACATCAACAACACACAACCAAAACCATCCAAACTCCTAGGACATCATCATACTAACTCATAACAGCCATGAATACCTAAATAACACAAGAACAATCATGTTTCAATCATAAAAATCCTACCTTTAATCACATATAACACATATAACACACATAAAGGTTTGGGTTTGTTTAAAAACGGTTTTTAATGGATTTTCAAAGACAAAAACATTTATAAGTCAGGTCTGGACTTTTAGGGAGCAAAATATAATCATTTAAGGTTTGGGTTTGAAGAACACACCTTAGATTTAAGAGGAAATGATGGAATAAGCTTGGAAATGGTTGTTTTGATGTAAACACGAGTTCCAGAGGGTGTTTGTGTGTTGGTATGGGTTATGGAACGACTAGGGTTGCACAAATGGTGTTTTGGAGGTCAAGGGTGGTATTTATAGGCGTTTCTAGTCGTTTAAAACACGTCAGGCGATTGTGCAGCAGGTCCATGCGATTAGGGCTGCTAATCGCCTACCCTATTGGCGATTAGGGCTCTAATCGCCTACCCAAACCTCCTAATCGCCTACCCTATAGGCGATTAGGGCTAATCACCCCCTATCAGCATGCAATTAGGGCTAATCACCTATAACATCATGCAATTAGGGTAATCACCTATAACATCATGCAATTAGGGCTAATCACCTATAACATCATGCAATTAGGGCTAATCACCTATAACATCATGCAATTAGGGCTAATCACCTATAACATCATGCAATTAGGGCTAATCACCTATAACATCATGCAATTAGGTGTAATCGCTGTTTTAACATATGTAAACACGTATACACATACCGACAAGTCACATAAAGATTATAAACACATAATACATGAAAACAAACACGTTCACACTCGTTCACCAATTCCCGGGACTCGAGACCTGCGTGTGTTAAAACCCCAATAATGCACGACTCGACTCGACTGACCCTGTCATGTGTAATGTATGCGCGACTCGCTAAGGTAGACTTACTAAGTTTTCAAAAAGTTAGTTACCAGAGTTTGCCGGGTGTCACATGCTTACTGGTGTATCATAGGCCAATAAAACAGTTTTAATGAGTAATTTCAAATGCCTACTTTACACTTATAGACGTTTTATTGTTTACATCTTAAACTGATTATTTTCGCATTGGATAATTATAAGAAAACTAAAGTTGCATATACATAACTTGTTATTGACTATCAGTTTAAATGCGCGCAAACCTTACATAAGGCCATAAGTTGTATATCGCATATTTGGAATTCTTATATAAAAAGAACTTTCCCTTGACCTGGAAACCAAACGAAGTTTCTTAATTCAATTGAGATCTTAGTAGATGATAAATCAACACCAAATGAAATCTTTATGTTGTCTTTATGGTTTTCTTGTATTTTTCATGCATCAACGCCCCTCTTCTAAAACACCGAAACTTGATTATGATTTTGAAAACGAGGTCGTTATGAATTGGGAATTTAAAGTCTTGATCCGTTACATATGCAGGTTGCTTTAGCACATACAATTGGACATGTGGCGGCTACTATAAGTATGTCAAAAGCTGCAGTGTCATTTACACACATTATTAAAAGTGGTGAACCTGCATTTAGTGTATTTGTTTCAAGGGTCTTTCTTGGTGAAACGTTCCCACTCGGGGTTTATTTGTCACTTTTGCCAATCATTGGAGGTTGTGCACTATCTACTTTAACGAAGCTCAACTTTAATATGACAGGTTAGCGATTTCTATTATAGTAGATATAAATGCATGTATAATTTCTTGATGTGAAATCAAAAGAATGGAGATCATTAGGCTCCAATTTTCAAGTTCAAACCGTTTTTTCTTCTAGGAATAGTTTTACTTTTTGAACTATAAAAAAAGAATGATTTTGGACCAAATATTTACCAATGATGTCTAAGTCTTGTATTGTAGTCTTGATTTTACCTTTTTTTTTTTTTTTTTTTGCAAAAACCATGGTTAGCCTTTGATGATTAAAAAAAGGGAAAATGGCCAAAATAGCCCGTTGACCGAGTGATTTGCATATATAGCCCTCTCCCCCCCCCCCTCCCTCTTTGGAGAGACGGGTCACAGATTTCAAGACGTCTCAGACGTCTCCCGAGACGTCTCCAAATACAACCAATAACTTACCGCCACGTCATCACCCACACTCTCTCTCCTTCTCTCCTCATTAATTATTTCCCTGACCCGTCTCTCTCCTTCTGTGACTCGTCTCTCTCTTCCTATCTCTAAAGACGTCACCCAACACATTGTTGTTGCTGTAGATGAAACTTCGTCAGAGAAGACGAAGAACTCGCCGGAGAAGACGAAGAAATCACCGGAGAAGAAGAAGACTTCAACTAAAGAAAACAAAATTGAACTCACCGGAGAAGACGAAGAACTCACCAGAGAAGAAGAAGACTTCAACGAAAGAAAAAAACTTAACTCATCGGAGAAGACGAACTCATCGGAGAAGAAGACATCTGAAACGGTAGGATCTCCACGTCATCACCGGACTAATGTTCATCGGTGAAGACGTCTCCCAAGTCTCGGTGATGTTTCCTGTGACGTTTATCGGAGACGTTTGCCGGAGGTGGGTCCTCGGTTCGTAATCTGGTTTTACTGTGCAGCAAATGTTATCTGGTTTTGAGTTTGTGGGTTTGAAATTTTGGTTTTGAAATTTTGATTTGCTTGACATATGTTTCATATATTTATGGTTTTGAAATTTTGATTGGTGGGTCCTCGGTGATGCTTGACATATGCCGCTAACCACGTTTGCCGGAGGTGGGTCCTCGATTCTAGAGTTTGTGGGTGGCGTCTCCAAGACGGGAGAGAGAGGAGAGAGGAGAGAGAGTGTCAGGGGTAATTATTAGAAAGAGGAGAAGAAAAGGAGATAGAGTGAGTGGGTGATGAGGTGGCGGTAAGTTATTGGTTGGAGTGGGAGACGTCTCGGGAGACGTCTTGGAAGGTGTGACCCGTCTTTAGGAGACGGGTCAAGGGGCTATTTATGCAAATCACTCGGTCAACGGTCTAATTTGGTGATTTTCCCTTAAAAAAATCCAATCTTTCTTCTAATCAATGTGCAACTTTGAGTTAAACTTTTCTTTGTGTTTGTGTTTAGGGTTTATGGGGGCAATGGTTTCGAATTTGGCTTTTGTGTTTAAAAATATATTTTCAAAAAGGGAATGAAGGGCAAATCTATTAGCGGGGTGAACTCCTATGCTTGCTTGTCGATGCGGTCTTTGTTGATTCTAACCCCATTCACCATCGCTATGGAAGGCCCACAAATGTGGTAAGCCGGTTGGCAAACCGTATTAACACAAGTCAGTCCCAACTTTGTATGGTAAGCTATCATCGTTTTCCCATATCAAGTTTATATATTCGTTTTGATATCAAGTTTATATATTCGTTTTGTTATGATTTTATGCAAGTGGCAATTTCATATATACCCTTCAAAACTTATATAATATCATATTTACGACCAAAAAAATAATATCAAATATACCCACTATACCAAGTTTTAAGGGGGTATATGAAATTATCTATATTATTAAACTAAACTGGATTTGCACTTGTAAATTCAGTGGGTGGTGGCACAAAAGTGTGTTCTATCACTTATATAATCAAGTATCTATATAATCATGTCTTTGGATCAAATATCCCCTTTAACATTTAGTGTCGGAAATACAATGAAGCAGATATCAGTTATAGTGGCTTCAATTATTATCTTTCGCACACCCATACAACCAGTCAAAACCCTTGGAGCCGCCATCGCTATCCTTGGAACTTTCATTTATTCCCAGGTAAACCGTAGTTTTTATTAGGCGCGACAAGGAAGTCCACCTTTAGCGGCCACGCCTGCTGCCGCTAAAGGTATACCTTTAGCGGCAGCAAGACCTTTAGTGGCGACGGCTGCCGCTAAAAGTCCTGCCAGCTTTAGTCTGTCGCTATTGCTCCTGTTGCCGCTAAAGGTGTAGCCGCTAAAAGTAATTATCTACGTGGCATTATCTTTTAATTTTTTTTTTTCCACGTGGCAGATTTCTGTGCATCCTGGGTAAGACTTTTAGCAGCGACGCGTCGCCGCTAAAGGTCTTTTTTTTTTTTTTTTTGCTATTCGTTTACTCCGCACACGCATAACCAAACTAAATAATAACAAAAATAATAAACCAACATCTACATATATATAAAATAAACGTAACAAAGTTAAACGAACATTCGTCAAAACATATCAAACAAAATAAACTAACATACCAACCTAATATTTGAATCAAGTATACACCATCAAAACTAAACAAACATACCAAAGTTGCCTAAAAGTCTTCGTCTTGCTCATCGTCTTCGGCTTCATCGTCGTGATCGTGATCGCCACTATTACCACTTCCACCTAGATTTCCAAGCCTTTGTTGGACCAATTGATTAGCCATTTGGAGCAATTGCGCTTGGAATTTGGAGCAATTTCCAAGCCTTTGTTGGACCACTTTCATATAATACCTTTATATCTATGATTTTGTTTAGACGACTCCTCTTCCTTCGGCTCATCAGTTGGAACCTCACCAGGTACAAAGGTCTTGACAGATTGCTTTTTAGCCTCCTCTGTTACAATTAACTTGGCAGCCTCATCTCGTTCCTATCAGTGACAACACAATGTTACAAAAAAACCTTTCAAAAATGAATTAAATAGTAGAAGACATACAAACATAACCAAATACATAACAAAAAACTTGGTATTAAAATGTCAGTCAACATACCATGATCATTTCTTTCTTTATCTGGTCTACTAAACATGAAAACACATATCTTGATAAATGCTACTAATATTAATAAAATGGACCTCATGGCGATTAGTATAAACAACATACTACATCAACATACACACCACAACCATAGTTGTCAAAAGCGCTCGCCTAGGGCACCTAGGCGATGAAATTCCTAGAAGCGACCCCAGGCCGCTTTTCTCTCCTAGATAAATAAAGCAATGATTTTTTTTCGAAAGTTCAGGTTTTACAGTTTTATTATTGTTTTCTGTTAGTGAAAGTTCAGGTTTTACAGTTTTATTACTGTTTTCTGATCATATGAGTAATTATTTCATGTCACTACTAGAAAAAAGCCCTTTCTTGACACGCATTGCGTGTCAAGAAAGGGGTCTGATGACAGGGAAAAGAATGTCAAGGATGGCGGTGTCATAAATTTACTTTCAATTTCTGATTATGGTAAATTTGTGGAATAAAAATATCATTATCCAGAATGTTGGGATGAATATCATGAATCTACCTCATAATCTCGTGTGTTGACTAACCACTTATTATCAGATTACCAAAGACAAGTGACTTAATATACATTTACAGTAACACAATCAACCAATGACTAGTAGACCAACAAAACAATTAACTGAAATTACAAAATCAAACTTGATTAATTACTTACTTTAGTAATAATAAAGAAGATGAGTTTTACCTTGGTCAACTATACTCAACTAAATCAAATAACTTGTCAACACCTCTCTACATGCTATTAACTGACAGATATTCATGAGTATAACTAACAATAGCATACCTGTGGTAGAACAGACGCCGGCCTCAAATTCGCGAAAACTTTAAGACCTGCTCGAAGCTGAAGCAATCCGGTCTCTGGCTTCAAATGCTTCTCATTTTCATCCCACTTATACCTTCAAAATATTAAACGAATTAGTAAAAAAATGAATTATAACAGAAATGTAAATCCAATGCAGCTCCTCCCATTGGCATATCCTTAAACTTAAACTCAATCCCTAAATAATAATAAAAACACAGTTTTTGAAACACTTAAATTCAATTAGTAAAAATGAATTATAACAGAAATATAAATAATAATAATAATAATAATAATAATAATAATAATAATAATAATAATAATATTATTATGTACCTTCGAGGGAGGCAGCAAGATTGAGGATGTTTTTAGCGACGGGGATGACTTCAGGGCCGATACCATCAACAGAGAGGAGAGTAATGTTGAAGGTGCTATGTTTAGGGATGGAAGTTGTGTGATGATCGACGGTCAGGGCTAGGGTTATTAGAGATTTGGGAATTTTTGTGAGAGGATATGAGAGAGAGAGAGATGAGGAAGGATTTGGGAAAAGTAGTGATATGAGAGAGAGGTTTGAGAATATTATTGTGTGTATCGGGATGTGTTCCTTAGTGGAGGGAATTTAATTTTTCAGAACACAAAACCTTGACACACTACTTTTGAAACTGTCATGTTTTTTATTTCTTGACATAAAATTATTGACACGCAAAGATATGTGTCATGAATTGATCACATTTCATCAAATATGACATTTTTTTCGTGACATACATTTTTGCATGTCATTAAATTGGTGTGTGTCATAAAAAGAATGTCATTAAAGGGTCTTTTTCTAGTAGTGTGTTGCAGTTTTCATGTTTTATTATTGTCTTCTGATCATATGCTTCAGTATTACAGTTATCTGATCATATGCTTCAGTTTTATTATTGTTTTCTGATCATATGAGTGTTACTTTTTTATTATTGTTTTCTGATCATATGCATCAGTTTTATAATTGTTTTCTGATCATTACTATTACTGTTTTATTATTGTTTCTGGTCATATGGAAGAGCAAATGGATGCAGTAGGGAAGACAATTGATGACAATGACGACTCTGATTATTGATTGTAGACCTTTTGGATTTGAAGTTTTATTATTTTTTACATTTTGAACTATTTTTTGGTTTTCAAGTATGAATAACTTGCTATTTGGATGTTTTGGTGGTTATTTTTTAGTGATTTTGGTGATTTTCCCATTTTTTTTATTTGCGCTTTTTTTTCTCAGGCCCACGCTTTTTTTGCGCTTCTCGCCTAGGCCACAGGCGGTACCAAAGCGCCTTGAGTGCGCTTTACGCCTTTGACAACTATGACCACAACAACTCTTGAACCAAGAGTCAGGCCTCTAAAAGAGGTTCTTCTCACAACAAATAATACAACATCAAAATTCAAAAACAGCCAAGAAGACACACAAAACATATTTACCAAACATTTTTTTTTAATAATCTGCCTAAAACAGTTTAGAAAAACAACAAAATCCTCATACAGCCATTTCATCGAGCATCTGGTATGCATACTTTTAGTACACTGTAGAAAATTCAGTTTTGGTCAATCAACCACCAAATCACAAGGTCATACAAGTATCTTCATGTTTAGACTATAGATAGGAAAAAAATTGAGAGAGAAACATATTTGGCATCAGGATTCAGGAGAAACTAACAGTGACGAGCGTAATTATTTTGACGTTCTTAATTTAATTATTCAATTCATAGGTTCCTGTAAAAACAGATCCCAAATCAGATCTAAAACCTAAACAACAAGCAGATCTACATATTAGAGAAAGAATACATACTATATCAACTGATTACTATACACTAACAACAGATAAATCACACACACATATATACATAAATGAACACAAACTCAAAACTAAATAACATATTGTGGCCGCTGTGGTGCATAAATGAATCTGTTAAGCCTTATCTAAACCAATTTATCATATTGATATATACCATGAAGCTACTTAAGAGCATGTTTATCCCAATAGTGGCCAATACGCATATTTGTGCACATATTAAACTGCAACTACCACAAATGCATTAACATTGTAAATATACTTCAATCTTCCGTTAAAGCATACCCAACGGCAAAACAATCAATTTGGTTTTGCAATGCTTGCATAACATCAACCTGCAATGCGAACAACCATGTACCTAAAAAATGTTAGTCGCATAACCATAATACTACATGAAGAGAGGTTTTTGTCCAGCCCATGTCCGGTTCATTTGGATCAATGTCCATTAGTTAGCGTTACATGTTTAATCAAACCAATCATATATATAGTGCCATATTAACAAAAATTTGAACGAATTATGTTTGCTACAAGTAAAACCAAAATAAAAGCTAGTAGCTTGAAAATAAGAAGCCTAATTACTTTAGAAAAAAAAAACTCACAAAATCATCTTGTAGTGAAAGTAGGCTCAACATCTGCAGTAGGCTGAGTTCTTCTAGTGTAGTTAAGAAGTAAACCATTTGAAGTCAGTCCTGGAACACTAAGATCTCTGCAGCAAATACAAACAACAATATGTTTCATAATAATAATTAACACGGATTATTTAGAAAGGTAAGAGAACCACACAGACCCGTTTTTACGGTTTTTACGTAATCGGTTTTGCCGACAACTATAAAAACCCAAGAAAGCGAAACTACCGAAATTACTGTTCAACGGCTTAACTCCATCATCTGAAACGATCGTCGTCGTCATCAACATCAATCCCCGAAAGCCTAAAACAGCGGGCTTAGATAATGGAAAGTTGGAAACCCTAACGGGTTAGATACTAATCGGGCCAACAAAGGTCCGTATCTGAGAACTTGAGGCAGACAGATCTCGCAAGGACACCGGGCACACAGACGGCACCAAGGCAGCGTTCGTTTCTCTGTTGGCGAAGCGGACAAAGCTCAGAAACTAACTGAGCTGAATTATCCTCTACTTTTTTCAAGCAAACCTACACCAATTAAAATCCAAACTATTATCATAATTTCGCATTCTACTGAATTACAGAAAAAAAAAACTGAAAATAAAAAAATACAAACATAAAATAAAAGAAAAAAAACGAAAATAAACCAAAAAAAGAAAAAATTAAAAAAACAACCGAAAAAAAAATAAAAAACAAATAATATTATGAAATTACTTACAAGAGAGAGGGGAGAAGAAGGAGAAGGTGGTGGTGGCGGGGCTCGGCGGTGGTGGTGGGGCTGTGCTCCGGTGGTGGTGGTGGCGGGGCTCAGGATTGGTGGTGGCTGCGAGAGGGGAAGATGAAAAGGGAGGGTTGCGAGAGGGGGTGGCTGCGAGAGGGGGTGGCTGCGGCGGGGTTTGGTGGTGGGGCGGCGGCGGCGGTAGGTAGGGTTGGGAGGGAGCTGCAGATTGTGAGGGAGAGAGTGTAAGAAATGAGAGGGAAGCCAAATGTTTGGCGGTATAATAAGCATCTTTTTTTAGACCTTTAGCGGCGACACTGTCGCCGCTAATGGTTAAGGAAGTCCACCGTTGGATCAGATGATCAAGGGTCAGGATTGTTTTAGACCTTTAGCGGCGACCCGCCTGGCCGTAGCCTCTAAAGGTCAATTATTTGTGAAAAACGTATCTAAATACATGATTATGTATATATTTCATGACAGACAAAACGGTAAAAATGGAAATGCGCGAAGGCGCTTTCATGAGTAGATTTAAAGACAAAACGAGCTATGTCACATAGGGCTGTTCACGAGCGGAGCTTTGCTCATGCTTGGCTCGTTTACAAACCGAACCGAGCGGAGCGACTCGTTTACAATCGAGCCGAAAACCGAACGAGCATTCTTCGAGCGCAAATTTTCCGAGTGAGCGTCGAGCGAGAATCGAGCAGAGAGTAATTTGGACGTTCATAAAATTAGGATGTTTCCTTCGATGTTTTCATTGTCGGGTGACAACTAAGGTCGAATTGTCCGATGATAACACTAATATTGAGATCCCAGTGTCCGAAGATGAGGCTGGTGAGGCGATGAGCATATGTCAGAGAACAGTTGTTGCATTGTGACGTGGGGTAATATCAAGCGACAATTAGCGATGGACGACTAATAACATAAAGAAGTCAACACTGTCACCTCATGACTTATGGTTTTACTATTAAATCTAGTGTTAAATTTTTTTATTGAGTTAAGTGGGCTAGTTATATTTTGTTTGCATATACTAAGTCAAATCCAATAAAATGTTATATATAAAGCAATAAATTTATCTGTAAATTGTGTGTATATTTGTAATTAAATATATAATAAATAAATAAAAATTTATTCGAGCCGAACCGAGCCGAGCGTACCTTTGCTCGTGCTTGGCTCATTTACAAACCGAACCGAGCCGATCGGCTCATTTACAACTGAGCGGAAGATCGAGCGAGCATTTTTCGAGCATTTTCCAAGCGAGTGACGAGCGATCCACGAGCGGCGAGTGATTTGAACAGCCCTAGCTATGTGTCAGATCAGATGGAGATGGAAATGGAATTGCAGATCGATCAATGGAGGGTGCACTATTTGCTTTAACGGAGCTCAACTTTAATATGACAGGTTAGCGATTTCTATTATAGTATATATAAATGCATGTATAATTTCTTGATGTGAAATCAAAAGAATGGAGATCATTAGGCTCCAATTTTCAAGTTCAAACCGGTTTTTCTTCTAGGAATAGTTTTACTTTCTGAACTATAAAAAAAGAATGATTTTGGACCAAAAATTTGCCAATGATGTCTAAGTCTTGTATTGTAGTCTTGATTTTACCTTTTTTTTTTTTTTTTTGCCAAAAACCATGGTTAGCCTTTGATGATTAAAAAGATCCAACCTTTCTTTTAATCAATGTGCAACTTAGAGTTAAACTTTTCTTTGTGTTTGTGTTTAGGGTTTATGGGGGCAATGGTTTCGAATTTGGCTTTTGTGTTTAAAAATATATTTTCAAAAAGGGAATGAAGGGCAAATCTATTAGTGGGGTGAACTCCTATGCTTGCTTGTCGATGCTGTCTTTGTTGATTCTAACCCCATTCACCATCGCTATGGAAGGCCCACAAATGTGGTAAGCCGGTTGGCAAACCGTATTAACACAAGTCAGTCCCAACTTTGTATGGTAAGCTATCATCGTTTTCCCATATCAAGTTTATATATTCGTTTTGATATCAAGTTTATATATTCGTTTTGTTATGATTTTATGCAAGTGGCAATTTCATATATACCCTTCAAAACTTATATAATATCATATTTACACGACCAAAAAAATAATATCAAATATACCCACTATACCAAGTTTTAAGGGGGTATATGAAATTATCTATATTATTAAACTAAACTGGATTTGCACTTGTAAATTCAGGTGGGTGGTGGCACAAAGTGTGTTCTATCACTTATATAATCAAGTATCATACATGTCTTTGGATCAAATATCTCCTTTAACATTTAGTGTCGGAAATACAATGAAGCGGATATCCGTTATAGTGGCTTCAATTATTATCTTTCGCACACCCATACAACCATTCAACACCCTTGGAGCCGCCATCGCTATCCTTGGAACTTTCATTTATTCCCAGGTAAACCATAGTTTTTATTAGGCTTTAGTGTTTCATATACATTTGTTGATGATTCAATCATTAAAAAAGGTAATTAGATATGATATTTTTTTTAAATTATTTGTGAAAAACGTATCTAAAAACATGATTATGTATATATTTCATGACAGACAAAACGGTAAAAATGGAAATGCGCAAAGGCGCTTTCATGAGTAGATTTAAAGACAAAACGAGCTATGTGTAGGGCTGTTCACGAGCCGAGCCGATCCGAGCGGAGCGGCTCGTTTACAATCGAGCCGAAAACCGAACGAGCATTCTTCGAGCGCAAATTTTCCGAGCGAGCGTCGAGGAGAATCGAACGGAGAGTAATTTGGACGTTCATAAAATTAGGATGTTTCCTTCGATGTTTTCATTGCCGGGTGACAACTAAGGTCGAATTGTCCGATGATAACACTAATATTGAGATCCCAGTGTCCGAAGATGAGGCTGGTGAGGCGATGAGCATATGTCAGAGAACAGTTGTTGCATTGTGACGTGGGGTAATATCAAGCGACAATTAGTGATGAACGACTAATAACATAAATAAGTCAACACTGTCACCTCATGACTTATGGTTTTACTATTAAATCTAGTGTTAAATATTTTATTGAGTTAAGTGGACTAGTTATATTTTGTTTGCATATACTAAGTCAAATCCAATAAAATGTTATATATAAAGCCATAAATTTATTTGAAATTGTGTGTATATTTGTAATTAAATATATAATAAATAAAAAAAATTTATTCGAGCCGAACCGAGCCGAGCGT
Source organism: Ambrosia trifida (assembly GCA_028751855.1). Classification (NCBI taxonomy): domain Eukaryota; kingdom Viridiplantae; phylum Streptophyta; class Magnoliopsida; order Asterales; family Asteraceae; genus Ambrosia; species Ambrosia trifida. Next base: position 129,038,922 of record CM054129.1, read on the forward strand.
ACATTTGCTCGTGCTTGGCTCATTTACAAACCGAACCGAGCCGATCGGCTCATTTACAACTGAGCGGAAGATCGAGCGAGCATTTTTCGAGCATTTTCCGAGCGAGCGACGAGCGATCCACGAGCGGCGAGCGATTTGAACAGCCCTAGCTATGTGTCAGATCAGATGGAGATGGAAATGGAATTGCAGATCGATCCATGACTTTTGGCATGATTTTTTCATGAGTAGATTTAAAGACAAAACGAGCTATTTAACATACATCAAGTTATGGAGGCGGTTTGCGACATTTAGATAGTAAAATAAGACCGAACATTCATTTTACTTTACTACGAATGAGGCATCAAAAGCGTGTTTTTTATTTACTCTTTTACTCGTTCAATATGATATTGTTGTTGATGGTAAATGAAACAACTTCGATGAATGTGGGTGTATACATGGAGAAATTCATAAAAGCCAAAATGCACATGGTTAATCTAACTGGAGTGGTAACCGATTATCTTTATATAATAGTTTTTGTTTGTCTTTTGAATTGATTCTGAACTTACTAAGCCAACTTAGAAGTGTAGTTTTGATTTTGTTGAATGCTAGGATACATTCGTTGTAAATGAGTCGAGTCGACTTGAGCTTGCCTAAGCTTGAAATCGATTCTTTTCGTCTATGTCAAATCTTGATTTCGTCTCCACTTTTTTTTTTGTCTACTACCTTTCGGAGTTTCTATTTCTTTCCATGAATTGGCTTGTTTAGTCCAATTGGTTTTCACATTACATTTGTTTAACACGTGTAATACTATGGATTTCCAATCTAGTAATCTAATTTATGTGAACTCATTGTAATTCTGTAAATATAAAGAGATGAAATAAAAGAAGTATAAACAATGAATTTTGAGTTAACCTACATACTTTTATATCTATGATGGCTAGCTCAATTGGTCAGAGATGGGGTTTCCTTCTTGAAGGTCCATGTTCGATTCTTGCAAACGCAGCGGATGACTTAGCCCCTAAAATGTTATGACCCTTGTGAAGAGACATGATTGCCATGTATCGAACCTGGGGCACTTGGGATGCGTGCTGGAAGATAGAAACGATAAATGGGAATGGAATGATAGTAAAAATGTGGTATTTTCGGTTTCTGGGACAAAGAGATGGATGTGTGGTCAGTCAGATAATACGGATCAGTTCGGTTTTAAATGGAGCAAGTGGGTACCTAATAAGTGTAACATTTTCATGTGGCGCACATTCTTAGATCGCCTACTAACGAAGACGGAGTTAAGTAAAATAAATGTTAATTTGCAGAACTTGGTTTGCGAGTGGTGCGAAGAAGCTGCAGAATCCATTGATCACATCATAACAGTCTGCAGCGTTTCTGCAAGAGTTTGGCACTGTATTTCTGTACGGTGTCGCATTCCAGAGATCTACGTTTTCAGCGTAAAGGACGTCGCTGTTCTGCACGATTTCTGTGCTGCTTCTGGACGAAAGAAAAGCTTGTTGCATGGCATATTTATTATCGCTAGCCGGAGGCAATGGAGGGCCAGAAACGAGAAGCTGTTTTCCGGAAAGAATTCGAGTGTCGCGGACATTGTAGCAGATGTTAAGTCTTTGGCTTTCTTATGGTATAAACATAGATATAAAGATGTTATTGTAGAGTGGGAGAGATGGCGTTCTTTTGATATAACGTAAGGATTGGTTTGTTGGTTTTCGCCTTGCTATTCCCATTTTGGTGATAGCTTGTGCGTTTTTTTTAGTGTTGAATGAAATTTGCATTTTAAAAAAAAAAATTATTATTTCCAAAACAAGAAGTCTTCAAAAATTAGGCAAGTAGTCGTCGTCGTCGTCGTGTTATCGGTCTTCTTCCTTCAAACAAAATAAAAACCTCATAATAATTAATATTATTATTATTATTTCAAATATGAAGAAAACAAAACACCACCAGATCCATGAATGCATACCATAAACACTTACATACAGTCACTATATATACACACACACACATTCATTATTCTCTCTGCAACCAATCATCCATCAAACTCTTTTAATTTCCCCCAATTTTGCTTAAACCCTAATTTTTTTTAAATAATATGTTCAGGAACTTGAATTCATATAAAAATTAGAAATTTGATCCATGATTGTTGTGAATAGGTTATAATGTCGTGGGGATTAGGATGGAAGAGGCCATCTGATGTCTTTCATTTATCTCTTTATTATGGTTCCGATCATGCATTACATGATAATCAAGAAAACAACGATAATAACAACAATACCAATAATATTATTAACAATCCAGACCTAGGGTTAGGGTTTCGGATTGATCTGGATTGGAATGCTGCTGATGATGAAGATCAGGTTGCTCTGAGGCTGCAGTCTCAGGTTATGGTAGCATTGCCGCTGCCGCAGGACACCGTGGTCATCCGGTTATTGGAGTCTGATGGTTCGGGTCGGGTTGGACCCGTTGAGGATGGGAATGGGAATGAGAATGAGAATGAGAATGTGGTGGTTATAGATATGAAGGTTGTGAAGCAGAGGGAGCAGCTTAAGGCGGTGGCGATGTCACGGGTGGGTGGGTCGGGTCAGCTGAACGATGGGATGGGCGTGTTTACGAAGCTGTTGAAGTCGGAGTTTGCTGCGGAGGTGGGTTCGGGGCATGCTGATGGGATGCGGGTGGAGTCGTGTGCTGATCATTGGGTTAATGTTACTGTTGTCAACCTTAATAGCTGTGGGTTATCGGTAAGTTCTTTCCTTTTAATGAGACTGTAAGCTTAAAGATAACTGTTGTAATATAGTTTAGGTGTTCATGGTACAACAGAAAACTAATTTATATCAAATGTATCGGAACTGCAAATTTTTGTATTTCGTATGTATTACGTGTAAAGATGGTGGTGGTTAAAGTGTTAAACTTAATAATGCTGTTAAGTTTGTGACGGTTTTTTCTATTATTGAACTGAAACTGATCAACAGATGCTACCAGTAGAGTTGACTAAACTGCCGCATCTTGAGAAGCTAGTCCTTGATAACAATAAGCTTACAGCTTTGCCACCTGAGCTTGGCGTTTTGAAAAGGCTGAAAGTTCTAAGAGTTGATTACAATATGTTGGTTTCAGTACCGGGTAGGTTTATAATTTGTGTTTTCCTTCATGGTTTCGGTGTTTTTCTATTTTGGAACGATGTTACGTCTTCCTTAGATTTTTTAGTAGACTCGTTACAGTTTATATAGATGTAGAACAGATGTACAGGTTGTGACTCATCTTTGTTTTCTTGTTTGAAAACTACCAGTTGAACTAAAGCAGTGTGTTGGACTTGTGGAGTTATCACTCGAACATAATAAGCTAATCCGCCCTCTTCTTGATTTCAGGTTATTTGCTTGTTAGATAATTTGTAACTTGTTTTCCTTTGTTGTAATTGAAGTTTAAAATAACGGAAACGAGCCTCGAGGTGTTTTCCCTTTGCCTCATGAGGCGTAAGCCTCGAGGCGAACCGAGGCGTAAGCCCGAGGCGCAATCAAAAAATAAATATAAAAATTATGTATCTTATAAAAAAATAAAATAATTGACCTAGAAAAGTCTAAAACATAAAAAACACACATCAAAAATTAAGTGACCCAAAAGGTCTAAAACACCAAAAAAAAAAAAAAACACCCTAAACCACCTGAGGCGCACATTTTCTTAGCGCCTCAGCCCTTAGAGGTGTACGTACAAACTAAACCCCATGAGGCGCGCCTCACCCATTTTTTTAAACCATGGTTGTAATCATTTACTTACCTAATTCCAGTTAAAATGTACTGTTTCTTATAATCTATTATGCAGGGCCATGGCTGAGTTACATATTCTTAGGCTATTTGGTAATCCACTTGAATTTCTTCCTGACATTTTACCTTTGCATCAACTCCGCCACCTTTCTCTTGCAAACATTCGTATCGTGGCTGATGATTATCTTAGATCAGTGAATGTTCAGATAGAGGTACTGAACGGTGATAACAATCTTCAATATATTTTCTCCAATTTAGACAACTAAAAACCAACATGTTTTTGGTAATCATGCAGACGGAAAACAGCTCTTACTTTGTTGCATCAAGGCACAAACTGAGTGCATTTTTCTCTCTTATATTCCGTTTCTCCTCATGTCACCATCCTTTGCTAGCATCTGCATTGGCAAAGATGATGCAGGATGAAGGAAACCGTGTAGTCATTGGTAAAGATGAAAATGCAGTCAGACAGCTCATAAGCATGATAAGCAGTGAAGACCAACATGTGGTAAGTTAGGTTCTCAATGACTTCTTGTTTATTTGAAGTCTGGTTCCAAGTTTCCGTATTCTATTTCAGGTTGTGGAAGCTTGCTCTGCGCTTACTTCTCTTGCCTCAGATGTATCTGTGGCACTTCAGTTGATGAAATGTGACATCATGCAACCCATCAAAAGAGTACTTACATCCAATGGTCCTCAAGAACTAAAATCTGTTTTGCAAGTTGTGGGCAGGTTGGGTTTTGTCTCTGATATAGTTGCCCAGAAAATGCTTAGCAAGGATGTGATAAAATCATTAAAATTGTTATGTGCCCACAAAGATCCTGAGGTATGCCTGTTAAGTTTTAATTGTGTAAGCCTTATATATGAATTTCTGCATGGCTATCTGAATTAAGGTTATCATCAGGTACAAAGGTTAGCTCTAATAGCTGTTGGAAACTTAGCTTTTTGTCTGGATAATCGCCGAATTCTTGTTGCTTCTGAAAGTTTACGAGATCTTCTTTTGAGGCTTACACTTTCACTTGAGCAACGTGTGAGCAAAGCTGCCGCTCGTGTTCTGGCAATTCTTGGTTGGTTTGAGTGATAATAATTTCTAAAAATAAAAATTCAGTGTATAAAATTTGGTTCCGTCTGTTGGCTACAGGGGAGAATGAGAGTCTAAGACGTGCTATCAAAGGAAGGCAGGTCCCAAAGCAAGGATTGAGGATACTTGCAATGGATGGTGGTGGGATGAAAGGTCTTGCTACTGTTAAGATGCTTAAAGAAATTGAAAGCGGTACTGGAAAACAGATACATGAGATGTTTGACCTAATATGTGGCACGTCAACTGGCGGCATGCTGGCGGTTGCTCTTGGAATAAAGCTAATGTCTTTGGAGCAATGTGAAGACATATACAAAAATCTTGGTAAGTCAAATGCTTTGTATATACAATTTAAAGGGTTGTTTTATAAGTTGCTTTACAATCTTACAGGAAAACTTGTTTTTGCTGAATCTGTTCCTAAGGATAACGAAGCAGCAACTTGGAGAGAGAAGTTGGATCAGCTTTACAAGAGCTCGTCACAAAGTTTTAGAGTTGTTGTGCATGGATCTAAAGTATGTGTTTCTTCTTTTTAAATGTGTTTTTTTAATTATAATCGACAGTTAATATTGTTTCAAGAAAAGTAAACTAGTTACAACTTTGTCCAGCACAGTGCAGATCAGTTTGAGAGGCTGTTGAAGGAGATGTGTGCTGACGAGGATGGGGATCTGTTAATAGATTCATCAGTGAAGAGAATTCCTAAAGTTTTTGTGGTATCCACGTTAGTCAATGTGGCTCCAGCCCAGCCATTTATATTTCGCAATTATCAGGTGTCTACCAATGCTGTGTTATCGCTAATTATAAATATGCATTCACATTCACTTGTCATTTGCTTCTTAATTAATCATTGATATTTCCATTCAAACTGTAGTACCCTGCTGGTACACCGGAAATCCCTTTGACGATGTCAGAAAATATTTCATCAAATGGACCTGGAACAGCAACTACTGGTGCTCAAGTTGGATATAAAAGGAGTGCGTATATGGGAAGCTGTAGACATAATTTGTGGCAAGCTATAAGAGCATCATCTGCAGCTCCATATTATCTTGAAGATTACTCTGATGGTATTAAGTAGTTATTAATGGTGTAAATGTATATTATAGCTTTTAGTTCTTATGTAACTAAAAGTCTAAAACACTCTGCAGGTGTTCTTCGCTGGCAAGATGGTGCTATTGTTGCGAATAACCCTACTATATATGCAATACGAGAAGCACAGCTTCTATGGCCAGATGCAAAAATTGACACATTGGTTTCAGTTGGTTGTTCTTCTGTTCCAACTAAGGTAATTGTACCTTATTTCACTTGGCGATACCAATATATAAAACCCGAAAACCCTAATTTTATTTAATTGTGAATCTAGGCTCGTAAAGGTGGATGGCGTTATTTGGACACTGGTCAAGTGTTGATTGAGAGTGCTTGCTCAGTTGAACGGGTTGAGGAAGCATTGAGCACATTGTTACCTATGATTCCTGAAATACACTATTTTCGGTTCAATCCAGGTGCCATATCCTAGTTCTTGAAATCAGAATTAGTTGTAAAAGCACCCTTTAAAAAATGTTACATTTTCATTTAATACAGTTGATGAACGGTGTGATATGGAGTTGGATGAGACGGACCCCACTGTGTGGCTCAAGTTAGAGGCAGCAACAGATGAGTATATCAATAACAATTCTCCTGCCTTTAAAAAGGTTTGTGAGAAATTGCTGCTGAGCTGTAGTGATGAAAAGCTGCCAGATAACCTCAACTCGCAGCAGCTTTTAAAGGCAAAGGGGCCAAATACTGGTATAATTGCTAAACTTAAGTCTGTTTGATTTAATGGAAAGGAATGACAAAAGAATGGAATGGACAAGGTAATGGAATGAGTGAAGGTTGGATCCTTTACGTTCCATTATCTTGTTTGGTTGGTATGTTCGAATGGAAAGGGCCATTCAAATAAGTTTTTCAATGTGTGTTTTTATTTTACTTTTTTCTAGCTTTCTCCCCCTAGGATTATCAATAGAGACATGCCATGTCAAAAAAAAAAAGCAAATTATTTATTTATATTTGATTTAATAAATATTACTTTGTAATATTTTTTTATTATACGTTTAGTTCTAGTTTTACTTATATGTAGTACATAGTTACTAAAATTACGAAACTTGACATCTTCAAAAGTAAAAATAAAATGAAATAAATAAAAGATTAAAAATTCTCAATTCTCAAATTAGATCATAACAAAAAAAAAATATTTACTTTGGAAAAAACTAAACAATGTAGATTTAAGTTTAAACGGATTTGTGTTATTATTGAAAAAAGAATAGATTGCGTTGTATACTTTTATTCCATTCCTTGAGGGTATAAACAAAAAACACCCTCCCCCAAGGAGTGAAGGAATCCACTCCATTCCTACATGGTAAAGACACTTTCTTTCGTTCATTAGAAACGACCCAATTCCATTTTTCCATACCGATCACACACTGGCTTTAGTATATGATTACGAGTTACTGATTAGTGTTGCACCATCTCATAATTAATTTGATATTTTTAACATCCAAATTCCCATATTTCATATCAACAGGTGAAAATGGTCCATCTTTAGGGTGGAGACGTAATGTTTTGCTAGTCGAAGCTTCTCACAATCCAGATTCTGGAAGAGTATTTAACCATGCTCGTTCACTTCAAACATTTTGTTCTGATCACAATATAAGATTATCTCTTCTGAATGCTGCATCAGGCACACTTAATATTAAGTCCAACCCAGGATCATCTTTTCCCACACCGTTCACATCACCATTATTCACCGGAAGCTTCCCATCAAGTCCTCTTCTTTACAGTCCCGATTTTGGAAGTCATAGGGTTGGCAGAATTGAATCAGTACCACATTTAAGCCTTGATGGATTTCATTCAGGAAGAACTTCTTCCCCTCCGGAATCGCCAACAGTACCCAGACAGCTGTCAGCACCTGTTACGTTGTTGCTAAAAAAGTTACAGAATTCACCACAGGTTGGAGTTGTTCACTTGGCTCTCCAAAATGATACCACTGGCTCAGTTTTAAGGTCATTGCTTTACTTTAAGGAAGATCGTTAATTTTTATTATCTGCAAAAAAATTCTATGATCTAAGTTTCTGTATTATTGTTATAGTTGGCAAAATGATGTATTTGTGGTGGCGGAACCCGGAGAACTGGCTGACAAGTTTCTGCAGAATGTCAAATACAGTCTGTTGTCAATGTTAAAAGGCAGACGCAGAAAGTACACATCAGCGATTACCAATATCTCTAGTGTTTCCGAATTGGTTGCCTGTCGGCCTTATTTCCAGATTGGTGGAGTTGTTCATCGTTATATAGGACGCCAGACCCAAGTATGCTTATGCTGCTTTATTAATCTCATTTGGTTATTAAAGATTTATCTCAAAAGTAACTGTTTGTATCTTAATGATTGATGGAGGTGATGGATGATGACCAAGAAATTGGGGCTTACATGTTCCGCAGGACAGTTCCTTCTATGCATTTAACTCCTGAAGATGTTCGTTGGATGGTATGTTTTTAGATATCATACTTTATTTATATAAAAAAGGTCTACTTTGGTTTAGTTATTTAGTTTTTTTGGTTAAATTCATTGGAAATTCTGTAGGTTGGTGCTTGGAGAGATAGGATAATAATATGCACATGTCTATATGGTCCTTCACCAGCTCTAATAAAGGCATTCCTAGACTCTGGTGCTAAAGCTGTCATATGTCCATCATCAGAGCCCCAAGAAATGCAGTTGACCACGTTTCACGGGTCAGCTGAATTTAACGATTTAGAAAACGGCAAGTTTGAAATTGGAGTAGACGATGGAGATGATGAAATTACAGAACCCGTCAGCCCAGCAAGCGATTGGGAAGACAGTGAAACCGATAAAAGTACTGATAAAGGGATGTTAGTTTGGGACAACGACGAGGAGGAACTGTCTGTATTCGTGTGCCAGCTGTATGATTTGATATTTATGAGTGGTGCTCGAGTTAACGTTGCCTTACAACAAGCTCTTGCAGCTCACCCAACAATAAGGTATTCGTGTCATTTCCCTCGTGTACCTTAACCTTGTAATATGAATTACATGACATATATATAAAACAAAAAAGACGATTTAAAGAACCATATAGTAGAGAAACTATAGATGAAGAGACTGTTTCTGTGGCTCGAACCTATGACATTCCGGCTGCAAGGCTTGAGAATATAGAAAATAGACAAATGAAGAATAATGTAAGTTGAAAAGAGATTCATCCCATTTTTAGAGGGTTATATCACGAATATAAGTCGTAAACTTGTACTTCTGTTGCTTTTGCACTGAATTAGTTGTATTTGGTTAATGTTTTAACTATGGTTCCCTTATCAATGAAGCCACATACTACAGTTTTATTTAGGGGCTATAGCTAGCTCATTGATTGTGTTCAAGGCCAATAATCATGACCCATTCGTCGATAAATGGGTTGATTTGGGTAAATAAAATTTGCGTATGAGTTCATTTGGGTCAACTCAATTATCAAATTATACGACGGGTCACTTTTATAAAACTTGCTGAACTTGCATTAGGTTCAAATGGTTTGTAACTTGTAATGTTCTGACTGTGTGGTTCACTCCTAAATCACCCTTTTAAATATCTCATAAAACTTGATTAACATTTTAATAATATTAAGTTTCTAGTAATTGAACTGCTTTTATTATATAAAAAGTTGTTTTGTGAACATTGTTTAAAAGTGAAGGAATAATAGAAGTTGCACAGGCATGAGTGTGATGATTATGCCAAAAGGAAAGAAAACATCTCATTACTCACTTTATCAAAGGCATTATAACTTTAATAGACATGAGATATATTGCATCTCATGTACAAAGCAAAAGAAGTGCATTACACCAAAAGCAATCTTTTCCAACATTAGATAAACACAATGAACACCACCATCTTGCCGGAAAAGATGGGCGGTGTTGATCCTGTTCCGATTGAGGTAGGGGCATGCGGTACAGTGGGAAGCCTTGTAATGAGGGAGATCGAGTATTTCAGAAGACTCGAGTCTGAAATGGGTGGAGGTGGCGATAATGGAAAGTGTTCGGTAAAAGACTCTAGAAAACCTCACAAGCGTTGTGATGATGATGGTGGTTCTAGTTTTTGGCACAGTTTCGGTTTCTTGACCATCATATGGCGAAGGGGGAAGAGCAAAGGTGGTGGTAGCGGTAGGTTTTTACCTAGAATGTGCACCACTGTACATGTCTCTGTGAGCCGCCACCACAACCGCCACAAGGTAAGCAAGGTTCCGAGCTTCAGTTACCAAAATCTTAAAGATGAAGTTAACCGATTCGAGGTTTAAAAGAAGTTTTAGAAATTCAACAGCATGCAACATACATGTATTTTTGTTTCACAATCTATGTAAAGCATATATATTTCCTTTCTTTTTATATGTTCAAATATTTGCTCAAAGAGAGACCAAAAGGTCATCTCTTCTACTAGCTAAACTATGCTATACTAACGCGTGCTTTATGCATCGAACGCTGTACATTATTCCGTTCATGATTGGTTAAACTCTCGACGACTATTCATCAGCATTGCTCGGTTCATGGTCATCTTGAGCAATGGCTAGGTAATCGAGAGCCACCACAACGTCGCTTATGTAGGGCCTTGTGCTAGCTTCTTCTTGTAGACACATTGATGCAATCGCGACGGCTTGTTGTAAAGAATTTAGTGGGTAATTACCATCTAGCAAGGGATCAGCCACCATTGGAAGCTTACTATGTTCTTTAAGCAAAGGTTTTGCCTACAATAGAGATAACACTTCATAAGTCATGTATTAGTTATATGATAACACCAACCATTGCGGTTGGTGGTCCAGCGGCAAGACAAAATCTTTTAATACACTTAATGTTAGGTCTTGGGTTCAAGTCTCACAAGTAGCAAGAAATTCACCGTTCAAAAAAAAAAACGATAACACCACATTTTTTAGTCGAACTTACCCATATAACGAGGTTTTGCTCTTCGGCTGGTCTTTTGTCATCAATAACTCTTCTTCCCGAGATTAACTCCAGGAATACAACGCCAAAGCTATAAACGTCTGATTTTGTTGTTAATTCTCCACTCATAGCATATTCAGGAGAAGAATAGCCGCGTGCCTCCATCACTCTAGTCGAAATATGATCTTCTCCTTGTTTTCGGCGAATCTTTGTTGGCCCAAAGTCGGAGAGCTTAGGATTCATATCTTCGTTGAATAACACGTTTACTGATTTTAGATCTCGATAAATAATTGGCGGGTCAACCACGTTATGCAGGTATTCGAGCCCTTTCGCCACTCCTTTCGCTATCATCATCCTTGTATGCCAATCGAGTGGTGCCTTCTTCTCATCCAAATCTTTACACACAGAAAGAAAACAAATAAAAGATACAATAAATAGGACAACATACCTGAAACTTATAACACTTTTTATTTAAAGTAACTGATTATTTACCAAAAAGATGATCATCTAATGAACCATTTGCCATGTATTCATAGACCAACAACCTTTGATGCCCATTCACACAATATCCTACAAGATTGACTAGGTTGGGGTGTTGAACGCGACCAATTGTCAGAACTTCGGCTAGAAACTCACGATTTCCTTGTACTTTGATCATATCAAGTTGCTTAACCGCGACAACCTACACATGAGTTTACAATATCAACCCACAACGTCATCATGTGATCTACAACGATAGAGCGAAAGAAAGATATAATACTTGGTTGTTGTCTCCAAGGTGACCCTTATAGACCCTCCCGAAACCACCTTTGCCCACGAGCAAATCAGGGTTGAAATTTTCCGTTGCGTGGGCCAGGTCATGAAATGTGTAGGCCTTCGCTACAACCTCTGAATTCGCATGTTTACGCACCTCATTGGCTACCATCTTTTGCGCGACATTTTCTGTTAACATAACCACATAAACAAAGAACAAAAATATCTGCATACGCGCAAATGAAACACAAACATACAAAATACTAACCTGTTGGCATGTCATTTTCGTCGTCTTGACTCATCTTGTCAATCTCCGGATGTGCATACACATATCATATCATATCTTTTCGTTGATCTTTGTTTTAACGCAATGCTGCGAACCTCTTTTCTTGTCGAAAACTAGATTGTCATTGTACGAGGATTCAGAAATGTTCTTAGAAACAAAGATGTCACATATGAATTAGAAACCATACATAAAAAAGATTGATTAATTAAGTTTGTCTGAAAATGAAAGGGTGGGAGCAAAATTCGGACAGTTTGTTAATTAACTACTTTATTTATCATTTTATTATTATATGCTTTTTAATAAAGATTAAAAAGTTTAAAAAATTAAAGGACCAACAGGGTTTGAACCTGACGTGAATCGAACACGCAACCTTCTGATCTGGAGTCAGACGCGCTACCATTGCGCCACAGATCCTGTTGTGTTGTATCTGTCTTTGAAACTTTATATTATCATCATATTTCCATTTAATTAAACTTTATAACGTTTAATTTATTTATTATTATTTTTTTAATACTCATTTTTTTTAATAATAACAATATTCTTCCATTAAAAATAAATGATAAATTACATAAGGACCGTAGGTAGCGAACAGCAAGCTGCGCCGCCACCCCTTTATTCATATGATGAAAATTTATAAGTGTAAATAATATTTTTATCACGTGGATTTTTGCACAAGGATTATAAGAATATTTATAACGTTTAAACGTTTTGGCCTGAACCCGGTTTTGTTGTACACCTCTAGCGAGATCTCTGGAATAAAGATCAAAGCAAAAGACCGGACATAGAGTGGATCAGTTTCGGTCTTTTTGGGTTGTGGCAGACCGAACCCATTTATGTTTTTTTTTTTAATCAAACAAATTTTCATTTCTAAAACTTGTCAAGTTACATTAAAATAGAAGGTAGACGGGTAACAAATTGCACTACCACCCCTTTCTGAATTGGTTTATAAATCTTGCTTTTGAGACGTTTTTTGTCGGCCTATAGGAACGGAATGATTTGTAATCTGTTGGGTTTATCCTCGCCTCAAGCTACATCGAAATCGGCTTTTATAAAATCTTGAAAATTCGAACCTGAAGACCAGACCAGACCAAACCATGTACTGTAACGGGTCGGCCTTGGTCCAGGTTCTTGGGTAATTCGGTATGAAACAGCTGATTGAGATCGAAACTGTACCGCCCTATTCGTTAGCATCAATTCGGCCTGCAGGTGGACTTTGAGCAGGCTTTAGTATATACAGATTTACTGTTCCTAGTAGCATTTTACACTAACAAATTGGAACATTTATGGGCAATAAGCTGCTGCTGCGCCTGATAAAGAAGAATACCACTCATTATACTATTTTCTTTTCGAAATTTCTTTACAAATCATCATAAAATTATATGCACTTCGCTACCCTTACGACATCTAGAAAAAAAGATTTCTACATGAAATTCTCTTTATAACTTCCATTGATCTGATCATCGTCTGATTTCATCGACAGGTGGGGCTGCAAATCTCACTTCTGCTGGACGCGCTACTACCACAGAGTCATCAGCAAACAGGTTTTTGATAAATAACGGGGTTTTCAGGGGTCGTCGTCCGGTCATTTTCGGATACACGTCTTCAAGGAAATAGTATGCATGACCAGCTATCATTCCCTGTAATTTTCAACAAATTAATTATTTTTATTTTAACTGTCACATTCTATATCCTTGGAAAGTTTCTAAATTACAATCATGAATTTATGATAATGTTTATTTGGGTCCAAATGGTTACTATTGGAGGGTACTTGACATATTTATTTTCATGGCTGCGTGGTGTAGGGCGTTATTGCACCAGACCACCTCAGTTGAAAATCAAATGGCGCCCCTCCCTATTTCCTGAGCGCCATTGACCAATTGTGAACACAATAATGACGGTTAGCGGGGTGGTCTGGTGGGCCCCCTTTGATTCAGCCAATCAATTTTTTTTCTTTTTCCTTTCCCTTTTTTTTAATTAAAGGGGCGTTATTCTATTTCCGGGGTGTTTTGGAATAGGGGAATAAAGCCCCCTTTTGACGTGGCGCTGAGGTGGCAGAATGGAGGCCCTAGGGGCTCCATTCCGCACCATCCAGCCTTAACAGCATGAAACATATAAAAACAAATATTAGGGACTTACAAGTAGATCCACCCAAGCACTAGCACCAACAAGAACAGAGAATCCCAACAAAACCTGCAGGCGAATAACAAGATTAACAATCTTTAAACTCAAATTGTATTTTACATCGTTTAGGTTTTAGAAAACCGAAGATCAAAGATTAACACCTTTGTTTCTAGGTGAAAAAAAATACATATTAATTAAGACCATTCGAGCATTTTATGCAAACTCGAGTTAAAGATTCGTAAGGAAATTCACATTTTGAGAATTATATCGTTTTTATTTCTCGTCAAATTAAGTAAATGGAATCACGTATTGACAGGAACTTACCCATGGTAAGTAAGCAGCTGTAAACGTAAAGAGGCCCAAGAAGCTCATATGAATATATGGATTTTGCTTGCTCCATACGTAAACCTAAGAAGCAAAAGAAAAAAATAAAGAATTTTAAACTCAAGTAACTCAAAAATGTTACAGTTAAGTAATTGTAGAACCGAATTAATACATTACCATCATAAAAGTTAGTGAATTGCTAAGAAAAATAATCTTAGCGAAAGATTCTGATACGTAAGGTATCATCCCTCCAACAAGTACGATAGTGGTCAAGACAGTCGACCCAAATAAGAGCATATAAAAGAAATCAGCAGTCCTTCCCCTGAAAGAATTTTCTTCTAGAAGTTTGCAGTATCGAGCCAGAAAGAACATGTGAAACAAGAAGTCCAAGTCTGTAAAACAAATACGTTATCATGTTAGTTCAAGATGATGAAAATGGATACGCTAGTATTTTCTTTACTCCTAGAAAACGTAACATGTATACTTATTGAAAAATATATCTTTAGCAATATCAGTTTAAAACTTAAATGCACATATACTAACATAAACAAAAAATCATAGGCACGTCTCGACAGTGGTTGTTGTTTAAACAATGGTTGATTACATTTTACAAATTACAATCCTTGTTTCTATGACAAAAAAACGGACCCAAATTGGTTGAGGACGTTTAAGAACAACGAACACTTACCCATCTTCCGGAAATAAAGAAAATTGGTGACCAGCCGCCAGATTTGGTATTGCTTCACAACAAGGTTAGGATTCAAGTACAAGTTATACGGAGAAATGATCTGCACAAAGTAACAAAAATAAGGTTAAAGAGGTATACTCCTATCTTTACTTTCCTTGCATATTTATATAAAATGCCACACATAAAATCATCATAATGACGAGTACATGCTCGGGAGCAGCTTCATGGATGGTTACAACAGTTTCCCTATGTCATCTTTATAATTATCCTAAAAATGTTCAATGGTATTAGTCTAAAATCCTGAACTTGAATAAGTTTCGCCTCCGATAACATACAATCAACTCAAAAAATTCACTCCATTCAAAGTTCATAAGCCCTATCATCAAATCCTAGTGTGTTCCTATTCTTTGTAGCCTAGTTAAGTGAGTTAGTGCTCCATGATCATGTTAGTTACTTCATTGTCTTTTTATTTGTAAGCCTATATAAAAGGACCTCGTGCGTTTATTAAAGTATGAATGAAATATAGAAATTGCTCTAAACGAGTGTCTCCGTTCTTGCCTAATTCTTGGGAGATTGACCATCTCGAAACGGTCTTTATCATCGCATAAATGAAGTTCTTAAGCCATTAGACACCAAGAAACCACTAGAAAAAGACAATCTTTTTTTTTGAACGGTGACTTTCACATGAATGACCCAATGTCACAATGCCTAATCGGCAGCCCTAGCCAACGTCTGCCCCAAACTACGTTGTCTTAACCGGGCCCGCGCTGGTGATTCAATTCCTCAAAAGATCCCCTCTAGTTTTTCATCCAATTGAATTCATGTATCTCAATGCACAATATCAACCAAAAATCTTATTCTTCCACACAAAACTAAAAAAAATAAATACCCTTTAAACCTAATAAGACTAAATTCCTGCATATCATATCATATATATATATATATAAAAAAAAAAAAAAAAACTTATTTTTCCTACTTTACAAAACCAACAAACCCAAGAATTCAAATCTTTAAAACATTTACATAATACCCAAATCACACAATCAAATAAAACAACACCCATCTCATAACCCACATAAAAAAAAACACTTTAGGCCTAAATAACCTAATAAATTAATAAATCAAGAATCATCATTCAAATATTCCTAAAACCAAAAACCCACAAAAAAAATAAAAACTTTAAGGCAATACAACCTCAAGAGAACAACCAATGGTTGTAACAATTGCTGCAGTGAGATAAGATCGAGTGATAACAGGCATCTGTTTGTACCAATCTTCAACAGCTTGTGCCATTTTTTTAACCTTGATACAAAAAGACTGATCTGATGTAATGTAATGTAGAGAGAGATGGGTGTGGATGGATCTTGGAGTTATTAGAGAGAGAAATGTACAAGTAGTGATGCACGATGTACTGGTGAATAAAAAGTTTCAAAGATGGTGTGTTTTTGTGTATTAATAATGGAGTTATTTGTTTTTAAGAAAGTAGTCGATTAGGCGCGTGATGTGTACGTACCAATTATAGATGGTTGTGACGTGGTGTAACCTATCACATGGTTTGGGAATAGGATCATGATCGTGTGAAATAAAACATTTAATTTTTTTTTTTAACGTGTAACAAACATTTCTGCCCGACTGTATATGGGAGTCCCACACTATGAACAAACCCTCACGACCAATCCAATGGAGGGCTCATACGTATCTCGGACGGCTGACGTTTTGTACCCTCATAGCGTCAGGAACACCGTCCTCACCGACGTTATGGGGGCGCTATGGGGTAAAGCGTTATGGTGGTAGCGAGAGGAAGCCATGTCAATTGGAAGGGGATGAAGGGCTAATGGTGATGTTGAAGGTTGCTGAAGATTATGCAACAACTTCGATGATTGCAAGCCATGATATTATTATTATTAAAGCCTCATGAAATCCTCCACTACACATACACTTAGTGTAAATAAGTTACGACTCGTGTTACACACAGTTTAACAAATGAAAATAGTATCAAATCTTCATCCATCACTAATATTGTGTTCTTGAGTTCACTTAATGAGAGAAAATAAAAGAAATGGAAGAAAAGAAAAGTTTGGTTATGTTGCAGAGTTTATTTTTAAGGAAGGAAATGAAAGGATGAAGAGAAATGTGTGTTTCAAAGATTTTTTTTTTTATAGAAGGAAAAGAAGGGGAAATTGGGCAAATCGAAAAGAAGTGGAAGAAAAGAAAAGAAAAAGAAAAAGGAGGTATTGAGTGGAAAAGAAAGGAAAGGAAATTTATCCATTTTGTTTCTTTTGTTTTCCCTTGTTAAGTGAACTCGGAAAAAAAAAAGTGAACTCGGAAACATAGGGTAAGCAAATTATCCAACTGTTTACCATAAATACATTTGTATTTTACCTCTTGTTTGTATAGTAACATGCAACTATCATGCTATATACAAAGCTAATTATTCTTTTGAATCTTGAAGTTGAAAGTCATTTGACAATCAAAAGCTAGCCATACACAAAAACCCAACATCAGCATCTTGACCAGAACAAACCTGGGCTTAGATTACACATATGATGTGTACATCATGTTGACAATTTCTAACCTCGAAGATTGAAACGTGGAAAACAAATACATTTATCTACAACATGCAGGCATATAAAAAACCTTGAATATAAATAGCAGAATTAGTGGGTTATTACTTATTAATCAACATCTAGATTGATTATAAGTTGGACTCCCAACTTTGGTAGTGAGGATTGGAGTCATAACCTGATAAAAAAAAAAAAAGGTTATATTATGTTAATTTTAAAAGAAGTAATGGATTTAAATAATCTAAAGTATTGACTATTGGCCAGTCCTAACTAATGAAATATGTGCTGACGACCCACCTTTCAAGATACAGGGGATGAGGATGGGATATGGATTCTATGTTTTTTTGTCGTTTTCCCTCAAACTTGAGAATGGGTTGGGGATGGAAGATAGGATATACGGGATCCATTGGGGCTTTATGTGAAGAAAAAAAAAACCACTATCATGTAGGCGTCACGTAAGCACACTTTTTTTTTCATTTCACACTACCAAGATGTTTTGTGGGGGTGGGGAGTAGTCCATAATATTGAATATTGGATGTCTGATGATCGATTAAACAACATTAAAAAAATTACATTTTATACTACAAACAAGCTATACTATTTACCGGTTAAATATTAGTTCACGAAACGCAGTTTCCTCCTGATTTTTTTTACTAAAAACATAGTCAATCCTCCCGTGTGTTTACTCTTGATTTTTAGCCTAAAAACTAGAGCATTTCTTGGCTTATCACACACAAGATTTAAATACACACCTGATGAAAACAGTTAACATAATAATACTTCTTGACAATACTCAACACGATATATATGTATCAAAGTCGTCATTTGATTATTTAAATACATAGTCATATTCTCTAATTAATAGTCCATAGGTAAAACCCACCATGTGGACTAGTGCATGGCCAAAGAAAGTCCATGAAATTAACTATATAGCATATAGTACCACATAAACTTCAAATGCAAGTCCATAAAAACAGGTTGAAGAAGATGCAAAGACACTTCTACAAACATTTGTTTTCTATGACCACATGGTTTCTTTTAAGAGGGTTGACTCGGACTAACAAACCTTGATCAAATTCTGGCATTGGAACTCTCTTGAAGGATTCGTCTTTCTTAAGTAGCTCCCAAGTAAAGCTTGTCACTAGACGATGCATCATGACTAATGTTTCCATTTTTGCAAGTTCAATACCAGGACACATCCTCGGCCCAGCTCCAAACGGCACATAACTAAAAGGTGGTGGTGTGTGTTTCTCATAGCGAGTAGGGTCAAATATGGTTGGATTTTGGAAAATGCTATCATCCATATGCGTCATGGAGGCTGATAACAACACCTAGAAACATATAATTATATGAATTCAATTATCTAAGGTTTTGTATCTTAAATCCCAATTGATTAATCAATTATGTCATACCTGCCATCCTTTTGGAATTATAAATCCTTCATACTCAATATCTTGCTTAGCTCGTCTGAAGCTTAAACTTACAGGAGGGTATATCCGCATCATCTCAGTTGCTACTCTCCATGTATACTTCATCTTGGTGAGGTCTTCCCGTGTTAAAGCTTCATTGGATACTTTATTACTCGCAATTTCTTGTTGTTCTGTGATCTCAAATAAATAACCTTAGTTTGATAGAAGAATTTGAATTGATTTCTATTCGCATTAATGTTTCTTACATGCATAAACAATATATATATTAACACTAAGGCCATGGGGTATACATTAACACAAACGACATTAAATTAAGGTGACATGGTGTGTTAATGGGCGTTGCACATCACTCCCTCCTTGCGTTAAAGGGCGTTAAAGATATTATTTGTTAACATGTTAGCGAGATATTAAGAAAATGAATTAATATTGTTTCTTTTTTTTAAACCAAAAATCACTAAATAATAGGGTTAGATGGATTAACAAGATTAAACCATTCTTTGAGATGATGTGGAGTGAAATGAGAAAAAGTTTGTGATTGTAGTTGAAAAGAGTTAAAGTATACCCAACGGCCTAAGCTCCCGAACTATACATGTTTGACATAAGTGGGTGCATTTTTAGAGGGTGTTTGGGATTGAGTTTCAAAACAACTTATTGACTTATTGGCTTTTCCAAGAAGCCAATAAGTCAATAAGCTGTTTGTGTAACCTAAAAGCACTTTCTGTTTTGACTTTTGGCTTTTAAGGGTGGAAAAGTTGTTTTTGAAAAGTTAGAAATCCTGGCTTTTGACTTTTGGAAAAAAATTTTTACAAATTTACCACCCATAAAACCAATATTCACAATAAGTTAAGCAAAACACTTGAAAAAAAGACAATCTATTGACTTTTTGACGTTTCTCATCCCAAAAGCTAATCCAAACACTTTTTTTAAAACTCCTTTTCAAAAAGTCATAAGCCAATAAGCACTTTTGACCAAAACCACTTTTACATTTCCAAACTCAATCCCAAACACCCTCTTAATATATGTTTATTCAATTATAACAACAAAAATTGGGACAAAACGGTTTACCTTGAACTATAGTGGAATAGATAGATTCATTATTAGCTAAAAGTCTAATCAAGAAGGTAAGAAGGACTGAGGTTGTGTCATATCCGGCAATCATCACAACGACGATGTTGTCAATTATCTCCTCCTCAGACATCATTGTTGAGCCATCATCATCACGAATGCTGAGTAACAAAGTTACTAGATCTTTATGAGGATCACTCGGCTGATTTTTATCCTCAAGTGCCTCTCTTTTCTCGCGTATAAGATGCATAAGCATTGGTACAAGTTTCTTCCTTGCTATGATGCCGCGACTATATTGAGTGAAAGGTAAATTGATTGGAATTGACAGCACACCTTCAATCATATCTTGGAAAAGTGGTAGCATTTTTTCTCTTTTGGGTCCTCTTTCAATCCCAAAAAGAAGCGAACAAATTACGTTGAATGTTAAGATCTTGATCATGGGTTGCACCTACACAATTGTAATTTAGAATGTTAATAACTCTAGGTGCAAGATGAGATAAAATTAAGGTGTAATAAAATTTGCCGTCCAAAAGGGTTATGGGATTCATACACCCTGTGACGTCACATTCTAGGGGTGTGACATCACATTCTGGGGTATGTGGCAGCCTCCTATTGGTATGTGATGTGGGCCAGGGTGTATGAATCCTAAATAGGGGGTGTATGAATCCTAATTACCGTCCAAAAAATAACTCTAGTGCAATATATTTGTACACGAGATAATTAATAAAACTAATAAAGTACAATTATTAACCTGGACTTCATGTTTCCCATGCCAATGAGTTAGAAGATGATGTTGGACTTCTTCATCTACTTTTGCAACATATTGCTTCAATACTTCAAGCTTAAGAAATGAACCTAGGGCCGCTCTAACTCGTTTGTGATCATTACCGGACAACTCGATTATATTTTTGGAACCCAATATCCTGCTGACTGATGGTGGTTGAGTGTTGGTAAGTAGATTCCCATCACAAGTGTATATGAACTTATTCGCGGTTGGACCATGCAAAGCAACCGTTGGGTATCCAAAAAGACTTGCTTTCCAAACCGGGCCATGGTTTGTTATTCTTTCTCGAAACCATTTATCGACTTGGTCGTCTTTCAAGGCCTTTAAAAGGTCGAGGCTTTGCCCTATCACCGGGAACCCCAACGAACCCGGTGGTAGTCGATTGTTATACTTGTTATGCCGGAACAGGAAAAAACTGGGAATCAAAATCAATATTAACAATAGAGATATAAAAATTATAAATTCCATGGCCTAAAAACACAAGATAGCTAGTATGAGAAAAATCCTTGTATATATAAACAATATTGTCATTTAATGCAAATTGCATATCAGTGGAAAAGATCCATTTTTCATCAAACTTTCCGGAACACATATTTAAGATGTAAAACTTTATATTATAATCCTGATCATGTGGCCTAGTGGTAAAAGGGCCGGTTTTCTCTTTGGGGGAGCCGGGTTCGATTCCCACAGGAGGCATGTGATGGATACCCCACTCTTGTGGTGGGGTAGGTGGTTGGGAAGTGATGGAGAGACCCTTGTGGTCATGGGTTCGACTCCTGATCCCTCCAGGTTTTACCGGTTCACTACCATCGTGCCTTCGGGCGGGTTTGTGGGCCGACTTTTCCCTGGAACAGGAGACGAGTGGGCCGAAGGGCTCTGTACGGACTAGAGGCCGTCTGGGGCCCTTTCGGCCATTGGGGGCCGCGTACAGAGTACCCGGCAATACTTTAGTTGATCGTTAAAAAAAAAAAAACTTTATATTATATATAGTGTTTTACGTATTTGGACACTATTGTCAAGGTATAATAATGAATAAGTCCTTGACGGACATTGATTGTTAATGAAATTTTGTCATGGGTGAAAGATGAAAACAAGGCTCTGATTTTTTAAAATAGATTTTGAGAAGGCTTTCAAACCATATCAATTGGAGCTTTCTTGATTCAATAAGAGCAAATGAACTTTATGATTAAATGGATAATAGTATTCTTTCATCGGCCATGTCTTCGATCCTTTTGAATAGTTCACCATCTTTTGAGTTCAATTATTAAAGGGGTTTAAGGCAGGGTGATCCTCTCTCTTCTTTCTTGTTTATTATCTGCATGGCAGTTTTTTTTAAGATGATGAACAAGGCCAATACATCGGGTATTTTTCAAGGTTTCACAACGCCAAAAAATGGTCTGATTATTTCCTATTTTCTATTTGCGGTTGACGCCATTCTCATTGGATAATGGTCTAGCTTGGAAAGATCGGTGTATGTTTCATTTTTAGGTTATTTTTTTTGTTGTAGTTTTTTGTCCTCTAGCTTCTTGTTAGTTGTAGTCATTTTACCATTTTGTTTTGAAATAATTTATTGAATAAAACAAAAATAAATTAAAATAACTAAAACCTAAAACCTCCGACAACCACCACACCACCTGCCACCACCCAACCTGAAACCACCACGACCACCTTTTAACATCCCAAATTGTAATCCTCCACTACTACATGTGTCACACCCTTAAATTTCCATTGCGGGGTTTATACCGCGAAGCGTGTGACATACCAGGATCCCATAGTCATAAGTCATATGAACGACTCTAAATGCCCAAACCATTTAGTTCATTTTCAAAAACCAAGTTTAGAAATCAACCATAAGTTTTAAGAAAATGCAAAAGCAAAACCAAAACAGTTAAGTAAATAGTTATGCGCAAAACAAACGCGTCCAAACCAAAGTAATAGTAAGTAAATAATAAACGATAGTTTAAAGTGTTCATTGTCCCATGAAAAACATGATGCATGACCTAAGCGTGCTCCAATCTAGCGACCTGCAAAAGCATGCTACATGTGTCAACATAAAGTTGGTGAGTTCACAAAGTAATGTAAATAAAGTGTTGGTTACCAAAACCATGTAAGTCAAGTAGTTCATCGTATGCCAGGGGTAGCTAACCCACTCATGATAACTAAACACAGGTAATACCGAACTGCTAATTAACGTGTACTCACATCAGCGAGAAAAGTGCCTCACATCATTGCCTATCAACAATGATAATGTGTTAAGTCACAGTTCACTCCCGCACTCCCAAGTACGGTGTGAGGTTTGTCAAACCTAATAGCGCTATCAACTAGTAACCTGCTTGCCAACCCGGCAACTCATTCAGTATTTCTAGGACTTCAATGATAGTGTGTGGTTTAGTTCATCAAGGACAAAAGATGTGAACTAGTAAAATCTAATTCACCTCGTGAATCAATGTATCTCAAACCCGGAATAGAATGTAGTCCCAAACTGGACTAGAAAGTACGTATTTCCCAACTAAGAATTAATGTGTTGTCTCCAAACCCAAGACGCATGCTTTTAAGAAAAAGTAGTGAAAATCACCTTAGGTTGCAATAAGCTAAATCCCAATCCGCAAGTAATAAGGACGTGCTATTGATTCCCTATTATATGTGCCACTACGTGAGTATATGTGTATGCACAACACACAACAAAACTCGTTTTTCCAAGACGTTAAATAATATGAAAACGTTTAAGTGACACTTAGTGTAACTACATGCACAAGTAACCCTACGAACCTGTTGGTGAACATTATGTTTAATATCAGTTATACACATCATATACATATCATACAAGTGTGCATAGAAGCTAAAGTCATAACCGAGTCATACAAACCTTCAAATAAACACTTATACACGTATGTCATAATCTGTGTTTTTAGGACAGATTATGCACAATCAAAACGATTTTATGAAAAATACTTACGCAAATATTAGACTCAAAATTTTATTGAATATTCATGCCCATATTTTTGTTTCATGATAAAACCTTCTAGAAAAATTATGAAAAATCGTTTACTACAGCTAGGTTTTGAAAACATTCACATCAGGTCAGTTTACAAGAAAAATTCCCAAAAATCGTGTATTTATCTAAACGGGATAATTCCACTTAGAAAAGCCGAATTATCTATGTATCTATCTACTGACCAAATTTCGTGACCTAACTCCTTGTAAAACTCGAGTTATGGTCGTTTAAAGTTGACCCAACACAGTAACCCGAAAATCAGTTTTGACCCATGTTTGTATAAAATTTCAAATTTCAAAAACACATCAAACGATAACCAAATTGCACAATCTTATACATTCCAGAAAGCTAAGACCACATACAACATGTTCACAACAAGAAACAATCAAAACAAATAGTTTAAGATCACGTTACAGAGCCTACAAGTTGACACATGTATTCTGTCCTAGGTGTATATTATTGATCAAGAACATCAAATAAACATCATACAAGACCTATCATACATTAACATGATCAAAGCATGCAAGATTCATCATAAAAAACTTCCTCTATAAACCCTACATGTTCAACAATCATCATCATACAATAACATGCAAGCATATCAAATAACAATCATAGAACTCTATGTTTAACATGTTAATCTTTTAGAAAACTCATGTTTTAATCCTTATAAACTTATATCAGACCTAGACAAACTTGTTTATGGTGTTTTAAAGCATAATAGAGAATATTAAAACACAAGATATCAAGTATTATACCTAACACAACCGAACACCTTCCAAGTCACCCGAATGATGTTCTTGAGCCTTAGGAGATGTTTAAGGGGTTATATTTTTCGTATGGAGGCTGTAGGGGACGATTAGGGTTGAGTTTATGAGAAAGATGAAGCTTAAGATCGCTTAAATAGTGGGTTTAAGTCGGTTTCCCCTCGAATCCTTGCCGAACGGTCGTTCACACAGTCGAACGGCCGTTTGGGTAGACATGGCCCGTTTCAGGCGGGCTGGTTCAGCGTATTGTATGTTTTCTTCGTTTTAATAGTTATTTTGGACCCCACCAAAGCGTAACCCCGTGTTTTTAGACCAGAACTATCCTATCACACAATAATTTACACATAGTTTCACACAAACATGTAATTGCAAATAATATCAAACAATTATTCACGATTATCTATTTTCTCGATTCACCAACGTTCAGGGTTCGATACTCGTGTACGTAGTCCGGTAATTCCCCGAATTACCTTCTTATGAAGTTATTAACCTGTAACTGTGCAACGTGTGACTCAACTAACTAACCCTAGTTAAATAACATGCTGTGAATGTAAGTGCAAGTTAACTAGATTTTAGTTAAAGTATGAACCTGAAAATGCGGGGGGTCACAACATGAGCCAACCACATCCACCGTCAGACTCAACCCTTCACCGTCGCCGCCTTCAACCCCATCTCAATTGATGGCTCAATTCTATGAAGAACCATCCCCAACATCTCGATTTTTAGATTTGCGAAGCTTGTTTTTAATATGAACCAGTGGTTTAAGAAATGATAGTCTTCATCGGACTAGTTCTGTCATCAGAATGCTCGAAGATGGTTAAGCTTGATATCTCGCAAAACATATCCGTTTAACCAAGTCGGTAAAATACTCCAATCGTTGATGAATTTGGTGAATCTAGAACTATTATCTCTGAGTTTGAACTATCCAGAAGGTGAAAGAGATCGAGCAAGAGTGTTTAGAGAGAAATGATTATTTTTATTTTTATATACGGTGAAAAGACTAATATGCCCTAATGTGTCTTGCACATGACCCAACTTAACGGTAAAAAACAATTGGGTTACGATCAAAGGATAAACCATGCAAGATTTTCAAACATAAAGTACAAGACTCGTCAATTTGAAGGCAAAGGACATGATTTGAACTTTGGTATAAACGTAAAGAACAAAATTAAGTTATAACTTAGTCGTAAATAATTAATTAATAACTTTGATCTCCTGCATGCCACTCCCATGAGTAGGGTGTTCAAAACCGGATATCTGAAATTTTTGGATACCTACTTTCACTATCTGAATCCGTATCTAAAATTCGGATATCCGAAATCTGAATATCCAAAATTCCGGATATCCGATCGGATAGTGAATCAGATTCCAAAATATAAATTTTGGATACTTCGGATATTTTTGGATACTTTTCGGATATTTCAGATATACGATAAAAATAAATTTATAGATTTTCGGATATTTCGAATATCTGAAAATTTTCAAATCAATATCTGAATCAGAAAATTCGGATACCGGATAATTTGGATTAGATTTTAGGATTCAGTTGTTTTTTAATACCCCTACCCTTGAGACAATCCAAATCTCCCTAATAAGTATCCAACTAATGCTAATTTAATAAATATTAAATAATGAAAGCTGAAAATTAAAATACATGACTACAACTGAATAACTAAAAGTACTGTTGAAGAAACAACGAGTAACAATGAGTGTGGTGCTTACTTCACAGGAGGTACTTGGGGTGGTGACTCGTGTTTGCTATAGGATATAATCATTTGCTCCACATCATGGCTGGATCTGAGACCTGTAAATAATCAATGGGCCCTGTGAAAGGAGGTGACCGCCTAGAGTCTCAAGAGACTCATGATAGCAGACAAAAAAAATGGTGGTTTGGCCCGATAAGTGTAGGTGTATTCTCGAGAGAGTGGAATCCTTGGCAAAGGAGGTGATAGCTCCTATTTATAGAGGTTACTCGGGTCGGTTACCATTTAGCCATAACCACGACGATGGGCCTGGGCCCGAGTTATGGGATTGCCTTCCTTTCGGCCCAATTTGTTAGTAATGGACTAAGGAAATTGATATCAAACTAAATGTAATAAATGCAGGAGAAAGAAAAGTGCACTGCCCTGCCATTAGTCCACGTGGCGCGTTGTTATTGGCTGGAGGCGGATCTTTCTTTGTCTGCGTCAGTCTGTGTCAAGCGGCATCAGCCTGCTCCTTTTAGAAGATTGTCTGAAGTGACGCCTGACACCAAAGGGAACAGTGCAGCAAGTGGAGCCAAGGGGGGTTGCACCTTCCCTGTTGGCGCGTCGTTGTGGCGGGCCAGGCCTGACACGCATCAGGCTGTGACTTGTTCGTGGAGACCATCGCTATGTTGGGCTCATGGTCTCGTGCGGGTGGATTGCACTCCACATGTGATCTTGTACGAATTTGGCTCCGCCGAGGATGAGACTCAGCGAAAGGAGTTCCACGAAGACTTGTTATCTTCACATACTTGGCCATTTCAAGTGGCTTGTTTCTCCACGGAGGTTTTGTGAGAATGATGTTGTGGGGTAGGGTCCGTCTCCGCGCTAGGAATTGGGACCCTACCCCTTCAACTACATATATGGTGAAGCTATCTGTTATTGGTTGAGGATTTATGCTCAACACGGATACCTTGAATTAGATAACGAATCGATCTTTGAATAGAATCTGTCTGTTTTCCAGGATACAAATACGGAAGCAATTAATAACGTTCAGAAACAAAAGTTTAAGAGTTTGTTGCGTATATTTCAAGTAAGATTTATTTATTTAATTTTTTTTGTGAGGAAACAAAAGTCTAAACAATTACATCAAAATAATAACAAAAAATAATTTGCATTAAAACGTCTTTAATATACTTTATTTTGCTTAAATATTTTGTCTAAAACTGCACAACTAATCCAGACCTAGCACATCAAGTGAAGAATACAAAGGCAGCTCTTAATTGACCGACTACAATGTGAAACAATCAAAACAACTCCATCATAATTGAAACGAAAAATAAGAGTTAATAGCCATTTTCGTCCCTGAGGTTTGGGCCAGTTTGCCACTCCAGTACAAAAGTTTATTTTTTTGCAATTCCTTCCCCGAGGTTTGGATTTTGTTGCCAAATTCGTCCTTTTCACTAACTCAGTTAAAAAATGTCGTTAGTGTCAGGGGTATTTTTGTCTTTTTACCTATAATTTAAAATTTTAATAAAAAATCTTACCCACCCCCACCCCTATATCTCTCTGTCTCTTCATTCTCTCTCTCTCTCTCTCTCTCTCTCTCTCTCTCTCTCTCTCTCTCTGTATTTATCACCATTACAGATCTCCATTCTCTCTCTCTCTCTCTCTCTCTCTCCAGCATCCAAGACAAAACTGCAGCAACACCCTTGAACAATAACACATTCAAACACATTGCATCACACTAAACACCCCATTAATCATCCCCTATTTAAACAATTTTTAATATGGGTGGTTGCACCTCCAAACCCACCTCACCTTCCACACTCTCCGGCCACCATGACGTCACCATTCCGGCCCAAGACAACACCAACAACAACAATATCGATGAAACAACGTCTGATGATAATATTAATAATAATTCCCAGAAGCCCCCAAAGTCCCCATTGTTTCCTTTCTACAGTCCCAGTCCTGGCCGGAACTGGTTCTCAAAAAAATCATCTCCGACGAAGCTATTGAGGATGTGAGAAGAGAGGTTAAGATATTGCCGCTCACCGTCTTCTTCCAGAATGAAGGTACCAATTCTGCCGCTCACCGTCTTCTTCCAGATCTGTCCGTTTAGCACCTCCAGATCTGTCTATTTTTTAACCACCTGCAACCACCGTCTTCTTCATTCACCTGCAACCACAGTCCCCTGCAACCATCGCCTCCACAACCCCACTGTTCTCTCGCCGTCCCCCTGCAACCATCGCCTCCACAACCCCACTGTTCTCTCGACGTCCCCTGCAACCATCGCCTCCACAACCACCTCCAAAAACCAAAACCACCGCCGCCCTGCCTCTGCCCACCACACCACCACCCACATAACCTCTCCAGCCCACCACCTTCCTCCCCCGACGCCACCCTCAACCATTTTCAGCCCAAACCATCCCAATCCCCTACACAGTTGGTTGATCGGGTGAAAGAGAGATATAGAGAGAGAGAGAGTGAAAGAGAGAGAGAGAGAGTGAATGAAAGAAAGAGAAAGAGACAGAGAGATATAGGGGTGGGGGTGGGGTAAGATTTTTTATTAAAATTATAATTATAGGTAAAAAGACAAAAATACCCTTGACACTAACGACCTTTTTTAACTGGGTTAGTGAAAAGGATGAAT
Organism: Ambrosia trifida; assembly: GCA_028751855.1. Taxonomy (NCBI): domain Eukaryota; kingdom Viridiplantae; phylum Streptophyta; class Magnoliopsida; order Asterales; family Asteraceae; genus Ambrosia; species Ambrosia trifida. The sequence goes on from CM054129.1 coordinate 129,067,801, forward strand.
TTGGCAATAAAATCCAAACCTCAGGGAAGGAATTGCAAAAAAATAAACTTTTGTACTGGAGTGGTAAACTGGCCCAAACCTCAGGGACGAAAATGGCTATTAACTCGAAAAATAAATTACATGAAAAAGTCTCTAATGCACTTTATTTTGTTTTAAAGATTTTGGCTAAAACTGGCTACCAAGTTCAGACCTAGCGTACCAGATGAAAGAAAAATACAAAGGCGGCTATGAAGTGACTCTATGCAATATGAAACAAAAGTCAAAACAATTCAAACAAAAAAATAATTGCATTAAAAGTCTTTAATGGATTTTTTTTGTTTTAAAGATTTTGACCAAAAACTGCCAACAAGTCTATTTGTGTCGTCTCGTTTAATTTAAAGAAACAATAAAACCATGTGTAATGGGCATTATAGGGGCATTAATAAGCACGATAATGCCCTCAACATCATCTCCTTTGGCATTATATGAGCATTAAGAGGGTGAGGCATTTTTAGTATAATGCCCAAATAAGATAAAAAAAAAATATGGAAAGTAATAACTAAAAAGGGCATTAAGTAGCTTTAACCATTACACATTTTTTAAGGGGCCTTATGATAACTAGCAGGAACCCGTGCGTTGCGACGGGGATGCATCCTTAAACTTTTATTACATATATAATAATTTTTAACTAAAAGTCATCATGTATTCTTGTGTGACAATTATTTTGGTGGAAGTCCTTTGATATTGAAAGCACGAATAAAAAATAAAAATTGATGCGAAAGAATACTGAAAACTTGAATCAGAAGACAAGATTTCAATCTCTAGGAAAAAAAGTAGCTAAATACTATAAATGAAGCCATAAAAAAAATTAAGAATGGCGTGTGGGATGGGTTTGCCATCCTGTTGTACTAACTGGTTGATTTTGTGGTATATCACCGAATATGCTCCGAACGTATATATGCCATTTCTCATGTTGGCGATTGTTTCGTCTAATGAGACACCCATAGGTGTGAAGGAGAAGTTTGTGTTGTATGCGCGGATCAAAGAAACCATGACATTTGATCAAAGAAACCATGAGGTTGCTCTTGATTAACACAATAGCCATGATGTTGCCCTTGAGTCTGATTGTATCTTTTAACCGTAGACTTTTATTACATATACAATAACTTTTAAACTAAATGTCATCATGTATTATTGTTTGACAATTATTTTGATTTTGCTAATGACCGAGTCAGTCACAAATGGGACGATGCCTATCTCTTTTATTTGAGTTGAACATGTTAGTCAAATTTTTATGTATTATTTTTAGTATAAGTTAATAAGTTATTTAATTGTTGTACTTTTAAACTAAAAGTCATCATGTATTCTTGTTTGATAATTATTTTGGTTTTCTTGATGACCTCCTAGCCAGTCACGAATGGGACGATGCCTATTTCTTTTATTTGAGTTTGAATATGTTAGTCAAATTTTTATGTATTATTTTTAGTATAAGTTAATATGTTTTTTACAAGCTTTTATAACATATTATTGCATTATAAATATAAATGCTAGATGTAATAATACTACATTATTGTTTGTTACTTATTACACTACATCATTAAATGCTAAAATATAAAGGAACAATATTGTAAATGAGAAATTATTTATGCAATAATGCTTGTACCAAATGCAAAAACAATGTTTTTATGTGTCTTAAAATTAAATGAAAATTATTATCTTACCAATCCAGAACCTATTATATAATAGTATAGATGATGTGGAGGAAAATGCCCCCTAAGAAGCATCAACCATTATTTATGGTCTAAGGAGGAAGACTTCACTTATAAACTACTCTAAGTTGTCTCCCTGCTATGTGGGGCGAGTTCTCACTCCTTACACTCATTTTTGTTCTAATTTTCGTGGCTCTAACAGTTTCAAACACTCTACGCCGAGCATCGATATCTTATTCATCTTTGAACACGGCTTGATACGGCGCAAAGCTCTCACGTATTAGAGCACAAACCCATTAAAGAAATACTTAAACTAACATGGCTTACATACGGTGGCGGGATCCAGGATTTTTTTTCACCAGGTTCCTTTTTTAGATGCTCTAATTTCATATGACCGAACATAAAAAAAAATTTAGGTCGATACATTGGTTCGGGTGGGTTTGACGGTTCGGGTCGGTTTAGGGGTTCAAGTCGGTTTAGGTTTCAAGAGGTCAAAATTTAGCATCCCTAAAATACCTAATACGATAATAACCAAACTTTAACTAATACAATATTTCTATAAGAATTTTGGAGGTTGTAAACATTTACATACCTTTAATTGTCTGTCCAACTATCTCTTTTACCACAACAAGATACCAACTCATTCCAGCACAGGTCCATTTCAATGTGATCCTGTACAAATAACACAAGTCTTACCTTCAGAAATGTCATACCTTCATAAACGCATGTTTTTGTGCATGATTATAAGAGGGAGGTTGAGATGGTGTCTAGTGAGGAGTTTTGTGTAAGGATAATTTGGTGAAGTCTCTTCAAAGGATTTGTTGGCTCATTATATGGTGGAGAGAGTGGTGGATGAGAGTGGCAGCCACTAGTCTTGCCGGATGGTGAAGGCTAAGGTTAAGGCAAAGACGGTGTAGGCAGGTGGTGTTGCAACTAAAAATGAATCGTGTTATTAGAACTTGAATTTGACATGAGCACCTAACAGTCAAGAATCCCGACATCAACAATGTGGTTTAATCAGTACAAAGCAAGATATTTTTTCATCATATCATCACAAATGACTACCCAAAAATGGAGATAAACACTATGTTATTATCTATGGTCAAATAAACCTATTAAATCATGTAATATATAGAAAACTTATTACCTTAGAAATCCAGTTCCTAACTAGGCAGGAGGATGACGAACATGAGGAGTGATGTGTTGCCAAATGCATCACATTTATATAGTAATTTTGTATAGTTTTTAATCATTTAACGTTCGTAAATATCGTGTCTTAGATACTTATTTGTGTCTTGGTATTAAGCAGGTGTTCGTGGGCTAAAACGAGAGAAAAAGAGTCTAATGGGAGGTGAAACGAGTGCACGGATGAATAAGGAATAAAAAGAAAATAAAATCTGTCAGATCACTTATTCATGCCCCATGAATAACCTCGGGAGTTATTCATGCCCCGCGAATAACTGAATTGGGTTGCAAAATGACTATACTGCCCTTAATGAATCCAGCTAATTACCCTTGCTGCCCTCGCGAAATTATCACTTATTCGCGCCCCTCTAATAAGTCAGGGAGTTATTCATGGGGTCGCGAATAACTCTTCAGCCCATAAAAAGCCCATTTTCGCAATTAAAAACCTAGCAGCCGTTTGGGGAGATTATCATCGAGTTCCAGAGCTAACAAGGGGCGATTTTGAGTACTTTTTGCAGTTCCATTCATTCCGGTTGATGCCAGAGCGATCCAGAACAAGTTTTGAAGCCGAAATCATGAAGATGCAAGGCTAATCATCTTGCGGTTTCTCCGGGTGAAAGATTTGGTTATTTTGTAAGGACTTTTTTGTTTTGACTTATGTTTTAGGACCAGGTTTCATGAACATACTTATGTGTCTTTGAATCTGGTTGTATGTTTGACTTATTTGAACAGTTTGACTGATTTTCACAGTTACAATTCGTTATCGTTTCTTGGTTTTCTTGCACTAGGAATAATTTAACTTTGTGATTTGTGTTTTGATGTTGAATTGGGTTGAACAATTTAAACAGAGTCATGTCTATGTGATTGCCTAGCTAGGTTAATTCAGATTGTCTTTACAGTTACCGAATCAGAAACCCGGAGTGACCGTTTTTCCATATTATTGTCTTTTATAAACTCTATTATCAATCCGTTTTGCAGCACTGCAGCACCTTTACATTAAACTTCATAAAATTATTTTAGTTAATCTTAATTTAATTAGAAATTAGTAACTTAGCACTTTCCACAAACTCCCTGAGGTTCGACAACCCTACTTCCTATACTGCAGTCAGTTGTAGCTAAGGAGTAGTTTTTATTTAATTTTTTGATTAGCACTTCGACACGCGATCAAAATGGCGCCGTTGCCGGGGAGTTCGTGCGCTTAGTGTTTAGTTTAGTTTGTTTATTTATTTTCTTAAAAAAAAAAAAAAAAAAAATTGTCTTTTTAGTTATTTGTTTCCGTATTTTATTTCTCTTCTTCGTTCAGTACTACTCTATTTGTTTTCTTGTTTTTGTGTGTGCAGGTGACTTCTGTGTTGCATGCATACTAGGTTTTCCAAAAAGTCGTCTCCATTGTTATTTGATCCAGAGATTGAGAAGACAGCACGTCAAAACCGTGTTGTTTTTCGTTCAGCAGTAAAGAAGCAATCAAGTTCTTCAACAGTCGCTCAGAGAATTGAAGAAGCAGCTATTGAGATGGCTGATCAGGATAACCAAAATGACCAAATACCCAACCAACCGAATGATCTTATTCCACCTGCTTTACCAAACCAACCCATCCCAAACCCACCACCACCACAACAACAATTCCAACCTGGTGAGAATTTTCAAGCTGCTAACCCACGTCCACAACAAAACCAACAAAATCCAAGAAACCAACCTCGTCCACAACAAGCAGTTATTCCACCCAACCGACAACAGAACCAACAGAGATATGATGAGGGAAGTGTGCATACTTGGGACTCTGAATGGGATCAAGAGGACGAACAGGAACCATATGATGGGAGATATGGTAATTATGGGCATGACATGGAGTATGAGCAGCAGCCACCACAGCGGGTTAATCAGGGGAACCGTGTTCAGGGATACAGAAATAATCAAGCACCACAAGGGGTTCCTCAATTTAATGTTGGAAATATGGGGATAGGAGATGAGTTACAGTTAGTAGATGGTGTCCCACAGATACGTCAGAGGGCACCGGTTCAAGGCGTTGATAGTCATTTTCGGCCGGTTATTGTACCAAATTCCTCAGCTGTAGTCACACCTATTAGTAGGAATGGGAGCGCATTTGAAGTGAGACCCCAATATTTGGGTCATCTGCCTGAGTTCTATGGAAAAAGATCTGAAGAGCCTTACTTACATATATCAGCATTTGAGTCTGTGTGCAATATGATTGGAGGATCAGGGTTTACTAAGGACCAGGTAATGTTGATGATGTTTCAGTTCACCTTGAAGGACAGGGCAAGGCAATGGTTTGCTACACTACCCCCAGGTAGTATATACACTTGGCAGGATATGCAACAAATTTTCTTGGAAGAGTATTACACCATGAGCAGAACATCTGAGGCTCGGGATGCAATAAGAGGATTTCAACAGAATTCGGGGGAAGCATTCCATGAGGCTTTTACTAGATTCAAAGAGCTATTGAGAAAATGTCCTCATCATGGGATTCAGACATGGGAACTAATAAAATCTTTTTATGATGGACTGACACCAGAGGATGTTAGGGGTTTGACTGCCATTAGCAATGGCACATTCTTTACTAACACTGAAGCTGTGGATTGGGGACACTTGGAAAGGATGAGTGCCACTTCAAAGAGACAGGCACAATCATGTAGGAAGTTGAGACCATCATCTGTCAAGGCAGCAGACTATGAGGCTGAAGAAAGAATTGAGAAGTTGAAGCAACAAAATTTACTCTTGGCAAAACAGGTAGCTCAACTTAATTTGGGGAAGAGTAGTGAGGCGAAGGCAGCTAATGCTTTTTCGGTATGTACTGATTGTGGGGAGTTGGGGCATCTAGCCCAAGACTGCCAGGGGCCTTTGGAGAATACAGAAGAGGTGAATCAAGTTTATGGAGAACGGAAGCAATATGACATGAATTCCAACACCTATCATCCTGGGCTCAAAAACCACCCAAACTTCAGGTATGGTAATCCTAATAATCAATTAAATCCTAACTTTTCTGGTTCTAATGTGCAGGGAGGAAATCAACAACAGTCTCAGAACAGGCAGTATGGATATAATCAAGGGGGTTACTCAAAGAATACCTATAATCAGAGTGGTCAGCAGCAGAGAGGAAATCAACAAGGCACATCAGGAGGAGGTAATGATCAACTGAGTGCAATCTTGGATGCCATTAAAGCTGTACAGAATGATGTCAGGACAGTTCAAGAAGAGGTCAAGGGAATGCGAAAAGACAATGAAGTGAGGGATAAGACTGTGGAAGCATTGTCCAAGCAGGTAGGGCAATTGGCTGCAGATATGTCTAAGAGAGATCCAGGGAAGCTACCAAGTGACACCACCATTAATCCTCAACATCAGCAATCAAGCTCAAGGAATTCGAGGAATGTGCAAATTAACCAGGTAAGTATTCTTCGCAATGGTAAGGTTTATGATAATAAAGTGGGAACTCCACCACAGTTTGTTGAGGGTGTGGTGGAGGATTTGGGTAGTGATGATAGTGAAGATGAACAGGAATTTGTTGAATTGCACAAAACACCTAACACTGCTTTAGAAAAAGAAAAAAATAAAAATAAAAGTGTTTTGATCAATAATTCCAACCAGGTTGTAGAAAAGGGTGTGGAGGGTAATACCATCCCTTTTCCTGCAGCTCTCATTGATCCTGGTAAGAAAAAGACAGTCAATAAAAGAGGCCCACAATCGGATGAAATGTGGGAGGTTTTCAAACAAGTTAAAATCAATATACCTCTTTTAGATGCAATTAAACAAATTCCTGCATACGCAAAGTACCTGAAAGACATGTGCACTCAGAAAAGAAATCATAAAATTCCAAAGAAACTTGACATGCCAGCAGATGTGAGTGCAATAATTTCAGGTACTCTGCCTGAAAAATTACAAGATCCAGGGGCACCAATTATTTCAATTCAAGTTGGTGATTTTCAAATGACACGAGCCCTCTTGGATCTTGGAGCGAGTGTGAGTATACTACCGGGGAGCTTGTATGACCAGTATGAGTTCGGTCCACTTAAGAAAGCTGATACCACTGTGGTGTTGGCTGATTTGACTCCTAAGCTACCCCGGGGAGTATTAACAGATGTGATTGTGAAAGTTAATGAGTTTTATTATCCAGTCGATTTCTTGGTCCTTGATTATGTTTCTGTTGATAAAACCAAGCAACCGACTGTGATTCTGGGCAGACCATTTTTAGCTACTTCTGACTCTCAGATTAATTGCAGGACTGGTACTGTGGATATGACTTTCGGTAACCGTAAGATGCGGTTAAGTGTTTTTGGTAATGTTTCTAACCCCAATGTTAGTGATGAATGCTTTATGGCAGACATCATTGACGGACGCGTTCCTCCTTACATTCCCAATGATGAGGGGGACGAGTCCATGGTAGAATGTGCTTTGTTTGGCAGGTTATATTCTGAGACGGTCAAGGAACTCGAGGAAGAGGATGCAAAGGTGGAGGCGATGGTGGTGAGAGAAGGAAGACCACCTTGGTCTTATCATGTGGAGAGTTTGCCAGATCACATTGACACAAAGCTGAAACCATCATTAGAGACACCACCACAATTAGAACTTAAAGAGCTACCTAAACATCTAAAATATGCTTTTGTTGGTGCTAATGATACTCTTCCTGTTATTATTTCTGCAGGTTTGACTGAGGAACAGGAGAAAGCTTTGATGGAAGTTTTAGTTGCACACCGGGCTGCAATTGGGTGGACTATTGCAGACCTGAAAGGAATAAGCCCCTCAATAGTGATGCATAAAATCATAACAGAGGAGGGAGCAAAACCGGCAAGAGATGCACAGAGAAGGCTTAACCCGAACATGAGAGAAGTGGTTAAGAAAGAAGTTCTGAAGTGGCTGGATGCGGGTATCATTTATCCCATCTCTGACAGCACTTGGGTAAGCCCAACACAGACCGTTCCCAAGAAAGCAGGGATTCAGATAGTCAGGAACGAAAAAGGGGAAGAAATTGCCACCCGACCTGTTACTGGGTGGAGAATATGCATAGATTACAGGAAGCTGAATGCAGCTACCTCGAAGGACCACTTCCCTTTACCGTTCATTGATCAGATCATCGAGAAGTTATCAGGTCAGAAATTTTATTGTTTTCTTGATGGTTATTCAGGGTATAATCAAATTGCCATCCACCCTGAAGACCAACAAAAGACCACATTTACCTGCCCTTATGGTACCTTTGCATTCAGGCGAATGCCATTTGGGTTGTGTAATGCCCCAGCCACCTTTCAGAGGTGCATGATGAGTATCTTTTCAGATATGGTTGGGGACTCACTTGAAATTTTTATGGATGACTTCTCAATTTTTGGAACCTCCTTTGAATCTTGCTTAGAACAGTTAACTAAGGTGTTGAAACGATGTATTGAAACAAACTTAGTTTTAAGCTGGGAAAAGAGTCATTTTATGGTTCAAGAAGGGGTGGTGTTAGGGCATGTAATTTCAAAACGTGGGATTGAGGTCGATCATGCAAAAATTAAAGCTATTTCAACGTTACCTCCTCCCACAAATGTAAAAGGGGTTAGGTCGTTTTTAGGACATGCTGGTTTTTACAGAAGGTTCATAAAAGGTTTTAGTACAATCACAAAACCACTTTGCAAGTTACTTTTAAAAGATGAACCTTTTGTATTTGATGAGGAATGTGTAAAAGCTTTCAACACTTTGAAAGAAAAACTGGTTGAAGCCCCAATTCTGCAAGCACCCAATTGGTCACAGCCTTTTGAAATCATGTGTGACGCGAGTGACTATGCAGTTGGGGCTGTTTTGGGTCAAAGGGTAGATAAAAAACCAGTGGTAATTTATTATGCAAGTAAGACGTTGGACGTAGCACAATTGAATTATACTACTACTGAAAAAGAATTACTTGCAGTTGTGTTTGCTCTTGATAAGTTCAGGTCTTATATTTGGGGAAGCAAGGTGATTGTGTATTCAGATCACAGCGCGGTGCGTTATTTGATGGAGAAAAAGGATGCGAAACCCAGATTGATCCGTTGGGTTCTCCTGCTTCAGGAGTTTGATCTGGAAATCAGAGACAAAAAGGGAAGTGAAAATGTGGTGGCAGACCACTTGTCTAGATTGCCCCATATGGATGCTGAAGTCACTAATGAGATCAATGAGACCTTTCCAGACGAGCAGCTATTCGAAGTATCTACTTCACCATGGTATGCTAACATTGTTAATTATTTGGCTGCAGGTATCATCCCAGAGCATTGGGCAAAGAAAAAGAGAACTCACTTGAAGGCTCAAGCGAAGCAGTACATTTGGGATGAACCAGACTTGTTTAAGATAGGAGCTGACCAGATAATTCGAAGATGTATCCCAGAATCGGAAGTTCAATGCGTATTGGGACTTGTGCATGCATCTGCTTGTGGAGGACACTTCAGCGGGCAGAAAACAGGACACAAAGTGCTATCATCGGGGTTATTTTGGCCAAGCATTTTTAAAGATGCTTTTGAGTTTGCTAAGAACTGCACCAAGTGTCAGCAGATGGGTAGCATAACTAAACGGAATGAGATGCCCATGCAGCCTATCCTCGTGGTTGATATTTTTGATGTGTGGGGGATCGACTTCATGGGCCCGTTTCCAAATTCCAGGGGTTATCAGTATATCTTGGTGGCTGTCGATTATGTATCTAATTGGATAGAAGCAATAGCCACCAGGACAAACGACCATACCGTTGTTTGCAATTTTGTAGTATCAAACATCTTTACACGATTTGGACTTCCCCGTGTGATCATCAGTGATGGGGGGTCGCATTTCAAGAATTTTAAATTCGGTAAATTGCTTAAACGGTATGGTGTGGATCACAGAATTGCAACCCCGTATCACCCACAGACAAGTGGGCAAGTTGAGGTGTCAAATCGTCAAATTAAAGAGATTTTACAAAAGACGGTAAGACCAGATCGTAAGGACTGGTCCACCAAGCTAGATGATGCATTATGGGCTTACCGTACAGCTTATAAGACACCAATTGGCACCACACCATACCGATTGGTTTATGGGAAGGGTTGCCATTTACCGGTGGAAATAGCACATAGGGCATTATGGGCTGTTAAAGAAGTTAATACTGATTATGATGTTGCAGGTAAAGAAAGGAAGTTGAATCTGTGTGAGCTTGAGGAGCTGAGAGATGAAGCATATGAGAGTGCATCATCATACAAGGACAAGATGAAGAAGGTGCACGATGCCAAGCTTCGTTTGAAGAAGTTCGAGGTAGGCCAAAAGGTATGGTTGTACAATTCCCGTCTTAAATTATTTCCAGGGAAGTTGAAAAGCAAGTGGACGGGGCCATACTTAATTACGAGAGTTGGTGAATACGGTGATGTCGAGATTGAAGACTTTGATGATCATTTACGTCAAATAGTGAATGGACATCGACTTAAACCGTATCTGGATTCGTCTGACATCCACGGAACAACAGAAGAGCCGGTTTGGTTTTTGACGAGTGAACCGGATGATGAAGGTAAGTGATAACGCATTCGGTATGCGTAATTGTAGAGTTTGTACAATTTTTTTTTTAATATTTTTTGTGTATTTTCGTTGTTTTCGGTTTGCGTTTTTTTGTGTGTTTGAGTTTTTCAGGTAATTGTATCTATTTCGACACGAGGAATCATCACTAACAGGAGTCCAGGTAAGTTTACATGTTAATGGGGCTTTGGAATAGGTTTTAAAGGGTTTGGGAGTGTTAGAATTGAGAAGCTGAAAATTTTTCTAAGTATAAAACCGTCAAAACTTTCTGTCACCAAAGGAATTCGCGCCCCTCTAATAAGTCTCCAAGGAATTCATGGGGCGCTAATAACCTATCTAAAAAAAAAAAAAAAAAAAAAAAAATTACAAAGTCTGCATCTTCTTTTCCTTTTCTTCCCCAATTCCTAACCCTAACATCACCATTCAATCATCCATCACCATACCACCACCCCTCCGCTTCCATCAACCACCGGACCACCACTCCTGCCGCCGCCGTCTTCCACCTCCTCCTTCACTCCAACTCCATCGTCCGCCCTAACCCGAGTAACCTTCACTCTACCTGAACAACCCGGGGGGGTGCTATACGTCTTTAGAGTGTGTTTTTGTGTTAGTCTTGAGTCATAAAAAAAAAAAAAAAAAAAAAAAAAAAAAGTCCTAAAAGCGGTCTGATCGGGCATGAAAGCGACTGTTTCAATACGTTCATTCTGTCTCTGCTTGTGGTGTGTGGGTCCTTAATCATGGTCCAATTCTTTAGAACAGACATATGAACCGTTTTCAACAGGTGTTTTAGAAAAAATGTTTAGAATTTGCCCGATTAGGTGTAACGAGCTGTCGGTAATAAATGCATGCACACATCGGTAACCCATTTCCACACTTTGGTGAGATCTTGAGCCTACTAGATGATAGATTGATACATATATATATTTTCATTTGTTGAGTGTAGGCCAGATGTTTCTCTGTTGCAGAACTTGTGTGATTTGATACATGCCGAGGTTGTAGACTAGATATGCACATAGATGATAAAGGCAATTTAGGTTTCCCCGTTTTCTTTTGATACCCGTTTTTTTTGTTATGTGTTGACCCGTTTACCTAAAATCACCCTTAGAAGCCCATGTTGAGCCTATACCCTTTCATTTGATTAAACCTATTACCCAAATTGACATGTTTACCTTTGTGTAATAAATTGATGACATCCATCGTGTTTATGTTTAGTTCAAGTGATTGAGTTATGTTTAAGCTGTGAAAGAAAAAAAAAAAAAAGAAAGAAAAAAAAATATATATGAAAAAAAATGAAAAAAGAAAAAAGTGAAAAAAAATATATATATATAGAAGTATGTGTATGGGTCAAAAATGACCAAAGTTGTGTGATTATTGTATTATGGTGCTTAGTGAATAAGGATGGTCATTCAAGCGTGTTGAAACCCTTGTTTTTAAACCAATCGTTAGCCAAATCTATCCTACCTTTACCCGAAGCCCAAAACCCGTAAGTCCTTTAGATATGTGCATTGTCTACAGTTGAGGTGTGATTGTTATACAAGCCTATGATAACAGAGTTACATACTTGGTTTTTGAGTGAATAATACTAGCGCATTACATGCTAGTCCAGATATTAAACCGAGTGGAGTGAAAAAATTGTGAGGGGTGTGTTGCATGAGAATAAAAGCCGAAAGCATGTTAGACTTAGTCGGGAGAGTTCTGTTTTAAAAATTGTGCATCATGGTTGCCTGTTGAATTAACACATCTAATGATGATCTATGAATGGGGTATGACTTTGGACCTTAACTAGTGCATGGCGGGGGCGTTTGAGGTATTTGTTACTTGTTCGTGGTAAGGTTCTGAGCAGATTTGCTTGAGGGCAAGCAAAAGGTAAGTGTGGGGGTGTGATGTGTTGCCAAATGCATCACATTTATATAGTAATTTTGTATAGTTTTTAATCATTTAACGTTCGTAAATATCGTGTCTTAGATACTTATTTGTGTCTTGGTATTAAGCAGGTGTTCGTGGGCTAAAACGAGAGAAAAAGAGTCTAATGGGAGGTGAAACGAGTGCACGGATGAATAAGGAATAAAAAGAAAATAAAATCTGTCAGATCACTTATTCATGCCCCATGAATAACCTCGGGAGTTATTCATGCCCCGCGAATAACTGAATTGGGTTGCAAAATGACTATACTGCCCTTAATGAATCCAGCTAATTACCCTTGCTGCCCTCGCGAAATTATCACTTATTCGCGCCCCTCTAATAAGTCAGGGAGTTATTCATGGGGTCGCGAATAACTCTTCAGCCCATAAAAAGCCCATTTTCGCAATTAAAAACCTAGCAGCCGTTTGGGGAGATTATCATCGAGTTCCAGAGCTAACAAGGGGCGATTTTGAGTACTTTTTGCAGTTCCATTCATTCCGGTTGATGCCAGAGCGATCTAGAACAAGTTTTGAAGCCGAAATCATGAAGATGCAAGGCTAATCATCTTGCGGTTTCTCCGGGTGAAAGATTTGGTTATTTTGTAAGGACTTTTCTGTTTTGACTTATGTTTTAGGACCAGGTTTCATGAACATACTTATGTGTCTTTGAATCTGGTTGTATGTTTGACTTATTTGAACAGTTTGACTGATTTTCACAGTTACAATTCGTTATCGTTTCTTGGTTTTCTTGCACTAGGAATAATTTAACTTTGTGATTTGTGTTTTGATGTTGAATTGGGTTGAACAATTTAAACAGAGTCATGTCTATGTGATTGCCTAGCTAGGTTAATTCAGATTGTCTTTACAGTTACCGAATCAGAAACCCGGAGTGACCGTTTTTCCATATTATTGTCTTTTATAAACTCTATTATCAATCCGTTTTGCAGCACTGCAGCACCTTTACATTAAACTTCATAAAATTATTTTAGTTAATCTTAATTTAATTAGAAATTAGTAACTTAGCACTTTCCACAAACTCCCTGAGGTTCGACAACCCTACTTCCTATACTGCAGTCAGTTGTAGCTAAGGAGTAGTTTTTATTTAATTTTTTGATTAGCACTTCGACACGCGATCAAGGAGACGGAGCAGGGGCGGAGGTTGAGTTGGGTTGGAGGAACAGGACGATTGATTGCTTTGTGTTTCCTTGTTTGGAGTTGGGACAGAGGAGGAGCCGAAGTGGGTTTATGTATAAAACCCTAGGTTTTGAACTATAAAAAAACGAAACAAAAAGAAGGCACCAAGAATCAAACCTGGGACCTTATGTTTTTTAGGGAGGGTTTCAACCACTAGAGCATTCTTAATTTTTAGAGGTGGGTTCCTCAAATATTATCTTATGGGTTCCTTGCCAGATCTTTGTATATATTAACACTATGATTTGGGAACCGACTGGGTTCCCGAAAACCCATCCAAAGTGCCTAAATCCGCCCGTGCTTACATATAAAAAGTTGTGTCCGAAGGTCGCAAAAAATCAATATTCTATTTTGGAAAAAGTCACTGTTTTCACAATTTTGATATGGAAAAACAAAAAAAAAATGAAATTGCATAGTACATTTAAAAGTAAAAAAGAAAAGATATGAAAATACAATTCAAAGAAATCTAAACTATATGCATATGTTAATTAACAAATAATTCAGTAGTGTAGTGATACTAGTTTTTTACCGGTGTCACGCGTTGCAGCGACGACATAGCGTTTGCGTGCACATTTCAAGCGCCACGATAATTTACGTAAAGCGGCCTCCACGTGGTGGCAATTTATTTTCTTTAAAAGTTACCGTTTTTTATTTGAAATAAAATGTCAATACTTTAGAAAGACGTTTGTATATATTATTTTTTTTCTTCAAAAGAATATTAATTTAATTGATGACTTAAAGTGTTAGCAAGAAAAGAAATGAAACATCCACTTTGACAAAAAAAAAAAAAAAACAAAGATTTGAAGCCTTGATATTACTGCTTTCTCCAAAACCATCAAACCACCCATATATAAAATGCCAAAACCACTCTTCACCCTTCACTTAGTTCTTACAGTTAGACACAAACAAAAATACGCAGATATCATTCTAGAGAGAGAGAGAGAGAGAACTGTTAGGGAGAAGTGAGGGGGGGGGGGGCAAAGGGGTTCCGGCCACCATCAGAGGCGGAGCTCCTGGAGGAGCAACGTCGGAGCGCCGCCACTGGCGGCGGCGCGTCTCATACTGCCGGTGCGTACGACACCTGAACTCACAAAATGGGGACGGGGAGTTTCATGCAGATGATGGTTTACTCAGACAACAGTCCGACGGTTGTAATCAAAGCACTAAACCAACTTCTGGCGAGTGGTTAAGGCGAAGACGGAAAGTGATCGCGTCTTTTCTGAGCGTTTTGGGATGTTCTCCGGGCGCTTTAGCCTATTGATCGTCTCCGTTGAAGTCAAAGCAGGTAGCCACGTGGAAGCACATCGCCGTGCAAGTGTTATTGATCTTCGCCGTTGAGGTCAAAGCAGGTGGGCACGTGGAAGAACGTCGGCCGTGAAATAGCTACAGTAAAGCCCTCTCACAGCCGACGTTACCAATTGTATCTTTATATATAATTACATGGTGTATCTATTAGAATATATTATTTAGGGTTTTAGTATAGAACTCACGGACCCAGTTTATCTATATATATTGTAACCCTATTGAATGGAATACAATCAATCAATTCAATATTTTACCATCTTACATGGTATCAGAGCCTTAAGGTTCTGGTTACCTTATTCCTTACCACCGCGCCACCACAAACATACAAACCCTAGCCGTCGTCACCAAGTTCAAACCCTAGACAGGGCGCGGCGTGCCGTGACCGTCGCTGCGCCGCCCTGTCCCATCTTCGTTTTTCGTTTCGTTGCTTCTATTCTACTTTCAAAGTTCTCGTTATCTTTACTTATTTCCAGTTTTAAATAAAGCCTCGGTTTTGATGTACATTCCGACCACAAACAAGTTCCGTTGTTGCAATCTCTGATACGCGTGTTTGTGTTGCAATCTTCATATTTGGTTGTTTTGTCGCCATCTATATAAAGTGTTTTGGCCATCATACCTAATAACCATCATCCAAACAATCATTGGTATGTGTGAGTGGTTTGATTTTGTTAATTAGGCGACATCCATATTGTTACTTTTTTAGCCATTCCACATAAGTGTCATCCATGCAATATTTGGTACATGTGTTGTTTGAGTTGCACTCTTCATACATAATTGATTTTTTTAACTCACGTCGTACTTCTTAAGCCGATCCTTGCCGCACACCCGCTTTCTTTTCATTTTTTTATAGCTGCCGACTTCGGTCTGCCGCTTACTGGACTACGGTCCCTGCTCTTTCCGCTATGGTTCGCTGCTCATTAAACCACGGTTCCCTCCTATTGTCGCCGAATTTGGTTCGCCGCTCATTGGATTTCGGTTCTCCACTGCGCCGCCTGTAGACTACGGTCTGCCCCGCGCAGTTAATTAGTTTTCTCACTTGACCATTATCTTATTCCACTTATCTCATCCGATCAAACCATGGTTTGATTGGATATCTATCTTCGATCTACGGATCTCAATTCTATTTTAACGATCGTCGTCTGACCATAGTCACCTGCTTTCGCCATCTCTCAGTGTTGACACACCGCCACACGAATAGGGTTCATGGGTGTCTATTTGCTTCTTACATTTCTTTCTTTTCTGATTGCTTCTATCTCTTTCTTTCCACCAACCTTTTTCTTATCTTTTGTATTGTCATGGCCGACAAACATCGAACTGCCACTTTATTGGGAGTGGGATCTAGCGGATCGTGTTTATCATTATGGGAACTAAAGAAACAAATCCAAACAGGGGGAGTCATGGACCGAACTAAAGTCAAGTATTGAAAAGTACAAATAATTTTTTGGCAAAGTCAAGAAGATTGCAAAATTTTGGACCAACAAGTCAAGAAACGAGATCGAGACTAGTCTTTTTATTTTTATTGTTATGTCCTTTATATTTTTTTTTTTTGTTCTTATTGTTTTCCAGTCTGAGTATTCGATGCTCTACCGCTCTGACTGCGGGGGAGTATTAGAATATATTATTTAGGGTTTTAGTATAGAGCCCACGGACCCGGTTTATTTCTATATATTGTAACCCTATTGAATGGAATACAATCAATCAATTCAATATTTTACCATCTTACAGTATCAAGCCCGGTGATGATTTCGGTCATGCAGTGATAATTTTGAAATCGATTTTTGTGGTTATGATCTGAACAGTTAAAATATATTTCTTAAAGCATCACTTACACAAAAATCTATGAAGTTACCTATGCCATGAAGAATAGAAGCATCATATCAGTGGTTGTTGAATGTTGTTTCATAATAGCCTGTCAAACGCCTCACAACGTCATGACGGCTCGTGCACCATTAATCAGGTAATTCTTCTTGTAGTTCGCTGGTCTCACTCTATTGATTATGCAGCTTCTGCTCATCTGCAAGTCCTTGCTGCATAAGAAAAATAGAGTAAATCATATTTATTTCACACTTATGTCATACAATGTTTCACAAGTTGAACCAAAATAGCAATTCTATTGCAGAAAACTTTTTATATCATAAAAAGAACAGGAAAATGTTATCATGAATTAAGCTAGGACTAATTAGGTTAACGTGTAAGATAATCTATTGACAAATATGTAGGTGCATCTTGTAAAAAAAATAGATATCACAAAGCATATCATTTGCTAAATAAAAAATTAGCTTGATAGTTTGACCAAAAAAAAAGGACCGCACTACAAATTTTAGGGAAGGACGTGATAAAATTTGAAGATTCAAATAACATGTAACCGAGATAGAATCTACATCTACATCTACACTATCTACACTATATAATAAAAGAAACCAGATAAGGGACACATGGCACCCCCAATGAATTTTCTCATTTTATTCTTTAATACATTAAACTCAAATTTAATTATAATAATTGATTTGCAAAACCATGATATAAGTTTATTAAATTAAATTTTAGTAATTATATTAATAATCATAGTTGTAACTGAAATCATTAATAAAAGAAAACACATGATTCTTTTTTATATAACATATTTATATTTATGTATTATTAACTTTGAATTTAAATCATGTACCTTAAATTAACCCATTTTTAAAAAAATTAATCTGTTATTCTAAGTTTAAATCATGTAATCTACATCTACATCTACATCTATACTATCTAATAAAAGAAAACACATGAGGGACACATGACACTCCCTCATGAATTTTTTCATTTTATTATTTAACTAGCTTATACCTCGGGAGCGTCCCGGGTTGAGAAATCTAAGTAAAGTGAATAAAATTAGAAGTATGTAAACTATAAAAATGGCATCTATGTATCAACTTACATTAGATACTTTTAAAAAAAATATACCAAAAGATCCATTTCACTTTACAACATCAACACCTAAAAAAAATATTAAGATTCCAAGCACTTCAAGGGGACAAAGATTGTTTAGCACCAATAGATTCAGTCAAAGGTCTTTAACTGCATACAATAAGATTTGAGTTATTTCAGAATAAGGTTGAAAAAGAAAACAGAGCAATTACCTGTTGTAGAGTGTCCCGGGTTGAAATATCTAATATGACATAATAAAATATCTAATATGACAACATAATTAATGACTTGCCAATATATGATTAATGAATATTATTATTATTATTATTATTATTTTAAACAAATCTCTGCCATAAGTTATCATATTCTGATATAAAAAAAAGGGTAATTGGGTTGGGTATCACCTAATCCCAGGCCCGACCCAAACCCACGATTTTTTTGAACTAATATATCCCGGGATCGTCCCGGGTTGAGAAATCTAATTTGAAATATCAATTTTACACCTGAAATAGACTGATGCGTTTTACAGTTACATGTAGGAAAGCTTCGGGTAGCACTTAACCTAAAACAATTAACAATGTATCTTCAATGTTAGTGCATAACCTTAAACACTGTATAACTCTAATATTAAAACCTAACCTAAAACAATGTATAACTCCAATGCTAACACATGTTGTAAATAAAAATCATATTTACTGGTTTGAACATGATTAATGAATAACCTGAACAATTTGTGTTTTTTTCCTGTATTAACAAAACCACACAAAAAAAATAGTCGTTTTTTTCTCCGTTTTTTTATATAGCACTATGGTACCCGTTGGAAAGATAATAAAACGCTCGTTAATTTGGTGTAATTTTTTTCTTTAAAAAATCTCGTATATAAAAGATATTAACGTTTAAAAGTTATGGGAGAAAACATTAGAGATAAAAAATCTAATTTTGTTTTTAAATTTTAAATTATTATTTTCCTAAAATAAAGGCTTTGCCACATGGGATGACACATGGCACACTCAATAAAGAGAATACCCTCTTTGAGTGCCATGTCATTAAAATGGCTTTGGTTTATTGGGTTGGGTTATTCTACAAAGGCTACAAAAAATGAGAAGGGTGAGAATGATACAAAAAACACAATAGATCATCAAATATGACACAATGAGCCACAAAATATAATACAGTGCCAAAAAATATAACACAATAATGAAGAAAAAAGACACAATGAATTGAAAAAATGACACAACGATGAAAATAAGAAAAAGACACAATGGTACATAAAAGACACAATGATATAACGTATATTCTAAAAACTACAAGCTAAAACCCCAAAAAAAACGAAGACCTAAAAACTAACGACGTAGGGTTCGATAAGACGATTCCAATGCCGCGTGAATGAGTTCAATCGGAGGCCGTTTGATACCCTTCCTACGACTTCCTATTTTTCTTTCACTGTGTATTTGATCCTAACCCTTGGTTTATTATATGTATAGATAGATACATTAAACTCAAATTTAATTATAATAATTGATTTGTAAAACCATGATATAAGTTTATTAAATTAAATATTAGTAATTATATTAATAATCATAGTTGTAACTGAAATCATTAATAAAAGAAAACACATGATTCTTTTTTATATAACATATTTATATTTATGTATTATTAACTTTGAATTTAAATCATGTACCTTAAATTAACCCATTTTTAAAAAATATAATATGTTATTCTAAGTTTAAAATTAATTTTGTTACAATATTTGACAAATGATTATTAAGTTTTATTATTTTGGTCATTGTTTTAGATGTTAAACTATGTTCAGCAAATATATATTAAATTTAAATGCTTAAAATAGTTCAAAAGTCAAATAAACAAATTAATAATAACACAATGCAATTAGTCAAGCTTTTTTGTGAGACTTTTATATTGTTCAAAACAATTAAATAAAATAAATCAATCAACATTAATCGATTTTATCTATAGTAATAAAAGACAGCACATGGAGTACATAGAACTCCATTATAAAGCCTCCCATTTTATTATTTCAAACAATACATTTATTTTAATTTGTTTCTTTATTTAATAATTATTACTTTTTCAGTTTTTATTTGTTACAACTATAATTATTAATATAATTACTGGAATTCAGTTTAATATATATATATATATATATATATATATATATTCTATGTTTTTGTAAATCAATTCCCAAAGAACGTCCCGGACCCAGTCATGCCTATATTTGAAACCAGGCAACTCCTTACAGTGAACCGCGTGTTCCCCTGGTTGGTTTGAGGGATAGTGGTTTTGTTGCAGGGCAAGCAGTGCGGAAAGCAGAGGCGAAGAAAGTTGAGAAGCATGCCAAAGCTGGTGCGGAGAACCAACACGTTTTTGTACCCCTGGCATTTGATACCTTTGGCTCCTTGGCACCGAAGCCATCCGTTTCCTGACCAGAGTCCAACGAGTTATCCATAGCAGTGTCTCGACCCCGGGGGGGCATGGGTTCGTGTTTAGTAGGTTTGGGTTTGCCGTCCAGAAAGGGGTGGCAGCGCAGCTTGTTGCCCGTCTGCCCGTTATCTCCATGTAATTATTTCCGAAAATTAGTAATGAATTTATTAAATTTGTAAAAAAAATACAAAATTAGAAATAAATTAATAGACATAATTTGAAAATGTTTATGAACTAACAAAAGTAATCTTTATTAAAAATTATTTATTTATTTAAGATAATGTATTTATATGTTATTACATTTAAATCGTGTACCTTAAAAATGTGTTTTTAATATGTG
Organism: Ambrosia trifida; assembly: GCA_028751855.1. Lineage (NCBI taxonomy): Eukaryota > Viridiplantae > Streptophyta > Magnoliopsida > Asterales > Asteraceae > Ambrosia > Ambrosia trifida. The sequence goes on from CM054129.1 coordinate 129,088,251, forward strand.
GTCTTTCAGTCTAAGTTTAAAACTATATTTCTTACAATATTCTAAACAAATAAAATAAAACAAATCAATCCACATTAATTAAATATTTGATTCAATACAAAACTAAATATGTTTGGCTATTTTCGTATTATAATAGCTTGATATATAAAATACATTTTATATATGAAAAATCATTAATTGAAATCTTCATTGACTTTGTTTTTTCAAGTTACTTCAAGAGAGAAATACAATATCTAAACAGTCTTTGCATTACTAATTCATTTCAATCTTTATTTTAAGGCTATTAATTTACATAATCTTTTTTTTTATAATACAATCAAATTGAAGCAATAAATGTCATTATGTTTAAGGACCTTGATGTTAGAAAAAAAATGATTATACACTCAAGGTTAGAAATACTTTGGCTTTGAGGAAACTTGATGTCAAATTTCAAAATGAACAATACTCGATTGGGATGGTTTAATGGATGAGGAGATACTTTTAAATTAATTTCATTTTTTTTATATCTTAGCCTAAACAAATTTAATTTTATTACTTTTTTATTTTTGTTTTGTTTTGTTGTACATGCAGTCTACAAGGTAATAGCTGTGTATGGAAGATATATTTTGGAATGTTTGAAAAAAGTTTTATGTGAATAAAAATGTTTTTCACAATAAATCATTTAGGGGTTGATGAATATTTAATATTTATTCGATTGTACAGGAAACTTTTTTTATTTTGAATAAAATATGTAATCTCTTTTTTCTTAATTATATTTTAAATTTATATATAACATATATAATTTAAATTGTTCAACCCGTGTATCACACGGGTACATAACCTAGTCCTAACTACATAGTACATAACATGGTTAACACGCCTAAGTATATAATATCAGTTTTAAATCTAATTTTAGTACTCAAAACTATCAAATTATCCAGTATAACAACTACAAGATTCACCTATATATATGACAATGAAAAACTCAACATAGTATGTGCCCATAAAATAATCAACTACAATACCATATTCCTTGAAAATAACTAACCACGCAATGATGTCGTTGCTCATTAACATACTATGGATTGTGATACCTGACCAGAGTCCAACGGGTTATTCATAGCAGTGTCTCGGCGCCGCGAGGACATGGATTCGTTTTTAGTAGGTTAGGGTTTGCCATTCAGAAAGGGGTGGCGGCGCAGCTTGTTGCCCGCCTACCCGCTATCTTGATGTAATTTTTCACGGTTAATATAAGTAAAAGAAATATTAAAATTGTTTATGTAAAAAAAAAAAAAAAAAAAAAAAAAGCATGATAACCAAACAAAAGTCCCAAGATATTATCAATTTTAAACACTACGAAAAAGAGCCAAAGGGGCATGTGGCTTCATGGTGTTCTATGTATTACGAATTTAAGTAGTTAGGATTATAATTTCTTACGTTTTATATTGATACAATCAAATGTTTGTAGAAACGTTCTTCGAAAGCCAACTCTCATTGTATTTCCCATGTGTGTTCTTGAACCGCAGATGTAGATGCACAGAGAAAAAGATCAATAATATGGATCCGCTGACTTGGTCTTTGAAATGCTAGAACTATTAAAATCATCAACAAAAAGGAGAAATGCAAGAATTACTCAGTCATTGTTAAAAGGAGAAATTATTACCGCTAAACAACTAATCATCTTATAAATGGTAACTATTAAATAAAAAAAATACACATAAATCATAAATGTTAACAATGTCAGTGTATAACCAAATCATTACACAGATTAACCATATCAAGATAAATATCTATTTTGTTTAACAAAATCATCAACAAAAATCATTTGATTCATGAGATGAAACCATACCAGAAACCTTAATATTGAACCGCCAAGATCACAAACAATCTCCTAAGCTGATTCAATTGGGTTGCGCATGTTAAACTTCCTTTCCACTCAGAAACAACAATCGACAAATATTGTTGCGAAAATCAAATTAATCAAAGGGTTAGCGAGCAAGTTAGGTTTGGGAGAAAAAAATGGAATGACAGCAAAGTAGATTAATCCCCCATAAGAGTAAATCGTTAACAAACTTGAACGGAACAGTGGCATTAGGGTTTATGATTAAGAAAAGAGAATTTAAAGGAGGGTAATGGTAATCTATTTCGGTGTAAGTCAGAGAAGAAACGACTTGTACCGTAAAATGGGGATAAGACCAAATGAGCGGGAAACCAACAAAAAGGATGGCTTGAGATTGCGACACCTGTCCCACAAAGGTTTTATTTATATATTATAGAAGATGTCCATACCGAAATCCTAAGCGAAGGATTAACCACAAATCCACGATCGATGAACATTCATTTTGTTTAAAAAGTTCACAAACTTAAGTGTGCAGATATTGGATTCAGTCAGTTTCATCATATTTCTTCATGCGAGCATTAACGACTAAACCTACAAGTGATCCAAGTGAGGAGTCGTGGCTACACAAACACTAAATACACTAAATCTATATTATTATAAATCACCACACCACAATTGGTTTACAACACATATTTATATACATTTTAATTGGCACATCTAAGCATCACACCAATTCATAAAAACAGGTTAACCGGATAACAGACAACTAATTTTAACTGCCATAACAATTTGGTAACTATACAAACCATACATAAGTGACATATATTATAATAAATATTGAGTCTATAAAGTATTCTATCAACACTCCCTTCTAAGCTAGATTTTAGACCATTCATAATGGTAAATGCTCTCTCTACACTCTAAAGGGCATTTTTCGCCACATGATCACATTAGTGTCATAACGTCTCTTCAAAAACGTGTCATTAGTTAACCCCCCTCAATGACATTTCAATAATTACTTTTCGGTTATTTTTTTCTCCTCATCTGGCATTATACTAGAAACACCCCTCCCTCTTCATGCTCATATGATGGCCAAAGGGACAGTATTAGGGACGTTATCAAGCAACTTCACGCATCTATAATGGCCATTACGCATGGTCTTGTATTTCTTCATATGCCTTAGCTTGAAGTGTGTGTATATATAGTGGATGTAAATAAAATAAATCGTTTACGGATAGATTTGATATAAAAAATATATTATAAATTTGTCAATTTAAACAAAGTAAATTACAAATTTAAATCATATACTAAAAGTAAATATAATAAAAGGGACAAAGCAAACGGCTTTAAATAAAAGAAGTGAGACTCAAGCCCAAATTCTCAACAAAAAATTAGAAACAGAAAAAAAAAAGTTGGGTTCTCTTCGTTAATTATATAAAAAATATTGTAGGAGTGGGATTCAATCCCAAATTCTCCATCTTGAAATGTAAGTCACTAACCAAATCATTAAGAACTTATTATCCTTTTGCACACTAAAATAATTTAAATACAATCAGTGGCGGATATAGAAATATTTTTCAGTAGTAACGTTTTTCATTTTTTTCATTTTAGTAGCAACGTTTTCCAAATTTCGTAAAAAAAAACCAAATTTTCCACTAATTATCCAGTACGCGCGCGAAGTTGAGCCGCAACGGACGCGACACCTGCTTCTTCATTAGGTCCGCCCCTGAATACAATTTATAAATAAAATATATTCAAAAAATTAAAATTACGGGTGTTCCGTAAGTTCGCCCAACGTCGCCCAGTTCCGGGTGTTCCGAAACGCGCCTGGCTTTGCCCTTTCATTGACGGTTGCAACGAACCAAGTGGTTGTTATACTTCTTGTGAGTTGTTGGTTGGTTGTCGTATGATGTGAATGGTATCAACAGAGAAAAAAAAAACATCTTTCTTCACCAATCTCTTAAAAACAATATTAAAACATAAAATCAATATCCGAAATTTTTCTTTTGTCAAACAATTCGATATTTCTTAAGAGCACTTATAATACAAAAGGCCATTTAACCTAATGGTATCAAGGTGTCGAATAAGACAATGTCTTTTTAAATGATGAGGTTCAAATCCCATTTGAGACAAAAATTTATTCTTTCAAAAAAAGTTAACTATATAAGTCTCAGTTACCGAGGAAATTAGATCTAAATCAGTTAAATTATAGTGGAAATTAGATCTGAAACACTTATAAAATCACTAGAATAATCGTATATTCTAATTACATTTATACAATTACTTTAATTCAATTGTTGAATTTTATGATACAATGGCTGGTCTTATATTTTACCAGTACTAAACATAATATGAACAAACTTGCAAAATCTATTTCAACTTTAGGTCCATTAATGTGGTTTCTTTGAGGGAGTTAACCCGAACTAACAAACCTTGATCAAATTCTGACAATGGAATTCTCGTGAAGGATTCGTCTTTATTAAGTAGCTCCCAAGTGAATGTTGTCACCAAACGATGCATCATGACCAAAGTTTCCATTTTTGCAAGCTCAATACCAGGACACATCCTCGGCCCAGCTCCAAACGCCATGTAACTAAAAGGTGGTGGTGGTGATGTTGCATGTGTATCAAAACGAGTAGGGTCGAACACAGTTGGATTTTGGAAAATGCTATCATCCATGTGTGTCATAGACGCAGATGTCAACACCTGAAACACATCATATATAAAATCAAATAAGAGATTATTTTATATGGTAATTTGTATCTTTGACACTTTATTGATGAATTGGTTTTGTGCCATACTTGCCATCCTTTTGGAATTATGAATCCTCCATACTCAATATCTTGTTTGGCTCGTCGAAAGCTTAAAGTCACCGGAGTATATATCCGTGTTATCTCTGTTGCTACTCTCCATGTGTACTTCATCTTGGTGAGGTCTTCCCATGTTAAAGCTTCTTTTTTAGTATTTGAAATTTCTTGTTGTTCTGCGATCTCAAACAAATAAACACAATTTCATGGACGAATCATAAATCAATGTCAATTGGCTTATGCGTACATCTTAATATAAGTTTTTTTAATTGATTACAACATACATAGGGCCAAAATTGTGTTACCTTGAATTATAGAAGAGTATATAGATTTGTTGCTAGCCAAAAGCCTAATGAAGAAGGTAATAAGGACAGCGGTGGTGCCATATCCTGCAATCATCATAGCAATGGTGTTGTCAATGATCTCCTCTTCGGATACCATTGTTGAGCCATCATCATGATGAATGCTAAGCAATGAAGTGATTAGATCTTTATGGGGTACATCTTGTTGATTTTGTTCCATAAGTGCCTCCTTTTTCTTGTGTATAAGTTGTACAATCATTGGCACAAGTTTCTTTCTTGCTATGATTGCACGATTGTATTTAGTGAAAGGCAAATTGATTGGAATTGATAACAAACCTTCAATCATATCTTGGAAAAGTGGTAGTATTTTCTCTCTTTGGGCTCCTCTTTCAATCCCAAAAAGAAGTGAACAAATTATGTTGAAGGTTAAGGTCTTCATCAAGGGTTGCACCTACACAATTATAATTTAAAATGCTAATAATTCTAGTGTAACATACACATATATGTAGGTATAAATTGAAGATGCATAGATGTTCATTTACCTTGACCTCATCTTTCCCATGCCAATGAGTTTGAAGATGGTGTTGGATTTCTTCATCTACTTTCGTGACATACTCTTTCAACACTTCAAGCTTAAGAAATGAAACAAGGGCCGCTCTGACTCGTTTGTGATCATTGCCGGACAACTCCAATATATTTTTGCAACCAATGATCCTGTTGAGGGATGGTGGTTGTGAGCTAGCGAGTAAATTCCCATCACAAGTGTATACGAACTTATTAGCGGCTGGGCCATGCAAAACAACCGTCGGGTATCCAAAAAGACTTGCTTTCCATATGGGACCATGCTTTGTTATTCTTTCTTGAAACCATTTTTCGACCTTGTCGGCCTTCAAGGCCCTCAAAAGGCCGAGGCTTTGCCCTATCACCGGCAGTCCTAACGAACCAGGTGGTAGTTGACCTTTATACTTCTTATGATGTAAAAGGAAAAAAATGGGGACCAAAATAAACAATAACAATAAATTTATAAAAACCATCAATTCCATGGCTAGAAAACACAAGGTGGTACGAGAAATATCTAACCTGTTGCTTTATACTTCTTATGTTGGGTATTGGTTGTCATTTTATGGTAATGGTATCATTCGAAAAGATCCGTTTTTCATCACCAATTCCTAAATAAATAAACAATATTTAAGATGTTAGTTGGTTGTCATTTTATGTCTAGTTCATTTTAGATATTCTTCTTAGCTTTATAAACATCAAATACTTGAAACTATTTTTACGTTTTCCCTTTATATTTTTAAGGGGGTGTTTGAGATTGATTATTCAAAACAGATTATGCGTTTTGAAAAAGCAGGGGTGGAGCTGCTTATAGATTATCGCGTTTTAGTAGCCTAAAAAAACTGATTATATGCGTTTTCAAAACGCAATCCAAACACTAAAAACTGATTAACTGCGTTTTCAAAACGCAACAATCTAAAAATCAGATTCAAAATGCAATCCCAAACACCCTCTAAGTATTGTATATTATATTCTTTATTTTCATCACGTCTTTAGACGAAGGATATTAGTGAGTTTGTCACTTTGTCCGTCGACAAATAGGCTTTTATCGTTCGTGAATTTTGTGGAATCCTCTAGAGATCCATAATTTACGTGAAGGCAACTAAAAATATATATGTTTTGAGAAAGACTAATATAAAAAGGAGGTTAGCGTAAGAATGGTAAGAATGAATAAAAGGCTAACACATGCCCCTAACTAAAAGGGTATTATTGTCTATCATCATAATTGCTGACTTTTTTTCAAGTTTCACATCCATTTTTAAAACGCAATAACTTTTCATGCGACATTATTTAAAAAAAAATACATTATAAAAACAAGTTTTTTATCCTCCTTTATTTGCATACCCTATTGCCATAGTTTTTTTTAAATCGCTGGGTTGATAACTTGCGTTTTGTTTAAGATCCCTCATACCCTCCTGCTCCTCATTCCATTGAAACCCACAAATGAATCCTTCTGTTCATCGCGTTTGGATACCCGAAACCGGACCTGTTTGTTCGTGCTCTGTTCTTCAATTTTTCCTCACTACTGGTATGTTATAATCCAATTATTTCCTCCAGATTAGTCGATTAGGTTTAGGTTTTAAAACCGCTAAGTCAAATCTTGGATTGATCGTTGTTATGGTGGGTTATTTGTGTGATTATTGGGACATGTCTAGGTTAGGTATTAATCGAATTAGTTTATTATTTTCCCGGTCAGATAATCAACCAACTGGCCACTTAGACCAGCTGGTTTATGTATTCTTTTAACAACTCAAAGACCCGAGTCCGGAATGGCACCATGCTATGACCAATGAATTCAGTGCAATTCTTAAAAACAAGACATGGGAGTTAGTGCCTCGTAAACCGAATATGAATAGTATACGTAGTATGTGGCTTTTTAAACATAAATTCAGGTCCGACGACACTTTGGAACGTTACAAGGCTCGGCTTGTGTGCGATGGTGACAACAACCTGGTATTGATTGTGGGGAGACTTTTAGCCCGATTGTTAAACCGGCTACGATTCACTTGGTATTATCATTGGCTTTTTCTAATGCATGGAAAATTAATCAATTGGATATCACAAATGCATTTCTCCATGGGAATCTCAATGAGACGGTATACATGTGTCAGCTATGGGCTTTCGTGATTCCAAATATCCGGATCACGTGTGTCTATTGAAAAATCGTTATATGGCCTCAAACAGGCGCCTCAAGCCTGGTACTAACGGTTCACTAATTTTGTGGTGTTATAGGGGTTGTAAATCAGACAATTCTTTATTTGTCTATCGTCACGATCATGATATTACTTATCTGCTAATTTATGTTGACGACATCGTCCTCACCACTCTTTAGATACTCTTCGCGATCGTCTCATGCATTCTCTTGCAGCTGAATTTGTGATGAAGGACTTGGGCTCCTTATCTTATTTTTGGGCATTCAGGTCACCCGTACAGGAAAATACTATGGTTTTGTCACAGTCTGCTTACGCTAAGGACATCATTCATCGTGCCGCCATAGACTCGTGTAAACCGGTTCCTACACCTGTTGACACACAATCCAAACTTAGTGCGGATTTAGGTCCTTTTCATGATGACCCTACTACCTACCGTAGTCTTTCAGGAGCACTCCAGTACTTAACATTCACACGGCCGGATATATCATATGTAGTCCAACAAATATGTATGCATATACATTCTCCTAGGGTTGCTCACTAGAATGCATTGAAGCAAATCATTCGCTATATATAGGGTACGGTTGATCTAGGTCTTCATCTAGGCCCCACTGATGTTTCCTCCTTACGGGCGTACACTAATGCTGACTGGGTAGGTTGTCCAGACACCCGAAGATCCACATCTAGCTATTGTGTTTATCTTGGCGACAATCTAGTCTCCTGGTCTTCGAAACGGCAGGCTACTATTTCATGATCCAGTGCCGAAGCTGAATATCGTGGAGTTGCCAACGTTGTTGCCGAAATTTGTTGGTTACGCAATCTTCTCTTGGAGCTTTGTAATCCACTCTCACATGTGACCCTTGTATACTGTGACAATGTTAGTGTTATCTATTTGTCAGGTAATCCAGTACAACACCAATATTGCACGAAACATATAGAGCTTGACATCCACTTCGTTCGTGAACAAGTTCAGAAGGGTAATGTTCGCGTCTTACATGTCTCCTCTAGACACCAGATCGCTGATATATTTACTAAGGTACTGGCACGTGTCTTGTTCGACGACTTTCGATCCAGTCTCAACATTCATCCACCCTTCGCTTTGACTGCGGGGGTGTAATAGCATAGCTATAATTTAGGAAATTATTGTATTTCAATGTAGATAGAATATCTCCATCAAAATAGGAGATTATGTTTGTAATCTATATATTGTGATCATATTCAATGAGAAGGATCAAGGTGATTATTCCTTTACATAATATGAACAAACTTACAACTCTTGATCAAATTCTTTCATTAGTTTGGAATGAAAGAAATTATATATTGCAATAGTCATGCTTCGTATGAGACCATGGTTTCTTTTAGAGGCTTGACCCGTACTAACAACCCTTGATTAAATTCTGGCATTGGGACTCTCTTGAATGATACGTCTTTGTTAAGTAGCTCCCAAGTGAATCTTCTCACTAAGTGGTGCATCATGACTAAGGTTTCCATTTTTGCAAGCTCAATACCAGGACACATCCTCGGCCCGCCTCCAAAAGGCACGTAACTAAAAGGTGGTGGTGATGGTGCGTGGTTCTCAAAACGAGTTAGGTCAAACATGGTTGGATTTTGAAAAATGCTATCATCCATATGTGTCATAGAGGCAGAAAATGCCACCTAGAAACAAATTACATATGTAAAAAATCATGATATAATACTATTGTCTCTTAATTCAATTATTATTATTCAATTATGTGTGTCATACTTGCCATCCTTTTGGAATAAGAAATCCTCCATACTCAATATCTTGCATAGCTCGCCGGAAGCTCAAAGTCACCGGAGGGTTTATCCGCATCATCTCAGTTGCTACTCTCCATGTATTCTTCATCTTGGTGAGGTCTTCCCATGTTAAAGCAGCTTCTTCTGATATTTTATTACTTACAACTTCTTGATGTTCTGCAATCTCAAGTAAATAAACTTAGTTTGATGGATGAATTATAAATTGGTTTCTATTGCCATTTGAGCCTTTGAGGCTTATAAGTGCATTAACAATTATGCCAACATAGGCGTGAACTATACATGACATGAATGGATACATTTAAATATGCTTTTGCAATGATAAGAACAAATATTGGAGCAAAAATATGTTACCTTGAACTATGGTAGAGTAGATAGATTTAGTGTTAGCCAAAAGCCTAACCAAGAATGTAAGAAGGACGGAGGTTGTGTCATACCCAGCTATCATCACAAGGATGACGTTATCAATGATCTCCGCTTCAGACATCATTGTTGAGCCATCACCATCACGAATGCTAAGCAATGAAGTGATTAGATCTGTATGAGGATCACCTTGTTGATTTAGTTCCTCAAGTAGCTCTCTTTTCTCACGTATAAGATCCATAAGCATCGGCACAAGTTTCTTCCGTGCTATGATCCCACGATTGTATTTAGTGAAAGGAAAACTTATTGGAATTGATAACAAACCTTCAAGCATATCTTGGAAAAGTGGTAGCATTTTTTCTCTTTTGGGTCCTCTTTCAATCCCAAATAGAAGGGAGCAAATTAAGTTGAAGGTTAAGATCTTGATAAGGGGTTGCACCTACACCATTATTGAAAAAAAAAATGTTACAATAAAATCTAGTGTAATATGATATGTATACGTATACGTATATCCAAACATTGGTATGTGATCAATAATAGTGACTCGTAATTGTATGACCATTGGGCTGAACAAAGGAAAGAGGAATGTGAGACGTTTTAGAGGAAGATTTGAGTACGGAGAGGCAGTGGCAAAACTTGAGAATTTGGACCGAGAGGGTCGGAAGTATATAACTTTTTTTTATTAAAACGGGGGGTCGAAACCATATATACCAAAAAAAAAATTATACGAATACTATACAATTGGAACTCTGAGCGAAAATTCGAGAGGGAGGGGTATATCTTGCACCACTAAAATGGTCGGTAGTTTGAGAGCATGACTTGAATTGCAGTTAGTTAATTCATATTGGTTAACCGAGCCACCTAAATAATATTTATTCATGTGATTGATTTATTCGTTCTTCTCTTGCATTGTGTTCGCCGGTATGAATAGCCGTTAAAGTTGCATTTAAATAAGTTGCAAATATATATTCATATATATGTTTTTTTCATATGGAAATAGAAATATAATGCTTTGTGTTTGAGGATCAAAATGTACAAATAAGAAGGTTATGTGAATGTTGCTTCTATATAATGGAAGAAGGCAAGAAGCCAAAGGAGCACATTTAAAAACTATGGCCGGACAAGTGTTAAAAAATGGATTAACTATATAATGGATTAACTAATAATTAAAATGTTCATCTGGTAGAGAAACCAAAATTCAAAACAAACCTTAAAGGAAAATGACTATAAGTGTAATTATTGAAGTAAAATAATAAAAGAAAATGACTATAAGTGTAGTTAATTCAAGTTAAATTAAAAAAAAAAAAAAGAAGAAGAAGAACAAGCAAATGTTCAATACCAAACATGTAAGACTATCATACTAGATTTTTTTTAAAGGCTTAGTTCAGTGGAAATCCTTGTACAACCCTAACCTAGCGGTCCCAAGTTCGAATCCTTACCCACACACCGGTGTCCTCCTTGCCTAAGCTAAGCTCAAACCGTCACGGGGAATTTTATTTTGTGGTGTGCATGGATTGAACCTATGACCTAGCTCAAGGACGAAAACCCCTAAAGAAAAACCCACCCTACCTTAAACCAGCTGGACTGGAGACCGGAGATCATTGGCTATCATACTAGATTAATTTGGTCAAAATAGTAGGTAGCGTCGAAAGCAACCATCCCTGACTTGACCCCCTCCCTAGTGTAAGTTTAATGGGGTTCGAATTAACACCAGACTCGATGGATGGGTGAATCAAAGGTTAAAACACTTTATACCTGGACTTCATGTTTACCATGCCAATGCAGTTGAAGGTGGTGTTGGGTTTCTTCATCTACTTTCGCAACATATTTCTTCAACACTTCAGGCTTAAGAAACGAAACTAGGGCCGCTCTTGTTGGTTCAGGCCCCTTTTAAACACACTACAAACACTATACTTTATACGTAAATATGCAAAGATTGAAAAGTTATCAAACCTTCATATATTATTAATAATGGTCTTGGCTTTATATAGCCTACAATGCAACAGAACAAACAAACGGTCACCATAAAATACGGACTCAAACTAGGAACAATTCAAGCAATTGACTAACAACCTACTAATTCCTACTAGCATAAAACTCGGTCAACTTTGACTGCTTTTTATTCATGCAGAAACATGACTGATGGACAACTAGACCAATGAACCAATTTAGATAATTATGTCAAGATTAATCCAACAGCTCTTACTCGTTTGTGATCATTACCGGACAACTCGTTTATATTTTTGGAACCCACTATCCTGCTGACTGATGGTGGTTGAGTGTTGGTTAGTATGTTCCCATCATAAGTGTATATGAACTTATTCGCGGTTGGTCCATGCAAAACAACCGTCGGGTATCCAAAAAGACTTGCTTTCCAAACTGGCCCGTACCTTGTTATTCCTTCGTGAAACCATTTATCGACCCTATCGGCCTTCAAGGCCTTTAAAAGACCGAGGCTTTGCCCTATCAACGGCAGTCCTAACGAACCAGGTGGTAGTTTACCGCTATAGTTTTTACGTCGAAACATGAAAAAACTAGGAAACAAAATCAATAGGAGCAATAACAACAAACTCAGAAAAATAATGAACTCCATGGCTAGAAAACACAAGTAGTCTAAGAGAAAACCTTGTACATATAAATATGTTGATTCATTGTTGGTTGGTTGTTCAATTTCTTGTGGCATATATTTTAAAGTTTATTTGACTACACGACATTATAATCAACTTTTTAATTCTCTATTCCCGTAAAAATTTAATCTGAATAACTTAAAAACTCACCAGAATAATCGTATTTTTTAATTGCATTTATAGGATTATTATAGTATTAGAAGTTATTTAAATTGTTGATCTGGTTTTATTCGGACAGGTTTTTGTTGACTTGGGTAACTATTTGACCTTCTCAATAATTTGGTTTGTTCAATTGAAAAAGAAAAAATTCTTGGCCTTAGTTGCTTATTTACTTTAGTTTCAGTTTTAAGCCTTTTCGGCTTTTCATATTCAAGTTTTATGATAGCTTAAATGTAGAACTTTTGGTATTCGAGTTTGAGGCTCTGAATAAAGCCACCTGGTACCACCTCGTGTATGGTCTTAGGTAGCCCTACCCGCGTGGCTACACTATCCCTACCCGCGTGGCTACACTGGTTTGACCTCTTCAAGTAAGAGGTCGCGGGTATGAGGAGCCGGTGGTACTACCTATCGTGTGTCGAGCGTGTAACGGTCCAATTTTTGACCGTCGAAGGTGTTTTAAAATATGGAAATTAAAATAAACCCCATTTATCATTTAAAATACCAACTATTTAAATATTTCTTCACCATTCCACACCTTCTTTTCAACCAAAATTCATAATAACATCATTTTACTTCTAAAAAAAATCCTATGAATTCTCAAAGATCAAAGGCTGGTGAAACCGAGAAATTTATCAAATTGAAAGGAGCAGCTGGTTCAAGCATAGGAGGTTCCAGTTCAAGCGTGTTTAGTGTTGGTTTAAGCACAAGAGGTGTCAGTTCATGCGCATTTGGTGTCGCTTCAAGTATGTCGGTCCCAGAAGTATCAACCATTTTCACAAATATCAAGGTGATTTCAACAAAATGAAAATAGTGTGCGGAATAATCAACTTTCAAACATAGAGAGACACGTTTATATAATTTTTGAGTATATATATATACATCACCTTATATCGGGGAACGATTACAAGATGACTTTTGATTTTATTAGTTATTACAAAACAAATGACTCAAAGAATTATGGTTGGCATCGATGTGTTTGTAGGATGTGGAGTTGAATATCGACAATATAGTTGGTTAAGGATCACCCTTCTTCGATGGTTATGATTGTCTATTTATGGAAGAGTTTGACTTGAAAGTGGAATAAACAACACTTGTGTTTTTAAGCAGGAAGGTGGTGTATGGAATTTTTACATAAACTATTGTGCATAAACTTGCATGCTTTTCCATACGTCCACTTGCATGGTTTTCCAGATTTGATTTCTTCCAGAAATATAGACTTGTATATGGGATGAAATATGGATTGATGATCTTCAGTGAATATCCTAGATTGCCTTGATCCTAGATGTCTCTAGTTTAGCAGAGGTTTTGTCCTTCTAAGTCGACATCTCTTGATTAGATCCAATCTTTGATTTTTCTTAACCTTCATCTTCATAGCTTGAATCTTCGTTGACCTTGTTTCTTCATTTCTTTATCAGCCTTGGTCAATGCTTCGGTTTTCCTTAAACACTTATTATCTCATCTAGTTTCTAACACCATTCCTACTAAATAACAAAGATCTAGTCGAGTATGAGTACTAAGATAAAGAAAACTGTAGGAACACCGTTCACAAGAAATAAAATAAATGCAGGTTTATTTAAATAATATCGGATTACAATACAAATATGAAATTAACAGAATACAAACAGAAAGAAAAATTACAAACTGAAAGGAAAATACGAAGGAAGGCAAAGGAAACTCGATGTGACTGAGGCACGTGTAAAACACGCTTCCCTTAAAACAGATTTCGGGCCAACCACGTGAACCCGTCTGTTTCCCAGGGTACAACAGCCTAAGCAGATTGCACTGCCGGAGTTAGCCAAGCACCTGAAACGTTACCTGAAACAAGAGCTCGCAGGTCTGAAAAGTTAGGAAATTTCTCTGAAAGAAGGTGGTGGTTAGAGAACATGAATTGGAAGATTTCCGGTGTGTTCAAACAGAGTCTTGCACTCGGTATTTATACACGAAACCGAGCCTAGTAATACGCCTCATTGATTACGAAATTAAGTCTGGCATTAATTCCGTTTGACTAGAATTCAAACGTGGTCAATGAGTATTAATACAATTAATTTCATTGACTTGACCAGTCTTGGCTTCATTGACCAGATTAATTAACTAGTCTTGGCCACAGGCTCGAGCCACTCCAGTCCAAGCTCAGTTAAAAATATAAAGGCGGCTCTCAAGCGGCTCGCGGCGATGCGAGCGTGCGAAGTGCAAAGTGCGCCATCAAAACGCCACATTACGCCCATCGCCCTCGGTCCCGAGCCCGAGCCCGAGCCCGTGCACGTGCGCGGGCGCGGGCGCGTCGGGTGCTTCGCACCCTCCTGGCTGCCACTGGGTGTGTCCTATTGTATAGGAATACATTCCTCTACAGAATTCTAGATATAAACCAACACATGATTTATATTTCCACCAATGTGGGACAAGCACAAATTCCTCCAACTTTAAAGTTCCACCACACACATAAAGCTTAGATCTCTCATTCACCTAGCTTTATAATTAAATGTCATTATATTACATTTAATATAATACTTAATTATTAAAATTTCCAACAATCCCCCACATGAATGGAGATCGACCCACACACTCAAGTGTCAAAATAAAATTTCTACGGTTAAGTAATGCAGGATAGGTAGGTATTCCCTTTGAACCCTCCTTTGTGATGTATACTTTGTCTCCTAGCGGTTAGTAGACGCGATGTCCTTGAACCAACCCCTTTTTATGTAGACATTATTACACATCACACATTACTCTCCCTGGTCTGGTTAACCCCTCATTGTCGTGTCCATTTATGGTCATGGAGCACTGTCCTGGTTCTGCGAGAGCTCTAGGAATTGCGCCCCCCACAATTCCATTTGAAGCGACCCCACTTCTCTCTAACATAGGTGATTTTACCAAAATCATTAAAAGCCGTATGCTTAACCTCCTTTGACATCACTGATTGTTTAAGGATGGACTAGGAAGTATGCAACTCCCTTTGTGACTCGGGTTACTCCCCCACAGTGATCTTAGTTCGTACAGTTAGGTGGTCCTATTGAGCCTAGATCATGGGATCTCCAATCTTCTAGGATAGGTTTTCCGTTGTACAAACTTACTCCAAGGGCTTTAGTCCCATTCCTTTCGACGACTTGTGTACTGCCTCTCTGCTTAAGCCTTTTGTTAGCGGATCCGCAATGTTATCCTTTGACTTCACATAGTCAATTGTGATAACTCCTGTTGAGAGCAGTTGTCGTATCGTATTATGCCTACGTCGTATGTGCCTTGATTTACCATTATACATTGCACTTTTAGCTCTACCAATTGCCGACTGGCAATCGCAATGTATGCAAATAGCCGTCACAGGCTTAGGCCATCTTGGAATATATTCCAAAAACTGACGTATCCATTCTGCCTCTTCTCCAGCTTTATCTAAAGCAATAAATTCAGATTCCATTGTGGACCTAGCTATAAGAGTTTGCTTGGAAGATTTCCAAGCTATAGCTGCTCCTCCAAGGGTAAACACATAACCACTTGTGGATTTAGAATCTTTCATATCGGATATCCAGTTGGCATCACTGTATCCTTCGGCAACAGCTGGATCTTGGCCATAATGCAGTCCATAATTCCTCGTGTATCTCAAATACCTTAACAATCTTGTCATGCTCTTCCAATGTTCAGCACTGGGATTACTGGTATATCTACTTAGCCTGCTCACAGCATATGCTAAGTCTGGCCTGGTACATGACATGAGATACATCAAACTGCCAATGATCCTTGAATACTCCAATTGAGCAACACCCTCTCCTCTATTCTTTGACAAATGTTGAGAGGTATCAATTGGAGTTTGAGCCACACTTGTGTCTTCCGAATTAAACTTCTCAAGGATCTTATCCACATAATGAGATTGACTTAACACAAGACCAGTTTGGGTTCTAATAATCTTCACTCCAAGAATTACATCAGCTAGACCCATGTCTTTCATGTCAAATCTCGCTTTCAACATGTCTTTAGTGGATATGATCATCTTGTCATCACTCCCAATGATAAGCATATCATCCACATAAAGACATAAGATTACATAACCTTTAGAAGTGTCCTTCACATAGACACACTTGTCACATTCATTTATTTTGAAACCACTGTTAAGCATAACATGGTCAAACTTTTGATGCCATTGTTTTGGAGCTTGCTTTAAGCCATACAGTGACTTAACGAGTTTACATACTTTGCCTTCTTGGCCCGGAGCAGAGAAACCCTCAGGTTGCTCCATGTAAATCTCTTCCTCTAATTCCCCATTCAGAAATGCAGTTTTTACATCCATTTGATGTATTTCCAAATTTCTCAAAGCTGCAATTGCAAGCACCAATCTTATAGAAGTTATTCTAGTCACAGGCGAGTATGTGTCAAAGTAGTCAAGACCTTCCTTTTGTCTATACCCTTTGATTACGAGCCTTGCTTTATACTTGTCAACAGAGCCATCAGCTTTCATTTTTCTCTTGAATATCCATCGATATCCAAGTGGCTTGCACCCTGGTGGAAGATCAACTAGCTCCCAAGTATGATTCTGCAAAATAGAATCAATCTCACTTTTGATGGCTTCTTTCCATTGAGGTCCATCTGAAGAGGTGACTGCTTGTCGATAGGTTTGAGGCTCACTCTCAACCATGTAAGCAAGGAAATCAGGCCCAAAAGATTTTTCAATCCTTTGCCTTTTGCTCCTTCTTGGCTCAACCTCTTCATCCTCTGATCGTTCATGGGTTTTATTTTGAACAACCTTATCAACCGCTGTTGATGAACTCGCATGAGTTTGTTCTAATAACATTGGGAACTCCTCTTCAAAATAAGTTGCATTTCCTGGCCTTGTTTCTATTATGGAGTTCTTATGAACATCAGGATTTTTGGACTCATGCACAAGAAAACGATGTGAAGTCCCATTTTGGGCATATCCAATAAATATGCAATCAACAGTTTTAGGCCCAATTCTAAGAGCCTTTGGAGGTGTAACAATTACCTTGGCCAGGCACCCCCACACTTTCAAGTATTTATAGGATGATTTATGTCCCCACCATAACTCATATGGTGTTACATCCTTATTCTTGAAAGGAACTTTATTTAACAAAAAATTGGCCGATAAAATGGCCTCCCCCCACATGTCCTGGCTCATTCCAGAACTTATCAACATGGAATTCATCATTTCTTTTAGGGTACGATTTTTCCGTTCCGCAATACCATTTGATTGGGGTGTATAGGGAGGGGTACACTCGTGTATTATGCCACTTTTGGCACATTCATCCCCAAATGGCGAAACATATTCACCTCCCCTATCACTTCTCACACGCTTTATTTTCTTATTAAGTTGGTTTTCAACTTCAGCTTTAAACAAGATAAACTTGTCAATTGCTTCATCTTTACTCTTAAGTAAATACACATAACAATACCGCGTACTGTCGTCAATAAAAGTAATAAAATACTTATTGCCACCTCTAGTGGGAATTGATTTTAAATCACACACATCAGTGTGAATCAAGTCAAGGGGCTCAGTTATTCGATTAACTGATTTAAATGATGATCTTGTTTGTTTGGCTTCAACACATGTTTTACATTTTGATTTAGAGTCTATGGCAAACGTTGGTATGTAGTCTAATTTAATTAAACGACGCATTGAATTAAAATTAACATGACCAAGACGACCATGCCAAACATTAGGAGACTCAACCAAGTAAGCAGAAGTAGTAGCATTCTTATTCATGTTCTTAGTAACAGCCATTACATTGAGTTTGAACATACCATTCTGGGCATAGCCCTTACCAACAAACACACCATGCTTACTTAAAACAAACTTGTCACTCTCAAAAAGCAAACGAAAGCCAAACTTGTTAAGCAACCATCCCGACACAAGACTTTTACGCACGTCGGGAACATAAAGCACATTGCTTAAAGTGAGCTCTTTTCCAGAAGTCCACTTCAAGATCACATCACCCTCTCCCTTGATATCTGATGTAGCAGCATTACCCATGTACAGCTTCTCGTCTCCCACCACCTCTTTAAACGTACTAAAGAGGGTCTTGTCTGGGCAAACGTGACGAGTAGCCCCAGTGTCCACCCACCACCCTTTTGGGTTGTTAGTCACCAAATTAACCTCCTCCATCATGGCAGTGAGGTCCGAAATCATGGCCACTAAAGGCACATCATCATCAACCATAAGCGCCTTCTCACGTTTAGGTGCTTTGCATTGATCAGCTTTGTGACCAGCTTCGTTACAGTTGTAACATTTCCCTTTGAAGGAACTAACCTTCTTTTTCACACCACCTTTTCTAGGCCCAAGGTCCCGACCCTTACCTTTTGATTTTTCACCAAATTTGTGACCTTTGTTGCTCTTATTCCCTCTTGAAGACTGACCATGCTCAACAACGTTAGCTCTTGCAGTACCTTCAACTTGAGTTCCTTTTAGAGACACTCTGTTATCTTCCTCAATACGCAAGCGAACCACAAGGTCTTCAATGGTCATTTTCTTTTCGCTTATGCTTAAGGTAATTCTTGAAGTCCGTCCAACTTGGAGGAAGTTTCTCAACTATTGCAGCCACTTGGAATGTTTCACTAAGATTCATTCCTTCAGAAAGAATGTCACTAAGGATCACTTGCAATTCTTGGACTTGGCTAATAACAGTTTTGGAATCCACCATTTTATAATCCAAGAACCGAGCCACAACAAACTTTTTAGTACCAGCATCTTCAGTTTTGTACTTACGCTCCAAAGATTCCCAAAGTTCTTTGGCAGTCGTTATCTTGCAGTACACATTATACAATGGATCAGCAAGTCCATTCAACACATAGTTTTTGCATAGGTACTCAGAATGCTTCCAAGCATCAAGTGCGCTCACAGATTGAACGTCAGAGTTCCCTTCACCAAGTTGAGGGGGGGCCTCAATCAAGAATCTCGCAAGATTCAGAGTTGTCAAGTAAAACAGCATCTTTTGCTGCCATCTCTTGAAGTTCAATCCAGAGAACTTCTCTGGTTTCTCAGCATGGTTTGCAACCGCCTGGGCTGCCTGGGTGCCAAACAATGGCCCCACAGTGGTGGATGTTGGTCCAACGGTTGTTGATGAAGCGCTAGCATTCGTAGCCATTTCTGAAACAAGATTAAACAATGGTCAGAAATGATCAAACAAATAAATAATCCTTTGATTTTTACAATTCGGTTTACAAAAAACCAAACTGTTTGGTTTACAGAAAACCAAGGCAAACTCACAAAGAGTTTTAAAGAAACAATTTATTTTGTAATCCGAAAATTTTAAAACAAAGTATGAACGGAGTTTTAAAATCTGTTTTAAGCTTGTAGGAACACCGTTCACAAGAAATAAAATAAATGCAGGTTTATTTAAATAATATCGGATTACAATACAAATATGAAATTAACAGAATACAAACAGAAAGAAAAATTACAAACTGAAAGGAAAATACGAAGGAAGGCAAAGGAAACTCGATGTGACTGAGGCACGTGTAAAACACGCTTCCCTTAAAACAGATTTCGGGCCAACCACGTGAACCCGTCTGTTTCCCAGGGTACAACAGCCTAAGCAGATTGCACTGCCGGAGTTAGCCAAGCACCTGAAACGTTACCTGAAACAAGAGCTCGCAGGTCTGAAAAGTTAGGAAATTTCTCTGAAAGAAGGTGGTGGTTAGAGAACATGAATTGGAAGATTTCCGGTGTGTTCAAATAGAGTCTTGCACTCGGTATTTATACACGAAACCGAGCCTAGTAATACGCCTCATTGATTACGAAATTAAGTCTGGCATTAATTCCGTTTGACTAGAATTCAAACGTGGTCAATGAGTATTAATACAATTAATTTCATTGACTTGACCAGTCTTGGCTTCATTGACCAGATTAATTAACTAGTCTTGGCCACAGGCTCGAGCCACTCCAGTCCAAGCTCAGTTAAAAATATAAAGGCGGCTCTCAAGCGGCTCGCGGCGATGCGAGCGTGCGAAGTGCAAAGTGCGCCATCAAAACGCCACATTACGCCCATCGCCCTCGCCCTCGGTCCCGGTCCCGGTCCCGGTCCCGTGCCCGTGCGCGTGCGCGGGCGCGTCGGGTGCTTCGCACCCTCCTGGCTGCCACTGGGTGTGTCCTATTGTATAGGAATACATTCCTCTACAGAATTCTAGATATAAACCAACACATGATTTATATTTCCACCAATGTGGGACAAGCACAAATTCCTCCAACTTTAAAGTTCCACCACACACATAAAGCTTAGATCTCTCATTCACCTAGCTTTATAATTAAATGTCATTATATTACATTTAATATAATACTTAATTATTAAAATTTCCAACAAAAACTTCCAATAACTCGTCAATACCTCGTTGGATCTATTGCTTCTCCTTCTTCATCTTTATCAACCTTCAACCGTGATTCCATTTGATATTGAGAAGGATTGCAATTAACCATTCTGGTGATCATATATTCAAGATCGTCTTGTCATAGTTTGTTTATTTCAATGTGATTCCTTCTCAATTATGTACCACTTCAATGCCAAGATAGTATGATAGGAGTTCGTTTATCTAGTGTTTGTGTGTTTGACTGACTTTCCAAAAATTGGTTTTAGAGCTTGGCGGGCTTGAGAATCGTTTTTCGAGAAGGGGGAGTAGCCCCTCGTGGGGCTGCAAATGCAGTGAAACCAACAGTTGTTGAAGATATGACAAATAAAAAAGTTCACTCGACTTAAATGGATATTTGATTCGAGATCGGTTAGTATCGTAAAACTGGATAAAGGCAAGTAACGAAAGTTGATTAATTAAATGTGATGGCATATGAGTCCGAAAATTACATCTGTGAGAATATTTGCAGTCAATTACAACGGTATAGTGGCGAGCCAGCGACAAGGAGGGTTGTGGACGGGTATAGTATGACAGCGAACAACGGTTCGGGTTAGCCGGTGTCACGGGGAGTACTGTTAGGAAAACGGCAGTGACAAGTGATCATTTCAGTGATGGTTTAGTGGTGATGAGCTTCACGCATTAGCAACTTTCAATCTAGGCGAGATCGAGACCTGGTCTTTCCCGTCAATATTAAGAATGGAGTAACTGATGTAGGTTATTCTTTTCGGAAGAAGTATCTGATTGGATTTGCGGGTAGGTAGGCGGAAGGAGATTCATCAAAGCGATGTGCTTTGAATCTTGTCGTGTCTAGCAAGGAAAGAAGAAAATGGTAGAATCAAGGAGCTTGTTTTTTTCTTTGATCAAAACGGTGTAATTTTGGTGACCCAGGACATGGGAGAATAACGTGCATATGTGAAGAAACAAGTCCAATTCAAGATTACATGGGAGAATGAAAACGTTAATCTTGAATTCGGGAGATAAAGATTTAATGAGTTATAGATAATTCTTAGTGAATTATTTATTGGGTATTTTATATCAATTTAGGGATAATTATTAAGTTGAATATATAGGGTTTATATTGGTTTATTTAGTTGTTAAAATAAAGTTTGAGTTTGGCTAGGATTAGAATGATTTTAGTATAAATAGATGGTAGGACTAGTTTAATTGGTGTGCATTGGTTAATAATAAAAAGAGTTGAACGAGTTTGTTCAATCTTGTGTTTTTCGTGTTTGATCAAAGGTTATAACTTTCCTACAGATTCTATGGAGCAATATGTGCATCATCTACTCTTGTGCCGGAGCCAATAGCGAAACCATAGGGGGTCATGATGGTCACCGGACCCTCCAGCCAACCAAATAATCTATTGTTAGTGGTATGCATCTTGGCATTTTTGTATAGTTTGACCCCTAAAATGTCATTAAAGAAGTTATATTGAAAAGAGGATAAAAATACGGTGATTGAAAAAAAAAACCGTCAGAGGGCAATGGAGTAGGGCGGCCAGAGGTTGCAGACATGTTGTGGTTCTTTGCTAACATAGGCAAAGAAAAGAAACAAAAAGGTGGGCATATTAATATAAAAAAGAATTTCTATTTAGGGGCCTATTACTCACTCACCTACATCAATAATTCTTCTACGGCTACAATAAAAGTATCTTACCTATCTATTTCAGTGTTGAGTGTTGACGATCATTTTTTTGAACGACCAACAAAAACTTTTATTATCACCCAACGCTAGCGTGGTACTAGCAAATCACCCAGTTACATCGATAGAGCTCATTGATACACCCAGCTTACAACAAAACAGTATACAAAGATTACCGGCCGATATTATACACATTAAACCCATGCCACTTTTCCCAATCAAGTGAACTTTGTTTCCACGTGCCTTGACCCATAGGAGACTCAATGTCTTAATATCACCCACGATCGTCTAAGTAGAGACTTGCTTTTGCTTAAAGACCACCTCGTTCCGATGTTTCCATATGCACCAAAGTGTTGTTAAGCATATTTCATAAAACGCCTTTCGTACACCTCTTGGCCCACCTATGAACTTGTGTAGTGAAAGTAGATCCTTGAACTTGAACGCGTAGATAATCCTAATTTTGCACCATAAAGAAATCTGCTGCCAAATGGCCTACGCAAGACCACAGGAGATTAAAATATGTTCAATCGATTCCGGAAGCTCACCGCAGAAAGGACATAATTCGGAACCAACAGCTATGTTTCACCTAATCAACGCATCTTTAGTAGGTAATCTTCCAAGAGCAGCCCTCCAAGCGAGGATAAAAACCTTCCGCGGCACCCGAGTTTTTCTCCAAAACATGATCATTACCAATGGTTCGACCTTGCTGCGTAGCTTATTTAATACTGCTGACCGAGAAGCATTCAAACCCACCGATATTCCAGACCCACCCTTCCCTCCTAGTACACAAAACTGGTTAGTTTAGACCCGCAAGCAGGCTGCCCAGTTCTGCGTTTGCAGTCGCGCCCAACCCAGCAGAATCCAAACCCCAAACCTAGCCCAGCCCAGAACCGGTGACCCTTTCTGCAAACCAAACAAACTTATTTCGTTCCTTCCTAAAGAGGTTCAGATATTTTTCAGCAAGTAGCACCTTCGACGCCCATCTATCCAGCTAAAACGCCACATCCAGTCCACTCCTCACCACCCCATTTATTGCCCCTACAACATCCACACCAGACCACTCCTCCAAAGGTTGAGATGTAGAAGGAGGACCGTGGGCATTAGGCTGAGAAGTAAGGGCCTTAGATGGGATGGTAGATGGAGTGAGTTGTGGGCCGGAAGGAATGGTTGAATCAGAATTAGTGGGGGTCGTATATGTGGGATAGTCCGAAGGGGTTAGGCGATTGAGGAGGATCAAGGAATGGAGAATTATAACATAGCGAACAATGGGATGGTTGGATGAATGGGTAGGGGGTTAGACAGGAGTGGTGGGTAAGGTAGGCAGATTGGGCAGGGGTGTGACAAGTAAAGTTTCATCAAAATTTGAAAACACAATAATGGCTTCATCAACGTGTTTAACATGGGTACTAAAGGAAGTTAAGCATCGATAACCTTTATATTTTGCATCATAACCAATAAAGATACATTCGGCACTACAAGGGGGTAATTTGTGCTTTGCATAATCCCTCAAATATGGAAAAACACAACAACAACAAATGCGTAGGTTTGAGTAAGTAAGACAATGACCATACAGAAATTCATATGGAGATCTAAAATCAAGTACCAATGATTGAAGGTGGCATAGGCAAAGGCATATGCCCACAAGGTGGCAGGAGCATGAGTTTTAAATAGCATAGCAAGACCAGTTTTAGTGTATGTCTGTGTTTTCATTCGGCATGGCCGTTTTGAACAGGAGTGTGAGGGGATGAAAGACGATGATGAATGCCTTGATCATGAAAAAAAAATTTGCACTCTATTGTTTGTAAACTCGGTTCCACCATCACTTTGAAACACGTTAATTTTGCAAGATAATTGGTTTTGAACGAAAGGTGCAAAAATTAATAATGCATCATAAAATTCGGATTTGTGCTTAAGTGGATAGAACCATGTGAGCCTAGAATACATCAATAAATATAGCATTAAATCAATAACCAGTAGTAGAAGTAACAAGCGCAGGTCCCCACAAGTCATAATGTATTAAATCTAAAACATGCAAAGAACGTTTTATGTTTAATACAAATGGCAAACGATGAGATTTAGATAATTGGCAAGGAGAACTAACATTAGGTTTAGGCAATAAAGATTTAACAAACAAAGAACCACGTTTATGAAGTCTAGAAATAATATCAAAAGACACATATCCAAGGCGGTTGTGCTAGTTTTCTAAAGAAGATTTGAGGTGATGAGCCGAGTAGGAAGCAATAAAAGCATGATTTCCTCCTCGGAGAATGTAATGACCATTTTCCCACGTGCCCTTTGCTAGGATCTCCTTGGTTTTTCGATTCTGAATATGAAAGAATTCATTAGAGAAAAAGACATCAACAGGAGAATCATGAGTAAGCTTACTAATAGATAGAAGACGTTTTGTGAGATGTGGTACAACAAGAAATTTTTAAGAGAATGTTATTATAAAGAGATTTTGTACCAACATTCGTTACTGGTAATGTATGTCAATTACCAAAATGAACAAACTCATGACCAGAAAAAAAAAGTGGCATCAAGATCCTCGAAAAAAGGAGTCATATGAGCCGACACACCTGTATCACCAGTCCAATCAGGATGGTCCTCGTCACTGACATGGCACTTTGCATGAAAGGCATGTGCGAGATTTGCATCAATAGGAGCAGCTTGTTTTGCAAAGTTGACAAGATTTGGACAAACATTGGAATGGTGTCCATTGATCAATGTCGTTTGGTCAATCAAAAATATAAGAAAATAATAGTATATGGAAGTTGAGTCGTTTCCACAGGGAATTGGTGGAAAGTATAGTTTTGTAAATTAACTAATAAAATTAAAACCTAATTGTTTTGTTGTTAGCTTTGAAATTTAAGAAAAATGAATTTAAGAAGTTGTAACAATAATAAAAAAAGAAGTAACCCCCTCCGAGCTTCCGGTTCAATGATTCACCCAAACCTGGTTAAATGATAGGACACCACATAGACATGGCTTTGTTGAACGATTTTAAATCAAGTGATAACCGAACACAAGTTTTTAATAATAACCTGTACAATTCAATTACCAACCCACATGTATCAATTACCCTCCTAATAATCAAACTGCTCACGATGCAAGAAAACCAAATGCGAATGATAAAACGATAAGCAATTGAAACACACGTGAATTGTTTAAATGATTGAAATCACAAATATTCTTCAAACTAATGAAAAACAATCTAATAACCAAATCAAACAAGTTAAAAGGGTTTCACAAACAAACCGTACACCCGGAGGTGGTTACAATAATGTTTAGCCGCTCATCTTCATCATAGGATCTTCAATGAATTATTGGAATAGTGATTGCATGAAAGGATTGATTGGATTGAGGTTTGGGATGATGAAAAGTGTGTTTGGGAGCTCAAAAACGGCTAGGGTTCAAAAAATTTCGTTTTGGGGTTGAAGTTATCTTTAAATATGGTAAAAATCCTTCAAATTCATAACTTTTCCGACCCCGGCGCAGCCCGGCGCCCCACCCAGCGCAGCCTTGTGCTGGGGACCAAATTCCTCTGACCCGCGCTGATTTTAGCGCTGTCACACCACGCCTATGGCGGAAACACGTGGCGCGACGGTTCAAGAGGATTAAGCCAAGATTAATGCAAACCACAATAATAATTAAACAAACGGGCATTTATTCAACGCCGAAAATCATGTCAAATTATTCGTACATAATCATAAATTGTTTTTGAAATAAATAAGGAGGCTCCTCCCTATATCCCGAAGTCCATGGGATAAAGAGATGAGACCCCTTCATGACATTCCAACGCCCGACTTGGAGATTCCCCCGACCCTGCTTGCCACGTTAACCTTCATCAATCAATTACCTGAAAGATATGTTTGAAAATCGTCAATATATAAATATTGGTGAGCTCACAGGTTTTGATTTAATAAAACTTTATTAAGTGGGAATATCCTTGTTATGACATTTATAGGAGTTGCAAGGTCCTACAATTTACTTGAGCCTATAACCAAACCAAGACAATTAACAATGCCCCCGCCCCAAGTCGTTACTCGGTATTCCTACGACTTGATTTCAGAATACGTGCACCCCAGGCATACGCCGATGCATAATCGATGCTATCGATTAGGGGTGGGCCTTGTCAGGCACCAATAGTACTATCCAAATATTCCTTTGGTTTCTATTTCCTGAATTAATGATTATAGTGGGGAGGTCTCAACCCCGAGTGGCGATCTTAACTCAAGTATCCAACCCGTCATACAAATCCCAACATATCTTTCCCCCCGTAAAAACGTTAAATAGTTTAGAAATGGGGCCGTGAGACTCACCTGTAACTGTGCTCGGCTCAAAGAAGAAAATAGTAAAGTTTGTGATCCCGCACCTACAAATGTTCTAGGCGTATAAGTCACTACACCAATGGTGTATGTGCCTTGGCAAGTTGTACACCCAACTTCCCGACCACGTCTTTATCCCAATTACCGTTTAATAGTTTCGTATCCTAGGTTCAATGGCGATGGATTACCCTTTCCTTACAAGTCATATATTATTCTTATTAATATTCTTTGTGACTTGTACACTATTATACTCGACACGACTCTACCCAACGTATAATTATTTTCCCATTTAAATAATCATACTTAGGATCGTTTCGCTCGATATAATGTGATTTCTTATTATCCGACCCGACTCACTTTGCCACATATTTATTTTCCCATTCAAATAAATATGCTATGTTCTTGTCGTTCGGTAACATATTCTTAACGCCCGACTAGACTCACCACACCGTACATTTATTTTCCCATTGTAATAAATGTACTAGGATCTTGTCGGTCACTCACACGTTCGCAGGTATATTTCACCTACTCGTCTCGGTTTTTCCTTCTCGCATATCTATTTTCCCATTCAAATAGATATACTAGAATTTCGTCGGAAACGAGCATATGTACATATACCATCGCGTGGATACTACTTGTTAAGTTCATGTGTCGTTTAGCGTTTTTAATTCGTTACGTTGTGTTTTCCTTTCCCCACGAATATTCTTTCTACACTTAGGAAAGTGTTTTGCACGTTTCACCCTTGTTATATATATTTTATTTCCTTAAAATATATATGAATATTTTTATCTTGTCGTAATGGCATTTTTCTCATATGTCCGTTTACGTTAGCTCATGTAACTAAGTTCGTTAGTTAGCGTTTTTCATATTTGTTTCCATTGCGCGTTCTTATGGACGTATTATTCCTACTTCCGATTCCGAACGTTTATTCCTTGGAAAATATACTTGTACGTTTAGCCCAACTTGTCCAACTTGTAACCCAAAAATGTTTCCGATACTTTTATATTCCCATTTATATAAAAGTATCCATTTTTGTACAAGTTTTCCCAAGTCTTTACTAATATTTTATAAAATCTTATTTTTATAAGATCCTCGTGTTACCCTTTTATTTTTATAAAACTTCCATCTTTATAAAAATGCCTCTTTTAATTTATACACAAGTAAGTTTCTTGTGTTTATCAAAAACTACACTTGGAAAAGTTATTATTTATGCTTTTGACACCGAACTCTTTGTTAGTGCATTCTTGGACTAAAGTTTCTAAAATGCATATTTTAGTCCCTCGACTTTCCAAGTTATAATATTAGTCCTTTAACTTATATTCGTTGCATTTTTCATCTTATCTTTCATGGTTGGCATTTTCTTCCATTTTAGTGGACTTTGAAGACCCATTTTCTTAATGCTTAGTTGTTTTTACTTCATTTCACTTTTAACGATCTTATAATCCATCCTAGATGCCATTAACATGTTTGTTCCATACTTTTATCCAAAACATCAATTTTTCACTTATTCAAGTGAGTGGACTTTGAATATGGAACTTTTTCATCTATGGTTATTTAACCCATTTTAATCCATTTTTGTCATTAACATATCATCTTATGATGATTAAAATCATCTTCCATCTCATTCAAGTCCTTCTCATTAATCATACCCAAATCATCATCTTTCTCAAGTGTATGTGCATTTCATCCTATTTTCTCCAAATACTACATTTATTAATATAAATCCAAGATTCATTTAAGTTATTATTATTCTTCCATTTTTATTCTAACAAAACACATTAACTTTATAAAATCCATTTTATTACCCATTAATGTACAACTTGCTTTCAATAGCACAAAACATGAACATTTAAGAATAAAAACAATGTAATACTTACTACTAGCTCAAGGCTAGGGAAGACAAAAACCTTGGATTTGGGTGAGGTTTAATGTGTTCTTCCAATGGGTTAAGCTCTAAGTTCTTGAACACACAAAGGGGGTTTTGAAGGATGATGATCTAGAGATGATTTGGAAGTATAAAAATTGAAAGAGAATTGTTAATGTAGAGGTGCAAACCTACGGCCAAGAGGAAGAAGAAAGAAAGAGTTTTTGTGATTTTGTTTAAGTGCTCTCAAGTGGGTTATATGATCTTTCCTTCAAATCTTCCAAGATTATGCAATCTTGCTTGGATTGGATGGAAGGATTATGGAAGATATTATGTAAGATTATGTAAGATCACAAACAAAATCAATGGGAGATTATAGATGGTGTTTGGAGCCGTGAGTTAGAGAGAGAGAGTGGGGGATTTGGTGATTTTTATTGTCCAATGCTTGATCATGCAATCTCATGATTAATATCTTGATAATTGGATATTTAAGAAGATGAAGAGTTTAATGAGGTGATTAAAAGGTTTTTACCCATTTGAGTGGGCCATGGCCGGCCCCCAAGAGGTATGGGTGGGGTCCACTTTGCTAAATATCATCTAATATTATGTTTAAGTTAATCTCGTTCGGGTACCGTCCGGGTATTCTTGGGTTTTTAACCGTGTGTCACCCGAATATTAAAATACCATTAATATTCCTTAAATTTTGCCCAGTTAAATTACTGATAATTTATTTCGGCTTTTGCCGGGTGAAATTACGTGCTACGCGCGTGTCGGGTGCGGTACGCGCACTTCATTCGTTACCGGGAGATTTGTACAATAAGCTTTCACGTATGGCTTTGGGTTTCCAAAACTCGTTATATTTTGTGAAAATATTATTTATTTTGTATTCCGGGTGTCCGGAGTTCGTTTCGCTTATTTAATTTTTACCGGGTAATCGCCAGTGTCCATACCGGATAGATTTGCTTGCGCATGATCCTATCATGCTTTGCTATTAAACTTATGCATTCCTATGCATTATTTGGGAACTTCTATCTTTCTAAGGCCTCAGTTAAACAGTCAGCACATAATTACGTTTAATTACGTTAATTGCGTTTAATTAATTAGTACGGAATTACCTTAATTTTGCCCGTTGTTACAAGCGCAGACCAGCGCTGGTTTTTGCATTCTGGCGCAACCCTGCGCTAATTACTGGTACGCGTCCGTTTTTGCCATAAAATCTTCGTTAGAACTCCGTTTTCTTTGATTCTTGCGGCCACGTCTTCGTATTTCGGAACTCTATAACATCATCATTTAATATCTTCGTTTAAAAGCAATTTGGTTTCTCCAAAAGTGCATCCAATCCACTCCAGCTACCTGAAATCCAAATCAAACTCAAAGTAACCATGTTTAATGGTATAATTCACTTAAAAACACATAATTAACTACCTCTTAACATGGCAATCTACCCTCTTATCATCCATCGGTCTTGCAGAGTTGATAATGAGGTGGTCGTCTACTACGACCATGACCTGCACCACGACCATGATTAGAATATGAAGAACTAGAAGTAGAGCGAGATTGGTTACCAGAACGAGATGAGTGGGCCGTGAATGCAATCGAAGGTTGCTGCGAACCATGGAGAGACTGCATGAAGGCTTCTTGATTTTCTGTTTTGGCTAATAACTCACGGAAAGAGGCAGTACCGAGTGCACGATGAGTAGTAGAAAAGTGCTTATAGGAAGGGCCAAGACCACAGAGAAACCAATGACACTTATCACTCTCAACGATAGGATAACCGATTGCGGCTGACTGGTCACAGATTCCTTTAAACTTACGGCCAAATTCAACCATGGTAGAAGAGCCTTTTTGAAGGAGACGGAGGTTGTCACGCAGAGTGTGCATTCGATCAATGGATCGATGACTGTAGGCGCTTTCCAAAGCAAGCCAGATTTGGCATGCAGTGGAGAGGCCAATGATTTCCTACATAGCCTCCTCGGATAGGGACGATTACAATAGAAGACATATTGTTTGATCATCGGTTGTCCATGATGTGTAATCGGGATTGGGTGAAGGTTTGTGATTGATAGGATGGTTTAAGTTGGGTAGGAGTCGAGCCATCTATGTGGCCGATTAGTTTTTGAAGGTTGAGAACAAGAGTAACCTGTTGGGTCCAAGCAAGATAGTTTGAGGCGGTTAATTTATATGGGATAAACTGAAGGAGGGAATGGAGATTTGTGGTGTGGTTGGTTAAAGAAGAAGAAGCTGCAGCCATTAGCGGTAGCAGCGGAAGAGGTGGGGCAGAAGGAGGATCGAAAAAATCAAGGGAGGGATGTAAAGGTTCTCCTTTTGGCTGGTACCATGTAAATAACTCAATCGCTCAATGATTTTATTGATTATAACGTAATATATAGACATACAAGAGACTATGTAAACTAGGAAAGAAAATCACAAATAATTACACATTAATACAAATTATATGCATGATTGAGTAAATCAACTGCTTGATTTACATAGAGATATTAGGGAGGAATGAACTTATCACGACATTCATACTTCACATGACACCTTGGTTTCTTTTATGGGCTTGACCTGAACTAACAACCCTTGATCGAATTCCGGAATTGGAACTCTCTTAAAGGATTCATCTTTCTTAAGTAGCTCCCAAGTGAATGTTTTCACCAAATGGTGTGTCATGACCAAAGTTTCAATTTTTGTAAGCTCAATACCAGGACACATCCTCGGCCCACCTCCAAAGGCAACATAACTGAAAGGTGGTGGCGGTGGTGATGGTGCGTGTTTCTCAAAACGAGTAGGGTCAAACATTGTTGGATTTTGGAAAATGTTATCATCCATGTGTGTCATGGACGTAGATATTAACACCTGAAATGAAAAACATGTCATATAGAATGCGATTAAGCTGTTATTTCATATGATATTTTGTGTCATACTTATTATTAATGCTAAATCAATTTTGTGCCATACTTGCCATCCTTTTGGAATTATGAATCCTCCATACTCAATATCTTGTTTAGCTCGTCGAAAGCTCAAAGCCACTGGAGGATTTATCCGCGTTATTTCTGTTGCTACTCTCCACGTGTACTGCATCTTGGTGAGGTCTTCCCATGTTAAAGCTTCTTTGGATGCTTTATTACGGGAAATTTCTTGTTGTTCTTCAATCTCAAATATATAAACTCAAATTGATGAACAATCTTAAAACAGTATGTAAATAAGCAGCAAGGAACCAAAATGGTATATGACTTGGTGCATACATCTTAATATACATTTTTATGCGATCAAATAAAATGTAAATGTGGATAAATTGTGTTACCTCGAACTATATTAGAGTAGATAGATTTATTGTTAGCCAAAAGCCTAACCAATAAGGTAAGAAGGACGGAGGTTGTGCCATATCCTGCAAACATCACAGTGATGATGTTGTCAATGATTTCCTCTTCTGACATCATTGGTGAGCCATCGTCATCACGGATGCTAAGCAACGAAGTTATTAGATCTTTATGAGGGTCACCATGTTGATTTTGTTCCTTAAGTGCCTCTCTTTTCTCATGTATAAGATGTAGAAGCATTGGTACAAGTTTCTTCCTTGCTATGATTGCGCGATTGTATTTGGTGAAAGGCAAATTGATTGGAACTGATAACAGACCTTTAACCATATCATGGAAAAGTAGTAGAAACTTCTCTCTTTGGGGTCCTCTTTCAATCCCAAAAAGAAGCGAACAAATTACGTCGAATGTTAAGGTCTTTATCAACGGTTGCACCTACACCATGTAGTAAATAAGAGAATATTAATAAATTTAGTGTAGCACGCTCATTAAGGGTCAAAGTGTGACTCAAAATGTTATAAATGCTTATGTACCATTTTACCTGGACCTCATGTTTTCCATGCCAATGTGTCTGAAGATGGTGTAGGATTTCTTCATCTACTTTGGCAACATATTGCTTCAACACCTCAACCTTGAGAAACGAAACTACAGCTGTTCTGACTCGTTTGTGATCATTGCCGGACAACTCCAAGATATTTTTGGGACCAAAGATCCTGCTAAGTGATGGCGGTTGTGTGTTGGTGAGCTCCTCACAAGTGTATATGAACTTATTTGCGGTCGGCCCATGCAAAACAATTGTCGGGTATCCTAAAAGGCTTGTTGATTTCTGCAGTGTTATAGTTTCTGAATGAAACTGTAAGCAACGGTTTTGTTTGTGATATGGAGGGAAAACAAGGAAAGAGAGGGAAACACTTTGTTATATAAACAAATATGTTCGGTACATACAAACTGACAACATACAGCCCTATTTATACTTGCAGACCGGTTTGTATCCAAGGGACACAACCGTTTAACAATCCTAACTGCTATTAACTGCTGTGTAACACACCTTTTCCTGACCCATTATTAAACTATAGCCTAAACAATAATATTTACATAAAAG
The DNA here is from genome assembly GCA_028751855.1 of Ambrosia trifida. Taxonomy (NCBI): domain Eukaryota; kingdom Viridiplantae; phylum Streptophyta; class Magnoliopsida; order Asterales; family Asteraceae; genus Ambrosia; species Ambrosia trifida. The sequence continues at coordinate 129,121,404 of CM054129.1, forward strand.
GACACTTATGTACAAACAATATACTTCGGATATTAAGGCTGTTTTGATGCAGAGATTACTTCCAACATTTTCCCCCTTAATCTTTGCATCCAAAACAGTTTCTGCAGCCTTCAGTTTCTGCTTCGCTTCTTCGGTGGAAGATCTTGATCTTCCAGCCCATCCTTCTTCTTGTTGTCGACTGCATTGCTTGTTTCTCCAACTTCAATCACTAGTTCTCGGCCTTTATACTTTAGGTGATACCATTCTAACATTTCCAAATACAACACGTAGATCATTCTTAGATCCTTCACAATTGGGTCGTTTTGGGTGAGCATTGGTCCTTCCTTTCCATATCCCATTAGCGTAGCAATCTTTGGCCAATTTGACTCCCCACACACTTTGTTATAGCCTCCCATTTTCTGCACAAACATATAGAGATCTAGAAGATCGACTGGACACCCGTATATGTCTAGGGGAGGCATTTCCACTCGAACTCTTGATTCTAGAAACTCTTTCACGAACCATTTCACCAATCTTTCAAACTCAACTTGAAACTTCCCTTTATGTTCTTCAATCTTAGTTGCTATATGGATCAAATCCATAAACAATAGGCAATCATTGATTGAAGAAATCTCGGTTGGATACATGACTTCGGCTTGTTCCATAAACCCGTTTTGATCATCTTTGTGCATAGCGAATGTCTCAAAGTTCCTATACATCGATGCTTTCTCTATGTCTTCATACGTGAGACCATTATACTTTTCTTCCATATTCAATTCGGGTTTCTTCCCTTTATCATGATGCGCTTCTGCGCCTTTTGTTTCCTGGGAATTCTTTTGTTTGAGAGGACACACAAACGTGGGATGGTCCTCTTCCTTACATATCCAACATCTTTCTTCTTTGAGTCTAATTTCTGCCCTTTGGTTGTTTGGTTGGGTGATGTGACAAACATCCCCATCAAACTCAATTTCATAACCATTTTGAGTCAATCTCTCTATACTTAGGACGTTCTTCCTAAGTGTTGGAACATAATACACGTTTTTGACTTTGTGCATTTGTCCACCACTATAGATAAGAACCGAACCCTTTCCCCTAAAGTATTCTTTGGGAAATCCTTGTGGGCAGCCCTCTATTCCAAAGGAATTGCTTAAAACCATAAATAAATCTTTCTTACCACAACCGTGTTCCTTTCGGGTAAGACTAGCGAACCATATATCATCCCATCCTTGTGAATCGGTGCCTTTTATCATGAATTCTGTTTTACCGATTCGTTTGGGACAATCCCTTCTATAGTGGAAGGGTTCTTGACAGAAACTACAACACATACCCTTCGGATAATCGGAAACGTACTTCTTCTTTTTGACTTGTCTGTTAAACTCCTCCTGTGCAGCCCTCTTCTTTTCTGGCAGATTGATACTCGAACCAATTCTGGAATTTTCGACCATCTTGTGCATCAAATCTTCTGTGGCCTTCTTCTCTGCCACGGTTGTTCTCTCTTGACCCACACGGTCATTGAACAACGAAGGAAACGTTGGGGAAACATCACACCCACTTCTTGTTTCACGGTGATACACGTCTTGTAAATCGAAGATACCATATGTTCTTGATCGAGACTCATAACCCTTGTATGAGTAACCGCCGTTCCTATGATGCTCTTGTTCTTTCTGCAACATAAAACTCCTTGATGCATCCATAAACGGGGAACGGTAGAGATTGTCTTTTCTGCCGAGACTCTTGTGATCATCATGATCAAATACTTTCTCTTTGCCACAGGTCTTTGGATTTGGCTCTGATACCATGTTGATTTCTGCAGTGTTATAGTTTCTGAATGAAACTGTAAGCAACGGTTTTGTTTGTGATATGGAGGGAAAACAAGGAAAGAGAGGGAAACACTTTGTTATATAAACAAATATGTTCGGTACATACAAACTGACAACATACAGCCCTATTTATACTTGCAGACCGGTTTGTATCCAAGGGACACAACCGTTTAACAATCCTAACTGCTATTAACTGCTGTGTAACACACCTTTTCCTGACCCATTATTAAACTATAGCCTAAACAATAATATTTACATAAAAGGACACTTATGTACAAACAATATACTTCGGATATTAAGGCTGTTTTGATGCAGAGATTACTTCCAACAAGGCTTGCTTTCCAAATGGGGCCGTGCTTCGATATTCTTTCTTGAATCCATTTTTCGACCCTGTCCGCTTTCATGGCCGTTAAAAGGGCGATGCTTTGCCCTATCACTGGCAGTCCCAACGAGCCAGGTGGTAGTTGACCGTTATAGTTATTGCGAGGGAAAAGAAATAAGATGGGAACTAAAATCAACATCAACAATAACAATAAGGTCATAACAACAACCATGAAGTCCATTGCTAGAAAACAAATGGTAGTGTTAAGAGAAATTGTTGTATATGTAAAGACTCTTGTTGCTTTAGTGTTGGTTGGTTGTCTTTTATGTGAATGGAAAGAGGGTGCACTATATACTACCACAACACACTAGTAATTAATTAAGGAAATTATAAACAGCATCATCTGATGACGAGTATGATATTATTTATTAATTAAAAATTACATAAGATAATATTGTTTAATGCCCAAAACAAGTTTAACTACGAACAACCAAGAATATAAGTGTTAAAATGTCATTTTCCGATGCTTAGAGAATATATAGAGATAGTTATACCAATATTTACATAAAAAAATCTTGTTTAATGGCCAAAGTTAACTGTTCAACAAGAACCAAGCATATATGTCATGCATGATGACCAGTGGCGGAGGATAGTTGGGGCGGGGAGGGGCGGCCGACCCCCCCGGATTTTCGCGCAGAAGTTCCGATTATATAGTATTCGTATAGAAAATTTTTAAAATATAGGGTTTCGACCCCCCGAAACTAGTGACTTCCGACCCCCGGCGACTTCCGACCCCCCGAACCTTCGGGTCAAGCTTCGCCACTGATGATGACGTTCTTGTTTAATGAGGAAAACAAGTATGACTACGAACAACCAACCATATAAGTTATAATGTCTTTTTCACATTAGTTATATCAATAATTGTCTTGTTTAATCGCCAAAATTAACAAGTTCAACAACAACTAAACATATATGTCATGATGTCGTTCTTATGCTTAAATTTTGTCTTGTCATTATCGTGTCCTCACTCATACTTTGGAAACTAGACCAATAATCCAGAAAGTTTAAGCGGGTTAAAGATAATTCAAATGGGTTTGAGATAAATATAATTTTGTTTATTTGTTCAGTTAGTTTGTATTACCAGTTTAATAGATTGTATTACCAGTTTAATAGATATATTTATCTAGTTGGTTATATGATTATTTATAAATAGAGTCAGAAATCGCCTTATTATTATAATTAGTTTAGTATAAATAGATGGTAGGGCTATTGTAACATGTGTGCTTTGTCTTAATGATAATAAAAAATATTCGAGCAATGTTCGTTCATCTCGTGTCATTGTGTTCGAGTTTGGGGTTCAACTTGGAATGGGTGTGAATGTTAGGACAAATTGGTCATTTTACAAATGGTTATTCGGGTTGAACCGGTAAGGATATAAGGTTCTTGGACGACGTTTAAAATTTCCCAATGTGTTTGTAGCTTAAAATTTACATAATTATAAGATGTTAGAGGCTTTAGATTTACAATAGCATGATGTGGAAGAACTAGTTACCTAATGTGTTGGACACAATATACTCAACAAACATCTTCGCCATAGCAGAATATAGTGACGTTCATTAGTACTACTTACTTAAGTTTGTTATTAGCGTTCAACCCAAATTGAAGCAATTTTCGGCATTGACATAGGTCATCGGCTCATTCATAGAGTGTCACTAATTGGTGGATGGCAACTCATCTATGCATTAATGGCTTAGTTGATGTTGTTTCCCAATGGTTTTGAATATGTCACAATTTACATCATGTAAGACATCAAGACATATTGAAAATGACGCATTGATCATCATCATACTACGCCGAGCACCCTTTCTCATCGGTCCACAATGCACCAATAGTTCATCACTGAAGAAAGGACTCACTAAGAAGGAATCATTAATTAACTAAGACTAATCTAATGTGAATTAATACTGATATGGATTCAGCATGGACGCTTAATTGGTATCGTTCCCCGACATTTACCGCATTTCCGCCTCCATCGACGACTCATCCCATCGACTCATCATATACTTACAACTAACAATTAGAAGTTAGAGTTAATTAAGTTCATTTTCCGTCCTTCTGGTATGATCAAAATTGCCACTTTAATCCAAAGGTTTATTTATTTACTGACGAAGAGACATTGTAGTTTCTAGGGCTGCGAACGAACCGAACGAACACGAACAAGGCCTTGTCCGTGTTCGTTTGTTAAGGAAATTATGTGTTCATGAACAGTTCATGAACACTTACAGAACAAAATTTTTTGTTCGTGTTCGTTTGTTAAGAAAACATTTGTGTTCGTGTTCGTTTGTGTTTGTTTGTTAATTTTGTTCATGAACGCACACGAACACAAACAGACATTAATGAACGCAAACACGTGTTCATGAACGGAAACAAACACAAACAGATACATATTAACTTTAGAATAAGATCGAATTCACATATATTAAGAAAATAACTAGATCCACCCAGCATAACCTAATTATACAAACATACTTAGTACTTAACATAATATTGGTAAACATAATTAAGTAGTGACTCAAACAAACTAAGCTCGCATCTTTAACTTGAAGTCTTCAATATTTATTTATTTAAACTTGAACTCTTCATTAATGATTATACTAAAAGCGGGGTTTATTCATCTCATATATACCTATATATTTACCTCACATAAAGTATTTATTTTGGTAAAATAATAAAAAATAAAAGAATATATAAAAATATAAAAATTAGAAACTCTATTAAACTATCGAACACAAACGAACACGTTACCGAACGTTCACGAACATAAACAAACGAACGAGGCCGCTGTTCATGTTCGTTCGTTTAACTAAACGAACGGAATTTTTTGTTCGTGTTCGTTCATTTATTAAACGAACGAACACAAACGAACTTCCCGCCGAACGATTCATGAATTGTTCGCTGAAAGTTCAGTTTGTTTGCAGCCCTAGTAGTTTCCATTATTTGGCCATTTTAATTTACTTGACTAACACCGCCTACTTTTTGTTAAGGTTTGAATGATTTGAGAAAAATATATACCCTCGGTAAATGATTGATCTAAGATACTTTTTACATGCTTGTCATGTTTCTTCATATGATAGACCCCAATAAATTGTTGGTGTTGCTCAAATGATTATTGCTCTACAGGTTTTTTTGGGGGATGAATTTGAAGATATGATTTTATTAATTTCAAAAATGCAAAACTTTAAAATAAAAAATAAAAAGATACCCTTTTTCCATATATATGTATCATACATCGACATTGTGATGGGTTTATTTTTCCAATTTAGATAGATGCACATTATTCATTGCACAAGATGAACCATTTTTAGTACCAATCAACTAAGGCCTACATCTGAATGAATATTTGTACACAAACAATATTTCCCCAAAGCAATGCCTATAATTTTTTGAATCCATGCAACCTTTAAAATATCAAATTTTATACATATGATATTCTAAACTTTTAAGGATTCAAGCAGCCCTCGCGAGAACTTCTGTCTGCTGTGGCAGATCAGCCGGTTCGATATAAAACCCCCTTCTAACAAAAGATCTTGGTACAGTAACCGTCAACACCCCGTTCTCATAACAAGCAGATATCCCATTTACATCAATAGTATCAGGCAGCCTGAACTTTTTCATAAAAGTACGACCACCTGGCATTGTCACGGTATCATCAGCTGATTCGGTACGAATTATAAGGTACCTTGAGTCCTCAACTTCCACACAGATTTCCTCCTTCCTAACACCTGAATACAAAGATAAACTGCACTAAGTAAAAGAATCAAGAAATCTTGATCTTGTACAAAAATAAAAAAATATTCTAATTTTTTTTTTGGAATGTGATTTTCTATGTTGTGCCAGAGATCATCACAACCCCCAGAAAGGGATCCCTCTCTTGGCATTATATAAAAGGAAATGTTTTTTAACAATGGTATCTTAGAAACAATGTTTTGGAAACCGGATCGGTCATCGCTTTTGTAATAACCATATATGTTTCAAACCGCGACATGGTCATCCAACCGACAAAAATCCTTGTTCCTAAAAAAACTTACATATTTAGCCATTATTCCATTAACATAGTTAATTTCAAGAAATTACCCTAAAGATGGAAAGAATCAAGAAAGCTTGATATTATATTACATGTTCTAATAATAATGTCTTGAAAATAAATTCTTGTGTCAATTAAACCAATAGATTCAGGACTTGGTCCTCGAAAGCAGACATAATTAGCCAATTAATCAACTTAATATCAAGAAAACATCCTAGATATTGCAAAAAATAAAGAAATCTTGATATTATGATATAAAAATAACTTTCTTGATATCAAGAAACCACCCTAGATATTAAAAAAAATCAACAAATCACAAAGGGAACTTTCTAATAAGGTTGTCATGGAAATGAATTCATGTATGCAATGAAACCAGTTAATTCAAATTCTATGATTTGGTCCTAGAAAACTAACATTTTTAGCCCTTTAACATAGGTAACATAAAGAAACCACCATAGAGACTAAAATAACAAAGATAACAATTAATCAAGAAATGAATTATAATATATATACCAGGGATGTCAGCAGAATAAATGTGGGATTCAGGAGTTTCAGTCCAATGAACATAGTTTTCAGGGACAAATGGGTATGGAAATAGGAGAGGAGAGGTGAAAAAGGAGTGCCAAGAAGGGTTAAATGTGGAGAACTCCATTTTTCTTCCTTTTTTTTGCAAGATAATCTCCTGGTACAAAAACCAAGATATTTATATATAAAAACTCTGGGAGATTAAAACCAGATTTACAAAGGAAGAATGAAGAGGGAGATGGTTTGTTTGATTAATTATAGAGTTACCAATTGGGTGGTGGATGGTGGGGATGATCATGGGTTTGGAAGCACATGCAAAATGATTGGACCCTTTAAATTTTATAACAAAACCAAAAACCCTATCCACTCAAAAAAGATTGTTTTGTTTAGAAATCTATCATTGGATATGAGGTTCTAATTTAGATATTTTTTGTGGGTAAATGACGGTTTTACCCTCAACATGTTACATAACTTATTGGACATAAAGTTGTCTACATTTCTTTCATTAGTGGCATACTTTATTGGTTGTTTTTAATAGTTTTTCTATTTCAAGACATGTCTCATATTAGTCATATTAAATCTTTATCCAAAACCACATAAAGATATATATGTTTTAGATTGATCAGTAAAGATAACTAGTTGTATTAAAACCGGTGCGTTGCGCCTAGGATTGTATGCTCTATCGACAGAACTTGATCGATATCGGTTCATTTTGGTATGGTAAAAGTAGTCGTTATAGCAATCGAAAGAGGAAACACAAATAAATAAAATCCTGATACGACCAAAAAATATCAACATATGATTTAAATCGGTGGAAAATAAATGTTTGGTATAAATCAGTTCATTAGGGTACCGGCGCAGTATTCACACTCATATAGCCTATATAAAAGAAAAGTAAAAAAGTAAGCAAATTTGCCTATTTAGTTTTTTTTTTTTTTCTAAAAGTTAAAAAACGCAAGATACCGTGTTAAACTATTATTCATTACCTGTGTTTTTTAATGTATTGATATCATTACGGTAGTGATGTTATTTGGTAAGAATCATTGGAGTTCGTCATGGTATCAACGATTTAGACTAATGTTAGGTTCAGTGTAGAAATATACATATCATATTCCAATGAAACTAATTAAAGTATGAAAATATAATTTAGATACAAAATTTAGAGAAAAATAAAAGTATTAAGAGTATAATAACAAAAGTTTTAAATTTCACCCCAATTAATGTTTTTACCGAAACCTATTTTACTTGCTTAAGAATTACATTCTTTATTATCCAAGCAGATATAATCTAGAGAACTTAGTTTATGCAAAACAATAAATAATATGTGTCCTTTAGTTGTTTAAAAGCAACACAATGGTAGTAAAATCTTGTTTTACATATCCATACATATAATAAATCAAAGCTATTTTAATGACATGGCACTCAAAGAGAGTATTCTCCATTGAGTGTGTCATGTGTCATCCCATATGACAAGGGCTTTATTTTAGGAAAATAATAATTTAAAATTTAAAAACAAAATTAGATTTTTATCTCTAATGTTTCCTCCTATAACTTTTTAACGGTAATACCTTTTATACACGAGATTTTTTAAAGAAAAAAATTACACCAAATTAACGAGCGTTTAATTATTTTTCCAACGGGTACCATAATGCTATATAAAAAAACGGAGAAAAAAACGACTATTTTATTTGTGTGGTTTTGTTCATACAGGAAAAAAACACAAAGTGTTCAGGTTATTCATTAATCATGTATAGGCAAGTCATTAGTTATGTTCAAACCAGTAAATATGAATTTTATTTACAACATGTGTTAGCATTGGAGTTGTACATTGTTTTAGGTTAGATTTTAATATTAGAGTTATACATTGTTTAAGGTTATGCACTAACATTGGACATACATTGTTAATTGTTTTCGGTTAAGTGCTACCCGAAGCTTTCCTACATGTAACTGTAAAACGCATCAGTCTATTTCAGGTGTAAAATTGATATTTCAAATTAGATTTTTCAACCCGAGACTTAATTAAGTTGCAAAAGAACGTATCATTAGACTATAAGGAGTGGTGGGGGGAAAGAGGGGGATGAAGCGCCATGTGGCACTTGTAGGACCCTTGGGGGGGGGGGGGGATAATTGTGGGGAGTGGAGGGGGAAGAGGGGGGGGAAGTGACATGTGTCATTTCTTTTTTCTTTTTTTTATTTAATTTCCTCTCGGACCCCGCAGAAGGGAGATCCACCCTACGTCCAGCAGACCTGCTTGTCTTTGGGTGGGCCGGGGGGAAACACGCTTGTGTTGACCTAACAGGTGTTTCTCCCCTGGTTGGTTTGAGGGATAGTGGTTTTGTAGCAGGGCAAGCAGTGCGGAAAGCAGAGGTGAAGAAAGTTGAGAAGCATGCCAAAGCTTGTGCGGAGTACCAACACGTTTTTGTACCCCTGGCATTTGATACCTTTGGCTCCTTGGCACCGGAAGCCATCCGTTTCCTGACCAGGGTCTAACGGGTTATCCATAGCAGTGTCTCTACCCCGGGGGGCATGGGTTCGTGTTTAGTAGGTTAGGGTTTGCCGTCCAGAAAGGGGTGGCGGCACAGCTTGTTGCCCGCCTGCCCGTTATCTCCATGTAATTATTTCCGAAAACTAGTAATAAAACATTTCTTTTTTTTAAAAAAAAAAAAACGGGCATTTTAAAATGATAAAATAGATTATTGTTTTTTTTAATAAATAAACATCATCCAATAATATGCCTCCACGTGTCCTCCCTCCCCCCCCCCCCCCCCCCCCGCCGGTGAAACCTCCCCCGCCCCACCCCCCACGCCACTCTCCCTCCCCTACCGGCGGCGGTGTTCCCCCCTTCCCGCCCCCACTCCTTATAGTCTTAGAATATATAACTGTACTAGATTATATCACTACGACCTCCATCACCTTGTCACAATCCATCTCCACCAAGTTGAACCGATCACCATCATATTCTTCATCGTCGCCTTGGCACTATTCTAAGAGCCAGCACAGGTCTCGAAGCGGCCTCGACCTTCTGGTTTTCCATGAAGTATTTGAGCAGATCTAGAAGAATGTGTGATAAGGGAATCCGGAAGTTTTGACGACGGAAGGCGACATGGAGTTGGCATTGGCTGCTAGTTTGATAGGTGAGTAAGATTCTTAAGTAGAAAAGTTCCCGGAGGTGATTTCTGTTAGCCAATGATTATGCTTGGCAGTCAATGGTCAATGTAGATAGTCAATGTAGTTATTGTAGATTATTATGTAGTGGTCAATGGTCAATCTAGGTGGTCAATATAGTTATTGTAGATTATTATTGTATATTCTCACATGGTATCATTGTAAGGTGTACTGTTTTCGAACACCACCCCTGCCATCCACTTTCACAGTTGTTCTTAAACAACTTCAATTCACATCCACATAATATTGTTGGTCACTTCTTTGATTCTACACCTCTTTTTTATTTTTTTCAAGAATCCGCATAATATTGTCGGTCACTTTTCACAGTTTCATATGGCCAATAACCGGTCCTTTTCAGGCTTATCTCACTGTCCCAACCCTCGAAACCACACCAACCGACCCAATAACCGAACCCGAAACACCTACATGTCACCACCCCCATACCCAAACAATCCTCAAAAACAACCATACTATCCTCCTTTTTGGGCCCCTCCTTATTGGACATCACCACCTTGTCCCTACCCAACCCAAAATTGGTCACAACCTTGGTATCCACCGACGTCTTCTAGTTCTCACAATACCCGTGGCAGTCAAAGGTCGGCACATGCTCACTTTACCAAGGTAGATCCTTTGGAGCCTACACAGCTTGCAGATGCGGTTCATGCTCTTTCAGTTGATTCAAGTGATGAAAATGATCAATGGAACTTCGATACATGGTGTTGGGTGTGTGACATCCGGGAACCAAGCACACATTTTTATAGCTGGCTTTATTGTTTACTTGCTGAATTTCGGGACGAAATTCTTTTCAACTTGGGGATGATGTGACACCCCGCATTTTCATGTTAACTCTTTTACTAAACTCTAGTTAACTTTCATGTGCATTCATGACTAAACACTTAACTAGGGTTAGCTAAGAAGGTCTTTCGATATGTTATGGGATAATAACATATGTTAGATGATATTAACGCACGTATAACTAGGAAGGTTTTGTCTTGACACACACACGAATCCTATAACCCGAACGTTGGTGATTTGTTGGACATGCATGATTATGTGAACAATTGAGTGTTGATGTATGTGAATTATTGCGTATTAATTAACTTGTATGTAAACGTTATGAGATACGTGCACTTATGATAAACATAATACGTATTGATAAAACAGTAGTTTTATATATGCTAGTATGACTATTATTGTCGGGATTGATCTCGAGAGTTAGTTAGGGCTAATAGGCTCAATTATCAGACAAAAACCCACCAAAGCCCGAAGGACTTGGCCCATGAGCTTAACCCTAGCTTATTATATAAAAAAAAAAAAAAAAAGAAACCCTACATACCACTCTTTGCGCCGTGAACCCACACACCACACACATTCACCTTGCAATTTCAATCTTCATCAAATTCTCACTAGTTCAAGTTGATTCGGGTGATATCTTGGAGTGTTAAGGAGTCTAGCATTGCAAGGTATATTGTTTATGGGTTATATGATTATTATTGATGCTTGAAAGGTTGTAAAAACCCTAAGAACTATATATATAAAAATCGCAAATGATGATTAGTTAGGTATCTTGATTGTTTAATTGAGATTGTTGATGAATATGGTTAATAGAAATCATATCTAGGGTGTATGGTATGTAAAAACCTGAGATTGAACATGTTAATATGAATGTTATTGTGCTAGTATGAGGTTATTGCATGATTATGGGTTAATAAGAATGATTAGGGTTCATGAGAAGCATGTTATTAGAATTCTGATTTTCTGACAGATTCATTGTGACAAATTGTAGGGGCTGTAATGGGTTGGTAAATTGATAGTTTTGATGATTTCTTTGCATGATTGTGATGAACATAGTCTTAGCTTTTCATAATGGGCAAAACCATCAGATTTGGACATCGGTTGAGTCGTTTTTGGAATTTTAATTGATTAGGGATCATATCAGATTTTCGGATTTGTAAATTGGGCTAACTTTAAATGGTCATAACTTGAGATTTACAAGGAGTTAGGTTATGAAATTTTTACAGTAGGTCAATACTGGAAAAATAGAGCTTTTCCAAGTGGATTCATCTCGTTTGGATGAATACACAATTTTTAAGAATTTTCCTACTAAACTGACCTGTTGAGGAAATTTTCTGAACACTGCTGTGTTGTACGAATTTTTATAATTTTTGTGTTTGGAATTAAGACAAAAAAAAATAGGTATTGTCGAGTGAATCCCAAATAAAATTCAGTAAAAATTTGGGACTCTAATTCATTTGTTAAGTATTTTAAATAAATTGTTTTTCACAGCGCACAATCTGTCCTAAAAACACAGATTGTGTACGGGGTCTTTAAGTGGCTATTTGGAGTTCTATGTGGTGTGTAATTGACATGTACTTGTGTGAAAACTTGTATGAGATGTGTTTGATGCGTTAAACTTATAACAGTCACCACGATCACCAACGGGATACGTAGGACATACTTGTGCATGTAGAGTCACTAGGTGTCACTACACGATTTTGAAACTTTTAAGAATCGAATAAACGTGCTATGTGGTATATTGGTTATGCAAGTGTACTCACATAGTGACACATATAATAGGGAGTCGGTAGCGAGTCTCTATTACGTTGAAGTTGGATATTCTTGCTTGCAACCTAAGGTGAGTTTCACTACTCTTTTCTCAAAAGCATGCGTCTCGGGTTGAGACAACTTACTTAACGTTTCTAGTCCGGTTTGGGACTACTTTTACACATCCCGGGTTTGGGGTGCATGGTTCACGTGGTGAATCTATTTTTACTAATTCATATATATATGTCCTTGATGAACTAAACCAAACACATCTTTTAAGTCCTTCAAAATACCGAATCAATTGCCGGTTGGGCAAGCGGGTTAATTAGTTGATAGCGCTATTAGGTCTAACAAACCTCACATCGTGCTGGGAGCACGGATGTGAACTATTAGCTTCAAACATAATCATTGTCGATGGACAATGATGCAAGGCATCCTTATCCCGGTTATGGGAACTTGTTCATTAGTAGTTCGGTATTCGCCGGTTTTAGTTATCATGAGTGGGCTAGCTACCCCTGACATTTGAATTAGTTATTTACTCGTGGCCAAGGAGGCCGACGTTCTTACTTACTGTTATGTGGTCTGGGAGACCGACGCTTTCATTTGGTTACATGGTTTGGGAAACCTACGCTTTTACTTACTCACCTACTTTACTCAGTGAACTCACCAACATTGTTTGTTGACCCACGATTTACATGCTTTTGCAGGTAGTTAGCTTCCGGTGCCAGAATTAGAAAGCACTGCACACTTCATTGCATTTGGGGTCTTGGGCATACACCTAAATTACATATTATGCTTTCACATTTTCTTTCATATGGTTTTAATTTGGGTGTGTTGTTTTGCGCATGGTTTTAAAAGGATTAAATTTGGTTTACGCTTCCGCAACTTAACTAAACTTGGTTTTTTTGAAACGAACTAAATGGTTTGGGCATTTAGAGTTCGTTCATATGACTTATGGCTATGGGATCCTGGTATGTCATGCGCCTCGCGGTATGAACCCCGCAGTGGAAATTTGAGGGTGTGACAGATTGGTATCAGAGCCATTGGTTATAGTGAACTAGGACTGCATGTTGAGTCTAGTCTATAATCATCATAGCATAAGTACACTCACAACTTAAGTGCACAACTAGCTATTAGCTACATATATCTACAACATATGATTTCGGGAGATATGTTATCTTCTAGTTCTAGACTTAATTCTTAACACGTCAATGGTGGGAACCTAGGGTTACACCAGGTGGCGCATTACTGGGAGTAATATCCTAACTAACCTCATGGACGAGGAGACAACAATAGTACAAGGGAGGGAGCCCTTGCGAGCGTTGTGGCGCATGTACACAGGAAGCTGCACGATGCGCATGACGTGGTACCATTAAATCAACTATGAAGGAATTCGAGTGCTGAGACTTATCTTTTGTCACTTAGCAAGGAGACAATTAGTTTCTGTTCCTTGTTACTTGATCTTTCTTACTCCCATTCGAAACTCAGACGGGACTAGGTTACGCATATAGAACTTATTTCTTACTTTAGTACCTTACGCCTAGTATGAGCGGGCGGACGTATGACTGCATATCCCTGTTACTCATAAGTATATGGTAGATTCATGGGAACACATTGGATCGGGACTTGTTACACACACTCTTGGGGAGATACGTAAAGCCTGCGATGTAATGCAACATCACAAGGGAGGATGAAACCTACTAATGGCTGATAGCCACGATTGGAGGAACGAGTAGTACAGCTTACCACTAAACTGGTTCACATAGGACTAGAGAAGGAGATTGTACGTGATGAGAACCATATAACACTGACATCGCAAAAGAGGAAGGATAAGAGATGAAAGGGGAACCTGAGCAGGACGAGCACACGGAAAGTGGGGATGAAGGCTCTACTATCTAGACAAAGCATGGCGACGATTGGCTCTTACCTTTTCTTACCTATCTTTTCTTTCATTTCCCTTGTTAACTTAGATAAGACTGAGTTTTTATGATCAACGATAGGGTGGTTGAGGCCCTCGCATCTTTCCAAGCTAGTAAAGATCTATTTTGCTAAATCATTCTTTTCCCCTGACTTCCACATTTGAACTTTCTTATACCTTGAACGTACATCGTATTTTCAAGCCTTTTATTGGTTGTAAACCTCGATAACTCCAACGGAACTGAAGGAGACCGTCTGATTGCTTCGATAGCATAAGTCTTTGCCATGTGCATTTGTCCCAGGCAGGATGGAGTAATGTACACTACATGCACACTCGATGAGTTACAGATACCTGGAAGGAGAACGTAACACCCTGTGGTGAAATCTAGAAACCTTGTTATATAAAGACGGATGGGTCTGAGATCGACGCCTACACTACCAAGCTATAGGAGATAGCCACTATAGGCTCAAATCTATTTAACCTACCTTACAAATGGATCGAATTTCATACCAAGAGGGTGGGTCCCAAAGATTCGTGGCTTGGCCACTGCAGCTCACCTACCCAGAATCTAACAAATCTTTCACCTGGCTCGCAAACTCATTGATGAGGCTATTGAGCATGGTACTTTTCTGAAGCATGGTGCTTCATTTTCTACTGTTGGTGATATCAAGAGAACGTGGGATAGTGTGAAGTATAAGTCCTGCAACAACAACTACCACAATGGGAACAACAACAATGGGGTTCGTGGGAAAGCATTCGTGATTGGCATTAGGGAAGCTAGGACTGATAACAAGGTCGTGACGGATACGACACTCTTATGATACTGGTGCGGACTATAGTTTTGTGTCATCAAAACTTAACAAACAACTAGGGATGGTTCCTACTTTTCTTAATACCCCGTACAACATGGAGTTAGCTGATGGAAAGCCTGTTGAGGTAACCCATATTCATCGTGACTGTAAGCTCGAGTTGGATGGGCAATCGTTTGCCATCAACATTCTACCTATCACCCTTGGAAGCTTTGATCTCGGGGTTGGCATGGACTGGTTGTCCAAGCAACACGCTGAAATTCTCTGTCAGGAGAAGATTGTTCGTATCCCTCTCCCTAGTGGAGAACTCTTATATGTCCAGGGTGATCGTGGTGGTGCCATGATGGGCATCATCTCTTTCCTGAAAGCCCAGAAGTTGATTCGGAAGGGCTACCCAGCCATATTGGCTAACATTTCTGATACTCGAGCTGAAGTTAAAACAAAAATTGAGGACATCCCTGTAGTTCAGGATTTTCCAGATGTCTTCCCAGAGGAATTACCCGGACTTCCACCTGTTCGTCAAGTGGAGTTTCAAATTGACCTTGTACCTGGAGCAGCTCCAGTTACACGTGCGCCGTACCGCCTAGCATTAGGCGAATTTCAAGAACTGTCTACCCAACTCCAAGAGCTATTGGATAGGGGCTTTATTAGACCTAGTTTTTCGCCATAAGGAGCTCCAGTTCTGTTTGATAAGAAGAATGGTGGGAGTTTCCGCAGGTGTATCGGAAGTTGAACAAAGTAACGGTTGAGAACCGCTACCCTTTACCTCGTATTGATGACCTGTTCGACCAACTTCAAGGGTCGAGTTTCTATTCTAAGATTGACTTGAGGTCAGGATATCATCAACTGAGAGTCCGAGAAGAGGATGTGGCGAAAACGGCGTTTCGAACCCGTTATGGACATTATGAGTTTTTGGTTATGCCATTTGGGCTAACTAATGCACCTGCGGTGTTCATGGATCTAATGAACCGTGTGTGCAAGCCTTACTTGGAGAAATTCGTCATAGTGTTCATAGATGACATATTGATCTATTCCAAGAGCAGGGAGGAGCACGAGCAGCACCTGCGGTTAATCTTGGAACTACTGAGGAATGAGCAGCTGTATGCAAAGTTCTCTAAATGTGATTTTTGGATTCAAGAGGTCCAATTCCTTGGGCATGTGGTCAACGAGGCAGGAATACATGTGGACCCAGCCAAGATTGACGCTATCAAAAAGTGGGAGGCTCCTAGGACCCCTACTGAAGTGCGCCAATTTCTTGGTCTCGCGGGATATTATCGCAGGTTTATTGAGGGATTTTCTAAGATCGCTCAACCTCTCACCGCCCTAACGCAGAAAGGTATTACGTATAAGTGGGGAGATGCCCAAGAATCTGCCTTTCAGCTACTAAAGTCCAAACTTTGCAGTGCACCGATATTATCGTTGCCTGAGGGTACAGAGGACTTTGTAGTATATTGTGATGCGTCTATCCAAGGTTTAGGGTGCGTACTGATCCAACGTGATAAGGTAATTGCATATGCATCGCGGCAACAGAAGGTCCATGAGAAGAATTACCCCACTCATGATTTGAAACTGGGAGCGGTGGTTTTCGCTCTCAAAATTCTGGAGACACTACCTCTATGGAACAAAGTGCATAATTTTCACTGATCACAAGAGCCTTCAGCCTATATTCGATCAGAAAGTGCTGAACATACGACAACGTCGCTGGGTTGAACTTTTGAACGATTATGACTATGCCATCAAGTATCATCCAGGGAAAGCTAACGTAAAAGCCCTCAGTCGAAAGGAAACGAGACCCAAAAGAGCGCGAGCCTTACAACTCACCATTCATTCTAATCTTCCTGATAAGATACGTGAAGCACAGGGTGAGTCATTGAAGGAAGAAAACATCGGGCTTGAGACCCTACATGGTGCTGATAAGCACTTGGAACTGAGGACAGACGGTCTGCAGTACTTCATGAATCGAGTCTGGATACCACGATTTGGGGATCTCAGACAACTGGTGCTCGATGAAGCACATACCTCTCGCTATTCGGTACATCGTGGTTCGGACAAGATGTACCAATATCTTAAGACTCTATACTGGTGGCCAAACATGAAAGCCGAGATAGCCACTTACGTTAGTAAGTGCTTGACTTGTGCGAAGGTTAAGATTGAATATCAAAAACCTTCAGGCTTACTCCAACAACCGGAAAATCCCATGTGGAGATGGGATGGTATTTCCATGGACTTTATTACCAAACTTCCTAAAACGCCCAGCGGGCACGATATGATTTGGGTCATTATTGACCGTTTGACCAAATCATCGCATTTCTTGGCAATTAAAGAGACGGACAAGTCGAAACGTCTAGCTGCCTTTGTATTACGAAAATTGTCCCTAGGCATGGGGTGCCTACTCCTATTATATCTGATCGCGATGCGCAATTCACTTCTCATTTTTGGACTACTCTCCAAAACACTTTGGGGACTCTCTTAGATATGAGCACAGCCTATCACCCTCAGACGGATGGACAGAGTGAACGTACCATCCAAACATTGGAGGATCTGCTACGAGCATGCGTGGTGGATTTTTGCAACAGTTGGGATAAGCACTTGCCTTTGATTGAATTCTCGTATAACAACAGCTACCACACTCCGATACAGTGTGCGCCTTTTGAGGCACTTATGGACGCAAGTGTAGGTCTCCCATCTGCTGGACTGAAGTTGGGGATAGCCAGCTAACAGGTCCCGAACTCGTGCACGAGACTTCTGAGAAGATAGTGCAAACCAGAAATCGAATGGCTGCTGCTCGTGATCGACAGAAAAGTTGCGCTGATAAGCGTAGGAAACCTTTGGAGTTCCAAGTTGGGGACAAGGTTCTGTTGAAGGTGTCACCTTGGAAGGGGGTGATACACTTTGTAAAACGGGGAAGGCTGACCCACGATACATTGGACCATTCGAGATTGTTGAAAGGATTGGTCTGGTAGCTTACATGTTAAACCTGCTTAACAAACTTGGTAGGGTACACGATGTATCCCACATATCGTACTGAATCTATAGAAATTCCTATTGGATACAACACTGATGGTGCCACTAGAAGAGATCCAGATGGACGATCGGCTACGGTTCATGGAAGAACCAGTGGAGATTCTTGAGCGGGGCGTCAAGAAACTCAAACAAAACACTATACCTATTATTAACGTACAACGGAATTCCCGTCTAGGACCGGAATACACGTGGGAACGCATGGATCAAATACGGCTTAAATACCCACACCTCTTTTCTAAACCTGAACCTGAACATAGATCGAACGCTAAACAAAAAGCAGCTCTTTCAAAGTGAATTTCGGGGCGAAATTCCTTTCAACTTGGGGATGATGTGACATCCGGGAACCAAGCACACATTTTTATAGCTGGCTTTATTGTTTACTTGCTGAATTTCGGGACGAAATTCTTTTCAACTTGGGGATGATGTGACACCCCGCATTTTCATGTTAACTCTTTTACTAAACTCTAGTTAACTTTCATGTGCATCCATGACTAAACACTTAACTAGGGTTAGCTAAGAAGGTCTTTCGATATGTTATGGGATAATAACATATGTTAGATGATATTAACGCACGTATAACTAGGAAGGTTTTGTCTTGACACACACACGAATCCTATAACCCGAACGTTGGTGATTTGTTGGACATGCATGATTATGTGAACAATTGAGTGTTGATGTATGTGAATTATTGCGTATTAATTAACTTGTATGTAAACGTTATGAGATACGTGCACTTATGATAAACATAATACGTATTGATAAAACAGTAGTTTTATATATGCTAGTATGACTATTATTGTCGGGATTGATCTCGAGAGTTAGTTAGGGCTAATGGGCTCAATTATCAGACAAAAACCCACCAAAGCCCGAAGGACTTGGCCCATGAGCTTAACCCTAGCTTATTATATAAAAAAAAAAAAAAAGAAACCCTACATACCACTCTTTGCGCCGTGAACCCACACACCACACACATTCACCTTGCAATTTCAATCTTCATCAAATTCTCACTAGTTCAAGTTGATTCGGGTGATATCTTGGAGTGTTAAGGAGTCTAGCATTGCAAGGTATATTGTTTATGGGTTATATGATTATTATTGATGCTTGAAAGGTTGTAAAAACCCTAAGAACTATATATATAAAAATCGCAAATGATGATTAGTTAGGTATCTTGATTGTTTAATTGAGATTGTTGATGAATATGGTTAATAGAAATCATATCTAGGGTGTATGGTATGTAAAAACCTGAGATTGAACATGTTAATATGAATGTTATTGTGCTAGTATGAGGTTATTGCATGATTATGGGTTAATAAGAATGATTAGGGTTCATGAGAAGCATGTTATTAGAATTCTGATTTTCTGACAGATTCATTGTGACAAATTGTAGGGGCTGTAATGGGTTGGTAAATTGATAGTTTTGATGATTTCTTTGCATGATTGTGATGAACATAGTCTTAGCTTTTCATAATGGGCAAAACCATCAGATTTGGACATCGGTTGAGTCGTTTTTGGAATTTTAATTGATTAGGGATCATATCAGATTTTCGGATTTGTAAATTGGGCTAACTTTAAATGGTCATAACTTGAGATTTACAAGGAGTTAGGTTTTGAAATTTTTACAGTAGGTCAATACTGGAAAAATAGAGCTTTTCCAAGTGGATTCATCTCGTTTGGATGAATACACAATTTTTAAGAATTTTCCTACTAAACTGACCTGTTGAGGAAATTTTCTGAACACTGCTGTGTTGTACGAATTTTTATAATTTTTGTGTTTGGAATTAAGACAAAAAAAAATAGGTATTGTCGAGTGAATCCCAAATAAAATTCAGTAAAAATTTGGGACTCTAATTCATTCGTTAAGTATTTTAAATAAATTGTTTTTCACAGCGCACAATCTGTCCTAAAAACACAGATTGTGTACGGGGTCTTTAAGTGGCTATTTGGAGTTCTATGTGGTGTGTAATTGACATGTACTTGTGTGAAAACTTGTATGAGATGTGTTTGATGCGTTAAACTTATAACAGTCACCACGATCACCAACGGGATACGTAGGACATACTTGTGCATGTAGAGTCACTAGGTGTCACTACACGATTTTGAAACTTTTAAGAATCGAATAAACGTGCTATGTGGTATATTGGTTATGCAAGTGTACTCACATAGTGACACATATAATAGGGAGTCGGTAGCGAGTCTCTATTACGTTGAAGTTGGATATTCTTGCTTGCAACCTAAGGTGAGTTTCACTACTCTTTTCTCAAAAGCATGCGTCTCGGGTTGAGACAACTTACTTAACGTTTCTAGTCCGGTTTGGGACTACTTTTACACATCCCGGGTTTGGGGTGCATGGTTCACGTGGTGAATCTATTTTTACTAATTCATATATATATGTCCTTGATGAACTAAACCAAACACATCTTTTAAGTCCTTCAAAATACCGAATCAATTGCCGGTTGGGCAAGCGGGTTAATTAGTTGATAGCGCTATTAGGTCTAACAAACCTCACATCGTGCTGGGAGCACGGATGTGAACTATTAGCTTCAAACATAATCATTGTCGATGGACAATGATGCAAGGCATCCTTATCCCGGTTATGGGAACTTGTTCATTAGTAGTTCGGTATTCGCCGGTTTTAGTTATCATGAGTGGGCTAGCTACCCCTGACATTTGAATTAGCTATTTACTCGTGGCCAAGGAGGCCGACGTTCTTACTTACTGTTATGTGGTCTGGGAGACCGACGCTTTCATTTGGTTACATGGTTTGGGAAACCTACGCTTTTACTTACTCACCTACTTTACTCAGTGAACTCACCAACATTGTTTGTTGACCCACGATTTACATGCTTTTGCAGGTAGTTAGCTTCCGGTGCCAGAATTAGAAAGCACTGCACACTTCATTGCATTTGGGGTCTTGGGCATACACCTAAATTACATATTATGCTTTCACATTTTCTTTCATATGGTTTTAATTTGGGCGCGTTGTTTTGCGCATGGTTTTAAAAGGATTAAATTTGGTTTACGCTTCCGCAACTTAACTAAACTTGGTTTTTTTGAAATGAACTAAATGGTTTGGGCATTTAGAGTTCGTTCATATGACTTATGGCTATGGGATCCTGGTATGTCATGCGCCTCGCGGTATGAACCCCGCAGTGGAAATTTGAGGGTGTGACAGGGTGTGGGCCGGTTATTGTATATTCTCACAATTTCAACGACCACCGGATAGGTTTTTTTTTCTATTCGTTTTTCCAGTGGTATGGTTAATTAGAGGCTGTGATTTGGTTTTTCCAGACGGTGGCGATAGTATACGGATGGTTTGGTTTAAAAGAAAACCTACCCGATCTTTCATTGGGTTGGTAGTTCTGATGATCCAAGACAACTGATGCTAGTACCGGTTCTGTGTTGCTGTTGCTGTTGCTGCCTTGGGAATTGATGGGGTTGTTCTGGAAAGTTGGTTTCTTGGATGTAAAGAGCATATTAAGTTGGTGGTGAAGCAACGTGGAGGATATAAGGAGAGAGGGAACAATGACTCAGCAGCTGAAAACACGTGTGACCACACAGCAAAAAAAAATACCCCTAAAAACCAAGAAAATTACGAAGGAGCCATAATTTACTATTCAACCTCTTCACATCTATATATATATATATATATATATATATATATATATATTGCAAAGGGATTAATCCTACATGTCATACTTTTATGCAATCTCTCTTTTGAGAGAAGCCACATAGGATGTGATGTAACAAGTGTAAACCAATTAAAAAAAAAGGGAATAAATATGATATAACCTAATCTATTAAATACCTAATCTACCAAATCTAAATATTAAAACTTTACTATTTTTTCTCTCATGTTTCTTCCGTAACTTTTAAACGTTAATATATTTTATATACGAGATTTTTTAAAGAAAAAAATTACACCAAATTAACGAGCGTTTTATTATCTTTCCAACGAGTACCATATTGCTATATAAAAAACGGAGAAAAAAATGACTATTTTTGTAACCCGGCAGGTATTGTGCCGGGTTTGGGATTAGTTTAAAAAAATTGTGGGTTTGTGTCGGGTCTGCTATTAGGTGATACCCGACCCGATTACCCGAAACAATATACCCAAATACTTGAACTATATACCCGATCATATACCTATGAATTTTTTAACGCATCACATAACCCTTAGACTAATGCGTTCGATATTTCAATAATTATCTTTTTTTTTTCTTATTTCATGTTAGTTCTTTTTAGAATTATCGATTACAAACTTCCGAATTCATTTGTAATGACACTAGATTTATATACCCCAACGCAGAGATTCGTTTTTATGTCTTTTGTGCTTTTTCTCTATTACAAGTATTTTTTTTTTAATTTGCCATAAACTTTTAGTGAGTTTAGTTTTTTTAATAGTTTTTCATTAGCACAATGTTTTATGGTCATATTTTGTCCATCATGTTTTTTTCGTTAAGTTACCACTTAGCACAGTGTTTGGTGGTAACATTTGGTCAATCAACTTTTTTCCTCCTCGATAACTTATGGCAAAGATTTATTTATAATAATAATAATAATAATAATAATAATATATTTTATTATGTCATATTAGATATTTTTTACCCGGGACGCTCCCGGGATAAAAACTAGTTTACATATATTTGAATTGAATTGAATTGAATTGAATTTAAATAACTTTGGAGTAGTTCTTGAAAACCACTTTAGCTGAAAACCGATTAGGACCTAAATCGAACCATAGAGTTATTCTGTTGAAACCCGTTAAACCAAGCCAGGTATAAACTGGTTTCTAACTGAACCGAGTATAAATTGTTTCCAGCCAAACTAATAATTTTCTTTTCACATAACGCTTTCAAACCTTATCGATCCTTTTCTTTTCATAAACCCGCTTTACATCTTAACCCGAACCAGTTTGGGCCAAAACCCAAATCGGTTTGTGCTCAGAAAACAAAGGATCAGCCGGCTTTTAACTAAAGTTTTTTATCGGCCTTTTACTAAGAATGGATTTAGAATATAAAAAAAAAACAAAAAAAAAACAAAAAAAAAAAAGGAAAAGTTGTTTTTTTTTTAATTCTGATTATTTAAAAATACAAATAGATTTTTTTTTTTTTTTTTTTTTTTTTTTTGAAAAATTAAACTTTGTGTGCTAAGCCTAAACCGGGCCAACGGCCCAATCCACTTAATCTTAGCCAAAAGTGATGGAAGAGTCAAGAGCATATCTTTTATAAATTTAAATTTCCAATTATTACATCTATTTTAATTAAGGAACAGATGAACAGTAAGAAGTTGCTATTGGCCCACGTACACAAGAGAAACGAATTGGCTCACCTACACAACATAAACAAAATGGTGGGATCTCTAAGAATGGGTGGACCTATAAGAATGAAAAATATTGAATATTTAAAAGAAAATATTGCAGGGGCAAATTGGTCACCAAACTTTTATCTTTTAAGATTTTAAACTTTAATCACCGAGCTTTTAGCTTTTAGCTACGAGTATTTTTTTAAAGCCCACGTGTCTTCCCAATTTGACTACCAAACTTTGACCACTAACTTTCTTACTAACTTACGTACTTTAATTTCTTCCAATTTGACCATCAAACTTTGACAACCAAACTTTTAGCTTTTAGCGGCGAGTATTTTTTTTAAGCTCACGTGAGAATAACAGTCACCTAATATTATCTTTTATGTCTAAGAAACCCTCCATGCAACAGGAGCTCCCACAACGACGCACGATCTTTAACGTCCACCAAACCCTCAACGCAACAGGAGCTCCCGCTGCGAAGCGCGGGTAATAGAATCCTAGTATATATTAATACAAAGACACTTTAACAGTGTCTTTGTTTTAATATATATATTAGCCACTAACTTTTACGTTAACTTTATTTCTGTCACTAACTTTTAGGTTAACTTTATTTTCTTCTAATTTGACCACCAAACTTAGACCAACAAAATTTTAGCTTTTAGGATTTAAAACTTTGGCCACTAACTTTTAGCTTAACTTTATTTTCTTCCAATTTGACCACCTAATATATATATTGGCCACTAACTTTTACGTTAACTTTATTTCTGTCACTAACTTTTAGGTTAACTTTATTTTCTTCTAATTTGACCACCAAACAAACAAACTTTTAGCTTTCAGGATTTAAAACTTTGTTCACTAACTTTTAGCTTAACTTTATTTTCTTCCAATTTGACCACCAAACAAACAAACTTTTAGCTTTCAGGATTTAAAACTTTGGTCACTAACTTTTAGCTTAACTTTATTTTCTTCCAATTTGACCACCAAACAAACAAACTTTTAGCTTTCAGGATTTAAAACTTTGTTCACTAACTTTTAGCTTAACTTTATTTTCTTCCAATTTGACCACCAAACTTTTAGCTTTTGGGATTTCAAACTTTGACCACCAAACTTTTAGCTTTTAGGATTTCAAACTTTGACGACTCAACTTTTTTAAACTTGCATTGCACTTTGGCCAAAATTTTAGCTTTTAGGATTTCAAACTTTGACCACCAAACTTTTAACTTTTAGCTTTTAGCCGCGAGTATTTTTTTGAAGCTCACGCAAGAATAACACTCACATAATATTATCTTTTGTGTCCACGAAACCCTCCACGCAACAGGAGCTCCCACAGCGACGCGCGATCTTTAACGTCCGCCAAACACTCAACGCAACAGGAGCTCTCGCCACGTTTCGCACAACAGCTGCACCCGCAGCGAAGCGCGGGCAACTAATACCTAGTTTTATCTTATTTACTAGTTTCGATGTTCCCGCACTTTGCTGCGAGTACGTCTTTTTCGTTGATGATTTGGTGAGCACTAGAGATAACATTTGGTAACTGTTGCTTGTACAAACTTATCAAAAAAACTTCTTTTAGGTCGCAGTTACTCATGCGTTTTCACGGGACATTGTTTGAAGTCCATATGCATCGAAACAGAAAGGCCAACGATACCGAATAATTGCTTTATTGCTAATATACTATATTTTTTATGGATTTTATACTTTCATGTTGAAAAAAATACAAAACCGAATGAAAAGAAAAATATGACTATACCATTACGTAACCGGTACTTGCTAATATAATTCATTTTTTAATGGATGTTATATTGTTACGTGTAGAAACTATAAAAATGAACACGGTAATACTACCAAAGACATGACCAACAAGAGTTCGTATTGCCATTTTGTGTTATGGGATTGCAAAAAGTGTTATGAATCAAGTCGTTAGTTCTCATTTTTCTTTCACTTGTTTTGAAGTGGTACATCGAACAACTTAAAGGTTACTTTATTGATCTGCACTTTTTATCACCATACAAATAAAAAAAAATGTAAGCTCTATGCACACCTTATAGTCGTCGGCTTCCTTGTTTCTATGAAATTATAAAAGTTTTTTTTTACCTAAATACATAAATAGGACAACGTCTTAATTTGTATTTTTAAATGGAACTCTTTTTTTAAACGGGACATGTTAGTCGACTCAAAACCTACTATCTTTTAATTTTCATGTCATGTTACAGGTCGTGTAAAGAATTGCAACCACTACTCAAATCTAGAGAAAGTATAGGGTACAAAGTACCTTAATATACAAAATGTACACGTGGAATCTGGCGGTTACACCCTCAATGTTCGTTGTGAAGCCTTAGGAGGGTATTATAGACTCTTACACCTCCATTAATCATGTTCTAATTTTGATCAAAAATATCAATCCCTGTTTTTAAGTGATATTGAATTCAAATTTTCATAACCGATTACACAATATTCTTTCATATTTTTTACATAATTCAAACTCTGACCACAATACACTATTTTCAATCAAATTTTTTTTTCAAATTTGATATTCATATGAAGAGTTTATCGTCATGTTCGGTATGTTGCTCGTTTTTTTATTTCATTTAATTGTAATCTTATTTTGCGTTTTAATTGTGTATCAGACTTAAACAACGAACCCGAAATCATAATCGGGGAAGAAGATCCTGTGGTTGATATTGATAACCTAAACTTTCAAGGTTAATTTTCGTGTTTTTCATATGTTTTCGAAGATAATACAGTTCACCAGAGGCTGATAGATATCTGTTTTTATATTGTAGATATAATACAGGAAGTTTCGAATAATGCTGATGAAGAAAGTGGTGAGAGGTTTGATTTCATGGCTGAACATAGAAGGATTCAAGGTAATTGTGTTTTTTAAGATGTTACAGTTGAATGCGTTTTACAGCTTTTGATAACGTGCGTTTTATGGGTTATAGTACATGCGTTTTATGTATCTGTTATATGTTATCGTCGGATGCGTTTTATAGTATAGATCATTATATATGTTATCATAATTAGAATTATGGTTGAATTATATGTGTTTATGATAGATCTTTTTACCAAAGATGTTTCCATTGATGAACTCCAACATTCATACCTGAAATTGCATCTTCAATCAAACCAGAAATAGGGTTGGTTATCCCAAGTATAGATTATGCTTTGGAGTTTTACCAGCCAAAAAAGACAGTTGACCAATCAAATTTGTCAAAATAAACACCTGATTCGTCTAAACATTAGGGACCAGCCACTCTTTTGCGTCTACCGATCAAGTGGTTACACGTGTACAATATTCACACGCTTTAATGTTTACGGTCCCTGCGTCTAAACTTTAGACGCGAGGCTGATATTTAGACGCAAAGTGTTTAGACGTGAGGCGTCTTCATTCAAGAGAAAAGGTCGGCACCTTGCGTCTAAATAACAGTCTCGCGTCTAAAGTTTAGACGCATGGACCTTAAAAATTAAAGCGTCTGAAGACTTTACACGTGTAATCATCTGATTGGTAGACACAAAGGTGTGGCTGGTCCCTAATGTTTAGACGCATCAGGTGTTTATTTTGGCAAATTTAGTTGATTAACTGTCTATTTTGGTAATTATCCCTTTTATTTTTATGAAAATTTACACATTTGTCTTATAACTAATTGCTTGTATACCCTTCTAGGAAGATTAGGGACAAATTTTTATTTAGAGAATGTGTTTATATCTAGGCCTATTCATGACTAAAAACTACACCGAATCTAATGGAGAACAAAATCAACAAATATACAGACCAAATACATGATGCTTATAGGTGTTCGTATTGCCATTTTATGTTAGAGCTTTGCCAAAAAAGAAAAAAAGAAAAAAAGAAAAAAAAAACATCAAGACAGACCTTTTTACACATAGAATGACTATAATTGTGAATAGTACATAGAATGACCAGAAAGATACTTTGGAGATCTCTTTCACCCTACAAATCACAAAACCACAAGCTCTATACACACCTTATTGTAGTCGGCAATCTCCTTGTTTCCAGCTTGCATGACCTTTTGATGACAAATTCTTTTTCTTCTTCTATTATGTTCGGCTCTAATCAACCTGACAATGAGCCAACTAAATCCTGAATCATACAAGAACCAATCAAACTCTTAGCAGTATTGTTTTTTTGTTTGAAATGTCAAGTTTCGGCATATAATCCGGTTCTTTAATTATGAACCTGCCTAAAAAAAAAAAAAAAAACCTGTTTACAAACCTAAAACCTTACTCATAATATCTTTAGAAATTCAAATTTGATTAAACAATGTAATCCATGAGATTATACACACACAAAAAAACAAAAAAACTAAAGAAGAACAAGAAGGAGAAATCATACTTTTTTTTTAAAAAAAAAAGGCCATCAAAGTCGTCACGGGCTCCCGTTAGATTCCCTTTATGACGAATTCAGGATATACACGCGGCACCCGGTCCTCCAAATCCACCAATCTAGGGAAAAACCCGATCACCCACTCGCACGAAAGCATGACAGTAAATAATCATTAAAACCTGGTATTCTTCAAAGCTCGAACTTATGACCATTAAACCCCAAATCACCTATCATTGAGCCTCTATATCACTCTATCAGGCAAGGTGAGTGGTAAGAAGTCATACCAGAGAGGTACACAAGCAATTAATCTATCTATGTTACCTTATTAAGGAGGAAGCATGTCCAAAAAGGTCATTTCAACCAAGTTTTAAGATGGGAGTTTAAGAGTCCCTTCACAAATGTTTCATCTTTGGTCATTTTATTCCCTCTATGCCCCTCATGTACAACATATAATGTTAATTGTATATGTGTATAATGCACACTTTATAAACCCATTAAAGTTTGTAACCCCTTGGTATAATCATAATCATCGGGTTTAGTTAATCATTGAATTAATAACCCCATTGAATCCCCTTTAATCCTTTCAATAAAAAGACTTTAGGTAATACATGAATTACACCTTTAATTCATCCTCACAAATATACCTAATCAAGATATCACGTCCCTATTTTCAGGTTAACTCTAATTCTATTACATATCTACTAGTGGGTTTACCCGCGCGTTGCAGCGGGATCGACAAATGGGTTGCAATATAACATTATGATACTTAGGTTTTTTGCCGCAAGTTAAGCAAAAAGAATAGAATTGTGCACACTATGTTTTAACAACTATTCGTAGAAAGAAAAGATAAGAAATGTGCATTGTCACTTACAATTGATTGCAGTTCACCACAAAAACCATGTACTCATTATTGAACAAATCTTAATAAACTAAAGGTATATTACTGTAACAGACCAATATGAACATAAGCATCACTCTTTTGTAAGTTGTCTGGTTATTACATATCCACATAATCGTGCCGTTGAAGACACCTTGCTAAATGATAAAGTTCATTTACATGACAAAAGCATGTAGTAATAATATGATATTGTATACACTATCATATGAAGCTCATTGTCCATTTAGAAATCAAAAGTTGTTATTTGTAAGTTTGTAATAGAATTGCCCAACATGACTCAGCAGCTAAAAAATTGCCCAATGTAGCCAGCGAGCCGAACCATCCCGTCCATTTTGCCGCTGGGTAGACGCATATATATGAAAAGGGTTTATAATATAAATATTATTATGGCAAAGTTTTAAAATTCATACAAATTTAGTTGAGATAAGATTATTTATTGTGGTAACATAAATTATTATATTTCATCGCCATTATATGAAATTTGTTCAAAAATACTGCTATCCCATGTGTTTATTTAGTTTGGGTGAGTTCCATTTTCATATAAAAGTTAATTATCTTCTAGGGGCATTTAGTAAAGAAAAGTGGTAAAATTTAGAAAATTGCAAAGAAACGCTTGGTATGCCATCTTAACTTTGGACAATCTGGGCATATTTGCCCATGCCTCCTGCTTTATAATGTAGTATTGACTTGATGGTGATGATTATGAGTAGAACAAAACGCCTGATGGTTCACCATAGTAGAGATGCGTGACCTAGAAAAATATATAAAGATAAAGAGGGAGCAAGTATAAAGATAAAGATAAAATAATTTGTTTCAGCAATTCTTATGATGAACGACATTGTATATTTATATAAACATATGCAATTTTAAAGAAAGAAAGAAAATGTAAAATTAATATTTGTTTAATATAATTATTTGAAGCTTGTGGTCATACCACATCACATGATATTATATATAAGAATTTGAAAGGACTTTGCGAGCACATATAGAAACTTAATTATCTAGAAAATAAACCTTTATTTATCTCTACTACATGGTACAAATATCTTAATGCATTGAAGGGTAATTTGGGAAAAATTTATATGGCATTTGAGGGTTAAAGCACGTGGCTTTTCACATCTCATCTCATCTTAACTTTACCAAGTTTGACATGTTTACCCATTGCTCACTCTTTGTAATGCAGTAGAGAAATAGAGATGTTACCTTATTAAGGAGGAAACATGTCTAAAAAGGTAATTTCAACCAAGTTTTAAGATAGGTTTTTAAGACTCCCTTCACAAATGTTTCATCTTTGGTCATTTTATTCCCTTTATACCCCTCATGTACAACATATAATGCTAATTGTATATGTGTATAATGCACACTTTATAAACCCGTTAAAGTTTGTAACCCCTTAGTATAATCATAATCATCGGGTTTAGTTAATCATTGAATTAATGACTCCATTGAATCCCCTTTAATCCTTTCAATGAAAAGACTTTAGGTGATACATGAATTACACCTTTAATTCATCCTCACAAATATACCTAATCAAGATATCACGTCCCTATTTTCAGGTTTACTCTAATTCTATTGCATACTTATGTTATGACTTACTCCCATAAAATTATTTTGATTCGCCTACTAATTTAGTTACTGATGAATATAATTTTGATGAGTTTTCATCTATTTGGGATGAATATTATGGATTTCGTTTCAGTTTAGGGATATGTTTGCAGTTTGCTTTCATTTGTGGATAAACCTTGTGATTTTCTTTGATTTATGAAGTACTAATTTCCAACTCATAGCTACAATTTGAGGGTGAGTATAATGTGTTTTGTTTAACTTAATAATTCTATTGCAATAAGATGCTTTATTTGCGTTTTTTTTATATTTTGAAGGTTCATAACCTAATAACCTAAGGAGATCAAGTGGGAAAGGCTGTAACTTTATCTTAGATAACAATGGAAGAACAATGTTTGGGTTATAGTCGTTTATTTGAGTCACTTGAGTGAAGACAATACAAGTAAGAACATAGCAATTGGCATTGTTACTACCTACAGTAAAGATTCTATGATTGTACTACTGGATTCATTCATCAATTCAATCTTACTGATTTGGATGTACTATACTATTTGATGGTAGATCACATAGTTATTTTAAGGCTTAGGCTATTTGGACACCCAAGGAATCTAATTTGACACCCTACTCATACATCGTATAGAGCTATACGATGAATATAGGGTACAAAAAGCTGGAAACACTGACTCCAAGGCACGTACACATGCAACCTCGTACTTATATGCCTCGTATAAAGCTATACGAGGCATATAGGGTTAACTTTTTTAATTTTTTCATACTTAGGGTTTTGTGGAATATGTGGGCCTGATATTTCAAATATTGGGCTATACGAGGGCAATACGAGGATTTTTTTTTTTTTTTTTTTGAACGTGCACTAACAGTTTGATACATATCAGTCTGATACAACCACATGATTAAAAGTCATGAAGTTGCTAATCTCAATCTCCACTATATTCCCTGGCAAAAAGATAATCATCTTCACCCCTTGAATTGACTGTTCTTAATACGTTAATATCAGTCTAAATTTATTATGTATATTTTTAGAAGTTGAATTGACTCTTTTTAATACGTCAATATCAGTCTGAATTTATTACGTATATTTTTCGAAGTTGAATTGAGTCTTCTTAATACGTCAATAACAGTCTTAATTTTTAACGTATAATTTTCGAAGTTGGGTTTGTTTTTTAAACATTGTTTCTATTTTTTTAATAGTTTTGATTTGGTTATGCGGCATTCCTCACCTGTACCCTCCAGGCGTCACGTTTCCCGTCATATAACCTGATCACTAGAAAAGGGCAACCAATTTTTTGGCTGCCTGTTTTCCTCTCGGTGGCTATACTCTTGTGCTCGCGACCACGGTTGCACACTAGCCAAACCTTCACGTCCATATTATCAACTTTTTTGGATCGTCGGGTGACAATGACGTAACCGTTATCTTTTCCCATTTTCTTAACCCACGTAACCAAATCTTTTCGGGAAACGAAATCCTGTTCAGTTTCATACGAAACTTGCGAACACCGTGGTTGCTCGTCTGAAACATGCGAGTTGTGGGGTTGCTCTTCTCGAACTTGCGGGTTTTGTCTTGGGTCGTACGAAGAGTACTGCGGTACGTACGCATACTCACCATCGTGCTCGTAGTGCTGGTAGGTTTCCCCTACGTATGAATGTTCAACATTGGGTTCATAGAACGGCTCGTTCAGGTCTGGCAACAATGGTTTTTTGTAACCAGACACAACCTCTTGTGAATAAGGAATACCCGCTGCTTCAGAATTAGGAATACCTGTCGTCTCGTGAGAATTAGGAATACTGGATTCATCGAAAATATTAGCCCACCATGCCATTTTGGAGAAAAAAATAGCCCGCAATAAAATTGTCGTTTGAAAAATGAAGAAGAAAGGAAAGTTTGAAAAATGAAGAAGAAAGGAAGGGAAGAAGAAGAAAAGAAAGAAAATAATCAACTTTGGGTGTATATGACTCGTATTGGTCTATATGGGGAATATAGGGTACGAGTGGCAGCTACTTTATGTTACATCGTACCGGACATCGTACTAATATTACTCGTATTGGTCTATACGAGGGATATGAGGCCAATAATTGGCCTGCCATGTTGACTGAAAAGGACACACGTGAACCCTATATGCATCGTATTGGTCAATACGAGGAATATAGGGTTTTTTTCTTTGTCAGAATGTTGTCTGATTGGGGGACAATAAAGTGTATATGCCTCGTATAGAGCTATACGAGGCATACCTAGGGTGTCCAAATAATTTTTTGGGTGTCCAAATAGTATGACCCTATTTTAATTCATATACACTACTGATTTGGACCTTTAACTCTAATTAGGGGGTGTATGGGTTTGCTTGTTTGGATGCAAAAGTGTTTATTCCTATATTTTTTGTACTAGGTTAGAGACCCGTAAACTTCACGGGTGAAAAAATTTTAAAATAAAATATCTTATCGACTAAATAAAATTAAACAACTTTTATAAGGGCAGTGTTCAACTAAAAGTTTAAAACATACGATGAAAGAAAATATAACATGAAAAACTAATATCTGTCCAAGTTTTTAAATATTCATATGTTAATGTATGATGTAATATATTTTTTTTTGTACTCGTGAAAATATTAAATTGTAAAAAATAATCGATGCAAATAAATCTCGTAAGAAAAAACATTCTTCCACTAAACAAAATAATAGGATAATTTCCAAACGAAAACATAAGTCAAAAGATAATGTTCAAAAAACTTAATAATAGTGCATCGTAAAAGGAATTAAATCAAGTACGGAAAAAAATTATTAATACGTTCATAACATCCATTGCAGCATGGTAATTTCCTAGGATTTTCACATCGAACGTTGCAAGCAAAACACATATCCACATCATTTTCTTCAACGTATTTACCCTTCCTCATGCTTACGTGATGCTTTCCTTTGTTTGGATGCAAGTGTTTATTCCTATATTTTTAGTATATGACGCTCACACCTCATGCCTTGGCTTTCGTGACCTAAACACCATAGAGTATCTCACGCTTGTCAATAGATCATTAATTCACTAGATATTTGCCCGCGTTGACACGCAGTTCAACAACGTACGATTATTTGGAGTAGTATAACGTATAAGAAAAATAAAGTAGAAAAATTTTATTAAAATTTAAAAGCAACGAATACACATTTATTCAAATATCGCTGAAAATTTCCTTATAAACCACATTTTTTGTTTTACTCATCACTTTCCCACCAGCATCAAGTATAAGTAACTTCACGCCTGCCCTGCTTTTAACTCTTGACAATGCGACATAAAGCTGGCCATGTGAGAATACAGGGTTTCTTAAATACAATCCAACCTGAATAAGGCGACTTAAATGGTATGTGTTAAAAATAGACTTATGGCATATTCAACAATAAGAAAGTAATAAAAATAAAAATAAGAAACTAACTACCACCTAAATTTCACAATTTAATTTGACACGTCTGAGAAGATGAGCATTACCCATATCGACCCGCTAAAAAAAGCTTCGAGCACATTTTATTCTATTTGACCCATTTGAAAAGGCAAACATTACCCAAATCGACCCGTTAAGAAAAGGGAAGATTGCTCCAATTCACCTATGGCCTATGTATAAGTAAAAGGAACATCAATCTAATCAAAACACCATAAACACACTGTTGGTGAATTTTACCCTATTTGACCCATTGGAAAAGTTGAACATTACCCAAATCGACCAATTTATAAGTAAACAAACATGAACCTACACCACTAAAACAACATTTTAACCGACTATTACCTTATTTGACCCGTTTATAGGAAGGAACATTATCTAAAGTGACCCATGTATAAGCAAAAGGAGCATTACTCAATAATTTTAACCGACTATTACCTTATAGATGCTATTTATACGCTAAAAATAGTAATGTGACAAATCAAATAATTCAGCATTTATTTTGTGTTAAAATGTCTTTAATTTTAAAAACTGGATTTTTTTTTTAAATTTTGATTTTGAATGTTTAAAAATAAATTTATAAATGTATTTATATATGATTAATAATTTTATGTTTAAAGGTTATTAATTAAATGGTAATCATAATTATTAACATTAGATGTTTCCAATATTGTGTAACTCACGATAAATGCTAATTATACGCTAAAAATAGTAATGTGACAAATCAACGAATTAAGGATTTATTTAGTGTTTAAATGTCTTTAAATTTAAAAACCGTATTCATTTTTAAATTTTGATTTTGAATGTTTGAGAATAAAGTAATTCAATTGAAAATAGACGTATTAATTGTGATGAAAAAAATTCAAATTTAACTTTGTTTATAAATGTATTTATATTTATATATGATTAATAATTTTGTGTTTAAATGTTATTAATGAAATGGTAATCATAATTATTAACATTAGATGTTTCCAATATGGTGTAAATCATGATAAATGCTATTTATATGCTAAAAATAGTAATGTGACAAATCAAATAATTAAGCATTTATTTGGTGTTTAAATGTCTTTAATTTTAAAAACCGTTTTTTTTATTTTGATATTAAATGTGTAAAAATAAATTTATAAATGTATTTATATATGATTAATAATTTTGTGTTTAAAAGTTATTAATGAAATGATAATCATAATTATTAACATTAGATGTTTCCAATATTGTGTAACTTATGATAAATGTCAATTATACGCTAAAAATAGTAACGTGACAAATCAAAGAATTAAGCATTTATTTTGTGTTTAAATGACTTTAATTTTAAAAACCGTAATTTTTTTAAAATTTTGATTTTGAATGTTTGAAAATAAAGCAATTCAATTGAAAATAGACGTATTAAGTGTGATGAAAAAAATTCAAATTTAACTTTGTTTATAAATGTATTTATATTTATATATGATTAATAATTTTGTGTTTAAATGTTATTAATGAAATGGTAATCATAATTATTAACATTAGATGTTTCCAATATTGTGTAAATCATGATAAATGCTAATTATACGCTAAAAATAGTAATGTGACAAATCAAAGAATTAAGCATTTATTTTGTGTTTAAATGTTTTTAATTTTAAAAACCGATTTTTTTTTTTAAATTTTGATTTTGAATGTTTAAAAGTAAATTTATAAATGTATTTATATTTGATTAATAATTTTGTGTTTAAAGGTTATTAATGATATGGTAATTATAATTATTAACAATAGATGTTTCCAATATTGTATAAATCATGATAAATATCAAAATGCAAGAATTGTTAACACTAAAGAGCAAAATCATGTACCTTCTGTTGATATTTTGGATCTCCAATCCTTTGTGCCCGTGCAACAATAAACTCCAATTGGTCTATGCAAGAATCTGCGAGAGTACTATTACCCTGAGCAAACAACCTCCACCGTTGCTCACTGGTGCAACACAATCCTTATACACCTGCAACCGCCATAAAAAAGTATTAAAAAAACAAATCAGAATTTTAAAAATGTATTAAAATTAGTGCAATAACTTTACAAACCAATTCCACCATCAATTCCATTCAACAACTTTCCAAACCAAGATTCATAATTATAGCAATTATAGTTAATACATTTGACTATGCAGTTAATACATTTGACTATGACTATATGGAAAGTGTACAACTAATTGTGCTATTAACTTTCCTATAATACAATCAATCAATCTCTTACCAAAAAACTCGACCCTTCCTTTTAACATCCAAGACTTTTCAAACCACCATTTATAACAATTAATGCTTATAATTATCCTTCCAAACTTTAAGCCATCAACTTAGGAAACAAATAAAATGCTAATAAATGAGACCCGAATCAACAAACAGGACCCGGACCCGAAACATAATTACACGAACCATTTTATTATATTATATAAGAGCTTACTTGATCGATTTGATCTCCAATTTACGCAGCCATGTATTGTCGATCAAAACAAAGCCTTCAACATAATTACACGAACCATTGGATGATATGAGTCGTTAGGTTAACCCATTTGAGCTTTTTAAAATCTAAAAGATCACTTCCAAGATATAGTAGAGCAAAAGGTCACAAAATTGCTCTGTTTGTATAATGTAATTATTATTAGTTATTTAAAAATTGTGATACATGATATAATTAATAAAAAAAAGGGATCAAATCATTCAACTTGGGTTCCAGAAGAAAAAAAAAGAACTTACTACATATAACGAACAAAGTCGGAGAGCTGAGTCAACAATGGTCGAGAAATGTTTTTGCTGCACAAAATTGAAAAGTATGGAGTTAGTATTTTGTATTGTGGACTTGTGGTAAGTGAGTGTTAAACAATCATTTAACCAAATATTACGGATTCACATTAATATAATATAATTTCTCAAATCATCCAACTAATTGAATAGTTTGAAATGGGAATTAATATGTATGTTCATACTCATTATTGGGATGTTCAGTGGCGATGATAGGCAGTTCAAGTTGATAGTGGGTAGGGCTGTGTGCTGGTCATCGCCTCAACGCGTCCCTTTCTCTCTGCT
The DNA here is from genome assembly GCA_028751855.1 of Ambrosia trifida. Classification (NCBI taxonomy): domain Eukaryota; kingdom Viridiplantae; phylum Streptophyta; class Magnoliopsida; order Asterales; family Asteraceae; genus Ambrosia; species Ambrosia trifida. The sequence continues at coordinate 129,158,200 of CM054129.1, forward strand.
CCATATAAGCATAGCTAATGAGCGATACTGACAGGTGATTGTGAACCTAAAAAAAATCACAAAGTAGAAATCAGACGAACAAACTAACACGCATACCTTCAGAAAACGGCGGCAATAGGCCGAAGCTCCTAATGAAGACGGCTTAAAAAACGGAGCTGCCGCTGACGTCAACGATAATGCGTGTAAACGGCAGTAGCGAGGTGTAATACAAGGATGAAGATGTTGTGTAAAGATGCCAAAGAACCTCCGTTAGCTACCCTGTCTCTCTTCTGCTCTGGAATCTCATGCCACTCTCTTTGTCTCCGATTTTGATGATCATTATTGATTGAATTATTGCGTTGTGTGTCTGTATAATCACAGTGTGGGGTTGTATTCTGAGCTTCAACAAATAATCACGGTCTCTGTGGCACCTTTCGCACCCTCTTGCATTATCATCTGGTGTCCAAAATACATGTAAATTGTTTTAGCATGACTGTAAATGGGAACAAAACAAAAAAGATAAGCTAAAACCAATTTAATCAGAAAATGATCACCAATCCTAAAAAAACATTCAACAAAAGTCTAAAATTTTAATAGCAACACATAATGTATAATTAGTCCAACTACATATGTCAATCAATTTGATCCAAACAACATGCAGATCATAGACATCCATCTGTCCTTCCTCAACCTTTATAAAAACAAAATCCCAAACCTAGCAAAACATCAACATCCATCCAGAACGAAAACCTATTTCATACCAACAAACATAACATTAATAATGCTGCGTCGCCACACTTTACCATCATTTGTGCATACGATGCACCATAAGTTATTTAGAACAATAGCAATAGTGTAAAGCTAGGTAATATTCAGTTCCATCAAGCATATTAATATTAGACGTTCATTTATACATAACAAAGGAACAACATAAAGACACAAACCAATACCCTAAATCCAACTACACAAAATCATAACATCCAGAACGAAAACAAACCTCATGGTCTTCGTCTTTCTCCTGCTCGACACCAACAGAATTGACAGGGGTACCGTTGTCTTCCTCATCGGAATCGATGGTCCGAGCAACGGATTTAAATTTTTCCTTGCCTTGTTCCTCCTGTTCCTCCTCTGAAGAATTAGAGAAAGATTTCTAAACAGGCTAAAAGCGGAGAGGCAAACAACTTCACCACCATCGCCTCAAGATCTACACAAAAACCACCGCAACCGACTCCTACAGCATCACTGTCACTAACAACATCCAAAATGCTATCAAATCGGAAAGACCGAAACAGAGAGAGAATAATCGGTAGGATGTGAGGGTTTGAGGTGCACAGAGAAAGAATCCTTACCAATGATCGGAGAAAGAGGGCTTGGTTTGATGAAGAAGAAATCACGGCAATCTTCTTCTTCTTCAGATGAGAGAGAGCGACTGAGAGAGAATAAGGAGAAGGAAGAGAGCAATTGTTTTGGTTTAGGGTATTGATTGGGTAGGTTAATGATATTAGGAAAGTATTAATTGACCAATTTTGACCATATTTATGTATTATACTCTAATTTTTATTTTTTAAAAATGAAAAATTTTATAAATTCTCACAATGAGACACTTGGCATTAGTTGATTGGTTATGTAATTGGAGGATGAATGTGGGAGTGCCAAGTGTCCTCATGGACTTTAGTTTATTAGATGTATAGATTATTGGTAAATACTTGGATTACTTTTTAATTTGGTCTAGAAGGATGGGCATATCAGGTCATTTTATTTTCCTTAGTATAAGTCATAATCTAATTTATTTAATACAAATTATTAAACAAGGCTAGGATGCTTTAATATTAAACTATATTATCTTTTTATTACAAATAAAGTTGGACCAGTTAGTAGATAATTGATATCAATGTATATCTATATTGATTTTCTGCAGATCACATCTAGCAACTACTAGTATATCGATACCTAAGTCAGGTGGTTTGGATTATGAAATTACATAAGCAATTCCTCTACTTTGTTCGATATTTTTGGTAAATCAAGAGGCCAGTGATGTTAGAAAAAGGATCAATTTAGGATCAGAGATATTCTAATCATTTCCTTTTATTAAAGATATCAACAGCCAATCAATTATAGAGCCGTTACCAAATCCTTTCCTTTTATTTGTTTTTTCTGTGTAGTTTATATTTCATTCTCAATGGTATATTTCAGTACAATCAATAAATACAAAATATACAACTCTTTCTCTGATTCATATGTTCTTTCTTTGATTCATATTAACATTCATATTGATAATATGGTATCAGAGCGGGAAAGCTCTTCATATACCGATTGATAAACTCGAAACCAAGCTACCATGTCCGGAGACGGCAACTCGGGATCTGATTTATCCCTGCAAATCGCAAATCTTTTAAAAAATGGCTTCAATTCTCAGCCGCAAAACCCGAAACTGTCCGACAATCTTCAGATTAACCTCAAGCTTAATAGTCAAAACTATGCACTATGGACTCGCATGATCCGAGTCGCCATAGGCGGAAAATCCAAAACTCTGCTATCACACCTTACCTCAGACCCTCCAGACCAAGAAAGTGAAGAGTATGAGCAATGGGAAGAAGAGGATCTGATTGTGTTCTCGTGGCTCATTCAAAACATCGAACCCACACTCGCAGGCAACCTAACCGAGTATCCAACTGTTAAAATACTATGGGACACTCTGGAGGTCACCTACGGTAAAAAAAATGGAGTACTGAACAAGGCTTCCGCAGCACTGAGCAACAAAGACAACGCTGAAAAAGGAGATGATCGGAAAAACACCGGCTTCGGTGGGATGTTTTTTTCTTGCGATAAGGCTATGGATGGAGGTAACAGGTTTGAGGGACTAACCTCAAACCCTATTTGCAACCCTAATTTTTTCTCAGTTGATAGTTTAGAGATGATGGATACGAACCCAAATGAAAATGATATAATAAAACAAGCAGCCATAGATAAAGAATCAACAAAAGTTGTTAAATTAAAACAAACGGGCCTTTCTATAAACATGGACCGATCTCAGGCCCAATTTTTTAAACAATCTCATAATTTGGACCAGAGTCATAACAAGGGACATAAAATTAGAAATTCCAATATTGGAATTCGAATAAAGCCTCTTGTTTTTCAAAGTATTGTTTCAAAAATTAAAAAAAATAAAAACCATTTTCCTAAGAAAAAAGTTAAAAATAAATTTTGTTTAAGAAAGAAAAAATTTAGTATTCGACAGGCTAATATAGCTAAAAATCACACAAAAACAGATGAATCATGGATTTTTGATAGTGGTGCCACTGACACCATGACCAATGATTTATCCGATATAATTTCTAAAACTAAACCAAGGATCGACAACATCGGAACCGCCAATGGGGGAGGTGCTCCGGTTAAAGGAGGAGGAACGGTTGAAATATCTCCAACTTTAAAATTAAAAAACTGCCTCTATGTTCTATCACTGTCACATAAATTGTTATCCATTAGCCATGTTACAAAAGAGTTGAATTGCACTGTCTTGATGCATCCAACCTTTTGTATCATCCAAGATATCAAGACGGGAATGATCATTGGACGTGGCACTGAACGATTAGGATTGTACTATGTGGAAGAAGTGACTCAACCGGGAAATGCAATGCTTGCACATGGAACTATAAATAGAGAAGCTTGGCTTTGGCATAGGAGATTAGGACACCCATCTATTGGCTATTTGCATCTTTTGTTTCCAAAACTTTTTCCTTCCAATAAAACTTTGAATTGTGAGACGTGCGTTTTAGCTAAGAGTCACAGACATACGTATAACTTAAATAATACTCGGGTTGAGGCACCTTTTTCTCTAATCCACTCTGATGTGTGGGGTCCCGCAGAGGTTAATGGGGGACAAAACTTTCGTTATTTTGTTTTATTTATTGATGACTGCACTCGTATGACATGGATCTATTTTTTGAGACACAAATCTGAGGTTTTTGAAAAATTTACCATCTTTTATACTATGATACAAACTCAATTTAAAACTAATATCCAAATCCTTCGATCCGACAACGGAGGTGAATATGTAAATGAATCTATGAATTTTTTTTGTCAAAATAAAGGGATAATTCATCAGAAAACTTGTCCCTACACCCCTGAACAAAACGGAACCGTTGAACGAAAAAATCGTATCCTTTTAGAGATAACTCGGGCCTTCTTAATTGAGTCCCAGGTTCCTACATCGTTTTGGCCAGAAGCGGCCGCCACTGCCACGTATTTAATTAATCGTCTTCCCACCAAAGCTCTCAATCTTAAAACTCCAATTCAAGCCCTGTCAGATTTTACCAAAATTCCTCCTCCCCTTACTTTACAACCACGTGTCTTTGGATGCACTGTCTATGCCCATATCCCTAAACATGACCGAGGAAAGCTAGGCCCATGTGCAGAAAAGTGTGTGTTTGTAGGATATGGCATTGACCAAAAGGGATATCAATGCTACAGTCCAAAACGTCGACATATGTATACCACTCTTGACTGTGACTTTCTTGAAACCAAATTTTCTATAACCGCCAACACAGTGGTCAGGGGGAGAATCAGCACATACACATTGACCCACTAAATTGGCTAACCATGTCAACCTCATCAGGAAGCAAAGATCATCACAATAACCAAAGTGAATCTCTTGCTTCCTCATCAGGAAGCAAAGATCATCACAATAACCAAAGTGAATCTCTTGCTTCCTCGCAATCCGTTGGTTCTGTCGGTGCTCCTGACCAAGACCCACACACACAAAATGACCCCGAGGAAACGCAAACCGTTCAAAATGCTGAACAAACAGCTCAAAATGAGGAATCTCAATCTCAAGATCCTCCTAGCGTAACTATTAATAATGAATTTCCTAATGATACAGCTAATAACAGTGAAACAACAAAAGAACAGGTTGTGCAGGAAAATCATGAAGAGTCATTACAAGGAGAACAGGACGAGACAGCTGAGAGATACGTGTTACCTCCAAGAGCCAATAGAGGAGTTCCTCCAAAACGATATTCTCCAGAAAAAGAGACAAGATCAGCCAGATATCCCATGGCAAATATGGCCAATGGAAATTTGTCTAAGGAAGCCAAAGCCTTCACCGATGCCCTTCTTAAGGAACAACTTCCAAACTCAATAGAACAAGCCTTGAAGTCCAAGGAATGGAAAGATGCTATGGAAACAGAAATGGAGGCACTTATGAAAAATGAAACTTGGGAAAAATGTACCCTTCCTCCAGGAAAGAAACCAGTTGGATGTCGGTGGATCTTCACTATTAAACGCAAACCTGATGGAACCATCGAAAGATATAAAGCCCGACTTGTAGCTAAAGGATACACCCAGACATATGGGATTGACTACTCTGAAACATTCTCCCCAGTAGCCAAGATCGACACAATTCGTGTTCTTTTATCTATTGCTGCAAATGAAGGATGGCCCCTTCACCAGTTCGACGTTAAGAATGCCTTTCTTCATGGGGAATTGAAAGAAGAAGTATATATGGAAGCACCGCCCGGGTTCACAGGCAACTTCAAAAGACAAGAAGTATGTCGATTGAAAAGGACTCTCTACGGGCTTAAACAATCTCCTCGAGCCTGGTTTGGCAGGTTTACCGTAGCTATGAAGAAATATGGTTTCAAACAAAGAAACTCCGATCATACTTTGTTTCTTAAACGAAAAGGTAAACTTGTTACTTGTTTAATTCTTTATGTTGATGATATGATTATTACAGGGAACGATATAGAAGAAATGGATAAGTTAAAAGTAAATTTGTTCAACGAGTTCGAGATGAAAGATCTAGGGAGACTAAAGTACTTCCTTGGAATTGAAGTTCTTAGATCCAAGGAAGGGATTTTTATATGTCAAAAGAAGTACATTCTTGATCTTCTTGCCGAAACTGGAATGATTGACTGCAAGCCAGCTGACACGCCAATGATGACCAATCAAAAACTCTATATGGAAGAAGGAGCAAAGCTGGCAAATAAAGAGAAATATCAACGTCAAGTGGGAAAACTTATTTATCTCTCACACACTCGCCCAGACATTGCATATGCAGTGGGGGTGGTTAGTCAATTTATGCACCAACCCCAAATTAACCACATGAATGTTGTACGAAGAATTATAACGTATCTTAAAGGGACTGCTAGCCATGGGATTCTCTTCCAACCAAACAAAAATTTGGAGATCCAAGCTTACACAGACGCTGATTGGGCAGGAAATAAACAGGACAGGAGATCTACATCAGGATACTTCACATTAGTGGGAGGAAACTTGGTCACTTGGAGAAGCAAGAAACAGAAGGTGGTTGCTTTATCAAGCGCTGAAGCAGAATTCCGTGGTCTTGCAAGGGGACTGGCAGAGGTACTATGGATACGCAAGCTACTAACTGAAGTTGGATTCGTTCAGAAGGATACTAGCAAGATATTGTGCGACAACAAAGCAGCTATACAAATTTCAGAGAATCCTGTCCAACATGACCGTACGAAACACGTGGAAGTTGACAGGCATTTTATCAAAGAGAAACTTGAAAATGGAACTATAGAACTTCAGTTCGTACGATCAGAAGACCAACTGGCAGACATACTTACAAAATCTGTAAACGGGAGACTTTATAAGAGTTGTCTACACAAGTTGAGCATCGAGAATCCCACTACTCAACTTGAGGGGGAGTGTTAGAAAAAGGATCAATTTAGGATCAGAGATATTCTCATCATTTCCTTTTATTAAAGATATCAACAGCCAATCAATTATAGAGCCGTTACCAAATCCTTTCCTTTTATTTGTTTTTTCTGTGTAGTTTATATTTCATTCTCAATGGTATATTTCAGTACAATCAATAAATACAAAATATACAACTCTTTCTCTGATTCATATGTTCTTTCTTTGATTCATATTAACATTCATATTGATAATAAGTGAGGCTTCTAAAGAAGAAAGACAACCGGCTTAGGTGTGTGAAATTATATAGTTATATTTCTCGTGTGTGTTTTTGACCTACAGTGATTGGTAGAAACTGTTGATTTTTAGCTAAATTACCAAAATGTTTTAGATTTTTATCTAGAAAGCGTTTAAGTAAATGACCAAGATAACCCTGATGTGTTGTTTGTGTTGTTTGTGCAGAACAATAAGGATCTTGTTTTGTAACGAGAGTAAGAGGCAGAAAAAACTATTATGGAAGCGTACTTAATCCTTTTCTAGCATTTCTATCTACAAAAAGGTTGGTTGACTCTTTAGTTTCAAAATTTTGGTTGACTTTCGGTTTAATGTGAACACTTGTTCTTCTGACTTTTGACAGTAAAAGCATACGTAAGTACGTAATGCAATTGTTGAATGTCTTCCAAACTGCAAGGTTTCTATTCTTATGCTCGTCTTAGAGAGATTTGTGGTATGTCATTTTCAGCCTTTTAACACTTGTGTCATTTCAAAACCCAAAAACACATTTTTTTTTATCTACAACATACCCTTTTGCTAGGACTTTCACATGTCGTTCAACATGATCTGGAGGAGACTCATTCTATGGTGCTTGAGGTAATAGAATCATGTATGATGCACTGAAAGTGGAAAAATCATCAAATGATGTATGTCAAGCAGAATGATGGATGCTCATTGATGGATATCTTATACAGCTTCGACTTCCTCTTCAAAGAGGAGTAAGATAGGATCATTGACGGAGGTATGTTTATAAGGGCGTAGTCCCGGGACAGCAGTCTTTTTTTCAGTTGTATATATACATGTATACATAGTTTTTTCGAGTGACATTAATATTTTTTCGATAGTGACTACATTAGACCCAACCCAATTCCAGTTAAATGAGCTCAACTCTAATTTCTAAGTAGATACAAATATAACCTTTTATAAGCCCACTCCACTATTGAGCCATTTACTAATTAAAAACAAAAAAAAATGATAATAACAAACATGTGCGGCTGTGGCGTTGTGCCTCCAACCGAACCGACTGACGCTTCAATTCTTTCAAACCCTATCATCATGAACGATTATTGCATTTGTTACATTGAAAAAGAGTTCTTCCAACAAGTTTCGGTCGAAGATGTAATGCAACGTTTTCAAAAGATGAAAACTCGTAGGTAACAACTCTAAGTATTGTTTTTTTTTTTAATTCATAAGACCATCGAATTTATATTATGTGTTTTTTTAATGTCGATGTTTTTTTATTATTGTATCATATTTTATTATGTGATCAACCTTACTTGACCCGAACCATCAAACCGACCCACCCGAAAATTTTTACGTCGGGTTCTACAAAATTAGACTGTCTAAAATAGTGACATCATTGGAAAAAATTTCTGAATCCACCACTAGATAGGATCATGTTATACTCTTATTAACCATGCTATTACATGATTTCCATATTTTCGGTCTAATATTCATTTTTTGTGAATATTACTTTTTCTATCTAAAGAAAGAAGAAAAGAAAACAAAGAGTTAACTAAAGAGACAAACAAGTGTTTTATATATGGGATATGCTAGCAACTATTCTTTATTTTTTTTAAATATTATGTCGTGTGTTGGTTAATATCTGGGGAACGTATTGGTTAATATCTGAATTCGAAAGACAACGTTGGATACTTGGGTGTACTATTATATTTGTGCTTTTGCGTTTTATACATAATCACATTGTTGTATTGTAATAGACAGTCAACTCAATCAAGACCAATCATACCATACTTAGCCTTCCAATCAAATAAATATTATTGAATGTAATTTATTGTATCCTAAATTAGTATTGTATTCGCACTAGGAAACTTGTGTATTTATACCCATTGATTGTAAATGAGAAAGGCAAGCATTGAACATTATTCTAGCATGGTATCAGAGCTAGAATAATATCCTCCAAACCACCATTAGTGTCGTCGAGTTCTTCTTCTTCGCCGGCCCTTCTTCTCTTCGATTTCTTTCTTTCACTCACCATGGACACCAAAATTCACCCCGCTGTAACAGTTTCCAACATCAAGAATTTCATCCCAATCACTTTGGAAGTTGAATCTGCCCAATATTCTTCTTGGGCAGAACTATTTCGAATCCATTGTAGAGCTTTTCAAGTCATAGACCATCTTTCCCCTCGAACCACCGCCCGCCACCTCTTCCGAAACACCCAAACCCGCCACCCTCTCACCCTCTGATGAAACTTGGGACAGACTCGATGCCATTGTTCTACAATGGTTGTACAGTACTGTTTCCAATGATCTTCTTACACCGTTATTGTCCCAGGCAATGTTTTCAGAACCGGACCGGACATCGAACCGGTCTCTTTACCGGTTCACTGGTCGGACCGGTCTAACCGGTCGGACCGGATGAATTATAAATAATAATATATTATATACTTACAAAAAAATTATATAAAAATACGGATGACTTATAAATAAGAACTAGTGGTTTTGACACCGGCACGTTGCGCCGGGACTACGCGGCGAGAATTTGTCACACCGTTAAGAGAGAAATATATAAATAAATAAAATTGTGCTATGACAAAAAAAAATATATCAACACGCCGTTTATGGATCGGTTTGGTTCATTAGAGTACCTCTTCATTACCAACACTTATATAGTCTATGATTGGTTTAGTTTATTCTTAATATACCTAGCAAGATTGCGGCAGAAATCCACGAACCAAACGTGACATATTATGAGAATCTACTTTTGCCAAGGTTCCCCTAATGAGTGTATACACTGACGAATTTCTTGATTTTCATAATTAATATAGTTCTATTTCATGTTAATAGTTCATGTATAAAAGTTAATAAAAAAGATGTAACAAAACAAAAAGTTTATAAAAGTCTTCAAGTGTTTCAAAATTAAACGTGGGATGAAGCAAACAAATTTGGCTTCTTCATCAACTATTGATCAACCAAGAGATTTACTGCCTAAATGAAACACATCATAATCCACCATTGAGATTTATTATAATAAACTTTAATAAAATGTAATAGAGGTTGTAATGGGTAGCCAGTAGTGGCCAACGGTGGAGGGAGAGTAAAATACAGAGAAAATGAGAAGAAAATGTAGATAGAGAGAGAGAGGGGGAAAGAAGAAGATGTACAGAGGGGCCACAGATAGACGTGTACTCCATAGCTAACAAAAGAAAAATCGGTCCAACTGTACACCAACACGTCATAGGTGGTTCAATAGGGGAGTGGAACGCAGATGCTAGGCACTGTTCAATCTCTTGAGATTTAAACATATTTGAATTTGAATTGAATTTGAATATGTTATTACGTTGGTTGTTGTTAAATGTTGTACTACATAATTTTAATATTAAATTTAATAATTCTAATTCAGCTATGTCATCATTATCCTACTGCATAGCTTTTAAGTAACATTGAATACTTTCATTTTATTTTTTCACTCAAGAAATCGACTTTATCATTCTCTTCTAATTCAGCTTTGTCATCATTATCCTAGTGCATAGCTTTTAAGTAACATTGAATACTTTCATTTTATTTTTTCACTCAAGAAATCGACTTTATCATTCTCTTCTAATTCAGCTATGTCATCATTATCCTAGTGCATAGCTTTTAAGTAACATTGAATACTTTCATTTTATTTTTTCACTCAAGAAATCGACTTTATCATTCTCTTCTACTCCATCTCTGTACGAAACTCTCCAGCTACAGACCCGTTGATGATAACCAGACCCGGTTGTTGACTTGCTGCATCTAAATTCGAAGATCTGCCATTAAACATCCTTCTCCTCTAAGATCTGATGGTGATCGCTGCGTATGAAAACTGACATGTTTCTCTTCCCCGTAACTGGTCCAACCGCCAATCGCTGCCGGTCCACGGTCCAACCGCGGCGCCGTTATGAACCGGCCGGCTCTTTGTAATACCGATCCGATGGTGACAACCGGACCGCCAGTACCGCCGGATCCCGGTTTGACCGGCGGACCGGCCGGTCCGGTCCGGTTTTAAAAACCATGGTCCCATGCAACTCCGCATATGAAGTTTGGACCTCCTTGGATGGCCTCTTCAATGACAACAAAGCTGCCTGCACCCTCCATCTCACTCACAAATTTTCCACCATTCGCCTTTCAAACTTTTCCAATATGTCGGCCTATTGTCAAGCGATAAAACAAATCGCTGATCAATTGGCCAATGTTGACTCACCAGTTGATAACAAACGTCTTGTTTTGCAGCTTCTTGCAGGTTTAACGGAGCAATATGAGAGCATCAAACTCATTCTCCAGTCTCGCAAGCCTCTTCCTTCTTTTTATGAAGCACAATCCGAACTTTGCATGATCGAAAGTCAAAAAGCGGAGGCTGCTCTCGAAGCTTCTCAGATTGCGGCTCAAGCACTAGCCGCCTCCTCCAACAAGTCAGGCCAGCACTCCTCGGGCCAGCAGTCATCGTCGTCTTATCAGATCCCGGAACGCAGTCGCGGCCGCGGAAGATTTAGAGGCAGAGGACGCGGCCGCTCACCTCAATAATGGGGTCGCCGCCCCTCTTCTGCTCCTGGTTGGCCTGCTCCGCCGCCGGGTTATCACTGGCAGCCGCCTCCCAACCCCTGGCAGCAACCATACAATTATCAACAGCAACAGCAATGGTACGCCTGGCCCGTCCCACCATGCCCTTATCCGAGCACTCCTCAACAGCCGCAACAAAAATCGAATCAAGGCATCCTCGGCTCGCGTCCTCCTTCGCATGCACATTACACCTCTTATTCACCAACTGATATTCAACAGGCCTTGCACCCCATGAGTCTCAACCCTCCAGACTACAATGATGGTGTCATGGACACGGGAGCCACCATCTCTATGGATCCCAACTCAGGTAACTTTCGTACTATTTTTAATAACCGCATGAATGAAAATATTATTGTTGGAAATGGCAACACCATCCCGGTCCTTGGACATGGCCCACAAACCTTTAAACCCCCCTTACCACCTTTTGTCCTTAACCGCGTTTTATACGCTCCCAAACTTATAAGAAAAGTAATTTCCGTACGTCAATTCACTAGAGATAATTTAGTTTCTGTGGAATTTGACCCCTTTGGTTTTCTTGTGAAGGATTTCAAGATCCGGATGCCTATCATCCGGTGCGACAGCAGCGGTGATCTCTACACCTTCTCTACCCAGGCCAAGTGCTTTTCCACCCACACCGTTGCTGCTCAATCCTCCACTTTGTGGCATCAACGTCTTGGACACCCTGGCCCGGTGTTACTTCAGTCACTCAAGAACTCAAATTCTATTTCTTTTAAGTCTTTAAATAATAACTTATGTTAACCTTGTGTGTTTGGCAAAAGTACTAGATTACCATTTTATTTTTCCAATAATGTTACATTTCAACCATTTGATATTATTCATAGCGATGTTTGGACCTCCCCTGTTTTAAGCTCGGGTCGTCATCATTATTATGTGCTTTTTCTTGATGATTACACAATTTTTTTATGGACATACCCCATCTCAAATAAATCTCAAATTTTTACCATTTTTACCACATTTGCCAAAATGATACAAACTCAATTTCAACACACCATTAAAACCTTCCAATGTGACAACGGAAAAGAATATTTAAATGCATCATTTACCAAATTTTTTGTCACCCATGGCACACTTTTCCGTCTATCATGCCCTTACACCTCATCTCAAAATGGGAAAGCAGAGCGTAAAATCCGGTCCATTAATAACATCATCCGTACCCTACTTGCCCAATCTCACATGCCCAACCCGTTTTGGCAACATGCCCTTGAAACCGCCACCCACCTAATAAATATCATCCCTAGTAAAACTCACCAATACCAAACACCCACTCAACTCCTTTACCACCAAATACCCACCTACACCCACTTTCGAGTCTTTGGTTGCCTCTGCTATCCCATCACACCACCCACTAAAATTCATAAACTTGAGATTCGCTCGCGTCCTTGTGTATTCATCGGATATCCCGCCTCACACCGTGGATATAAATGCCTAAATCTTCAATCCAACACCATCACCATCTCTCGACACGTCCTATTTGACGAGTCAACCTTTCCCTACTCACAAATTACATCCTCTCCATCTTCCCACACCTATCCTAACCTCCTCATTTCCCACCCCTCTCTGGCCCGCTGTCACATTCCCCAACTCCACACCTCCGGCCCAATCCCCAAGCCCACACAACCACCACATTCCTAACACCTCGGCCCAAAACCTCTCCCCGGCCCACACTCCTGCATCAGCCCAATCACCACAAACTGCCCCGCCCCCAGCCCACACCTTACGCCCAGCCCATCCCCACTCACGCAGCCCACACCCAACTCGTCCACATCTTCCTCTATTGAACCGAGCCCCACACCACCACCTCCTACCCGCTCCATGCGAACCCGAGCCATGGACGGCATCCACAAACCCAAACAATTATTCAACCTTTCCACCTCCACCATCATCCCTATCCCTAAAACACCCACCTGGCCTTGTCCATCCCGGAATGGCGAAATGCCATGACCAATGAGTTTCATGCCCTTATTAAAAATGATACATGGGAGTTGGTTCCTAGAGATCCCTCTATGAACATTATCAGGTGCATTTGGCTATTTAAACACAAATACAGGTCTAACGGGTCACTTGAGAGATACAAGGCCAGGTTAGTTTGTGACGGACGCTCTCAACAGGTTGGCATTGATTGTGGGGAAACCTTCAGTCCCGTGGTTAAACCATCAACCATTCGGACTGTCTTATCCATTGCTTTATCTATGTCTTGGCCCGTATACCAACTTGATGTAACTAATGCTTTTCTACACGGACAGTTACATGAGACTATCTACATGCATCAACCTATGGGGTTTCGCAGCAGAGACTATCTTGATCATGTGTGCAAACTTAAGAAATCTCTCTATGGTCTCAAACAGGCACCACGTGCCTGGTACCAGCGGTTCACAGATTATGTTCTAACCATTGGCTTTACTCAGAGTCGTTGTGATGCTTCTTTGTTTATTCTTCATCATGCAGGTCAAACGGCTTATCTTATCCTCTATGTGGATGACATTCTCCTAGTCACCTCATCTACTGAGCTTCGTGAAAACCTGCTAGCTCTCCTCTTCAAGGAATTTGCTATGAAAGATCTTGGCAGTCTCAGCCTCTTCCTTGGTATCCACGTCACTCGTCAAGGTGATACAATGTTCTTGTCCCAACAAAACTATGCCAAAGATATCATTGAAAGAGCAGGAATGTCAAACTGCAAACCAGCTGCCACACCTGTGGACACCAACTCCAAGCTCAGTGCAACCTCTGGCACAGATTTTGAGAACCCCACTCTCTACAGGAGTCTTGCAGGTGCTATTCAGTACCTCACTTTCACACGTCCTGACATAAGCTATGCAGTACAGCAGGTCTGCATGCACATGCACTCTCCAAAAACAGATCACTAGAATGCCCTGAAGCGAATTATTCGGTACATTCAGGGTACCTTAACTCTCGGTCTTACTCTCGGGTCCCACAAGAACCCGTCTCTCGTAACCTACACAGATGCTGACACAGATCACTAGAATGCCCTGAAGCGAATTATTCGGTACATTCAGGGTACCTTAACTCTCGGTCTTACTCTCGGGTCCCACAAGAACCCGTCTCTCGTAGCCTACACAGATGCTGACTGGGCAGGCTGCCCAGATACCAGACGCTCCACCAGTGGCTACTGTGTTTACTATGGTGACTGTCTTATTTCATGGTCTTCAAAGCGTCAACCCACCATCTCTAGATCCAGTGCGGAAGCTGAATACCGTGGGGTTGCCAATGTGGTGGCCGAAATATGCTGGTTACGCAATCTCCTTTTGGAACTTCACAAACCTCTCACCAAAGCTACTCTCGTATACTGTGACAATGTGAGTGCAATTTACCTAGCTGGCAACCCAGTTCAACACCAACGGACTAAACACATCGAGCTGGACATTCATTTCGTGCGGGAACAGGTACAACGAGGACAAGTTCGCATCTCTCACGTTCCAACATGCTACCAGATTGCAGACATCTTCACTAAAGGTCTCCCGCGAGTTTTATTCGAAGATTTCAGGACCAGTCTCAGCATCCGGTCTCCTCCCGCTTCGACTGCGGGGGAGTAATAAACAGTCAACGCAATCAAGACCAATCATACCATACTTAGCCTTCCAATCAAATTAATATTATTGAATGTAATTTATTGTATCCTAAATTAGTATTGTATTCGCACTAGGAAACTTGTGTATTTATACCCATTGATTGTAAATGAGAAAGACAAGCATTGAACATTATTCTAGCATATTGCAACTTTTATTTGGATCCCGTGGCAACGCGCGGGTAAACCCACTAGATTATAAATATATGTAAAAATAAAATAATTATTTTATAGAAGTTCAACGGTTTATAGTATTATAAAATATCTAATACTCAATATAAATTCACATCATATTCAACGTCACTAACAATCGACTTGCCCGTTCTCCACGAAGTCTCCGGCGACTTTTAGACTTCCTTCCTTCCTTCCTTCACAACTTAATTTCGATCTGGTACACTACTTCATTCCCAATCTTATAATAATATTATTATTATTATTACTTCTTCATCGTAATCATTCTATATATTTTCCCGCCTTTTTTGGTACTCAACCGTTTTAGTTTCTGTATATTATCTGTTTGAATAGATTATGTGATTTTTTATTTATTTATTTATTTTATTTTGTGCTAGGGTTTGATATTTACATGGAATGATTATGAACTGATTATTTGTTTTGAATAATTTAGGTTCTGGTAGTGATCATAATCGGAACTGAAAATTTGTAAGAGATGAGTGTGATAGGGTTTGATATTGGGAATGAGAGCTGTGTTATTGCCGCCGCGAAGCGCGGTGGGGTTGATGTGTTGTTGAATGATGAATCGAAGCGTGAGACGCCTGCTGTGGTGTCATTTGGTGATAAGCAAAGGTTTTTGGGTGCTGCAGGGGCTGCGTTTGCTACGGCTAATCCGAAATCAACGATTTCTCAGATTAAGAGGTTGATTGGTAAGGTGTATAAGGAGGTTGAGGCAGAGCTTAAGTTGCTACCGTTTGTGACTTGTAAGGGTCCTCGTGGTGGTATTTTGATCGAGTTGGAGTATTTGAAGACTAAATGGTGGTTTACGCCGGTTGAGATTTTGGGGATGCTGTTTAAACATTTGAAACAGATCACGGAGAAGAATCTTGAATCGAGCGTTGTTGACTGTGTGATTGGGATCCCGTCGTATTTTACAGACTTGCAAAGGCGTATGTATCTTGATGCTGCATGGATTGCTGGTTTGAAACCTTTGAGGTTGATGCATGATGGTACTGCCATTGCATTAGGTTATGGTATGTACAAGACTGATTTGTCTAACTCGAGACCAACTTATGTTATGTTTGTCGACATTGGGCACTGTGACACTCAGGTGACGGTTGCAGCTTTTGAACAAGGGAAGATGAGTATACTCGCCCATTCTTTTGATCAGAACTTGGGAGGCAGAGATTTTGATGACGTCATATTCAATCATTTTGCAGCGCAGTTCAATGAAAAACACAAAATCGATATTTATTCCAATGCACGTGCTTCTGTAAGGCTTAGGGCGTCATGTGAGAAGGTGAAGAAAGTTCTCAGTGCCAATGCAGAAGCACCGCTTAGTATTGATTGTTTGGTTGGGGATATAGATGTGAGAGGAATCATAACCAGAGAAGAGTTTGAGAATCTGTCATCCAAGCTGTTAGACAGGGTTATTGTTCCTTGTAGGACGGCTTTAAAGGACTCTGGCTTACGTGTTGATAAGTTATATACCATTGAGCTTGTCGGTTCTGGCTCCCGCATACCGGCTATAACGAGAATTCTAACTTCGTTCTTGAAGAAAGAACCAACGAGAACACTTAATGCTAGTGAATGTGTTGCTAGGGGGTGTGCTCTTCGTTGTGCAATGCTTAGCCCAACGCAACTAGTTCGGGACTATAAGGTCTTTCTCTAATGCTCTACTGTAAAACTCTCCTTGTTTTAATATGCATATTTGTTGTTAAAGATTTATGTTATGTTTTCTTACTGTTTGCAGATTACGGAGTCATTTCCATACTCGATAGTAATTCCTTCACACCAAGGAGAATATATGGTCTTTCCAAAAGGCAGTCCATTTCCAAACCAGAAGATGATACCGTATGTTGGAAACACTTCACATCGTTTTCAACTTGTATACATCAAAGAGAGGGATTTTCCTGCAGGAATATCGCATATAGCTGGTTGTTTTGAGGTAACAATCTCGTACTTGTGTGCTTATCATGGTATAATATTGCATGTGCTCTAGGCATTTGTGCTTACACTTGCTATGCTTTGCAAATTGATACCTTGATATAGTTGTTAAATGTTCTTTCAGATCAGTCCATCTGAACCCTCTGATGCAGAAAAGGTGAAGGTCGAGTTTAAAGTGAAGCTTAACGTCCATGGAATTGTTAAAATAGATTCCGCGACAGTAAGGATTGCTTATTATTTATTACACCAGTGTTGAACATAGGTTCATTAAAAGCACCATTATATCATTCTTAATTTTTTATGGCTTCAGATCCTAGAAGATAAACGCCATTACCCTTGGAAGATGACGTTTCTGGCCAACAGTAATACGTTGAATCTTTTAACTTCTGAGAACTTAGATGTCTCAACAACAAATGATGAGCTAAATGAAGCTATACAGAAAGAAACAGAGTTGACAGAACAAGATATAAAGGTGGAGGAAACTAAGGACCAACGGAACACCCTCGAGTCTTTTGTCTATGACACTCGTAGCAAGGTACCAGTTTATTGGAATAACCAAATAATGTGGCCCTGATTCCTCGGATTGCATATGGATTGACAACATTTGTGTAATTTAGCTTTCTGGTGCCTACCGGAGCTTTGCCACAGATTCAGAGAAGGAGGAACTCACTAACAGTCTGCAAGAAACCGAAGACTGGCTGTACGAAGACAGTGATGATGAATCTGAACTAGACTATACTGTAAAACTCAAAGATCTCCAAAAGGTGCCTATAAAAATGCTACTTTTAAGATGTTAATCCTCCGTGTGTAACATCATGCATGCACAAGTCTAATATCGTTTGTTTTTTGCAGTTATTAGAACCGATTGAAAATAGATACATGGAACAAAATGCTATAGCAAAAGCAACAGAAACTCTGCAAAATTGCATTGCAAAACATCGTTCGCATGCTGATTCACTGCCATCTGACAAGAAAGATGATGTATAGTCTATTCCTTTTGTTCTTACATTACTATCTAATCGCAAAAATGATTACTCCCACAATGCATATAACCACAATGTGTTTTTAATGATAATTTTGAATTGTAGTAGCATTGTTTATCCTGTCATCTTTCATCACAACTAGTTGTGATATTGATACAAAAACTTTTATACAAGGGATATATATATATATATATATATAATACAATGCAATCAAAGGGGATGCTTAAGTGTAAGTTGTGTTATCAGCCTTCTGCTGTCAAAGTAGCTCACACACTTCTGCACAGGTTAAAAGTTTATGTACTGAAGCTGAGCAGTGGCTTAGCGGTCTCTCTCAAAAGCAATTATCTCCAAAGACCTTAGCTGAAATCAATCACGTTACAGAAGTTCTTGAGAGGTTAGCTTTAATAGAATCTTCTCTTAATTTAGGATTGACTATCTATGATTTCAAATAATACTGAATCATCTACAGCTCAAGTAGATTTTCGATTGAGCATAAGCATGAATGCACGATGATTGGCTTGAATAAGAATTCAACCTAATTTCATTAAGGTTCACAGAAATCTATGCCAGGGTTTACGAAATTTGGCTGAAAGAATCTCTCATAAAAACATATCCTTTGTCATGTCACCATCCTATATAATAAGAATTGTGCAAAATTGCTTTTAGTTGATAATTAATTTTTTTTGGATAACCGTGAGAACCCGTACCAGAAACTCACAAGCCCCATCAATACCCTGCTAACCAGTGGGACTATTTAAAATCCAGTTTGTGCTGGAAGGTGACCTTTGAGGGGTTTAAGGAGATCAGATACCTGTGGAAGCCGGATTTGTTAGTTGATAACTCGTGTCGTCAGAAACTGCAAATCGTCTAATTTTCACATTACTTTCGTTTTATGATGTCTTTCTTTTTTCAGGGAATTTAAAAGCATAATCAGGTCCATATCTTCAGCCTCGAGGCATGAGGAACCTGTGCACTCAGACCAAAGGGACCAAACAGTGGAAGCGGACCAACCCGTGTACTCTGAAAATGCTATGGCAGAAACAACAAACCAGATGCAAGCTTGTCTTGCACACTATTATTCGGTTGCCGAATCACTGCCAGCGGACAAGAAAGAGAAGGTATAACTTAGCTCTTTTGCTCATACGTTACTACTTAATGCATGGAAATGATTACTCCCCACATCCCATACAATCAAATTGGTAGTGTTTTCTTAATGTTTAATTTAAATCGTATTCATCTTTGTCTTTGTTCATTCATTTTTAGTTACAAAAACCTTCCATTCAAGGGATAAATACAATGCAATCAAAGGGGGATGTTTGAGTCTTAATTAAGATATCACTATAGCCATCCTGTCAAAATAATCCACTCTTTCTTGCAGATAAGAAATGTATGTATTAAAGCTGAGAAGTGGTTTAATGCTCACTCTCACAAGATCTTGTCAGCTGACGACATTAATCAAGTTATAGAGATTGTTGAGAGGTTTGTTTTTATTGACTCTTTTGGTTGAGTTTTAAGTGCTAACTTGTGTCTTTAGAAACTTTAATCACCAGCTTGTCACATTATGTGCTACTTAGTACTTATTCTGTCATATTGTCAGCAAATGCGAAACAATAATCAGTTCCAAGCCTTCATCCCCAAAGCACAAGGAACCCAAGGGCAAGCAAAGGGACCAGCCTGTGGACTCATACCAAAACCAGCCCATGGACTCCGACCAAAGGGACCAACACATGGACATGCACCACACTGATCAACCTGCTGACGACCAAACGGACGAATCAATGGACACGGACCAAAGGGACACAGATGATGCCAGTCAACCAGAAATAAATCCTTTTTGATTGGAGTCAAACACACGATATATATTCAGGTTTCTTTGACCGCTGCTAACTTTGCCTATTAAGCTATTATCCATGCTACTTGATGCTTTCATGATCTTTAATATATGTTTTGAAAACTTTACTGCATACCATTTGAGTATTTTGTAGTCACATATGCTTTTTGATAATATTCAGTAATTTTTCATGATTTATTGGTTACATTATCACACAAAATGCTAAATATGATTCAGTCATTGATGTGCATGAATGACTGTACCCAAATCCAAATGATCCAATCCAAATCGAGATACTCACTTCGACTTCTTTTCATTCCTTCAAAAGATCTCCTTTGTTTGCTTCCCATTTATCCAAACGTTTGTTAGTTTTTTCCACCTGGTTTTTACATTTTCGCGCCAAAAATTAGTTTTTTTTTTTAAATAAAACCAGAAAAAAATATATGTAATACCTCTTTATTCCAGTCTGTACGAAATGTAGACCATAGTAAAATGAAGGTTTGCATCCCGGTTCCTCCGATCATTCCTGACCATATTCCCTATTAAGATAGAATGGATCTGCATGTAAGTTTATGAAAATACAGAATAGTTATACACTTATATGTATGTATATGTATGATTTATGAATGGTACCTTAACTCCAAGTTTGAAATGGAAGCCGAGAAGAAGACCGAGGGGGATGCCTACAATGTAATAGCATCCGACGTTCACATATGCCACATAAGCTTGCCATCCACACCCGACAGCCACACCTTGAATTCATTCATCATGTTAGATTCATAGGTTGAGAATGACAGATGTGCAGGACCATGCAATTAATGACATGTACGTTTATATACCTGATAATACAGGTTGTATGCCATTAAGAATGATGGTGATGGCCAATAGTGGGCAAAGATCAGACACTGCATGTGCAACGGTTTCACCACCAGTGAACGCGTAGCTAATAACATGTCGCGCTGACAAAACAATCATTGCTTCGACTAGTGCAATGAGAAATGAGACCGTTGTGACTGTTAACACTGAAAACGCTGCGGCTTTTGGGTTTCCTGCTCCAAGCTCGTTTCCAACCCTAACACTGTTTTTAAAAGAAAAGACATGTCAACTCTCACTATAGAATAGACAACTTTCACCGACAAACATGTCATGAAAGTGATTCGACAACAATTCGTCAGTGATGTTCTGTCGGTAAATTGGGTGTGGATAATACATTTTTGACAGATAAGACTGGTGGGTGTGGGGATGCGAGAGAGGGAGACGGGGGGTGGGGGCGGTGGTTGAGACGGGGACGGGGGCGAGAGACGGGGTGGTGGCGAAAGGTGATTGGTGCTGAATGGTGATTGGTGCGTCCCTGTCGTTATGGGGGAGACAGGGGAGATGAGGGATGGGGGTGGGGGCAGTGGTTGGGACGAGGGAGACGGCAAAGATGGTGGGACGGGGGTTGCCCCGTCTGTGCACCCACTGGCCTAAGTTTCCATTTTGTTTGGAATCCGTCAATGATTTGACAAATGCGCATTGGTGATATACATTCTAGGAGTGTATCTTTACATGAGAAAACTCACCTAGCAGCTGCATTGAACCCAATTGAGACCATGAACAAGAACCCATTGACACCCATGCTGCATATAAATTGATTCCAAAATAATAATCAGTACACATTATATTAAACTTTGAGCTAGCATGGGGTAATATGATATTTTTACACAAATTTAATAGAAAAGTGATGAAAAAAAAACCCAAATTTAATCTTTCGGATCAAAATGATTATTTGAGTACACTAAAGAAAAGACACTCAATGAGGCCATCCTTCTTTTTTTAGTGTCACATGGCATTATCCCTCTTATTTCCCTCAAAAAGTTTTTCTCTCTCATGTTTCCTCCATAATTTTTAAACATTATTAACTTTTATATACGAGATTTTTTAAAGAAAAAAATTACACCAAATAAACGAGTGTTTTTTATCTTTCTAACGAAAACCATAGTGCCAAACGACTTTTTGTGGGGTTTTGTTCACACAGGAAAAAAACACAATGTGTTCAGGTAATTCATTAATCATGTATAGGCAAGTCCCTAATCATGTTCAAACCAGTAAATATGAATTATATTTTCATTAAGAGCAGAATACGTTAAATCCACTCATTTAAAAAAAAGTCACATCTTCAAAACCACCGCCCCAATCATGCTCCGCAATGGTTGCTTCTAACTCTGCTCCTCATCCAAACATATATCTTCTTTTTAATATACATTTTCATTCTTATTCAAATGATTAAAATTTTTGTACGTTTTCTCATATTGTAGTACATTAATTTCTATGTTACATCATAACACATATTTTAACACTTCATTTAAATTTGCCTATCCCGAAAAGTTTCCGGGATATAATCTAGTGCAATAATAGATTGAAAGAATATGTTCCCTCGTGGAACATGAATATATATACCTTGTGGGCCTCTTGATCAAATAAAGATGCTTAATATTTATTAGGCGTGTCTTGTGTCTGTGGCAATAGATTCGGGCCGATTGGCCCACTTGATTCGTTTACTATTGCAATTTAATATGTGGGCCTATTTAAAATGGCCCAAATTCTTAAATGCTTAAACAGAACATAATAAAGATTAAAGATGACACTAACCAAACAGAAAGTGCATCCAATGCTAGCTCAGGGTTCTCAAGCAACCCTGTAATCAACACCAAGATCTGAAAATACCACGTCTCCAAACATAACATCACGGCCGATCCACTCGACAATTTTACGAACTCCCAAAGCCCACCGAACGCCTTTGGGCTGAACCCGGTCCATGTAGCCTTGCATCTATGGCTCATCAAGATGTAAACACATTGACCAACAACTATAATCCACCATGACAAACTTAAGGTCAAAGAAGCACCTAGCAGCCCCAATCCTAACTTGTAGACCATGATCCAAGAAAGTACCAAGTGCACAACTAGTGTTCCGGCTGAAATATAAGCACTTGGAGCCACAATACTTTGAGCTTGAAGGAACTTTTGCATAGGAAAGTTGAAAGCATACGCGAATACTTGAGGAATGAGACCATAGACAAATAATGCTGCGGCCGATGCCATTGATGGCGATTGGCCAAGTGAAATCAAAATCGGTTTACAAAATATGTAAACTATAGTGATTGGGATGGCTGTTACTAAGAGAACAATTGATGATCTTTGAAGGTATACTCCAAGCATGTCATGTTTTTGTGCCCCAAATGCTTGACCACATAGCGTCTCCACTGCGCTACCCATCCCGAGCTAGAATCAAACATATACAACTATATAAGCATTGTGTCAAATAATTTTTTTTTCCATAAAAGTGTTTTTATACATGGTTTTTTATTTTATTTTATGTTGGTTTCTAGATCGCCAGCTAAGCAGACTCTAAAGGTTACTGAATCAATTTAGAGTCTGGTTACTGATGTAGCGGACTACCAAAAAACCAACTTAAAATTAAAAGCCAGCCGCAAACGCTTTTACAATTCCTAAACCACCTACACATCAAAAGAATTGATGCATCCACAAACTTAAATGTTTTACTAGACCACAATTCACAAACTCACCATGAGGCCATAAGCAAAGAGTTGGATCCCTTGGTTACCAAGGGAGGCGGCCGCGAGTTCAAGGTTTCCAAGTTGGCCAGAAAAGATTCTAGTGGAGATAGACATGGCGTTGTTGATCAAGTAAACCATCACCGCGGGTGCAGCCAACTTAAAAAGTAGATTAAGCTCGATCCAGGACGCGGCTGCAAGCCGCCTGATCAAGGGTGTATCGGTGTTGGAAAGCACCCTCTCCAGCTCCACGCTGCCACCATGGCTAGAGGCAGCCTGTGAACTTGAGGAGTCTTGAACAGGTTCTAAGAGAGGATGGTGTAGTTCATTTGTTTGGGAGTCCATTTTTATAAAAATAGATAGGTTGGCTTTCACTTGTATTTTAATTAATATATAGGAAGACAAAGATTTGTATGTTTTGTGTTGGTATTTTTTTTATTTTTAATATCAACTTGTAAAGTTCAAAAGAACGTGTTATGTGTGATCATATGGTTTGATATATATATATTTTTTAACGGCTAATTTCTTACACCATTTTCTTTACACCTTTTACACGTTTTTTTTCCTTTCTATCACTAGGCTATAACCTAAGTGGTATCATACTTTGATATTTTAATGTTTGAAAGTTGAACATCATAATTTACCACATGTGGGGGTTCCACCTGGGGAGATCCCTAATTCAGGTGGAATGGGTAATCAGTACAGGCTGACCCAGGGTGTTAACCGGAGCTCCACCGGTTGCACCACCAGGGACGAAGGATTATGAGGGCCAGGGGTGGCCCTGGCCCCCCCTGTTTTTTGGCGCATTAGTGGAAATTTGCGATTTTCGTAGGCAAATTTAGTCCGGGTTGAGTTCGGCCCCCGCCGATTTGCACTATCGATCGAAAAAATTGAGTTCAGCCCCGGCCGATTGACGAACCAAGCTTCGCCCCTGTGCATCACTTGCCGTTAAAAAAAAAAAGCATGATGATATCTTAATACAATCATTATTATTAAATGAAAATCTCTAAACTCTTTAATTCATAATTTAATCACCGGGATCTTTTAAGAGGAAAAAATCGTATTAAAGTTTAGTAAATTAGGTAGATAAATAAATTCATATCAAGTATGTTATTTAGATCATATGTAATAGTTCATGCTCCTTAGGTGTATTTTCCACCACATCATTATTACTAGTGGGGAGCTCGCGCGATGCGGCGGTGTGAACAAATTACAAGTTTAATTATATAGTTGATAATAATCTGGTGGGATGCACGAATAATTAATAAATTTTAATCAACTATTTGGAACACAATGCAATAGACCATTTACAAGTTAAACCGAGCATGTTTCCATAACGAAATAAAAGTAAACAAAGTGTGTATAGTAATAACATCGATCTCATACCTTTATTTAGAATGTAATGGGTTAAACGAGAAAATGCATAAAAAACATTACATCTGTCTCTCACAAACAGATCATCCATCACATAACACCTCCAGATAAACAACATTTGAGTTATATACTCTATCTTGTTTGAAATGTTTGGTTGGACGTACTAATACCTTTGTATTTTCATGTGATATCCCTCTTGATAAAGCGACATATGGTTGTATTGTTTAGGTTTAGAATTATTCAACTTAAACTACCGGCTCAATTATTACGAATTTATTTTCTTTCTATTTTTTACATTTTTTTATTTTAACTCTCATGTTTATAAAACATAAACATATTTCATTAATTGTTTTACCGTACAAATATGTAGTAAGCTGCCATCATTCGATGCTATGCTTATTTCTCAATTTATTATAAAAAGACAAATGGCATCACCGGTTTAAATAATTAAAAATATATTTAGTTTATTAGCATGTTACGTGATTATAATCCATTACGCGATTACACGATTATGTTTATGCTTAAACACTGTCTCAACCTATCAATTATTTAACATGTGTCAAACTTCACATCCCTACCTGAGCCAGTCCTAACTCTAAAACCTATATTGTTGAATGTGTCTTATATTCGTCTTAAACCATCCCACATTGTAACAAACTACATTAAGCATAAATATAACAGTTTAATGTGATAAAAAAAACAACTAAAACCAAACAACAATGCTAAGGATATTAACATGTTTTCGAGTGCGTGATACAGTTTTTAATCATTTGTTTTTTTTCTCCCCTTCAAACTCCAATATCCATAAACCAAGTAAAGCAATAAACCTTGATCAATGAAAACATATGTACCACTAAGTTATATAAGTGAAATTCAAATAAAACAAGTAAAAAAACTATATGAATTACAATAAATTAAAGATTAAGAAGAAAAAAACAAACCTGATTGATTGATTACACTGTGTGTAGAGAACAAACTTTTATTAAAGAAAAAACAGAGAGTAAGGATCAACGGAGTACCAAATGTTATTGGTTTACTTGGTTTATATAATGTTATGTTTGCTTGAGTTAAAAGCAATAATGAGTGGTTTAATTGAAATAATTGAGAGTTAGAAGCAATTAAAGGGTGGTGACCGTTTGCCTTTCATGTGATTTTTGTAACTCTAAACTGCTTCATTACATGATGTATTTAATTGTTACTACTAGTGGGAAACCCGCGCGTTGCTGCGGGACGGTTAAGATAAATATATATTTTTGAACAATGCACAAGCGTAGCCGTGTTAGCCCACCAAGTTGTAGGAAAAGTGTAAAAACACACCGTCTTCCTTCCATTGTCTTTGAATGAAAAACGATGTATATCAAATAACCAAAAAAGGTTTTATTAGGCTTACTTGTGTGATATTGAAATTACAAAATAAACCTCAATATATATGCTTTCAGTGTGTCATTTACAAAAAACTTTGCTACAATCAACAGTCGATAGATACCTGTGCATCTTGCTTAGCCTTGAGGACAGGGTTATCGACATCTGCTTCTGTGTCATCAACACATTCATCAATCTTCTGCAAAGCAAAACAGATTCTTGTAAAGATAAGGAGTTAATTTTTAATATAAACCTAAAATTTGGTTATTCAGTTTACCTTCATAGATTTCATTTCTTGACGCACATCAGAGTTTCTTTCTAGAACGCTAATGATTTATTACCAATAGTAAAATGATAGGAAATATTTCAAAATACATAAATGGAATGCAAACAAAAAAACTGGCTTAAAATATACCTTCCAACTCTATTGCCAGGGACGCTAAAAAAGCCAGTAAACTCCCAGCTCCATCTCCTGGCGTACTAAAGTTAAATTACAACAAAGACAAAATCAAGTTAATCAACAAATACAACCGAGTATCCAAAACAATTATGACAACCTATAATTACCAAACGCATCAACATTCAAAGAAAATACAAGACTGTTATTTGAAAACGGATTCAGTTTACTATCAAATATTAATACAAAATATGGAAATGTAAAGGCCATATTACTTGCTAGAAAATTTGTAAATATCATTGTATAGTGAAAAAAAATGTATAAACCTAACCTGAAATTCAAGAAATTGGCCTTCAACAAACCGTAAAACAAGGCTTGATTTATAGGCACCCATGTCTCTGAGCAAAACCTAGTATATAAAAAAATTAATATTACCATTTTTGCATTAAGATTAGTGTGGTCGATCGTTGCCATATTGATGGATTTGGTGGGTTTTGTTTTGTTAGGTAAGAGATGTGAGAAGTTGGAAAGGTGTGTGAACAAATGTGGCGCAAGAATAATAAGCAAAGTAACGGTGGGATAAGTTTATATAGTTATCGTTATAGTATAAGTGCATAATGCAATAAGGGGTATTATGGGGAAGTTTTACATGACATATCTATGTTAAAGCATGAGTCTCTTGATATCCCATCTTAAAATGGGTGTAAAATTACTTTTCTAGCCATGTCTCCTCCTTAATAAGGTAACATAGATATGTAATATCCTCACCTAATTTGCAGGTTTCATGGAGGTTGTAACGTTATTGTGACTTGTGACATTTAAATTACTTATGAAATTTTGTGTGTATATATTTGTATTAGGCTAAAGGGTGTGGGTCGGGAAAAGCCATCGGTGGGGTGACGTGGATCGTTTTGCCGAGGGTGTACACCCCCCGATCATTGCTCGGTGCAACCGGTGGATTTCCACCGTTCTCCCTGATCCCTCCTCTCCGTCTCTCTCTTCATTCCTCTCTCTCTCTCTCTCTCTCTCCTCTCTCTCTCTCTCTCTCTCTCTCCATTCTGCTGAGGTGGCTTCGGTGGGTGGGGGTGGTCGGTACCACACCCCTCAGCCTTACATTAATAATTTTCATATAGTTGTGAAATTTGACATGCAAGTGTTATCAATTCTATTAATCATTTTGACTATAACCTTGAAACAATGAAATGCTAATAATAAAAGAGTTAATATATAGATGCATATTAATTAGGAGGAATAGTTGACAAGTCTACAATTGTTCATATAGATACAAAAAACCAATAATAGTTATTAGACTTTTGGATTTCTTTCATATTTATTAATGATTAGTTACATTTACATTAAACTCTAAAGTTTAACTATACTACATAATCAACTTAAATATTCATGTATAATGACAACTTTACCCTTTACTAACTTTATTAAGTTGTTGTACCATAAGCATAAGATGTAGTATTTACTTAAATTGTGTTGGTATCCCTCCCTCATGCTTTATAATATAGTATATAGATAAGTCCCTTCAAAAGAATGTGTAATAGTTAAAGCCACTTAATGCCCTTTTTAGTTATTACTTTCCATATTTTAATCCTATTTGGGCATTATACTAGAAATGCCCCACCCTCTTAATGCCCATATAATGCCCAAGGGGATGGTGTTAGTGTGACACCCCAGGAAAATCCCACATCGGCCGTGGTCAGGAGAGATCCTTGGTTCATAAGTAATGTCTTGCCTCTTAAATCACCAACGCGTTTTGGGGCTTAATGTTAGTGGATGAGAGGAGAACTCCACAGTTAAGCGTGCTCAGGTGGGAGCAGTTTCAGGATGGGTGACCTCCTGGGAAGTTTCCACCGGGGCACCCAAAAGCAAATCCGTGAGCTCTGGGTGGGCAAAGCGGACAATATTGGTGGTGAGAGGGGCGGGGTGTTACAGTTAGGGGCATTATCATGCTTATTCATGCCCCTATAATACCCATTACACATGGTCTAAGACCACTTACCTAATAAGCCTAAAGCCCAATACACCTAAATCTAAAGCCCAATATAGCAATAAACTACGGGTGGTGGTAGGATGGACGAACCTATAGGTGGTAGGGTAGGGTTGGTGGTACCGTTCAGATTGCAGCCAATCTTCCTAACCGTGCGGGGGCCGGTCTTAAAGAACTCACACTTGCCCTGAGAATACCACTTAACAACATCTCCTTAACCTGTTTTTCTATCTCAGCGAAGGGGGGATAAATATCATATTAAAAGGGCAAGCAAGACGCCACAGACAAGAGAAGACAGGAAAGATCTAGTCTTCGAGTTCTATATTTTTTCTTTTCTTTCCAATATCGGGGACAACAACAAACCGCCTTTTTTATTCACAAATGATTGTGAGGAAAGACAGCTCATCACTGTAGCTCCTTGCCTTTTAGTATACCCTTCGACCTGGTTTACTCTTCTTTCGTATAATGAAGTTTTTCCTCTTGAGCAAAGATCGAACCGACTCCTATTTCAATCCGTGTAGGATCAATTTTGTGTTATATACGGTATCCTAATATCCAAATTAGACCCTGAATTGTATAAAAACTACCCGGTGATCGAGTGTTCGATTACTTCGATCTAATGCTTGATAAAACACATTTCTAGTGTTCATTTGATCTGATGACTTTGCCTTTCGATGTAAACCTAAAAGCATGAATTTGCTAATTGTAGATTCTATTAGTTTTAGTATGAAGCTAGATTGTATGCATTTATAGGATAGTTTATGATAAATTATATTTCAGATTTTGAAGTTTACTCTTGGAGACTTGGATTAGGCAATTATATGGATTGATAACGGTGTTAATCAAAGGATACAAGTAGTCAAATAAGTTGGATTATAGGTTATGTTGATATGAAATTTATAGCTTATTCTTCATTTCTTAAAAAATGGTTTTTGTGTTTAAAAACGGTATTTTTTTTCCCGTCAAATTGTTGATTGTCATAATCGAAAAACATAACAAATTATAGGAGAATGCCAAGCAGATGGACAACAAGCGGTATTTTGAATGGTTGAATTTAGAGTTTTTAGTATTTGACCTAAATAGGATCACCAACCCGAAACTTAGCATTGAGGAAAAAAATTGAATCTCTCGACTTTCGACCCCTTTTATATAAAAGTTCAAGCTCTAGTACCCCTATCAATAAGATTTTACATAGTTTCAACTGAGCTCATTTCAAGGTCAATATTTAATGTTAGAGCTTTAGATTTTGAACTTTGTAGATGTCAACTGAAAATAATTCCGCCTCCCAATTCTCTCTCAAGTCCATCTTAAAGAAGGACAAACTTAACCACTCCAACTTCATGGACTGGCACCGCAACTTGAAAATTGTTCTCAAGGCGGAGAACAAGTTGTATGTTCTAGAAACGCCAGTTAGCACTCGTGTGCTAAAAATGAAGGCATATCTTGATCACTTGGCTCGTCTGGAATACCCCTTGAGCGATGAGTTAGCGGGGGATATTATCCTAAACTCATTGCCCTAGTCATATGACCAGTTCATTATGAACTACAATATGAACGGGATGAAAAAGACACTCGCATAACTGCATCAGATGCTCAAAACTGCTGAGGTGAACATACCTAGCAAGACTGCACCAGTGCTAGTGATCAAGGAGGGTCAAGTTAAGAAACCTAACACCAAGAAAATGGGCAATCAGGGCAAAGGGAAGGGCAAAGGCAAATCTGTTGCCAATAAGAAACCTCGGAAAGATGCCAAGTGTTTTCATTGTGATGAAACTGGGCACTGGAAGAGGAACTGTGCTAAGTATTTAGCTGAGCTGAAGCAAGCTAAGGCTTCAGGAGGAGAGTCCTTAAGTATATATATATTATTGAAATCTTTGCTTTTCCTAGCAAAACATGGGTGTTTGACACAGGATGTGGTTTCCACATTTGTAATGTTTTGCAAGGACTAAGAAAGATTAGAAAGCTGAAACAAGGCGACTTGGAGGTCCATGTTGGCAATGGACAAAGAGTTGTTGTGAAGGCTATAGGAGAATGTATTCTCTTACTTCCTTCTGGTTTAGAACTTGTTTTGAACAAAGTTTATTACATTCCTAGTGTGACTAGAAATATTGTTTCAGTTTCGGCTTTGCGTGGACAAGGTTTTAATTATCGTTTCAATGGAGAATTTATTTCTGCTTATTTTAACGATGTATTTTACTTTGATGCAAAACCTAACAATGGGATCTATGAGATAGAAATCCAAAACGATAACATATTATGCAATATCTCCCATAAACGTAATAAGTTGGACTTTAATGATACGTATATGTGGCATTGTAGACTTGGTCACATAAGTTAGAATCGTGTTAAACAACTCAAAACCGCAGTAATCCTGGATTCCAAAGGTTCGGAGTCGTTTGGAAAATGCGAATCATGCTTAAGTGGAAAGTTAACAAAAGCACCTTTTTCAAATGTTGGAGAAAGAGCCAATGATCTGTTAGGACTTGTACATACAGATGTATGTGGTCCATTCAGAACAATGTCAAGACATGGAGAAAGATACTTTGTTACATTTACTGATGATTTCAGTAGATATGGTTATGTTTATCTTATGAAGCATACACATGAAACTCTTGAAAAGTTCAAGGAGTACCAAAACGAAGTAGAAAATCAGCTAAATAGAACTATTAAAATGCTTCGATCAGATCGAGGCGGTGAATATCTTAGTCAGGAATTCATCGACCATCTAAAGGATTGTGGAATAGTTTCACAACTCATTCCACCTGGAACACCGCAACATAATGGTGTGTCTGAGCGGAGAAATCGAACTCTATTAGATATGATTCGATCAATGATGTGTCGAACAAACCTTCCAAAATCCTTTTGGAGTTATGCTTTGGAAACTGCCGCAAGACTTGTGAATATAGCTCCAACGAACAAGGTTGATAAAACGCCCTATGAGATATGGCATGGAAAGAAACCTCATGTATCCTACCTTAAAGTCTGGGGATGTAATGCTTATGTCACTCTAGAATCTTTGGATAAACTAGATCCCAGAGGCGAAAAAGTGGTTTTCGTTGGATACGGTAAAAAGATCGGTTACCTGTTCTACCACCCCACTGAAAATAAGATTTTCACCAAACGCAGAGGCACTTTCTTAGAGGAAGGGCTTCTGGCGCGAGGGATTGGAGATAACCATGTGGATCTTGAAGAAATTCGAGAATCACAAGTGACTGAACCAGCTGTTCAGACAGAACTAGATGTAACTGATCCAGTTGTTGAAGTTGAGCCTGAGAGGACTCAAGAAACAACAGAAACACCAAGTGTTCGGAAAAGTATTAGGGATCGTCGTGCACCGGTAAGGTATGATTATATCTTCATGATTGATGAAGCTGAGCCTACTATTTACAAAGCTGCAATCTTGGATTCAAAATCCAAGAAATGGCAAGAAGCCATGAATGCAGAGATGCAATCCATGTATGATAACCAAGTCTGGGATTTGGTTGATCTTCCTACCGAATGTCGGACTGTGGGAAACAAATGGATCTTCAAGAAGAAGACTGACATGGATAGGAATGTGCAAACCTACAAAGAAAGGCTTGCAGCGAAAGGTTTTACTCAGACTCAAGGAATTGATTATGAGGAAATTTTCTCGCCAGTAGCCATGCTTAAGTCTATTAGAATTCTACTTGCCATTGCCGCATATTATGACTATGAGGTATGGCAGATGGATGTCAAAACCGCGTTTCTTAATGGACACTTACTGGAAGATGTCTATATGGTTCAACCTGAAAGTTTTGTCGATCCAAAGAATCCTAATAAGGTGTGCAAGCTGAATAAATCCATCTATGGATTAAAGCAAGCATCTCGCAGCTGGAATCTCCGTTTTGATCAGAAAATCAAAGAGTTTGATTTTATCAAGAACGAAGATGAACCGTGTGTTTACAAGAAATCTAGTGGGAGCTATATCACTTTTCTTATACTGTATGTAGATGATATACTAATCATTGGAAACAATATCCCTATGCTTAAACTGCATCGATCAAGGACTATCTTTGATGTTATCTTACACTATCCTGAAACATGGGTAGCTATAAGGGTAGCGTTGGGAGAAATTCGAGATTAAGTGGGAGTTGTATGACGCTGATGGAATTCTGTACTTCTATGGGATTAGAAGCCTAGACATTCTGGCACCCTCGTAAAACTCAAACTGGTATAAACGCGTGGCCACGCTCGAACTAAGGTAGTTCGTTAGACCACTTTGAATTAGAGACGAGAATAGAGAATAGTTGATCACTATATAAGAATGAATGATCCATGTCTTATGATCAACGGATGTCTATACAGAAGGGACTTATTGATAGAATTATCAGGGCTATAGTATTTGGTTAAGTAAAGTGTTACTTGAACTTAAAGAACTAGTTGACGACTGTAAAGTGTCATACTGTGTTGGGTGCAATGCGATGCAGCTAGGCGTCCAACTTTGCGCACGTTGACTCATTTAATTAAAATCGTCCAAGTGGGAGATTGTTGGATATATAGGATGTCCGATGTAATTAAAAGTCGAGGTCAATGTAACCCAACCCGGTACGATCCGAAGAGTTACACGTTGGTACACGAATCAGATAAGTTCATGTGTTGGTGGATTATTATTTGTGAAATAATAATAGTTTTGAACTCGAGGGACTTAATAGTAAAGTTTACACTTTGACTAGTGAAATGGTCAAGTGTATGACTTTGACTAATTAAGTTGTCAAGTCTTTGACTAGTCAAATGGTCAAGTGTATGACTTTGACTAATTAATTGGTCAAGTCCTTGACTAGTCAAATGGTCAAGTGAATGACTTTGACTAATTAAGTGGTCAAGTGCCTTTTATCTTTATAAATAGGTGTGATAGATCAAACTCTAATCACACATGTTTTTTAAAAGATAAAACGACATAACCCTTGTCTCCTCTTCAAGATTTGCGGCCACCCTTAGGAGCCACCGCCCCTTTGTCCGCCGCAAACCACCATCATCGCCGCCTCCGTCTTGCAAAGTGTTGCTTTCGGTTGGCCAGTGCTCGGGTGTGAACTTCCTACTAGCGAGGATTCGTTGTAACCCGCGTGTTACAATTCCGGTGTAGTCGTCAAAGGTTGATTACTAAACCCCCTATGGTTGTTCATTATTTATTTGTTTATACGCGTTTAACCGAGATCCTGATTGGGAATATTTTGTTAATTGGATTAATAAAATTAAACATATATTTTATATATATAAATCGGCTCATATTATATATTGTATATAATCGATTTTATTAATAAATAAAACTGCTTCCGCTGTGCATTTGATACCATGATTCCCAACAGATGGGATGGACGTGTGTCATGCAACGTGCATGCGTCTAATGATTGTGAGTGGTCCGTACACTCATGTTCTTGTCATACTACCAACTGGTAGCCTTTAGTACTGTACGTGTCTTGCCATGCGCGAATGTAGATATGCGCATGGGTCCTGCCCACGCGTATTTGGGGTTTGGGTTGACTTGATCCATATTAGGATTCGGTACCCAATCCCTTCATTAGTATACATATAAGACTCATTAACCATGTGAGCCTAGTCAAGCTTGGTATATAAAACACAGGTTTAGACTGGTTTATTAAAGTATTAAACGATCTTCTATTTAGAATCGAACATGTTTAAACTCAGTTTGTCTGAAACTTGTAATGAACTAATTTCTAGTAACTCACCCGCAACTCAGCTTATTTACACTCACTTCTATTTAAAATCGAACATGTTTAAGCTTATTTACACTCACGTGTAAAATTAACCAAAAAACCAACAAAATTTGTTTCTGAGTACGATCCATGCATATAATGAGTGGACCGAACATGTGTTGGCTTATTTATGTCTGAATCGATTTTATCTTATCATGGTACCAATTCAAATCAAGAAAACGATTTATCATGATCCCTGATAGGAACTTTTTCATAAAATTATATATTGTTTTAATAACATAATTAATATATATTTAGATTTTGATGAAGTTAGATAAATCGAACATGAGGTTTGCTTTCAAAATTTTGACACTTTATAGTAAAATTGCGTTTCAAAGTTTATTTAGATCAAATTAGGACGGAGAAGAAGCTTAATTTGTGGCTTTTAGATTTTGGTTGTTACGCTAATCTTGATTAATGGATTTTTTTTTCATAAATTTTATTAACACATAACCGTGAAAAATTGCATTAAGATAGCGGGCAATCAAGCAACAAGCTGCGCCGCCAACCCTTTCTGAATGGCAAACCCTAACCTACTAAGAACAAACCCATGCCCTCGTGGCGCCGAGACATTTCTATGAATAACCCGTTGGACTCTGGCCAGGAAACGGATGGCTTCCGGTGCCAGGGAGCCAAAGGTATCAAATGCTAGGGGTACGAAAACGTGTTGGTTCTCCTCACAAGCTTTAGAATATTTCTCAACTTTCTTCGCCTCTGCTTTCCGCACCGCTTGCCCTACTACAAAATCATTATCCCTCAAACCAACCAGGGGAGATACACCTGTTAGGTCGACACAATCGTGTTTCCCCCGGCCCACCCAAAGACAAGCAAGTCTGCTGGACGTAGGGTGGATCTCCCTTCTGCGGGGTCCGAGAGGAAATTCACAGGAGCCTCCTTTTTGGCTGAGATCTCAGCCCTTCTTAAAATATCCCAAAGAACGTCCCGAACCCAATCATGCCTATATTTCAAACCAGGCAACTCCTTACAATGAACCGCGTGTTCCCCGTATTTGTCCAAGCATGCCTTACGGCAAATCGGGCAGACTTCATCTTCGTGGTACATGGGGATCATCAAACGATATTTGAGAATTGCCCTATATTCAACCCCAGACATGGTTTGGCCCAAACCTTCGATCGGGATAACATTTAGGAAATCTTGGGTATGGGGGCTTTGCAAGCATGCAATAACTGCCTTTTGGCGGGAAGACAAATCAAAAGCTTCACCCAGGCTCTGTGCGATTTTGCTAAAAAGGGCATTCGCCAAAGTATTCTGAGGCTTTGGGGGGGGGGCGGGGGCGGGGCGGTGTCCTTGTTAGAAAAACCGTCAATATCAAAACCTCAGAGATAGTCATTTATCCTTTCAAGGGCCTGCACGTAGTCCAAGTCCACGTCGACAACCCCGCTATTTCGTAAGATGTGGTCTTGGAGATTCCAAGACTGAGCTCGGGATGCCACAAAAGCATACACCCCAACATCCTTTGCTGGGAGAAGCCATAATCCTCCCAAACGCATTAGCAAGAAAGCTAGTCGCCACTGTAGGTCGCCAAAGAACGAACCCCCACATACCACTATGTCTTCAATAGCTTCCCGCAGACCCTTGTCAAAACATGATACCGCTTCATCCATCATGGCGGGTTGGCAGGTCCGCAAACCAAAAAGCAACTTAGCGACTCCCATACAGGATCCGAATCCGAATCCAAAATTTCGAATTATCAGATTTTCGGATATCCGAAAATTGGATTATCCAAAATTTCGGATAATTCGGATTCGGATTATTGGATTTTTCGGATTCGAATTCGGATTCGGATTTTTTTGAACACCCCTAGTCCATATATATGTTATAGTTTGTTACAACTTAATACTAAAGTATTTAATTATAATCTATAATTATTTAAATTTAAATCATCTTTTTGTTGGGGTTTTAAGAGAGATTTGTTTATGAAAAAATAACAAACATCATCAGTGGAGGTCTTACGAGGAAATTCGACATTGATGGATACATTGCGTGGTTATTAAGAAGTGTTAAACCAACCACCTTATGGTGGAATGGTATGGAGGCATAATGATAGAAGACCCATGGCTGAAAGGTCATGGGCTCGATTCTTGATAGAGCTGGGTTTTATCGATTATTCCATTATCGTGATTTGGGCGGGTGGATAGTCGGGTTTTCCCCGGAACTGGTGAACTTGGTGAAACCAGGAGCTCCCTTACATGTTTGGCTATGCCGGGTGAAATGGGTCCTGATTTGACTGAGTAAGGACTCCGAAAAGAGTTCTTGGTGAATTTTGTTGGCCGTTAAAAAAACACAAGTTAACAACATACGATACCAAGATAGTGTGATTTGCAAATTTGTTAAGACATATAAATACTTATAGGGACCTGAGCACCAGGCATATGTATGTATGAAACATTCCACATATTTTGTCATTTTTTAAACATATAATGTTTTTGTTAAAAACAAAGAAAAAAAATACTTAAGTCATTATGATAATAAATTACCCGGTCATCGAACGGGTATAAAACTAGTTAATAGTGCTAACTGCTAAGTTATTGTTTGTAACATTAGATCAATTAAACTATTAATTAATATAAACACAAAAAATGACAGTTAATTTAAATCGTAATGTTAAGAGATATAATGCTACGGGAAAAGTGTTTGGAACCCTCAAAATGATCTTTCTGAAAGAAAAAAAAAAGTTCACTTAATATATTATATACATTAAAAGTGAAAGAACAAATATATGAGAGTTTTATCTGATATTTTATATTGTCAAAATGACTTTCCATGTTCGATAATGACATATCTACTTTATTTTTACAAAAGAGATTATCAGCTTGTATAAAGTTGTGTTAGAAGTTTTTTTAAGGAGATTTTTTTTAAATTTTAATAATGTTGTCTGTGACTCGGGGACTGTTTGATTGATTAAGTACTGAATCATTAAGAAGTCTGAATGTTTGGGGATGATAGTTCTCGGTTCTTTCATGGTATGGCAAATGGTAGGAAGGCATCTAATGCTATTTCTGGGTTGGATGTTAATGGTAAATGGGTTACTAAACCGAGCTTAATTAAAAACGAGGTGTTCAACTATTTTCGCAATCATTTCAAGGAAAACCATATTCAAAGACCGAAACTAATTTTAGACGGACTAAAGACATTAAGTGCTGATGAATCAAAGAACTTGGTCGCTCAGTTCACCAAAGAGGAGATAAAGGAAGCGGTTTTACAATGAGAGGCAGATAAAACGCCAGGGTCAGATGGATTTAATTTTAGAAGAGGACTTTGGAAATGTGTTGAGAGGGTTTTATGATTCGGGGAGCATCTCTAACGGTTGTGGTTCTTCTTTCATTACACTCATACCAAAATCAAAAACACCCACAGGATTAAAGGATTTTAAACCAATTACTCTGATAGGCATTACCAGTAAGGTTATTTCAAAAGTCCTTGCTAATAGGCTTGCTAGAGTGATTGGTTCGATTATATCAGAGTCTCAAACGGCTTTTTTA
This sequence comes from Ambrosia trifida, assembly GCA_028751855.1. Classification (NCBI taxonomy): domain Eukaryota; kingdom Viridiplantae; phylum Streptophyta; class Magnoliopsida; order Asterales; family Asteraceae; genus Ambrosia; species Ambrosia trifida. Next base: position 129,196,118 of record CM054129.1, read on the forward strand.
AAAGGCCGGTATATTTTGGATGGTCCTTTAATAGTTACTAAAGTGTTGGCATGGCTGAAAAAGAAACATAAAAAAGCTTCTTTTTTTGTTGAAGATTGACTTTGAAAAAGCTTATGACAACATGCACTGGGAGTTTCTTTTATCTATTTTGTCCCAAATGGGTTTTCCGGATCGATGGTTGAAGTGGATTAAAGGGATGCTCTATTCGGCTAGATCTTCGGTTCTTGTGAATGGGTCGCCCACTTTTGAGTTTAATTGTGGGAAAGGCATTTGCCAAGGTGATCATTTGTCGTCATTTCTGTTTTTAATTGTTATGGAGGCTCTCTAAGATATGATTGACAAAGAAGTTACTTTAGGGTATTTCCATGGCCTAAGGATTTACAATCAAAGGCTGGGGGTACTCATATGTTCTATGTAGATGATGCTTTGATCTTAGGGGAATGGAGTCGAAATAATTTGGAAATATGGCTCACATTCTTAGAAGTTTTTATCTTTGCCCGGGTCTCAAGATTAATATTCATAAGTCTAACTTATGTGGGGTGGGTGTTAATAATGCAGAGGTGGATGAGATGATTGATTTATTGGGTGTAAGAGAGGAGAGCTACCCCTTGAGTATTTGGGTATCCGGGTGGGCTCCAGTATGAATCGAGAAAGGAATTGGCAACGGGTGTATGATGTGTTTGAGGCGCGCCTCAATCGGTGGAAACCTAATACGTTATCTATTGGGGGTAGGGTTATTCTTATTAATTCGGTGTTGGAAGCCTCCCTCTTTATAATTTTTCCCTTTATAAGGCCCCTAAGGTGGTGATTGGCAAACTTGAAAAAATTATCAGACGGTTTTTATGGTCGGGCTCTAATGATTCTCACAAAATTCATTGGGTCGCTTGGGACCGTGTGACGCTTCCGAAAAACTTAGGTGGGTTGGGTATTAATAAGTTGGAAGATGTTAATAAGGCCTTGCTTTTTAAATGGGCATGGAGGTACCGTACAGAGACGGATGGGTTGTGGAGAAGGATTATTGATGGCATTCATAATAGTCGAATACGTTGGTCTTCGCTTCCTTGCAACAAATACATCTCGGGCTGTTGGAAAGCGATCGTTAATCAATGTGAGATGCAGCTTGATAATGGGATACGGCTTAGTGACTGTGTGAAAGCTAAAGTGGGAAATGGTAAGCAAGTTAGTTTTTGGTTTGACATTTGGAATGGTAATACAACATTCAAAGATCTTTGGCCTCAATTATTCCTGTTGGAGAAAAAAAAAAGATGTCAGATTGCGGATAGGATAACTTTTTGTAACACCCCAACCGATGGCGGAATCATCGAGGTGTCACGTAGTGACGATTGTTCAAAAGCAGATGGTACTAAAATGTAAATTTATTATTGAATAATTTAAATTGTCTTACATGGATGAAAGGGGAAAAATACATAAGTCTGAACAAAACATGAAATTTGAAATAAATTATTAAAAGCAAGCACTAAAATCCAATGCTATGGAACTAAGATCAAACTGCACCTGAAACATGTACAAAATAAGTTTTGTCAACATATGAAATGTTGGTGAGCATTCCTAGTTTTAATATATATAGTAAGTTGGAAAATGTTATACAATTCAAGTGCAAAGCTACAGTGCAATTATGTAAACTATGTATCATACAAATGAGCGAAATCAATCCTGTGACTGTATAAATGTACTAAATGAACGGCGGTGTACTTATCCACTAAATGGATAATAACTTAACAATGACCACGGATTCTCCGATGAAAAATGGGGAGAATCAACCTAGGCGGGTTGTCAATCCAATAGCGCTATCCAATGTTAAGGTCGGCTTGTACAATGTTAATGATTTCACTAAGTACAAATGTATTCTACATGAAATGTCTAAGCATAAAGCACGTTTGTAAGCAAATGCACATAGTACTAGAATTGTATTGTAAAAATGTGAACTTGTATTTGTAATTTGTATAAGTGTACATGTAACACCCCAAAAGTGAATAAAAGCAAAAAGGGGATAGGAAATACTCACTTTCACCAAATGACTAGATGACTAAACGAGCGTGAAAATGCGAGCAATCCAAAGATTCAACAACGAAACTAGTCCAATTTATAAGAAAAGAAACCGAATAGGAAAAAAATATCAAGCTTCCAATTCGCCAATTACAAGAGCTTGTAATCAAAGCTTCAAATGTAGAAGTAATATACTCTAGAAGAAAGGTATGAGGAAGAGTTTAATCGAATTGAAACAATTGATTTAGAGGTGCAAAGTGTAATGGGTCATAGGTGGGTTTTTATACTAGTTTTGGATTCAATTAGCCATTAAAATTGGTCAACACCATAAAGTGAGGTTTTATGATGAATTGAATATTTGACTAGGACTTTGACTGTTTGACTAAGACTTTGACTAGGACATTGACTGGGACTTTGACTCAGACTGTCTTAGCGGACCGCGAGGGCTAAAAAAATATAATTTTTCTAATTTAATCAATTTTAAGTTATAGACGTGTTTCCTTCTGTTTCTAAGTTGTTTTAGGACTGAAAATTAAGGGCTTTGAGTATCAAGGTCTGAAACATACGTGCTCGGGTGTAGATGTGAGTATAAAACGTGCATACTTTTACTTATAAAAATTATAAGTTTTATTAAATTGTGAATTTTGGTCCTATTAAAATACGATGGTTAAAAATGAAAATTTTGAAATTGTTGAGGAACCAATTATGCACATTTATGAAAAGTGAAGGGTGCACGTTGTCACAGGCTTCCCTACTTTAGAAAATTTCGTCCCGAAATTACTTTCAAGTGAAGGTTTCCATGAAACAAAAGACATTTGTAAAAAGGCAAGTAGATTTTAAGAAATGCATTAGCCATGATTTGACAAAGTTTGAAGTAGTTGTTTAATACCCAAAATAAGAGTTTGAAAATCCTTAAAGTTTGACCCAAGGTTAGAGAATTAAAAGTTTATAATGAGCAAGGTTTGAGAAAAGTATGTAACTGATGAGGGCAGGGCATTGTTATAATAGCTTCCCTTATTTTAGAGAAGTTTCTGACCGAACTTTATTAAGGACATGCAACAGGATTTCGACTAACAAAGAGTGTAAGAGTATACAAAGTTTGTGTTTTTTGTGTGGATGGTCCAGAGAAAGACTCTAAGAAGTCGATTTGAAGCTCGTGTAAGAACATTCTTATCGAAAATGCTAGTTATTAGTCAACGATCTAATAAAGAGATAGTAATGGGTAGTGAAGGGGTAGGGTACCGCTTTCAGGCGCACCCTACCCGCCATTCAAAAAAGCCTCCACGGGAAGTTCTAACACCCGCGGGAAGAATCACTTCCAGGAGCACCACAGCGCCAAAGGCGCAGGGGCACCAGTTGGCAACACCCAAAGACATCCCCCTTGGACACCAACTTGCTTCCCCCCGTCAGATATCAGCTGACAAGGGGTCAGCCGTCTGACAGCTGACGCCCCTGCACACCATCCACAGCACGCCACGTGTGTGGAGGACGAAGAACCTCCCAACCTGCCAACCACAAGGTGACACGTGGTCCAATCAGAAGAGGCCCTCCCCAACTTGGATCACTTTATCTAACCAAGGGTTAGGATCCAACTAAGTGGGCCTACCAACCAACCGGCCCGGTCCCCAAGCCCGGCCCATTAAAGGATGGATGGGCTCCAGAATCCTCGGCCCATGCATCTCCTATAAAAGGAGAACTTGACCTCCTTTCTATACACGTTGAATACTAGCCAATAAGAACGAACACACTTGTATTTCCACTTGTATCGTTGTTCATACTATTCATTAATAGAGATCACCTTTCACAGTGGACGTAGATCTTACGAGATCGAACCACTTATATCTTTGTCTATTGTGTATGATTGCTTGCCATTCGTGTATACAACCATAGACCAACCATCGTTGTGAGCCAAGGATTATACCCTGCTGCGAACACGAGTCGATACCTCAAATACCACCCTATCCTACATCTACCCCACTTTTACTCGTTGTTTCTTCATTGGCGCCATCCGTACCGGCTGAAAGACTCACAAAACTTTCAAAACCACATCCTTTACTCACAAAATGGCTGATCTAACCCCTGTCGGATCCAAGGGAGCAACCCCCTCTACGGTCGTTCAGACCGCCAGAGCGGCAACGCTCCAAACTCCGGACAAGGACACGCAGCCAGCAACCATAAGGGAGGAAACACCGCCCCGCGCGGTTTCGGCCTCAGAATCCTCCGAATCGGACGTACCCAACACACCCATGGACCCCGACGAGTGGCTCTTTAGAAAACAACTCAAAAACACCAAGATCTACCAGAATATGCTGGCAAAAATCCAAAACAGTAAATCTAAAAGTAAGGCTTCCCCCTCCGCCAAACACAGCCGGAAGGGGAAGGGAAAACAAACCACGCGTCCAAGGTCTCAGGGTGTAGGTCGCAGTAAAAACGCACGCGACCAGGACCTAGTAGACTCCGCGTCGGAATCCGACGGCTACCAACCCACCAGCGATTCAGACGCAACAGCCTCGAGGGCCAAAAGGCGGAAGCTAGCAAAAACCCACTCGGCGACATCACACCACAAGGAAGACGACGACCTAAACAGACCGTACAGGCCTAAGTCGTTCGCCTTAAGTTCAAAATTCTGTCAACGAATAGCCACCGCACCTATAGAAAAACAAGCAAAACTCCCTAGCAGCATCGGCAGATACGATGGCCTGCGAGACCCCACAGATCATCTGCATGATTTCGAGTGCGCCGGAACCACAGTCCTCTGGCCTGTACAGGTTTGGTGTCACCTGTTTGCACAAACCCTTACCGGCGCGGCCAGAGTTTGGTTCGACAACCTCCCCATCGGGGGCATCTTAGACTTTGATGACCTCATCCAAAAATTCAAAGATCACTTCTCCCATCTCAGACGGCATAAACGAGACAAGGCCCACATCCTCCTTTGCCAGCGCATAGACAACGAATCAATAGACGACTACATCGTGCGCTACAACAAAGAGGCGCTGCAAATTGGTTGCGGGGAAGAACTAACCCGCGCAGGCTTCATCCACGGTGTACGCAGCGAGGATCTGATGAAAACCCTATCCGGGAAAACAGGAGTCCCTGATTCCTGGGAAGAAGTCATCAAGGCTTCAAAAATATACGCATCCTCGGAGCGCTCCATCAAACAACAGCGCGGATATAACCAAACCAACAACCCCAACAGAAACAAGGGCAAGCAATCCGTGTGGTCGCGCATTTCAGGACCAACAGACGAAGGCAAATACTCGCCCTCCACAGATGCCCGCCAGACGATCACAAACAAACAATCAAGGGACCACAAAGCCCAATCCAAGAAAACTACCGACTGGACGCCGTTAACCAAAACTCCCTCACAGGTACTCAAGACAGAGCATGTCGCTTTCAAGGAACCTAAAGTGTTGGGCACACGAAAGAACGTGGACCGCACCAAATACTGCGAGTACCATAACGATTACGGCCACCTGACGGACAACTGCTATCTCCTAAAGTTAGAAATCGAGGCGGCACTAAAGACAGGCCAACTCGGTCAGAGACATCCACGAAGGTACATGCGGACTACATGCAGGACCCAGAATGGTGGTGGCCAAGCTAATGAACGCAGGCTATTATTGGCCAGGCATGCACCCAGACGCAATGGCAGAACTGCGCAAGTGCGATTCTTGCCAGCGCCACGCGCCAAACACCCTGCGCCCTAAAAACGACTTAATTCCCGTCACAGCGGCATGGCCGTTCCAGAAATGGGCAATAGACCTTGTTGGCCCATTTCCCACAGCACCAGGAAACGTCAAATTCTTAATAGTGGCAATCGACTATTTCACAAAATGGATCGAAGCAAAACCGCTAGCAAAAATTGACGGCGCACATACCAAAAAGTTCATATGGGAATTTATCATCTGCAGGTTCGGCTTGCCATATCAAATTGTAAGCGACAATGGAACCCAATTCACCGACCAACACTTGCAACAATGGTTGGCGCAAATGGGCGTCCAGCAGATCTTCACCTCAGTCGCCCACCCCCAAGGGAATGGCCAAGTCGAAAGAGCAAACCGAAGCATCATCGAAGGCATTAAAAAGCGGCTGGGGACCAAACGAACAGGATGGGTGGACGAGCTCCCGCACGTCCTATGGGCAAATCGCATACTCACCAAAACCAGCAATGGCGAAACTCCCTTCAGCCTAACCTATGGCTCCGAGGCTGTCATTCCCGCCGAAATAGGATGCCCCTCCGCAAGAGTACTCATGGCGGAAAAAGGGCAGAATGACAAAGAGCTACGACTAAACCTCGACTTACTTGAAGAACGACGAGAGCTCGCCGCCATCAAAGAAGCCAGATACAAAAGTCAACTGGAGCGCTACTACAATCAAAGAGTTAAGTTACATAACTATAACATTGGAGATTACGTTCTCAGAAACAATAGCGCTTCAAACGCGGAAAAGCAAGGAAAACTTGCCCCAACATGGGAGGGCCCCTACAAAATACAAGAAATTTTGGGCAAAGGCGCCTACGCGTTAGAGAAGATCGATGGAACGCCTGTCCCGCGCTCCTGGAACGCGGCACAACTACGTTTCTGTTACATATAATCTTTGTAAACACTTGGGCTACACACGCCTAAGCCACCTTTTTGTGAATCCTAAGAAATTTCTATCTTTTAATTTACGATTGTGCACTACTAGAAGTTGGGTCTTCAAGGCATACATAACACTCATAACTATCGCCGGACTCAACAATCAATCCAAATGAACACAGAGTTAACACAAAAGTTCATATATACATCACAAAAGGAGGCGTTCAAGCTGCCTCAAGCTTTACAAGAAAGTTTAAAATAAAAACATACTAAACAAACCGCCTACTCCTCCCCGGACCCTCCAAAGTCCACCAACTGCTCATCTTCATCCTCCGGACCACCTCCGGACGTGCCTTCACCACCACCCGCTGGCTGCTTCCCTTTCTGCTGCGCCTCCGCACCCAAACGGTCGGATTCTTCTATAAAGTAACGGAGGGCGCCAGCTGGATCAGCATACTGATTACAGTCTGCAACCGTCTTCAGTATGGGGAACTCGACCTGCTCAAACTTCAGAAGCTCAGCTTCATACTCCTTCTCCCTGGGTTTACCATCATGCGCACCCTCAGTAATACACCCTCCATTCAGCGCATGGTAAAACCCAGTGTCGAATCCCTCAGCCTCCCCAGCAGCGCGCGCAGCAGCAGCGATAGCAGCAACCTGATCGCCGAGATTGGGCTCGTTCCAGAACCGCTTGAAAATCTGCATAAAAACAAGGATTAGAAAGAGAATACGCTAAGGACAGTAAGAAGGAGAGAAAAGTACTTACACCGGCGATACCCTCGGTCATCACCCAGCGGATGGACTCTTGGGACCTCTCCTGCGCAACATTGGCCTCATCCAAGAGAACCTTGGCATTTTCAGCCTCTGTCTGTGATACGGTCAGGGATTCCTCCAACGAAGCCCGCTCCTCCATCAACGCCGCCCTCTCCTTCAACCACGCTTCTTTCTCACCCGCCAACTCGGAAAGCTGAGAAGAGGCGCCAACAAGTTCATCATCCTTGTTGCGCAAATCAGACCGCAGACCCGCCACCATGGAGTCCTTATCAGCCAAAACCTTGGCATGGCCCTCCGCGGTTTCCCGAAGTTTCGCGTTCTCATTCTTCAAGGTCTGGATCTGATCCTTCAGCTTCATAGTCTCCTGGTTGGTCACTTGACAAGCATCGACCCACCGCTGATGAGCCAACGCATGCTCCTTCTCCAGCTCCTTCACCCGGTCCTCAGCTTTATAGGCCCTATCACGGTACCTATCTACCTCTGACTTCATTTTCTCTTCCCTCTGTGCCTGGCTAGCCCGCCGAGCATTGAACTCCGCGATATCCCGGGCATACTCTTGATCACGCCGCTTTAAAGATTCAATAGCGGCAACTTGAAGCGCCTGCCCAACACAGATATCGGTGATCAACTGCGACCGGGGCAGGCTATCTTGATACTCCCTTTCCTTGGGAGGAACAACTTCAGAAACAAACTCCTCGGCCGTTAGAGGGTTGGCAAAGCGGGAGTTCTCCCGGATACTCCAGTGCGGACGCCAAATCACATCGCCCGCGAAGTAACCCGGGTCACTCCGGTCCACACTTGACCTCCCACCAGTAGGTCCACCACCACCACCCCCAGGAGAGCCACCAGAAAGCGCCTGAAGACTGGCGAGCCTGGCGGCCTCCTCCTCCGCCCTAGCCTTGGCGGCCGCCTCCTCAGCCCTGGCTTCAGCCTCAGCCTTTTCCTTCTCCAGACGCAGCTTTTCAGCTGCCACTCTTTCCTCCTCAGCTTTCCTAGCCGCTTCCTCCAGACGTAGCTTCTCAGCTGCTACCCTCTCCTCCTCCTTGGCAGCAGCTTCATTGGCCCGCTTCTCGGCCTCAGCTGCCTCTCTCTCCGCGCGAGCCTTCGCATCCTCCTCCTCCCGCCTTTTGCTGGCAACCTCCGTCTCACTTGGCTCGGAGGCAGAACCGGAAGCCCGCGGAGAAACAACTGCAAGAAAAAACAGCACTTAGGAAAATATCAAAACAGCAAAAAGCAACAAAGAGGCGGAACACCACTTACTGGTTACTTTCTTCAACGTCTTCTGGATCAGAGGACGACACTCGGGCGGAGGACTAATCTCCATAGCAAACGCTGCGGGACCAGGTCCGCTAGACTTGGAGGATGCAGCTTTCCCGCCAGAAACTTTGCCCAACTTCCGCTTCTTTTTCAGCGGACTGACCGCCGAATCATCTTCAGGGGCGGAAGAGGACGATTCTGCACGTCTCTCACGTTGACCAAAGAGAGGCCCTTCACCACCTGCACTCAAAGGCGCAGACTTAGCTTGGGACAACACCTTATGCTTATGAAAGCGTGGCACGCTCTTCTTACGACCACGCGGAGGCACTGGATCCACCATCTCTACAGAAGATCCAGTGGATTCCTCATCAGAGGAAACGACAAAACAAGGGTTTACCCCCGCATAAGGAACAGAAGATAAAGGGTCAGGGTTTATAGGATGCTCACGTGAAAAAAGAAGGACGGTTGGCTTGAACTCCAGATAGGGAAAATAAAATCGATCCACCATCTCGTCAATCACGGACATCCTACCCCCCGCAGGATCTCTCCATTCTAACGGGGCCTTGTCCCTCAGCAAAAAGGCATCAAACTTCGACATCCCTGAGCCAAAAAAGACAAATCAGTTACTGGGCATCAAAAGACGAAACGGTTAAAAGACCCATAAAAAGCTTACCAAGGGTTGTAATCACCGGCTCTTTCCCTTGAACGATCTGCACCCTGCTCATACCCAGTAAAGCCAACATGGCTTCAGAACACATACCCGTATCAAACGGGGAAGCACGGGCCACCAGCTCTTTAAACCACTCCTGGTCTCGAAAACCCTCCATCACAGGGTGATCACCCACCCTTTGACGCTCAGCAACAACTTTCCACGGCATGTCCACCGGAATCACCCCCCTCTTGACATAGAAAAATTTCTCTTTCCAGTCATGGAGGGACTTCGGAGCAGTGGTCCCACAGGGAGGGACTTGAGGACGAGGGACAAAATTGAACCAGGAACCCTCCATGTTCAACACATAAAAGACATTGAACCGTTCAAACGATGGTTCAATATCCAAAGCACGGCAACAGGCTTCAAAGTGCACTAGACGAAGCATCCCAAACCCACTAACCTGGGTAACATGGACACCATACTTCACCAGGGTATCCACCTGGAACTTCGTAGCAGGTAGCCGAAACCCACAAAGGGCAAGATGGGCCCCATACAGGCTCATCTTCCCGGTAGGAGGAGCCAAAGCAGTACCTTTGTTGGACGGCAACTCCACCTCCCACGAAGGATCGAACTCCATTGCCTTGACAAACTTGGCAAAACTCTTCTCACCCCATTTACAGGTGGTGTTGTGAATCAGCTTCTTGGACTTCTCGATGGCCTTACCAGGGTTACCACCAACATCGGAACCCTCAGACATAGTGCTAATATATGTAAAAAAGAAAAAGAAAATTTTCTTTTTCTTTCAAAGGATCACCGGAAAACTTGAAGATTGACCGGAGAAGATGAAAGAAGTAAAGAAGAAAACTGTGTGAAGAAAGAAAGATAAGAAGGAATTTGAAAAACCTCCTCGGGTATTTATACCCATCGCATTTAATGCGACAGGAACAGCTGGCAGACGACCCCTCATCTTGCCAGGTAAGGACACATCTGGACGCTACACGTGGCATAACAGCTGGATGAGCAGTTACTCGTCAGCACGTGAGGACACGCGTCTGCCCAAAAGGACGACTTCTCACCTGCCCAACGTCAGCAATCAGACTGACAGGCTGCACCACTCGCGCGCGTGTACGGCCACTCGCCTGACACACGATGGATAACTTCCCACCCACGTGCTGACGTGACTGACAACTATGCAGACATCCTTTCTGCACTCTGACACGTCCACCAAGCCGTCTCACCTTCCCAAGCACGTTTCCTAAATACAAGGAGACCCTTCAAAATTCAAAAATTGATGGCAAAGGTAACGTATTTAGTACACCAATTAAATACCAAGTCATTATGACTGCCACGTCATCATCTGCCGCTGGTCCGGTGCCACGTCATCACTTGGCGATGGCCCAGTGCCACGTCATCACTTGGCGATGTCCCAGTGCCACGTCATCACTTGGCGATGGCCCAGTGCCACGTCATCACTTGGCGATGTCCCAGTGCCACGTCATCACTTGGCGATGGGTTGACGTAAAATCCAAAAGACGTTCTCCGCCGGATTTTACTTTTTAACACCCTAAGTGCCGCGTCATCAGTCGGCGATGGGTTGACGTAAAATCCAAAAGACGTTCTCCGCCGGATTTTACTTTTTAACACCCTAAGTGCCACGTCATCAGTCGGCGATGGGTTGACGTAAAATCCAAAAGACGTTCTCCGCCGGATTTTACTTTTTAACACCCTAAGCGCCACGCCATCACTTGGCGATGGGTTGACGTAAAATCCAAAAGACGTTCTCCGCCGGATTTTACTTTTTAACACCCTAAATGCCACGTCATCACTTGGCGATGGGTTGACGTAAAATCCAAAAGACGTTCTCCGCCGGATTTTACTTTTTCACACCCCAAAAAGGCAACTGTTTTATAAAAGAGCCATGTACAAAGATAATGGGACGCCAATATCTTTTCACATGACACAAGAGTTGCAACGCGCACTCTTTCGCTCAAAATAAAACAGTTCCCCCACTACAACAACAAAAGGGAGTACAAAGGACACATTTTAGTCCAGCGCCCCACCAGCCCTCTAAGCAAGAACAGGAGACACCCTGGACTTGGGGGCCTTGAAGGGGTAGGGTACCGCTTTCAGGCGCACCCTACCCGCCATTCAAAAAAGCCTCCACGGGAAGTTCTAACACCCGCGGGAAGAATCACTTCCAGGAGCACCACAGCGCCAAAGGCGCAGGGGCACCAGTTGGCAACACCCAAAGACATCCCCCTTGGACACCAACTTGCTTCCCCCCGTCAGATATCAGCTGACAAGGGGTCAGCCGTCTGACAGCTGACGCCCCTGCACACCATCCACAGCACGCCACGTGTGTGGAGGACGAAGAACCTCCCAACCTGCCAACCACAAGGTGACACGTGGTCCAATCAGAAGAGGCCCTCCCCAACTTGGATCACTTTATCTAACCAAGGGTTAGGATCCAACTAAGTGGGCCTACCAACCAACCGGCCCGGTCCCCAAGCCCGGCCCATTAAAGGATGGATGGGCTCCAGAATCCTCGGCCCATGCATCTCCTATAAAAGGAGAACTTGACCTCCTTTCTATACACGTTGAATACTAGCCAATAAGAACGAACACACTTGTATTTCCACTTGTATCGTTATTCATACTATTCATTAATAGAGATCACCTTTCACAGTGGACGTAGATCTTACGAGATCGAACCACTTATATCTTTGTCTATTGTGTATGATTGCTTGCCATTCGTGTATACAACCATAGACCAACCATCGTTGTGAGCCAAGGATTATACCCTGCTGCGAACACGAGTCGATACCTCAAATACCACCCTATCCTACATCTACCCCACTTTTACTCGTTGTTTCTTCAGGTAGGTTCTTGGTCAGACTCCTAGTCCGCTCCCGCAGCATCGCTCGTGCTTATATATAGGGTGTACCGCAGCTAACCCACCACACTACTGATACTTTGGACTCGTACTGGTTGTCTACCAATAGCCTAAGTAGAATCACACACCACCCCCCATGTACCTGTAAATCCATGATTGCGTTCCGGACCGTAATCCTCGATTTACCTTACACTAGGGTGCTATGCTTTTCCATAACACTAACATAAGTAATACAAGAAACAATGCGTGCAACCAAAATGTGTTAAGTAGTATATACTGCTCAAGTATAAGATGTGGTTAGAGGTTCTTCCCCTTTCAGGTTCACCTTTTAACCGTAATGAGATTAATTGTAAGTATAAGACATGATTAGGGGTTCTTCACCTTTCGGGTTCACCCTTAACCGGTAAATTTCTGTTCACATCATTGGGCTCTAAACAACCATATTGATAAACTCTGAGGATTACACCGTTCCCCTCGGGTTAGAGGAATACTCTGAACCGAGTCGTTCATGGGAACTGACTTAGATCTCATACGAGCTATCAATTTGTTCGTTGGCCATGATGATGAACCAAATAATGTAAAGTATAACAGGATTTTGCTCACAACAAAAAAATATGCATACCAAATATGCGTTCATGTAAGTATATAAGTATAGCATAAAAATTCGATTGAAAGAATAGCATAACATAAATCGAGTAAATCGCACAATTTGCACAAAATGAAGGTAAACGAGTTAAATTAATGCTCAAAACTAGTGTTGTAAGAATAACAACTAATAACTAGTGCGAGAATAGTTGTGAATAACGCGTGAAAATAACTACCAACAAAAGAATAATACAAAAATAATAAGATAATGTACGAACGTAACTATAAATGGTGTAAAAAAATAATGAAATTTACTGTAAATGAAAGTGCGCAGAACAGACGTATAGTCTACTAATATGAGGATAACCTTTTGGAAAACGAAGAATGTTTTAAGTTCAAAACAGGTTCATTTGAAAAGATTTCGTAGGTACACATTTTCATGTGTTTACGAGAAGTCGAGTTTGAAAAGTGTTATAAGGTATATTATTAGTTGCAAATTCCTTCCGAAAACATATATTGGATACGTTATATGAAAACATGCAGATTTACATTTGATTTGTAAAATATGCAATGCAAGTTTATAAAATGCAGTATGAAACCATTTCATGAAGTGTGTGTAAATCTAATGTGTTTCGAAAGACCAAGATTTAAAATGATGTGAAGGTTGTGAATGATCCCAGATGCCTTGACGAATTTTGGAAAATAAATTTTTTTTGTATTTAAACATTTCTTTAACTTGTGGGTTGAAAACTCGGAAATTTTTAATTGTTATGAAATGTTGAGAAAATCGAAGTGTTACCCGTTAAGACTGGGTAAACTTGAAACCTTTTAAATTTTCAAACGTTTACGAAATTTATACATTGAAAGATCATTTATTTACAGGATCGTTAAGGCATCTTTTTGGGCTCATGGCGGGCTATTTGTTTCAAGGCACAAGGTGTATGAAAAGTGTGTTCTAATTTGACGAATAGGCTTTGTGAAAAGACTTATAGAATAAGTTGTCATATTAATCGTTTTAGAGAGTAGTGTACTAGTGCGTATCGTGTAGGTAGGCATTAATGTATGAGTTTAGTCTGACTAAGAAGTTCTAACTAATGGTAGTTGGCTATGGCTTAGGAGACTGGGTGCAGCAATATTAGTATTAGGTATATGAGGATATACTGTGACTTCGATCAAGTAAGTTTATAAACATGAAGGTATAAAACAGGTTGAAATAATAAGTTTGGAAACACCATGTTCATTTTTTTAATTGTATGATGACGCAACATTCCTATAATCAGGATGTGATCAAAGTTAAACACAGAGTTTAAAACTTAAGTCGTGGATAAAAATGTTTTAACGCAAAACGAGTAATACCTTATAGTATAAGAATCATGAGCATAAAATAGTGTAAGCTTTAATGCGATAATATATCGAACAAAAGTTTTAGTAATGATGATAAGGAATTCAAAAGCGAATGATCAATGAATAATGGCATATGAAACATCAAGTGGTTAAATGGAATCTTCAAATGATAAACAAACATAAATATCAATGATATAAAACATTGGAATTGTTTCTATAGCAAACTTTGACCAACTCAAGTATTTGAAATTTCCTAGTGACTTGTGGGGGCGTACTTTAGCCTATAAGTGAATGCTCATCCCAAGAGTTCTCAGGTAGGTATACGGGTCCCTCGTCTGATTGGGATTTATACGAAATACCAGGCCTAGACAGAAAACTCAGGATACAGGCGCTCACCCTTCCAGATTGCACGTGCCCCATCAATAGTGAATGCCAAAACTTTAGCGAGATTAAAAGCGAGATGCAAAAATAGATCCTTGAGATTTGGATTTCACTCCTAACTCAAAGATGTATTTCAAATATGAAAACGATTGTGGAATGAAACCAATCACTAAGTTAAGGATATCACTCCCAGCTTAGTGGTTAAGTTCCTTTTTGAAAGAAATACTCTTTGAGGTGTGGATGTCACTCCTATCTCAAAGATATATTCCTAAGATAAATAACATATAGATGAGTGAAACTAATCACCAAGGTATAGATGTCACTCCTAACTTGGTGATATCATTTTGTTTGTGAAATACGAGTATCTTCTTCTTTAAACAACACACCGAAAGAATAATGAGAAAGAATCATAGCAAAAATATCTTAAAAGAAAATAATAGGATAAAGAGAAATAAAGACGAGAGGACTCGTGAATGTAAGCTTGGTTATAGACTAGGCTAAAAGGCATTCTAATAACCTAATTCCCTATAACCATGGCTCTGATACCAATCTGTAACACCCCAACCGATGGCGGAATCATCGAGGTGTCACGTAGTGACGATTGTTCAAAAGCAGATGGTACTAAAATGTAAATTTATTATTGAATAATTTAAATTGTCTTACATGGATGAAAGGGGAAAAATACATAAGTCTGAACAAAACATGAAATTTGAAATAAATTATTAAAAGCAAGCACTAAAATCCAATGCTATGGAACTAAGATCAAACTGCACCTGAAACATGTACAAAATAAGTTTTGTTAACATATGAAATGTTGGTGAGCATTCCTAGTTTTAATATATATAGTAAGTTGGAAAATGTTATACAATTCAAGTGCAAAGCTACAGTGCAATTATGTAAACTATGTATCATACAAATGAGCGAAATCAATCCTGTGACTGTATAAATGTACTAAATGAACGGCGGTGTACTTATCCACTAAATGGATAATAACTTAACAATGACCACGGATTCTCCGATGAAAAAGGGGGAGAATCAACCTAGGCGGGTTGTCAATCCAATAGCGCTATCCAATGTTAAGGTCGGCTTGTACAATGTTAATGATTTCACTAAGTACAAATGTATTCTACATGAAATGTCTAAGCATAAAGCACGTTTGTAAGCAAATGCACATAGTACTAGAATTGTATTGTAAAAATGTGAACTTGTATTTGTAATTTGTATAAGTGTACATGTAACACCCCAAAAGTGAATAAAAGCAAAAAGGGGATAGGAAATACTCACTTTCACCAAATGACTAGATGACTAAACGAGCGTGAAAATGCGAGCAATCCAAAGATTCAACAACGAAACTAGTCCAATTTATAAGAAAAGAAACCGAATAGGAAAAAAATATCAAGCTTCCAATTCGCCAATTACAAGAGCTTGTAATCAAAGCTTCAAATGTAGAAGTAATATACTCTAGAAGAAAGGTATGAGGAAGAGTTTAATCGAATTGAAACAATTGATTTAGAGGTGCAAAGTGTAATGGGTCATAGGTGGGTTTTTATACTAGTTTTGGATTCAATTAGCCATTAAAATTGGTCAACACCATAAAGTGAGGTTTTATGATGAATTGAATATTTGACTAGGACTTTGACTGTTTGACTAAGACTTTGACTAGGACATTGACTGGGACTTTGACTCAGACTGTCTTAGCGGACCGCGAGGGCTAAAAAAATATAATTTTTCTAATTTAATCAATTTTAAGTTATAGACTTGTTTCCTTCTGTTTCTAAGTTGTTTTAGGACTGAAAATTAAGGGCTTTGAGTATCAAGGTCTGAAACATACGTGCTCGGGTGTAGATGTGAGTATAAAACGTGCATAATTTTACTTATAAAAATTATAAGTTTTATTAAATTGTGAATTTTGGTCCTATTAAAATACGAGGGTTAAAAATGAAAATTTTGAAATTGTTGAGGAACCAATTATGCACATTTATGAAAAGTGAAGGGTGCACGTTGTCACACTTTTTCGGGACAATCTTTGGAACCAACATGCAGATGGTCTCAGAAGCCTACCAATGCGCCGCAGATACAGGAGTTTCAAGATTGTTGTGAGATCGTTGGGACACAGTTGCAAAATCAGAATGATTCTTGGGTGTGGGACGGGTTGACAAAGAGTGATTTTTCGGTTAAAGCGGTTAAAAACAATTTTTTGATGGGCGTGGGAGTGGCGAGTATAAATTCAAATGGATACACTGGGTTCCGCTGAAGTGTAATATAAACGCTTGGAGAGCGGAAATGAACAAACTACCAACACAGATTGAGTTAGAAAAAAGGAACCTAAGGTTGGATACAAACGACTGTGTTCTGTGCTCGAAAAGTGCTGATTCCACGTTGCACATTTTCACAGCATGTAATTGTGCCTTGGAAGTTTGGTGTCGCATCGGTAGTTGGTGTAGATTGCCCCCGATTTTTGCGTTTGAGGTTCGGGATTTGTTGTGCATCTACAAAGACGCTCCTGGAGGTAAGAAATGTAAGCAGATTATACAAGGGGTTGTCATGGTTACTTTATGGTGCATTTGGTTGGCGCTAAACGGAAAAATGTTCAACCAAAAGCGGACTTCGGTGGTGGAGGCTGTGAACAATATCAAATCTAGTTTGTTTTTTTGGTTTAAGCATAGGTTTGGGTGTAAAAGTGTCGATTGGTTTGAATGGTGTAAAAATCCATTGTACATGATGTAATTGGTTTGTCAGATTCGTTTTGAAGTCCATCCATAGTTAATGAAGTTTAATGTTAAAAAAATAACAAGCAATGAAAACAGCACAAGAATTAAGAATAACTTCATTAACCACTTTTGATGCCCTCCTTCTGCGTAATTTCATATTAAATTCAACTACATAAATAACATTGCCTAAAAAACACAATTAATCGGTTGTAACAGTAGTTATCTGATTAAAAGAGGGGGATTGAAAACAATGATAAAAACATTTACCTGATCAATATTAAATTCATATTTATACCAAACTAAAAACTCGTACTTGTGTATGGATGGAAAGAGTATTTGATGTGGATGCTTCACCATTATAAATAAAAGACTCATTGAAGATCAAGTACTTACTATTGAAATTAAATTGGGTTTAATGTGTTTTATGGGGGTGGGTTACTTCTTGAGAAAGGGGTTGAGTTAATTTTCCTATTGCATTAATGGTTTATACTATTGGCCTCAAAATTTGTACAACAAAGGTAAAAATGGAAGAATTTGGTAAAAAATTAGGAAATTACACTATGGCTCTTGGTATGCCATTGATGTATTGTAAAATACATCTATTTTTAGTGTAAAGTTTGTATAGTTTTCGAGTCGTTTAGATAGTGTTTTTATTAGTTTTAGGCTTGTGCCGGTCTATTTTATTTATTTTAGGTCTTTATAGATTTTTATTTGTTTTGTGTCATTTTTAGTATTTATCTATTTTATTTTATATTTTGTAGGTGTTCATAGATGTTGGAGCGTAAACGAGCAATTTTGGTCAAGTCAAGAACACCCGAGTCTAGAGCACGAAGTTATAATAATAATAATAATAATAATAATAATAATAATAAAAAATTACGTGACACAAATTGGCCCAAGGCCCATCACGTGGAGAAAAAGAAAAAAAATAAGCAGGTAGGGCATTTGATGGAGTGGTCGAAGATTATAAAGGGATGATATATTATTTTTCGGAAGTCTGGGGGAGGCTGCGTCAATTAGGGGTGAGCAATAAACGATTCCGAACCGCGAAAACCGTGAAACCGACCCGGAACCGTTAGAACCGAACCGAATTAATGTTATCGGTTCCGGTTCTCATATTTTGGCATAATCGGTTCCCAGTTCGGTTCCGGTTAGAACCGACGGGTCTAGTTAAGAACCGTTAGAACCGTTTTGAATTAAATTAAATATTTAAATATTCTATTATTAGTTTGAAATAGAATGTGATGTTTCCTTCTTTATAATTCTTAACACTTTTAAATTGTTTTACGTGGTAGGAATGTAGAGTATTGTCTTATGTGATGGTCAGCAGTCAGCACAACTTGTTCTGACCCGTTTAATATGTATAAAAAGAATGATCTGATCCGAACAAAACATATTTTGATACATAAACTGCTATACTTTTAGTAACCATGTTTAACACAAACTATTGATAATTAATTTTTTTAAGAAAAATCATTGTTTTTGTTTATTTTTTTATTTAATTGTTAATGTTAATTTTAGGATTTTATTGACAACCGGTTCCGGTTCTCATATTTTGGAATAAACGGTTCGCGGTTCGGTCCGGTTCTAAACCGTTGCACAGCCCTAGCCACAATCAACAGAGGAGCCGCATAATATTCTGGGGAGAACACATCTACGAGAGCAGCATATTTTAAAGGGAAGGAGGTCAAGGGTTGAAGCATTGGTGTGAGCACGGGTCGGTTCTAATCTAATTATTTATTTATAGCTATTTGAAACCCGTTGTGAAGGCCATGAATTTTATTTGCTTTCATTGTTTTTGATTTTATCATGACGATTAGAGGCTAAACCTAGGTAGCTAAACCTTTTAACTACCTAGGTTTTGATGAATACTCATGATTGATTGATTGATTGTTTTTATGGTTGTTGGAACTTTGACTATGGATTGATGATTTAGTAAAGACTTTGATTTTTTTTGATCTGGTGTATATGTGTACCTAGTTTTGTTCAATTAATAATTATTTACTCCACATGCGTTTTTGTGAATGTCTTTCATGTATGAATGCGTGTTAGGTTGTGGATTGTGTGTTAGCAACTAGTTTATGGTAAATTGCTAGTGTTTTCCGTAGGAGTGGTTTTTGTTGATTGAGTAGTTCTAGGTATTCTTCCAATTCCAATAGCTGTAAGGTGCGGGATTGTCGATATGTCTAGGGTGTTAAATTGCTAGATCTAGATGCTTTGTAAGAAGATCTTCCTAGTTTCCTTACCACTTCTTGCGTATTGAGTCAGGTCAGGTTTTCTATAGTTACCCCTTGCACTCTAGGGTGTTAAATGGCTCTTGGTATGCCATATTAAAGTTAATGTAAAATTACATATCTATCCATCGAGTTTCTTTAATAAGGTAACTAGTGGGAATGCCCGCGCATTGCCGCGGGTGTTTATTTTTTTCACAATTTAAATTGCCCAAAACTTTATACACCATAATATCATTTATCCAATCCGACCCGTGCTTATTTTTTATCTGCAAAGTTTAGTTACACACATGAAGCAAAGGGGCCTTTAGCCCATTGGTAACAAAGTGTTAAATAAGGATTAGCCTTTAGTGTCGATAGTTCAAATTCCAAATATCCATAAGATCACCTCTTCGTCAGGGGCAATAAAGTCAATTCAATCTTACTTCAAGAATATGTTCAACTGTGCGTCTTTTTACAATAAGTTTAAAATAAAGTTAGTTACTAAAATATAGTTTCTATTCTGCTGTTAACTAAAGTTGGTAGCTAAATAAATAAATAAAAAGTGTAGACCCTATTATCATTACATGCAGTTTACCTTAGATATAATGTAACATCAAAACACACACACACACACACACAATCTTTCTCTTTTTGGTATGTACATGAAGCTCAAGCCCATTGATTCAGGTCACTTCCCCATCAATCCAAGCTAAAGTAGGATCTTCAATCCAAACATGTGAACCTACAACAATATAAACCGGTGCTGGATGTAAATATTCAATCTTGTCAACATAAATAAACAAAATAAAATGTAAATTCTAAAAAATGAATGTAGTAAGCTAGGGTCAAACAGGTCCAAAGTTACCCAAAGTGTATTTTAATTATTGCATCCTGAATCATTTTTATGAAAATATATAGATTACTATTGAGAAGGCTGGAAATGATGACTCGATGAAGAAGTCGAAAATGATACCAGATGTAATAGTTGCAATAAGCTTTGGAAACTCGTTCGATTTCTTGCAAGTTGCATCCTTCCAAAATCAATAAATAAGAAATAATTTTCACTGAGAAACCAAAAAAAATAAATAAAAAAAATACATTCATCAAGAACCCGTACACGAACCTTCTATTAGACCTTCCTTTTAGTTTACTTCTTACGATAAAATGGATATTAACTTTTATGTAAACATGACATTAACTAAATAGGTAATTTATCAATTCAGTTCCTTTTTTCAATTTGTATTTAGTGAACCATATGAAATTATGATTTACAATTTGTCATGATACCATATGTGGCATTTATATTTTGCTTCATAGTTCATGTATTAATCAGATAGTTTAATTTGAAACGAACTAGAGAGATTTTTTTGTTTATGCATAGACACATGTGTATATGTAAGTGTAAAATGAATCTTCGACATGTAATTGGAATCACAGCAATTTTCATAAAAAATATAAAATATATAAAAAAACATGTTTGACTTAAATAGAGTCAAATTCAAATCTAACTATAGAACAAAGGTAGTCTGTAGTCATTAATCAATAGGAACTACAAATAAAATACCTCTTAATGTGTTGACAAATTAAATAAAAGATAATAAAAAAATCTGATTTTCAAGACCTTTATTAGTGTGAATCCTATTACCCTAGAAATAGCAAGATTTAAGAAATAACATAGAACACGCATAAATGGAAAATAGAAATTGCATACTTCTTTTTCAGTTTTTTAGAGACAAGAAAAGCAACCCCAATAGTTCATCTTCTAATCTGCTAAATAACTTCATGATCTTCCATATTTGACTTCCTATCAGCATTTCTCCTTCCATTTGAGACATGCTCTTCAAAGCCTAAAAACAGTGCCAAAAAGACTCAATTTTTAGCCCTTAATGATCAAATAAACTAGAAAATTAAATAAAATATAAGCAAAATGAAGTGGGTTATAACTCAAACCACCACAAAAGTTTAGAAATATATGGCTTTAAAATAATGGGTATCCTGGTAGATATAAAAGACGGGATTTGATTGAAAGTGAAGGAGGTTTTCGTAAAGATTTTGTGGAGAAGAAATTTGTTTGAAATTGAGAACAATGATTGCTTAGTAATGGGTGTGTCTTTTTGTAATGGTGTGTGTGTGTATGAAGGCGAGACTCTTAAATTGAGGATAATCAAAGGCATTGGGAGTTATGATGATCAGAATATACAACACGGTTTTGCAGGAAAAGGGTAATACTGGAAACATTTTCATGATAAAATGGGTTTTAAGCATGAAACTCTTGGGATGCCGTCTTAAAAAAAGGTGTAAATTTACCTTCTTATCCATCGAGTTTCTTTAATATAATCCCCGCGCGTTGCCGCAG
The DNA here is from genome assembly GCA_028751855.1 of Ambrosia trifida. Classification (NCBI taxonomy): domain Eukaryota; kingdom Viridiplantae; phylum Streptophyta; class Magnoliopsida; order Asterales; family Asteraceae; genus Ambrosia; species Ambrosia trifida. The sequence continues at coordinate 129,217,868 of CM054129.1, forward strand.
GTACCTAAGTTTTTTTTCTCGCTTGTTGCATAGCTTGTTTAACATAATTAATTTTTGACTAAATATAAGTAAAGAGAAAATATTTTGTGTTCTTATGGTTTTTCTTTTTGGCGCGTCTTGCCACGGGTACCATATTTCCTAGCAGGGAACCCGCACTTTGTTACGGTTCGGATAAATAAAAGTGAAGAGACAATTGTTGTGTAAGACAATTGTAAAATTGTTTAAACAACAAATGACATGATAACACCATCAAAAGTAGCAACCAACATAAAAAGTTGTATGAGAACTGTGTTGGAGCATAGTAAGATGGTGTAGGTAGTAATAAAACTATGATATAATCATTAGATCTTTGGCAATTATCCAATCAATATGTCTTTAATATTGTTCCAAAGAATTCCCACCAAGCTTTAATTTTGCAAAATAAATAAACACAAGGATCATCGCTAGTGAAAACATTTTGTTCTATAGAGCTCTATGTAAAGTGAAATCATAGCCGGGGATCATCGCGCTAGTGAAAATCCTAGCGAATGAAATCTTTAATTTAGCATAGCTATACGAAGTAGTGAAAACGTTAGCCGGAATCTTTGTCAAACCCTTAGCATCCATCGCCAGAGGCAAGGCTAGGAGCGCCCTCATGTCTCCGTTTATCTCTATCACAATCGTTTCCTGAGCTGTATGTGGAAGAAAACAATTAGTCACAAAATCATTTTATAGATTTAAAAGAAAAGCAAAAGCATACATGTGGCAAACAATGCAAAATATACCTAAAATCAGTGAGTTGATGATTGATCTGATGAATGCTAATAAGATCATTCAAATTCATATTCATATTCTAACTCCAATAAACTCAAATCAAGAATATTACTAACGGATAGATTATACTGCACAAACATTAGTGAATTCATTAAAAACTATATTAAACAATTGGCCTTCATTCAAATGAAAGCACAATGTTACCATCTTCATTTGATGCCCAAAACTCTTCAAGTGTTTGTCAAATATAATTCCTTATGGCCTCCGTAACCTCAACCGTTTGCTTCTGTTGATGTTGTTTCCCTTTACCTCTGCTCTTTTTGGTGGATGAATTTGACATTATTTCACCTTCAGTCTCGATTATGGTTTCCTTGATAAATCAGAGGGTCGACGTCCTATTATTTAAGGGCAAGTGAAGGTTTAATCTCCATCACCAACGCTTCAATTGCAACATTTATTCAGTAATTAAAACTGGCATTCAATGAAATAAATTAAGGCGGTGAAGAGCTTTGCAGTTACAAAAGAATGGGTTAAAGGGAAGAAAGGAATTGTGTTTCAATGAAACTTATGAAGAGGGTTACATGGTGGAGATGGATAAAGAGTGTGTATTACACACATATACAATGGGCATTACATCTTGTACAGAAGGGGTATAGATGGAACAAAATGACCAAATATTACACATTTGTGAAGAGTCTTTTCAACTCCCATCTTAAACTTAGTGTGAAATTACTTTATTGGATACCTTTGGTCATTAAAAAGATACTAGTAGGTAACCCGCGCTTCGCAGCGGGGCTAAATGACTTTTTCGGGTCATGTAGTGTTAATAAGCACCTAAAATGCGATAAACATAACCATTACGTACATAGGAAGTTATATGAAATATGTGTCATATACATGTAAAGTCGTTATCGATTGACAAAGAATGGAGTACAAAGGTTATCAACAAAACGAACATAACTTTCATTTGTGAAGCTCATAAATTTTATTTGTTTCATATTTCTCACACAATCCCAACACTACTTATTAATATTTATCCAAAGAATCAACATAACAAACACTAAAGTTTCTTATAAGGAAGTCATAAAAGCCCTACACATATGTTTACCCAATAAAGAGGTCTTGCCACAGGTTGATGCTTCTGAATCTTTTATGTCCTTCACACAACTCACAAAGAGCAGCTTCCTATCTCCTTTATTAGTAAGTAAAAACCTGCACATGCATTAACATCACCAAATAACAAACAGGCGACTACAAATCATCAAACAATTAGACCTAATAGCATACAAATCATCAAATAACAAACAAACGACTATATTAAATCTGCAAACAATTGCACACCAAGCGAGTGTAATAGCAAAATTTTATTTGCAATCCAAAAGAACTACCGGTAATAAAAGTTATTTCTTGGTGATTCATATATTATTAACTCATGCTAGTACGTATTCAAGTAGAATTGGCAGTTAAACTTTCCAGTGAAGTCTTCCCTGGCCAAAGTACCTTAAAGAAACAGTATCCTTGAGGGAATGTTACTCTTATTGCCATTTATACAAACACATATCCAACCAGTGTGAAACAAAGAAATTAAAATAACCACAGAAACATATGATTGCAACGACCGGTTTTTTACGGCTTACATCTAATGATCCTTTAACAGTTTGGACTGAAACACTACAGCCATTGAATCGAGCAGTTGTTAAAGGAATAAACATGTAATTACGATACAGCCATTTCATCGAGCAAGTGGTATGCATACTTTCAATCTAATGTAGAAACATAATATTTTGTTTAATTCACCCCCAAATCATAACTTTAAACATGTATGTTCACAAAGATGTCATTCATGGTAAACAAAAAACATGCAATGTAAAATAGAAAAGAAATTACCAAATACGCAATGCGTGTTCTTGTCTTGCAAATGGTATATCTTTTTTTATCGATTTCCTATATGACAATTACAAATAAGTATTATTATATATGAATAAGGAGACATGTAGAATACATATCAAAGCAAGACTTTCATATGCTGAAATGTTTAATAGTAAACTAAACATCTCTATCTCAAGCAATGGTTAAACTAAAACAATAACAAATAAAGAAAAATAGATAACGCTATTCTCAGTATGTAGTTTTCTAAAAGAATAAAGCACCAAATCCATTTCCAAATTAAACCAACCAAAGACTAAAAACTTTCCTGGGATTTGTAGTACTTTTTTGCCAAATTAGCCAAAACAACCACCGCAAATAAACATCATAGGGAAACAATGATTACCTTAACCGCCAAGCAAGAAACCAAGTTGCGGGTGATCAATCTGCAATCAGAAGTTAGGTCACCATATGACAAAGAGGAGGAACGAATGAGTGGGATTGCTACTGATTAGGGAAGGGCCTTTAAAGAATATAATGTGTGGGTAACTGAAGATGGTTGATTTTTTCATTAATGATTGACGATGCTTCATCTTCACCGGAGATTTATGGGCGTCTTAAAGAATATAATGTGTGGGTAAATGAAGATGGTTGATTTGTGAAGATTATTTGGAAAGACTTGTATTAGTCATTTAAACAATTGTAATCAAATGTTGCACATATGGGCATAAAGGGAAAGATTTGACAAAAAGATAGTTGTTTACCTTGTGACCTTTTGTATGTCATCTTAAAATTGACATAAAGTGACTGTTTTAGCCATATCTCCTTCTTTATAATGTAGTAAGATAAGATAAGATAAGATATAGATATAGATATAGATATAGATATAGATATAGATATAGATTATTATTATGTCAAAATATTTTAGATAACTATAGCGATTACTTAAGGTACAATTAGGGACACGAAATTTTGTTTGATTATGTGTTCGCGAAACACTCATTTTTCTAACCAATGCTCAATGAATGAGCATGAACGATGTGTCTTTTTTTTTTTTTTTCTTTTTTTTTTTTCTGCCGTAACGAAACTTAAAAATGTAGTGGAAGGACAGGTATGAGTATGACCGACCGGGTTAGGTCTTACCAAATATGGGCCATACTACATAAATTATGTTTGGGCCTAGGCCTGTTTTGAGTTTGGACTTTGCTTTGTACACACACATTAGTATAAGTAAAAATACTATAGACAAGTCCACGAGAACATATCAAATCGTCTATCTAGATGGATAAATTTTAATCCATATTTCTAAAAAGGAAAAGTTACTAAAAACTTCGTTGCCCAACAAAAAAGGTTTTTGAAAGTATAACAAGTTATTGATGCAAACCTAATATAATATGTAAAACTAGTTTTGTGCTAAAAATGTGACTAGTTGTGAATGGTTAAATGAAATTTTGTTAGAAGTTGAAGGAGCAGCTGTAATTACTGAGTATGGAGGGTTGATTCCGACTATTGTTGAGTACTAGGGAAAGGCCCGCGCGTTGCGGCGGGTGCCCCGGTTGGCATATTATGAAACGTGGTACTCATTTTTGTTACTACCAGATTCATGACAAAATTGAAAGACAAAAAAGGGACAAACATATTATTAAGTTTTTTATTATGATAGGTAGTAACTTTATTCCAAAAGTGATACGTTGATCATGTGATGGTGGCGATACTAAGTATGGTAAGCGTAATATGGAGACTAATTTAAGTAACTGGGCGAGACGAGCGTCTCGGTGTAAACTGCCCCCTGGTCTCCACAAAACCAGTCAGCACCCGCGCGTTGCCGCGGGTATGTTCCTCGAATTATCTTAATTGTCATATTAGTGCTGCGTGCTGGTGCTTTTGTTTGCCTGCACCGTTAAAAGTAAAGCAGTAAATAAAGTAGTCCGTTCAAATAAGCAAAATCCAAAATGCCCTCGAAAGATCTTAACTAAATGTTACAACACATGTGTTTATAAATTAATTTCAAAATGTATATATAATAGTTCAACAAACTACTAAATAGAATACAAACTGATAGAATGTAAACAGACTAAAACCAACAATATGTTATGAATAGAGCTTTTGATAAGCCACACCAAGTTGGATATTAATGCATCTATTTCCCTTTCTCTAATTCCAGACCCTCCCCCTTTTCTCCTCTAATAATCAGCTAGCCAATGTGGGCCGCTGACTACACCAGCGCAACAATGACAACCATAGCTGCTTCTTAAAAGAACAGGTGGAGGTGCAAGATAGACATGGTCAGGCGGCTTGAGAATTGGTCAAATGGGCATTTTATAATGAAACAAATCATTTTTAGTATAGATGAAAATGAGTCAGGTTGATTGAGTTGTGTTGACCACAAAATCATTTCCATCCAGTTTTTTTTTTTGTTTTTTTTTTTTTGTTTTTGTTTTTGTTTTTGATCACCAAATAATTTCAAAAACCTTAAACAAGAATTACAAGTGAGGCGCGGGTAGACGGGCAACAAGCTGCGCCGCAACCCCTTTTTGAATAGTAAAGCCTACTCTATTAAATATAAAGCTTGTGTCCTTGGCCGCAGGAGAGTTACTCTGCACCACCTTTTGCACTCGATCTAAAAACCGGATTGCTTCGGGAGCAAGGCCCCCAAATGTGTCAAAAGCGAAGGGCACAAAGACGTGTTGGTTTTCAAGGCAAGCCGCTTCATGTTTGTCAACTTTCTTAGATTCAGCTTTTAAGACTGCCTGCCCAGCCACAAACCCCGAATCCCGAAGTCCCACCAGAGGAGACACCCCTGTGAGATCAACGCACGCGTGTTTGCCCTGCGCCCACCCGAACACAAGGACATCCGCTGGTCTTAGGGTGGACCGCCCCTCAAGTGGATCCGTCAAAAAATTAACCGGGGCTTCTTTCCTAGCTGAAATCCCCGCTCTTCGTAAGACATCCCATAAGACGTCCCTAACCAGGTCATGTCTGTATTTAAATCCTGGCAGCTCCTTACAGTGAAGGGCATGCTCCCCAAATTTATCTAAACATGCCTTTTTGCAAACTGGACACGGCTCATCAACTGGGAACATGGGAATCATAAGTCTATATTTAAGGATAGCCCGATATTCAACAGCCGACATGTGTTGCCCAAGCCCATCGATGGGAAGGACAGTCAAGAAATCTTGGGCATGCGCTCCTTTAAGGCATTCAAAAACAGCTTTCTGGCGCGGGGACATGGCAAACTTTTCTCCCATGGTTTGAAGGGTTTTACCGGTAAAAGCACTCGCCAAAATCTTTTGAGGTTTTTTGGGGGCGGTGTCCTTATCCATAAACCCGCCCAAATCGAATTCCGGGAGAGAGCTGCGAATGTTGCCCAAGGCAAGCTCATAATCCAGGTCCATCCCCACCAACCCGCTATTCCTTAAGATGTGGTCTTGAAGGTCCCAGGACTGCACCCGAGAGGCCACAAAAGCATATGCAGACACGTCCTCCGCCGAACAAAGACCAAGCCCTCCCAACCGAATCGGCAAAGACGCCAACCGCCATTGGAAATCCCCAAAGAACGCCCCTCCACAAACCACAATATCTTCCGCCGCTTCACGAAGGCCTTTGTCAAAAATGGATACGGCCTCATTGGCCATGGCCGGTGGACATGTTCGAAGGCCAAACAACAGTTTGGCAACGCCCATACATGAACGAAGCAACAAAAGTTCACTTTGGGGGTCCCTCAACTTCTGCAGAGAGAGCATTAGTTATGTTGCCTTCTTAGCTCTTTTAACGACCAAAGAGCTAATATACCCCTCATCTCGACTAACGGCCCCTCCTAGGAGCTTAACACCTCCCTCTGGTCTCCCTATCTCGCTAGGAAATAAACCAGGCTTCTCTTTCGCTCCGTTGGTCGATGGCCAAAAAACTTCAGATTTCTTAATATTAAGTGTAAGACCCAAATTCGGTCCCTCAGCTCGGATGATATCAAAAGCCTTAGCCACTTCCTTGGCTTCTCCAATAATCGTACCATCATCCAGGTACCAAGCATGAAATGGGAGGGAACAACGCTCCTCCAGCCGATGAACCAATGGGTGCAGGACAAGCGCGAAAAGAAGCGGCCCTAATGGGTCCCCCTGCTGGACCCCGGTGAATGCCCCCATACAAGTATCACCCACATAAAGCCTAGCAGGTTGGGCATAAAGAAACTGAACCCAAGGGTAGATATATGTGCAGCGAACGCTCACCTCCCGCAGGAGAATCGTCCTCTCAACTAGGTTAAAGGCATTCGAAAAGTCGACCGTGAGCATGACCATGGATCCTTTATCGTGGAACGCATTCAGAAACCTGTTCGCGCTGTGAAGGATGGACTCAGCCCCATTGGGAACCCCAACCCCAAATTGATGATCACCCAAGTATGTCGCCATCTCCTTCCCAACTTTACGCATAGCGACTTTAGAGACTAACCTTCGCCAAATGCCCCCAACAGCAATAGGCCTAATCCCATTATCGGGCTTAAGCAACGGAGTCAGGGGAGCAGATGCAATAAACTCGGCAAGGACCTTAGGGCAAAGCCCCCCCCCCAACCAGATGTTAACCACGTCGGTGATAGCCAAGAGCAGATCAGAAGGCGGCGAGGACCCCTGCCCACAAAGTGCATCCAAGATATGTTGAGCTCTAAGGCCATCCCTCCCGCATGAAGTCCCTTTAGGAAAGGATTTAATATTCCGTAACACACAATCCGCATCGACCTGAAGGGCACCCTCAGAGGGTAAGACATTAGGCAATGCTGGGGGGTCGGTGACGGGGTGTTTATCAATCAGGGCCTTCAAGGTGGAATCCCCAAATGGGGCAACCCCGGAGGAACATAGAACCTTAACGGCGGCTGTGAAATGGCCATCAGCGACCTTCCGCAGACATTGCTTGACATTGCCCCCGTTATCAGAGGCAGGCTGGGTGTTGGGCCTCATAACTAACCCTTCTGTAGATTGCGTTAGGAGCGGGATGGCAAGCTCCTCAAACCCCTTCCCGTCTTTCCAAATAGCTAAAGCCCTCATAATACTGTTGCACTGTAGTGATTTGCGGTTCCCAGATCGCCGCTCTTGCCTAGAGGATGGTCGTATCACATGCAGAGTGCAACGAGGCAATAACAACAGCTTAACCCAAGACTCAACAGACCCAGGGGCAGCCACAACTCTGCGCAAGGTCCCAGTTAATGCCTGGGCAAACGCCATTCGACAAGAAGATGGAATGCTTTTGACAGTCGCTAACGGCAAAGCGAAAAGTTGTTCCAAAAGGCCAATATCAACAGCCAACCTCTCACCGAGCATAGGATTATGAACATTTTGTGTTACCGGTGAGCAGGGCTTGGTGATACCCAAAATGAAATCATCGATATTGTTGGAAGTATGAGAGAAGTTCGTGACTCCGTCTTCGTGGTGACACCCCCTGCTGAGAGCATGCAGGGACATGCACCGTGCACACAACCACTGATCAATACTCCGCAAGGCTTCCCCGACCTCTCCAAACAGGCTTGGGTCCCTAGAAATTGCATCCCGCAACCCGTCCCTACCGTCATCCCACCCTAAATGGTCGCGTTTAAGGTGAGCAAGCAACCGGGAGCTGCTTGATATACCGAATTTGCAAGAGTGAAAAAATTTAAAGGGACACGGGTGTGTTGCATCAACAATGCGAGGTGTGGCCACCAAATTAGAACGCCGACGCTGCCTACGAGAGGAAGGCATGGGATTGGCTGCGAGGGGCTACATGGAACGTGAAATACGAACTAATGGGGCAGTAACCATTATTATTATTATAAACTCTATTAGAATTATTATTATTATTACTTTATGGAAGATAGATAGTGGGAAACAATGGAGCCAATAAATTAGGATACTTAATTATCCACAACATTTTGCAATTTTATCCCCACATTAACAACGGTATAACCAAGTAACAGATTAAAATGAAAATCAAGTGGGATCATAAAAGGAAACAAAGGTCAACATAGGGCCAAAGAAAACTATACTATAATGATATTATTATTATTCGACCGATAGAAAACAAACGGAGAGAAACAAAAAAACCAAAGGAGGGCCAAAATAAAAAAAGGTCGAATGAGATTTGAAAAAAGGTCGAATGAGATTGGAAGGGTCGAATGAAACTAGAATTGAGAACGGAAGGTCGAAAGAGATAAGACGGGACAAATGAAATTTAAATGAGATTTGAAAATTAAAATAAAAAGTAAAAGAATTCAGAGAATTTGTAATAACGAAGAGATAGAGGGAGTGTAGGGACCTGCACTTGGTTACTGAGTGCAGAAAGAGGGATTGGGGGATAAAGAGAGGTTATATGAAATTAATTGTATGAATTGGGGGCTTAGAGTAGTGTAATTAAAGATGAGGAAATGAGATTAGGGTTTTGGATTAGGGAAGAAGAAGACGTAAGCAAGGATTATGAATAGGGGAGTGTGTGTGACTTTGGAATGACGAGAAACGCATTATTTATGACTACATACCCGCATCTTTAGATCCAGTGGGCATAAACGTCTGTTGACAAGGCTACAAATGAATCAAACTTTGTTGTTGTGGCGCAGATGTGACATTGTTGGGACCTGCTGACAACGCTCCACCCAACCCACCTTGTGGCGACACTGTCGAACTTTGAGAATTGAACTGCAAATAATATTCAAGTTTATCTTAATCAAACTAAACTTTGCTAATCAACATATGTTCATAAAAGAATCATATTTAAACAAAGTTTGCAATGATCTAAATACATGAAGACCCACCTGTTGCAAAAGAGGGCTTTGCTGCCCGTTTTGTCTAGAAGAAGCATTTTTAAACCAAATTGATTTCAGCATCCAATAGGCATGAATGTTATAGCACACATCAATTTAACTACTTTCCATCTCTATATTCCTTGAATCCTTCCACAACAAATACACACACACACAAAACCTACCTAACTCAAATTCTGAAGAACAATAACATGACACTTTAAAGAGAAAACTATGAAATCTAAACTGAGGGTAGTTGTTTTTTTAGTGAAGTGATTTAGGAGGTTGTATGCATTAGAAGTATATTGCTGCCACCTTCTAACATGTTTCTGTTTGGCGCGCTTATTAATGGTTGATTTGAGTTGTGTTTCATTCCAAACAGTTTAAACAGGTTGACACACATCTAAAGTCTACTTTCAGTTTCTACAACCTTGGATTAGTATTAATTTTCTTTTTTTTCAAAATTTTAGAATTTATGGAAAGAAAAGGTTAGCTGCTCAAGTGCTCAACCAAGCCTGACATGTTTAGACAGTATTTAAAAAATGGCAAACTTTAACCCGAGTTTGTTTTGACCCGTTATCTAACCTATCCATCTTTTCGTCTAAGATTTGAAAATAATAACAATAAAAAAACATGTCAGGCTTACAGTCCAGTAAGTGAAGGCTAAGATAACCATCTCCAAATAATTTTGGGCTAACCTGAAAAATTATGAATGTGCATTAGATATATTCAAATATAATAATATTTTTATTAATTTTAACCTTTAAAAGATTAAATGCTACTTGACAACCGGCTTATGTGGTTTTAAAATCATTGACAAATGAACCAGCTACGACCCATAACTGTGAGTCCGTGACAAACTTAACTCATATTGTTTCGTAGCTGCAGGATCATATATTCATGTGGTTGCAGGGCAATGGGTTTGGATCGTATCTTATGATACAAAACCAACACCTCAGTCCATTTGTCTGGTCGCTAGAAAAGTATAAGAACATAAAATGTAGCAAAGATACCAAATGAATGATAAAAACATAAAATGACAAGCAATAATCAATTTTAGCTGGATACCCGGTTTGATTCATAGTACAGATGGAAACGACCAGGGTAATTAGTTGCAAGCCTGTGGATTTCTTCCTGAAATATATCAATGAATCAGTTATGTTAATATATAATAATCTCATCTTCAATATTAAGCAACTCAATATAGACCGATCATGCAATAATGCAATAATAATACAAATGTCAAACATGCCATGACCACCAGTTCCCATGGTTTTAACCATGAAGCACCACGAATTGTGATTATACTATTTGTATTACATGGTACGCTCCACCTTAATCTCAGTTCTGCAACACAGTCTAAAACCAACAAAATTGACTGTTATCAGTGTAATAAGTAGTACACGTACTACATAAGTATATGGTACAAACATGTTTGAATGACTTACAATAATAAGAAGCCATTATTAACAAATCAAATCAGCTCTCGAGTAGACCAGAAACATTGGTTCGGGTCGGTAAAGAATGAATCAGATCAGCGACACACTTGATGTCCAATATGGTACCTGCAAAACACATGAATTAGTTTACCAAACAAAGAGAAAATTAGAGGTGATAAATCATAAAACTAAAAACCAATTTTAATTTATATCTATCATTCTCAGCAACCAGACGTCACAAGCGAATTGAAGCAAAGCCCATGAGAACAATGACAAAGCTCACATGAATACAACACCAAAAATCAACAAACCATGAAATTGAGTACCTGTTAATCTGTTATGTTAATACTAAGACAGGAGCAAGTAGAACGAGTTTTTCCCCATCTATAGGATCTCCAGAGTTGCCATTCAGCTGCTCACATGTAATGAAAGTGCACCTAGACTATGATCAACCCTCTCTGTACTAACCTGGCAACTTGCTGTCAACATTGAACACAACCAAATTCATGGTGTACCTGCATTAATAATAATAATAATAATAATAATAATAATAATAATAATAATAATAATAATAATAATAATAATAAGTTTTTATGCCATTTGTGTTGAAGACGGAAGTTGTAAATTCAAAGGGTTATTGTCAAGGGAGCTTACTGCAATAACAGGGTCTGTAATGCTAACTTCAGAGAAGAATAGAGAAATCCAGTGAGCAAGCAATGTAAAGTTGGTGTGCTACCATTATATCTGATTGGGTTCACATCCAAAGAGGAAACCCTTCTCATCATCTTCTTCTTCTTCTTCTTCTTCTTCTTCGTCGTCATGTTCATGATGTTGTCATCATCATAATCGGCGTGATGGCTTCTGTTATAAAAGATGTTGAGAGTCTTTGATTGATATATTGGGTTTAGGGTTTTGAAATAATTGCTTTCAGTTATGTGAAGAAACGCCCGACGATTCAATTATACTGGGAGAGAAAAGGGCAGGTAACTTCTTTGCCGGATTCAATAGGTTAATCAAGTCAACAGTGGGTTTAGAAAAGAATAGCAGTGAATACATCAATTGTATGCATCAGAGATTTATATCATTGGCATCCAATGTAGTACACAAGGGCATAAAAGGAAGAAAAATGGTAAAAAAATAGTGATTTATACTTGTGACTTTTGGATTGCCATCTTAAAATGATGGTGAAATGACCATTTTAGTCATCTCTCCTCCTTAATAAGGTAACATAGATATAAAGTAGTATCAACTTGCAGGGTCGGCCATGAGGATTCAGGTGTTCTAGTTGAGGCTGAAATAAATGTGTCCCTTAGGCTTATAAGTTATAAGTTTTAAATGGGCATGGGCCCAAGTATGAGTTTTTAAGTTTTGAATGAGTTCTATATTAAAACTAGCGGATTATACACCATTTCGCGGCGGGCAGCGGACAACATAGATTGATTTATATAGCTTCATAAGTTACAAACATACAGTAAAAAATATAGTAACATAATTTATAATGTTTCCGGTCAAGAGGGTGGAAAAATGAAAGCCATATAAAAGAAAAAGCAGTATGGCAGGAATAGGTTGGAATCGAACCAGCCTCTAATTAGTTATTAAAGATTGTGTGATCACGAACCTTCCCTGCAACAATCTTAGTGTCACCTTTCTTAGCCAAAATTGTCTTTCACAAGTAGGCTAAGCATAGATATATTGACTCACACTTTGTTCTTGAACATGTTTTATCCGATCGGTTATACACAAAGTCTATTCCTATGAAGCTTCAATTAGCGAACATCTCTACTAAAAACAACTTTCAGAAATAAAAGTAACATTAAGAAAATTTTTGGCATATTCATGTCGATAAACGGTATGCCGTGCATAGATGAGTGATTCACACAAAACACTAAAATATCTTATTTTCACTATAGTTTTATTTTTATAAGTGATGTAGAAAATTACATTATATCCTTGGATTTGTTTTATTTTCCAGAAAAAAAAAATGGGCCAATAAAAAAACCAAATGGGTCACTTTCTTAATAAAGGTGACCAATTAAAAGTATATATCTCTAACCATCCGTCCAAACCCAATATGTTTGTTCTCAACTACTACCACCCATTTTCTTTTTAACCAAAAGAAATGGATGTCGACATCATATTTATTTTAGCATGTAATGTAAATAAATATATGTTGGTATATATATTTCAACTTTGGTGTTATTATTTGTATACCTCTGTCATGTTCTATTTAAGTAGAAAATACATGCTTGTCATGAACCTATATATCGAGTCTAGTAAAAAATTATAAACGTGCTTCGTGGATTAATATGATTTTAAAAACTCTATTTTTTATTAAATTTTATAAAAACAATAATTCTTAGAGAATTTACCCTTTTATTTTTATTTTTTTATACTTCATAAATCTGTATATCTGTTTATTGTTTATTAGATCAGTCGTATTCATAGAAAAGTGGTTTCAATTTCCGTTCTTGGCATTATTGCAGTTTGCGTCATTTATATTCTATTCTAGCCTTTCATTTTTAGAAGTTATTATACGAACAATAACCCAAACATATGTGATATTTAATGTGTGCAAGTGTCACTTGAACAATGGGTTGACAACTTAGTTTTAAAATCTCTAAAGTCGTATTTTCTATATATATTTTTTAAATGAAACTTCATAGAGATAATTTTTGTCAACTACCGACTGAATGGAAGAGGAGTCTCTCTGAAACCGAACATAACCGTCACCATTCCACCAACCTGGAACGCTCCGGGGGGCATCATAGGAAGTTCTCAATAATTCTTGTCTCTTGCGAGACTCGAACCTCGTATCTCTCCATGACCTCCAGACTAACTTCATTGGTGTAATCAACTCCATATACAATTAGGGCTGTACACGAGCCGAGTCAGGCTAAGCTCGAGCTCGGGCTCGAATTTAAACGAGCCAGCTCGGCTCGATTCGTTTTTCTCGTCGAGCTCAAAAGCCGAGCTCGAGCTCGGCTCGTAAATGTTCGAGCCGAGCTCAAGCCAACTCGTTATTTTTTATTATTTTTTACAAAAAATTATAAAAAAAACAAAAACAACTACAAATATGCATTTATATTTTTTTAATTTTCTAATATTTTAAAGAATGAAAAACATACTAAAAGTATTATATGTATAATTTGTGTTTTTTCTATTAATTTTCATATTTTATTGATTAATTAAACTTAAAATGTTAACGTCTCAACCCTCTCTCACATATTTTTTTAATTTAAACATTTAAAAATAAAACTAATACATATAAATAAAATAATTCGAGAAGCTCCCCCTTTTCGAGCAAGCCATGAGTTGCGAGCTTTTTGTACACCCCTATATGCAATTTAAGCGCCCCCCCCCCCCCCCCCCCCCCCCCTCTTTTACACTTCATCAACCTGTATTTTTTGTATATTAGATCAATCGTATTCTTTTGAAAAGTGGTTTCAATTTCCCTTCTTGGCATTATTGCAATTTATGTCATTTTATATCTTTCTTTTTTTTTTTCTAGCCTTTCATTTTTTTAATATTATACAAACAATAACCCTAAACAAACACATTAACAGCTTAGTATTGAAATCTTTAAAGTCGTATTTTATACAAATTAAAAAAAAAAATACTTCATAGAAAATTTAACCTTTTTAATTTCTTTTTTTTCTTTTTTTTTATACTTCATCAACATGTGTTTCTGTTTATTAGATCAATCGTATTCATGAAAAAGTGATTTCTATTTCTGTTCTTGGCATTATTGAAGTTTACGTCATTTTATGTTCTATTCTAGCCTTCCATTCTTTAATATCATACGAACAATAATCCTAACAAAGATATGTGATAGAGTGTGCAAGTCTTTTCTTGAACAACGCTTAAAAATTTACTTTTCACACTATGGTCTTGTTTTCTATAGGTTAATAACAAACTAAAATATATGGAATTTACAAAGAATTTATCCTTTTTATCGTTTTTTTGTCTACTTCATCAACTTGTGTCTATATATTAAATCAATCATATTCATTTAAAAGTGGTTCTTAGTGACGTTCTTGTCTTCATTGCAACTTGATTAAGTTGTTTTATATTTTATTATAGTCTTATATTTTTAGCGATTATATCAACAAGAACTCTAACAAAATACATGATAACGAATGCGCGCATGTCACGTGTTGAACAACGCTTAATGTTACAATCGCTTACAGTTAAAATTAATTAATAGACATGTATAAAACAACGAGAATAAGTTTCACTAAAATGAAAATTATTTAGTTACTTTTCTTGTGACACAATTTTGTGACACAACTAGCTAAATTAATCTAGTCCGTTTTTAAAGTTTTAAACCTTTATTTGCTAGAAATGAATGGATTACATTCATATTTTTTTAATAGAACACAAAATATCAATTATACAAGAGAGAGAAAGACCTAATTATTGATGGTGACCTTTTGATTCGTCTCGATCAACCATTTTATTTTTTACTTGAAATGGCCTTAAGATATTATTTTTTATTTCATAAAAAAACAAAACTCAAAAACAAATCACATAAATCTATCTCAGGATTGGATGTTGCTTAACCATGGGGTTATAATTTGAGTCAAAAATCGAAATATATTTTTTTTTATATATTCGGATCTAAATAATGCGAAATAAACAAAAAAAAATCATTTTAATATTTGTGCTACCCATCGAACCCGGTTTGGCTCCAAACCGCATCGCGAACCCGGCTCATGTCTCGCCCCTTAAGGGTCCGACCCACGCCCTCGAAAACTGACTTGGCGGCCGATCTATGGCTACGCGCTAAGTACTCATGTGGTGGGACCATCTCCGAGTCATGATCATCAGTCCCATCATCCGAGTCATGCATTGACTCAACCGAGTCAACTCGATATATTTTTGACCAATCTGGCACGTTCACCGGTGCAGAACTGGCAACATGGCATTCACGTGGAGACGCCATGTTGTCACTTCTGTTACAAAACTGGTGAACAATCCTTTGTTTCCCAGACTTCCCAGTCTGATCATCAAACACCACTGACAATCCGCCCCCACGCCTACGACTCCTCATACCCCCACCGCCCTTAGAGGGGCGTGAGGTCCACTCGCTAGTGATAACATGTTGATTGCCTTCAAAAGTTGTACCATTGACCACGTCATCAACCATAGACCATACATCGTCTTCTCTTAATTCTACACCTTTGTCCACTGCGTCATGATTATTAACGTTGTACCCGAAGAACCGCTCGCTTCGGCTTATTGTAAGTGTCCGCGCATTAGCCATTGATCATAACACAACACGTTATCAGCACGAACCGGTTAGGAGAGTCTTGAGTTTTAAGTAAAGTGTAATGAAAGTATGAAAGCGTGTGATGATCATATAGAGTAGTATTTATAAGGAGTGAATGGGGAAACAAAGCCCAAATAAGATTGCATGTGAATTTGGAGTGAATTTGGAATGAATTTGATATAAATAATGGTGAATGGGGACCGTTGTTGAGGACAAGTACATTATGGCAAGACTAGAAGACGAGGATTGTGAAAATAATAAAGGGTTTGACAAGGACACAACGGTAATTTAATCTATACCACTCTCAGTTGGACACGAGTGACAGACACATTCAGGCTGAAGTCATGAGATCAATGACATTTTTTTCTACCCCGAATTTTATTATATCAGGGGTTTGTATTTAGTAGAATAGGCTTTGCGATTCAAAAAGGGATAGCGGCGTAGCTTATTGCTCGCTTACCCGATGTAACTTGGTTATTTGGAATTAATATAAGTTTAAAAAAAACATAAAAACCTAACTTTTTAAACAAACCACAAGAAGATGCGAGCGAAACGATGAGTGGACTAGTTAGTTTTTTTAGAAAAGAATGGGTTTGTTGTTGCTATATTGCTCTTTCGGTTTAGGTGTAGTGGGCTTTAGGTTATGGATTAGATAAATGGTTGTAGGTTATTTGGCTTAGAGAGTTATAGTTTAGACAAAAAAATTTAACGAAAAAAAATCAGGGTGGACCGGACTCAAAAAAATCTAGAAGGCTATACTCAGTACATATAATTTTTTTTCTAAATATTTTTTGTATAACATATACTTCTGGGCGAAAAAGCTGAGGGGCCGAGGCACATATGGCCTAGCCCTTATTATCCTTCACCCATGCGTCCACAAGAAAGTGATCACTCCGAAAACCTTGTTCGTTAGACTATGTGTTATAGGCTTCCAAAGGGGTGTTATCAACAGACCATGTGTTATCAGCAAATGCATAGGTCCAAATATCGTTAAATGGGGGCGCCAATCAAGGTGTGGGGGCTTGGATCAACTCTCGGGCGTGGGGGCCTTTTAATGCTCTTTTATTATTCTTTGAAATTAAATAATATACTAACCAGCTCAACTTAATACCATACTCCAAATAAACTTTACAACACACTTTGGTTGCCGAGGTGGTGGCAACGGTATTGCTTATTGGCAACGGTAGTTGAATGTAGGTAACCGATGAGTGCCCCGTCCCCTAAGAAAAAAGGGAGATTGTTGGTCTAAATCTTTGTATAGATTTGAAGATGAAAGATTGTTTAATTAGATTACATAGACATGTTGTATATGGTAGCCATTTGTGATTTGTCGACCCAAGTATATCCTTAGTGAACTGACAATGTAATTGTATATTGATCAACTTGTCAATCATATATTGATCAACTTCACGGATGTCACTAGTAAAGCTATGAGTCATTTCCACCTCATTATGTTAGTAAAAAAACTTATAAGATCAACTGAAGAACCTTTGATGTCAACAAATTTGTGTAATTTTCACTTTCGCTAATATTCCAAATCCAAGTCACGACTCACTTGATTTCTTAGCAACAAATCTTTAGTGTGTAATTATAGTTGCTAGAGTTTTGGAGAAACACTCAAAAAGCATTAATCTATTTTATAGAGATTGTGGGGAAGACATACATGTTGTAACCTTTCAAAAGAGTATAAAAAGGTATATAATCATAAATCAAGCCTTAGGGTTTGCTTTTTTAGGGGGTGTTTGTTTTTTTGTTTTTTTTTTTTGTAAATATATACTTCATTCAAAAAGCCGCGAAAGTCCTCAAAGCAAGGACTCCCGGGCAAAAAACCGGTTACATCATGTCCAACGGATTATTACACCATAAACTCCAATCAACATTTTTAGGTCTTTTTCTATTCCGGTACCAAAAAAACGAAGTAGCCTTGATGTTCTCTATAAGCTCAACCGGTCTTCTCCTTTTGTCGTTGAAAATTCTATTGTTACGTTCGAGCCACATCAACCAAAACGACGTGTAACATATCCCTTTAAGAATGCCAATCTTCCGCTTCGATAACCTTTGACTCTCTACATACCGAATAACATCTTGTACGTCGAAAGCGAAAAAAGGCGATAACCTGCACCACGTCGAAATCCTGCTCCAAATCTCTACTGAAAACGTGCAGCCAGTAAATAAATGAAGCGCCGATTCATTGTCCGCTTGACAGAAAACGCAATGTAAACACTGCAGATGCAATCCCCTTTTAGATAGCTCTATCCGAGTAGGAAGACGATCCCTAATAGCTCTCCAAACCATAAGCTTGCATTTGAGCGGAGTCCAAGATTTCCAATCAACGCAGGGCCCTGGAACCGACTGAAACTCCTTGTAAAGAAGCTGTTTTGCAGCGCGAACCGAAAACACACCATGTTTATCCGCTTTCCATGACCATTCATCCTTACCTCCGCTAAGTTGGAACCCAAACATATCCTGAATAAGGAGAAACAGTTCCGATATGTCGTCGTTCACCTCTGGGTTTCTCCTCCAGTTCTAGTTAACCGTCATCACACCATTAACCATCTTTAACCGATCAGAAACATAAGCCCATTTGCTGCGCTCATTTCTGAATAAATTCGGATATATCAACCTTAGAGGCGTATCCTTCAGCCACGTATCATTCCAGAAAGACACCGTTTCGCCGTTTCCAATCCTGCAAGAAAAATAACTATGAAGCGAATTTCCGTTAGACAATCTTTTTTCTCCAATCTTCACTATAGATTTCCACACCCCTCTAGCCGAAGATAAACACGGAAGATGTGTCCAAGACCTGGCTGAACCGTGGCAGCCTATAATTATCCGTCTCCATAATTTACCGTCGTCCTTTTTAAACCGCCAAGTCCACTTTAGAAGTAACGCCTCATTAACCGCTTGAATTTTCGACACCCCGAGACCACCTTCCTTTTTAGAAGAAGTGATCACATCCCAAGCAATCCATGGGATTTTTTTCTCCGCTTTAGGACCCGACCAAAGAAAGTGTCGCATAATAGACTCAATGTTATCAATCACCGTCTTTGGAGCTTTATATAAGGAGAGATAATAAATGGGCAAACTCTCAAGCACCGATTTGATAAGAATAAGACGGCCCCCCAATGACAAACATCTCGCTTTCCACATAGAAAGCCTATTTTTAATAACCTCGATCACCGGGTCCCAATTACTAACCCGAGTCATATTGGCTCCGACTTTAATGCCAAGATATACAAAAGGAAAAACACCTTTCCGACATCCCAAGACTTCCATCATATCATCCACCTCTTTGTCATTAGTACCAACTCCAAAAAGATTAGATTTTGCAATATTAATACGAAGGCCCGAGACAATATGAAAAATACGAAGGATTCTAGCCGTGTGTTGGAGATTTTCTCTAGACCATTCTCCCATAATCAGAGCATCGTCGGCATAGAAAAGATGAGTGACGTCCTCTTCGCCGTCCGCAAACCGAATACCCTTAAAGTCGTCATTAACCCTAGCCTTCTTGATAATACAAGAAAGAGCTTCCATTACCACCAAGAAAAGAAAAGGGGAGATAGGATCACCTTGACGTAACCCCTTTTGGCATCGCTTATGTCTGTGTCGTGCAGACGCGGGCAGACATTTGAAACGCGCAGAGTGTTTGTTTTTTAGAAGACATATTACTTAAAAAGCTCTTCCCTTCCTCTTCCTCTTCCTCTTCCTCAAGCAGGCATAAACCCAAGTTTTAGAAGACATATTACTTAGTGTGTTTTGTCCATTGTTTCAACTATTTGTTTGTCACCAAACACATGTTAGTTGGTCTTGATAAGTCAATGAACAGAATTGAATTCTGCAAACTCTAAGAGAGTTAGAGATAGAACCCTCAACAATGTGGATAGCTTTAGTGTCTATCTCAAGGAGTGGGGTAGGGGAAACATAGGGAAGTCGAAACTCGAACGAAGGAAAGACAAAACATATGGGGGTATACAATTATTCATCAAATCACTCGATGTATCAAAACCAAGCTTCATTTCTAGCGCCCACTAGTCATTCGACAAGCCACGCCACCATAGAGGCGAGATTGGCCTCCAAGTCCACCACTATTCTCGGCTTTGACATGGAGCGAATAATATGGTATGAGCAAAAGTTCGAAAGGGAGTCATGTTGTTGGTGGTATGTCGTAAATATTCAAAGATCAAGATATAAAAACAATTACACAAAATGTTAAGTTTAGTATAATTTGAATACGTTTATTGTTATCTTGTCATCACTAAACAACTAGTTACAATTAACCGATACATACGTGCAAGAATAAATTCTTAGAATTCCTTACATCAAAAGCTTTTTATTTTTTTATTTTTTTTTATGAAGTGGTTGTCTACATTTGTGTTTTTCAAAAGTTAAGTATCAATCGTACTTTTGGATATAATCTAACAAAGTTGCAAAGACCGGTCTATAGACGTCCTTCACTAAAGGTATTATTCTTTCAAATATAACTAGTCAATTCTAAGTCCTCCAAGAGTACAAAATTTCTCGTATCACTCATTTGAAAATTTAATAATTTATCAATATCTATACCTATAATAAACCAAAGCCATTTTAATGACATGGCATTCAAAGAGGGTATTCTCTTTATTAAGTGTGTCATGTGTCATCCCATGTGGCAAGACCTTTATTTTAGGAAAATAATAATTTAAAATTTAAAAACAAAATTAGATTTTTATCTTTAATGTTTCATCCCATAACTTTTAAACGTTAATATCTTTTATACACGAGATTTTTTAAAGAAAAAAATTACACCAAATTAACGAGCGTTTTATTATCTTTCCAACGAGTACCATAGTGCTATATAAAATTGGAGAAAAAAATGACTATTTTTTGTAACCCGACAGGTATTATGTCAGGTTTGGAATTAGTTTAAAAAAATGTGGGTTTGGGTCGGGCATGGGATTAGGTGATACCCGACCCAATTACCCCTTTTTATATTAGAATATGATAACTTATGGCAGAGATTTGTTTAAAATAATAATAATAATAATAATAATAACAATAATAATAATAATAATAATAATAATATTCATTAAGCATATATTGGCAAGTCATTAATTATGTTGTCATATTAGATTTTTTATTATGTCATATTAGATATTTCAACCCGGGACGTTCTCCAACATGTAATATATTTCTATGTTTTCTTTTTCTACCATATTCTGAAATAGCTCAAATCTTATTGTATGTAGTTAAAAACCTTTGATTGAATGTATTGGTGCTAAACAATCTATGTCCCCTTGAAGTGCTTGGGATCTTAATATTCTGTTTTAGGTGTTGATGTTGTAAGGTGAAATGGATCTTTTAGTATTTTTTTTAAAGTATCTAATGTAAGTTGATACATAGATGTCATTTTTATAGTTTAGATACTTCTAATTTTATTCACTTTACTTAGATTTCTCAACCCGGGACGCTCCTGGGGTATAAGCTAGTTTAATAATCATTGTAAAATATTGGTAAACCTACTGCCCTTTACAGCGCAGTTCGTATATATACAAATATACACACACATAGTTATACTTAGAAATAATAATAACCCCGGTCTTTGCATGACAATGATATTTTCTTCTTCATGTTTTTACGTGACTAAAATGTATATTAATGTCAAGTGTCAAAAGACTTAATATATTATCTGATATGTATTTTAATAATTCTTTTTTACTAAGTTAAGTATACTAATAAGGTTTTAACATGTCTAGTTTGATTGTAAGAAAAGATAACATAAAATTACCACTATTAAGACGAAGTTCGGGACCTTAATTTCTAAGGATTCACTTAATTGAATTTTCAGGTTTCAGCAATTAGTGCAAGAAATCCGATATACTTTAAAAGGATTTATTCCACTAATACTATGTGGCTTTTAGAAAGCGTATAAAAAATGTGTGTTATTCTTCTATGTCATCATGATTCTAAGTAAAAATTGCATTTCTTTTTACGAAAATGACTCCGATTTTAAATCCGCCAATTAAACATGTTTATTCAACCTTGGCTAGTTGATGGTCGATCGGCAGGGCCGGCTCTTAAGGGGTGCAGAGAGGACTCCCGGCCCGGGTCTAATTTCTCAGGGGCACATTGATCTTCCGGCAATTCAAGTTTTCTTAACAGTGATGTCTTTAATTCGATGGACTTTTTTACGTTTGAGCCCTAAAATTGTTAATCAATTATTAAACAAAGTGGAGGTAGTTTATATAAAACAGAAAGTAAAGAAATGTTGAGAGATGTTAAGAATTAAAGAAGACAATGAAATGGTTTGAGAAACGAATTTTTACCAATTGGTTTTGACTTCCTTTTTAACTTTTATTTTTGTTATGAAACAATTTTTTTTAATTGCCAAACTTTCACTCTTTGTATCCCAACATCTCCCAAGAGGGTTTGTTCTCTCTACCGTTAGACTACAACCTAACTGGAAATAAAATTTGATCCATTAATTTGATATTACTTTAATTGTAGATTAAAAAAATACTTTATATTATTTATTTCGTTAAGGCCTAAAGCTAAGACTAAGGGGCACAATTTTTACAGCTCGACCTAGACACCTAAATTTTTCAGGGCCGACCCTGTCGATGAAGATATTGACGAATGGAGATTGTGTCGTCTTAATGTTATTTGTCATAGTTCTAAAGCTATTTTTAATGATTCACGCATGTGGTTGTTGACACGCAGTGTTTAGTATTTTTATATTTTAAATGTTCTATTTGGTAAATAGAACACATACCTCAATATTTTTTATCAACAGAATTACCAACAAATAAATTTGACTCTAAAAGTTGAAATATATTTTATTATAAAAACTATACATGTATATATGTTACACCAAAAAATGTAAATATACAACGAACTTATTTAATTGTTTTTCTACATAGTTAATATCATACGATGATATAAAAATGCCACATATTAGAGAATTTGACAGGGAATCTTTGAAAAAAATAACAAATTTAAAAGCAAATTTGATGGATGGCGTATGAGTGGCCAAAATTGAGGAATCGGGGCCCACAAATAAGACGTAGTAATGGTTGAGACTTGAGCGTAGAGGACATCATTTCACGGCCTAACTTCCTTATTCTATCATACTATCATGATTCATGGCTAATTAAGGTGTTTGTTGTCTTGTTGATATGTATGTCTTTGAATTACAATCAAGCATGTATTTTATGTATCATGTGTGTTATACATATACATGTTAAGTGTCGTTTAATGCATAGCAATTTTAAGTATTGAACCTTAAAACCGCATAAATACATATGCCTACCGCTTAAGTAAGCACCTCTTTTCGCTTTATCATAATATTAATTATAATTAGGGGTGTAAATGACACGTAGCGGCTCGGGATCGGCTCGGTAAAAAGCTCGAATGAGCCGAGCCTTAACGAGCCCGAGCCCGAGCCCGAGCCTGAATTATGGCTCGTTTAGTTATCGAGCCCGAGCTCGAGCCCTAGATACAAAGCTCGATTGGGCTCGCGAGCCTAATCGAGCCTTAACGAGCTAGAGCCCGAACCCGAGCCCGAGCCTAAGTTACAGCCGAGCCTAAGTTATAGCCTTAACGATTGGGCTCGCGAGCCTAAGTTATAGCCGAGCTTTTGCGAGCTCGAGCCGAGCTTTTGAGCTCGTTTGAGATTCTCAAATCACCTCGAGCCGAGCCGAGCCGAGCTCGAGCTTTGGATTTTGCTAGCGAGCCGAACTCGAGCTCAAGATTGTAGGCTCGAACCGAGCCGAGCTCGAGCTCGAGCTTCACAAAACCTTAACGAGCCCGAGCCGAGCCCAGTCAGGCTCGGGCTCGGCTCGGCTCATTTACACCCCTAATTATAATGCATAGCAATTTTAAGTATTGAACCTTAAAATCGCATAAATACATATGCGTACTGCCTTAAATAAGCATCTCTTTTCGCTTTATATATCATAATATTAAGCACTACGTACACTTAGTTATAAGGAGGTCCCAGTTGTTAACCTAATTATTAATGTATTGAACGCGACATATACAACATTAAGATTCTCTTTTAATATACAATTATCTATTTGATTTTAAGTTTATAAAATATTGTTACTTAAAAAAAATATAGCATTGTTTATTTGACAAAAAAACACTGAGTCCAACCAATATATAAAGTCAGTTGTAAATGGGTCGAGTCTAGCTAGCCCAACTTCTTTAGTTTTAAAAAAAAGTTATTCTACACAAATTTAAGTTACTTTTTGAGAAAAGTTGATGTTAGAAAGAAAACACATAAGAGAGAGGTAGTGGTGTGTATGTTATTGTACTAGCATGAATCCGTGCGTTGCGGCGGGGCTACACGATGTTTGGCTGTATATAATTGACATGTATGTAATTGATATGTTTAGTTACATATTCTTCAACCATCCACGGGCTATTCTTGACATGTGATTTATCACAACACGGAGGTCGTCTTCCCATCGATTAATTGTAAAATTACAAACACAAAACACATAGTAGATGGGATGGGAATGGTGGTGGTGATGCAAGTTTCAGAAGCATTCATATGATGAGGGGGTGTGAGGGGCATTTAACAATGCTCAGGCAACAAAAACATGTGGAATTAGCTTCCTTCTGTGCATATTGCATGCATGATCAGCTCATGCATTACTTTATGTATGCACCATATATCAAATGCAAAAACAAAACAATAATGTCTAAAATAATATTGTTACGTGGTAAGTTTTTTTTACTAATGATGTTAGACTAATCATTGACTACAGGATGTGTTCGACTTACAACATTTCATAAATTGATGACCAAACCATGAAAATTGAATAACGGTAGATTCCAATACATATGCATCTAATTGTGCTCTAGCAGTTGACCTAAATAAAATGAGTTAAAATCATGCTCATTTAGACCTAAACTTCAGAATGTCAAGGAAAAGTAACAGTTCATGGTAAGTTTCAGAGCTAAAAATGCACAACAATGTAAACAATAAAAGGACTTGGAAGATATTATGGCGCATTTCGATGAAATTGGACTGCAGCTAGCACTACAATGACAAACCAACATCAATCAAATCTTGATTCATTCAATCAAAGACTCTTGTATAAACCCACGAATTAAAATCTAATTAGAAATTAATGTTCTACATTTAGCTTTAGGACTTATTTTATTGGCAAATCATATTGATAATCATATGAGATATATTTATATAGAGATATATATACACATACATATAGATTATTATTATTATAGATTTTTCAGCAAAGTGGTAGCACAAATTTTAAAGAAAATACAAAATTGATCGACTTATAGTAGTATGTAATATTTGTGTAATTTCGTAAAAATGCTTCTTCATATCATCTTATATTATGAATTCTCTAAAATCTTCTATTCCATGATGTTAAACTTTTCAAATGCTTCAATGGTTTTAATACCATTATTAATTATTTTTAATATGTTAAACAAATTGATTTAATAGTTGTATTAAATTTGTCTTGATCATTAAATGAAATTACATTTTTACCCATTTAAATAAATATGAAATGACAATCTTACCCATCCAAAACCCATTATATAATAATATAATAGTATAGATGCATCAGTTAATTGTAACAAGTTGATTAGTGATGACATGATAACAATAAACATACTCAAGTTGATTAGTGATGACATGATAACAATAAACATACTCAAAAGATACTAAACACTCTGTGTAATTGTGAATATAGCGGCTAGTTTAAATGGCACCAGAATATTCTAATATACGTAGTTGTCGATGACACCATCATCATCTTAGAACCCACTAATAATACATTGCTTAAAAGAACTATTAAAAAGTTTTATTTTGCGTTAATGACCCACAATAAAGTATTTTTGTTATGAAATCTAAATAGTTTATATGCAATTATTCAGAAGAATCAGAATCCCACCCACTAATACTTTGCTATACCACCTACCTTTGTATCATGTAATTCATGTGACTTATACCATCTTTTTTTTACTTTTGCATTAATTTCATAGATGTATTATTATTTCAGTTATATATTTTATAAGCAAAATCTTCGATATAGTGATATTGTGTTTAAACTATAAATAAAGCATGGTTAAATGACCTTCCACCTAAAAAGTCTTGTTTATGTAGGTGAACTAGTGTTACTAAACAATCGAATACATAAATAACGAGTTTCACATACAACACCTGGATTTTTATTAGTATCACTTGGTACCGATCTTTACTAATTGTGCTTGCCCCTACCCTTGAGATATGAACATGTTAGGTTGCGTCAGTGATGTAATGGATGGCTTCCTTAAGGTAAAGGACACGATGGGGCTAACGACGCTGACTCGAGTATTGAACGAGCGACGAGTAGTATGTTTTTCATATTCTAGGCCACATTTCAATTTCTACAAAATTTAAAAAAGATGATATGTCACAGTCGAAATATAACATAAATACAACAATTAAAAACGGGACACAATTTTGATGTTGGGTTACGGGAGTTTTTTTAAAGATATTTTACTTTTACTCTTACTATTTTCTTTTGCATATGAGATGTACAAACTTGTCTTGTAGTTATTTTATGTGAACATAATAACTTTTAGATCAATTGGTTTGGTAAGAGGCAGTATAGTGACTTTTCAATATGGAGGTTATGGGTTCAAATCTCACTTGATACAATTTGCTTCATGCGAGCTAGAGAATTTAATCACAATGGATATTCGGGCGGTGAGTTTCTTCTGAAATGGTGTGCAAGTCAGGTCATCAGTGATGTTTGTGAATAGTGATGTTTGCATTCGCAGGGAATGGTTAGCCTTTCACCAATATGTTTACCCGAGTAGCCAGATTTGTATAGTATTCATTGTCACGCTTGTATAGTATTCATTGCCTAAAAAAAGTTATTTATTCGAATATGAAATGTTAAAATTATTCTTATTTTTTATTTTATTTTTTATAATGAAAAAAAAAATTAGTCACGATGAATAAAAAAACAAGTTTAACCCAAACTAAACTTGATTTTGAAACCGGTTTCAATCCGACCCAAAACATAGGGTAGAAACCAGGCTGATAACTCCTTGGTTGAAACCAGTGGCGAAGCTTGATCAGAAAATTCGGGGGGTCGGAAGTCACCGGGGGGTCGGAAGTAACTAGTTTCGGGGGGTCGAAAACCAGTTTCGAGGGGTCGAAACCCTATATTTTCAAAATTTTCTATACGAATACTATATAATCGAAACTTCAGCGCGAAAATCCGGGGGGTCGGCCGCCCCTCCCCGCCCCAACTATCCTGCGCCATTGGTTGAAACCGTTTAAACCCAATAATATACCAAATCAATTTGAACCTGAACATATCCTTTTTTTCTCCTTGTAAACCAGTATCTTACTATCATACCAAACTCATTTGATCGAATACCGCTTTGACTATCTTTAATCCAATCCAAACCGGTTTGGGCTAAGACGCTAGTTTGGGCTAAGGCTGTCTACATCTTACCCTCCTCAGACCCTAAGTTAGTTTTTACTATTGACGGGATTAACTGAGTATGATGATGATGATTTATAACTTTATTAGAAGAAATTGGTTGTGATACTTTTTATAAGAAACTAAGAAAGGTTTGAAATTAAATGTTAGCTTGATTTTCTTAGTGATAATATTAGAGATAGTTTATATTTGAATTATATTGTTTGTTATTATAGATAGGATCGTTTCTATAATTATCTCTTGTAATTTACCCTATAAATAGGGCCTTGTATTCTTCATAATAATCAAGGAATTATAACGATCCATAAACACTTTTATGGTATCAGAGCTACGGCTCAAACCCTAGTTTTCTTTTTCCCTTCTCTTTCCGATCGCAGCAGCCCTGCAGACTTCTTTTTCCCTTTTCTTTCCGATCGCAGCAGACTTGCAGCCCTCTTTATCTTGTTTTGTCTGCTCCAACATTAGCCATGACCAAAGATACAGCAGCCACCGATCCCTCGGGTTCGGCCATCAAACCTGTACCCCTTCATCCGGCATACTCCGTGACCAACATCAACTCTAAAATCCGCACCCTTGATGGCACCAAAGTCACCTACACCCAGTGGGTCAAACTGTTTCGTCTTCACGCGCGAGCCTACAAAGTCTCGCAACACATTGACGGTTCTGACCCGCCTGCCGAAACAGACGATGCTTATCCCCTGTGGCTCGAGCTTGATGCGCTAGTGCTGCAGTGGATCATCGCCACTGTTTCGGACAGTCATCTCCCTCGACTCATGAAAAACGTCTCCACAGCCCGGGATGCGTGGCTACGGCTGGAAAAACTTTACTTAAGCAACAAAAACGCCCGAGCAGCCGCGTTAGAAACTCAATTCTGCAATCTTACGCTTGCTGCCTGCTCTTCTGTCCATGATTATTGCGAACGATTAGGCGATTTGGCGAATCAATTGGAAGATGTGGATCATCCTATTACTGAGTCCCGCTTGGTATTGCAGCTTGTTCGAGGTCTTCCGCAGGAATACGACACTACAGCCGCTCTTATTCATCAAAATAACGCGGATTGGGACACCGCGCGTACCATGTTACAAGACGATGTTATCCGGTTGGAGGCTCGTAAATCCCAGACCTCATCTGTTCTCCTTACGCAGAAGCCGGCTTCGGACACTGCCGCACCCTCTTCCGGTCATCACACAACTAACCCGCACCCTAACCCTAACTCGTTTCCTTCCTCTTACGGGTCTCGAGGTCGGGGCAGGGGACGGGGAAGGTCTGGCAGAGGTGGCGGCAGGGTTCGCGGACAATCTGGTTGGGTTCAGCAAATGTCCTCCTATCCTAATTGGGCATGGTGGGTTCCACCGCCCTGCCCTTACCCGACATCTCCTGCCTGGCAGCAAGGTAGCGGCACGCAACAGCAGCTCTTCAGCAGCCCATATCCTCAGTTCAGCCCCCTTCCAGCGGCGGCCAACCAGCCCAACAGCAGCGGCGGTCAACAAGCTCAGACTCAGTTTGCGGGACACGTCCCTTTGCAGCCATCCGCACCACCGTATTATGGGTACAATGCTTTATGTCCCTCTGATTTAAGTGCTGCTCTTTCCACCTTACAGGTTAATACTCAAGACCCCACGAAGTACATGGACACTGGGGCCGAGGCTCACGTCACGCAGGATCAAGGTATGATTCAAATCCCATCTTCATCTACTGCATATAATAAAATTCTGGTAGGCAATGGCGACTGTGTCCCAATCGCAAAATCCGGTACTGGCTTTTACACCACACCTAACCGCACCTATATTTTGCCTAACCTACTCTATAGCCCACACATTATCAAAAACCTTATCTCTGTTAGACGCTTTACCCGTGATAATTGGGTCTCTTTAGAATTTGATCCGTTTGGTTTTTCTTTGAAGGACCTTCGCAATGGAAGAATTCTTTCGCGCCACAATAGCACTGGAGACCTTTACCCTGTCACACCACCACAACTTCCGCCTCAAGCTTGCTATATTACTGCAGTTTCTCTTCCCTGGCATGACCGTCTTGGACACCCAGGCGCCCAAGTTTTAGATATTTTGCATCGCAATTTTAATTTTCCTTGTAATAAAGACCATAAGTCTAAATTTTGCAATTCATGTCATGTTTCTAATAGCAAGCGTTTACCTTTTTATGCGTCTAACTCTTATACTTTTGCACCTTTTGATATAATCCACTGTGACTTATGGACGTCTCCCATACCCAGCAAATCCGGTTATAAATACTATATGGTTTTAATAGACAACTTTTCACATTTTGTTTGGGTTTACCCATTAAAATATAAATCTGAAACATTCCCAACATTTGTGAAATTTCATCGTCTAATTTTCACCCAATTTAACCGTAAAATTAAAACCTTTCAATGCGACCTTGGGGGTGAATTTGATAATAACGCTTTTAAAACCTTTGCCATTGAACAGGGACTTCTCTTTCGATTTTCCTGCCCCCAAACCTCTTCCCAAAATGGGCGCGCCGAACGTATGATCCGTCGCCTAAATGACGTCATACGTGCCCTTCTTATCCATGCCAACCTTCCCCCCTCCTTTTGGGTGGAAGCTCTCCACACTGCCACCTATCTACACAATATCTTACCCACAAAGCGTTTAAACTTTTTCACTCCCACCTTCGCTCTATACCTTCGCCACCCCTCATATGACCACTTACGAGTGTTCGGGTGCGCCTGCTACCCAAATACTTCCGCCACACAACCACATAAACTCCATTCTCGGGCTATACGATGCATTTTCCTTGGTTACCCACCAGATTTCCGCGGGTACCGATGCTTCGACCCGACCACCGACCGGGTTCATATATCCCGCCATGTCACGTTTGACGAGTCATCATTTCCATACACCATTCCCAACCCGGTCTCCTCATACACCTTCCTCGATGACTCTCTACCGCCCAACTTCACCTTTACACAAAATCCCACACCCATTCCTCCTCCTTACGGCCCTACACATCACCCCCCACCCGGCCCTTTACCCGCCCATCCAACCGGCCCAATGCCTCCTAAACCACCAGGCCCATCAGCCCCCACCCTTACCTATTCGCGCCGGCCCAGACACCAACAAACCACAGCCCAAACCAGCTCGGTCCCTCCGGGCTTTCAACCACTGCCCACATCAGCTTCCGGACCATCTTCGGCTCCGGTACCTCAAACTCCAGCCCAATCGGCCCAACCCACTCACCATATGACCACGAGATCCAAAACCGGATCCCTTAAACCTACCACACCACTCAACCTACATACCGCCACTATATCTCCCATTCCCAACACCTACGCCAAGGCCTTTTCGGACCCGCATTGGTCACACGCCATGCAAGCCGAATTTAATGCATTGCAGGTAAATGAAACATGGGATTTGGTCCCTCGACCGGCTGACAGACCAGTTATTAGATGCATGTGGCTTTTTCGTCATAAATTTAAGTCTGATGGGTCCTTAGAGCGCTATAAGGCGCGCTTGGTTGTCAATGGGAAGTCACAAACGGTAGGGATTGATTGTGAGGACACTTTTAGCCCGGTTTTGAAGCCTACTACTATTCGCACAGTCTTGTCCTTGGCTGTCTCGCGCTCTTGGCCAATCCATCAATTGGATGTCAAGAACGCCTTTTTACATGGTGACTTACAGGAGACGGTATTTATGCATCAGCCACCAGGGTTCGTTGATAAAAGATTTCCCAACTTTGTGTGCCGCTTAAAGAAATCTTTATATGGGTTAAAACAGGCTCCACGAGCATGGTATACTCGTTTTGCTACTTATATTTTGTCACAGGGTTTTCGAAGCAGTGCCTGCGACACGTCGCTATTTATTTACTCGAAAGGGCCTCACACAGCTTACTTACTGCTATACGTCGATGATATCATTCTCACAGCATCCACAGATGCGTTCCTTCGGGATATTATTACGGCTCTTTCACGCGAGTTTGCCATGACTGATCTTGGACGTTTACATCATTTTCTGGGCATTACTGTCACTCCTCAGGCACATGGGTTGTTTTTATCTCAATCTCAGTATACTAAGGACATCATCAATCGGGCATCCATGAGTTCCTGCAAACCTTGTACTACACCGGTTGACTTATCTTCTAAATTGAGTGCCACAGATGGTCCGCTGTTTCATGACCCTACTTTATATCGGAGCCTTGCCGGTGCTTTGCAGTATTTAACGTTTACTCGGCCTGATATTTCCTATGCTGTGCAACAAGTTTGTCTATTTATGCATGAGCCTCGCGAGTCTCATTTTGCGTTCATGAAGCGCATCATCCGATATTTGCAGGGTACCATTCATTACGGTATACGGATTTCCAAGTCAGCTGTGCACTCTCTGGTCGCTTACTCTGATGCCGACTGGGGAGGTTGTCCAGATTCACGACGGTCTACTAGCGGATACTGTATTTTTCTGGGAGATAATTTAATTTCTTGGTCCTCCAAGCGCCAGCCCATTGTCTCTAGATCTAGTGCGGAAGCAGAATATCGCGGTGTTGCTAATGCCGTGGCCGAGGCTACCTGGGTTCGTAACCTTCTTCTCGAGTTGCATGTCCCTCTTCGTCAGGCTACGATTGTTTATTGTGATAACGTGTCAGCTATTTATTTGTCTAACAATCCGGTTCAACATCAGCGGACGAAGCATGTGGAAATTGACATTCATTTTGTACGGGAGAAAGTTCGCATAGGCCACATACGCGTTTTACATGTTCCATCTGCCTCCCAGTTTGCTGACATCTTCACCAAGGGTCTCTCACGAGAGTTATTTCAGTCTTTTCGGTCCAGTTTAACCGTCTACTCCGCTCCCGATCAAACTGCGGGGGACTCTTAGAGATAATATTAGAGATAGTTTATATTTGAATTATATTGTTTGTTATTATAGATAGGATCGTTTCCATAATTATCTCTTGTAATTTACCCTATAAATAGGGCCTTGTATTCTTCATAATAATCAAGGAATTATAACAATCCATAAACACTTTTAGATTTGTCGTCACGAAATTAATTAATTTAATCTTAGGAAACAAGATTTGCTAAAACGCTTGGCGACCTTTTATGCCAATTCGCAGTTTCGCATATAAAAGGGGAACACACTAATATCATATGCTTATAAGCAAATATTATTGTTTTATCAAATTATAATGCAGTAATGCACCACAAACAAGATTGTACTTGGTGTTTTTATTTATTGTTTATAAACTAGATATAAAATATTCTTTTTATAATACTAAAATAACAATGATGTAGGTATGAATATTTGATTCCAAACAAATCTTTAGTTTTTTAAACAAAAGCATAAGTGTAATTATTAAAGTCACTATATCGGTATTATTGAATTCTCATCTCATTTCATATACAAACTAGTTTCGTATAATTTAGAAAAAAAAATTAAGGTTTTAATTAAAGGGTGAGGCTAATGTAAAAAGGGGTTTAGCGTAAGAAGAATAAGAAGTAATTTCAGCCGACGATTAAAGTGCATAATTAAGGGCACGATCGTAAAAAACCAAGCGTCATTAAAGTTGTCGAAAACATTAACAAGAGCATATTAGTAATTGGACGAAAAATAAAAAAAAAAGCATGCAAATTACAAATCTCATTCAATTGACGTAGCAGTTTCTAAAATAAATAACCAAGCTTCGAAAATCGTCCACTATCTACAAAAAAAAAAAAAAAACACAACAATCTACTATACAATGGCATCAGAGAAGAAATCAAGTATGTATATAACAAATTGTAAAAGTATTGCGCGCAATTATTAGTTGCGTTTTACAATAAGAAATTAAAGAACAAAATGGTACTTAACAGGAGTCGAATATGAGAGACGATCAAAGGAGAACAACGATCGACCTGCAAAGACTTCGAAATCATGTTTGCTATAAGTTGCTAAGTATGAATAACTGTGCTAGAATTTTGATTTTGTTATTTTAATTTCATGTACGTGTATATTGCGTTTTAATTTATATAGTTTTGGGATCATTTTATTTTGATTTCAAGTTGAACTATGGTTTGATATGGACCCAACATCAGACTATAAAGGCGAAGAAGAAGACTTGAATGATGAGAATTTGGGCCATGAGGAGATGGAGGTTGAGTCTGAGGGAGAAACTAACTTCACAGTTTTTCCCCTAGACACTAAATTCTTCATAGATGTTGGGAGGGGAGGGTATTTTGGCTGAAATGTTTTAGTTTGATGCATGTTTTGAATGTTTTGTTTTATGATCATTG
The DNA here is from genome assembly GCA_028751855.1 of Ambrosia trifida. Lineage (NCBI taxonomy): Eukaryota > Viridiplantae > Streptophyta > Magnoliopsida > Asterales > Asteraceae > Ambrosia > Ambrosia trifida. The sequence goes on from CM054129.1 coordinate 129,251,643, forward strand.
GATGTAATGGATCACTGCTATTAATAATATTGTGTTTTTGGCTAGTTTTTTTTTTTACTTATTCTTTATTATTTTATATGAGATGTCACAATCAAAATAAAACGCAAATACATAAATATTCAAACGCAAGTTGGGAATAACAAACAAATATCATCATAATGATAAAAAAACAAGACGCAACTACTATTCTGAATAAACGCAACTACCATTTACGTATGTAACAAAATGCATAGATAAAATGCAAGTATTATCTACTAAAACGCAACTTCAGTTAACAGTTATAATAACGATTGAAAAACATTATAACCCATTAAACGCAATTTGCATACAATAAAAATGCAAATTTGGAACATATTAAGATGCAGGTTTAATTAAACAATATGATAGATGTTAAAATACATCAAACTAAAAAGTTGTATACAAAAATATTAATAAACGCAAGTAAAAATCCAACTTAAACGCAAACATATGTGCAAACATATTAGCTTCAGTGAATCCTGAAAAAAAAACAATAAATTCAACCCCTTAAACACTTTAATAGTCTTTAAAACAGATCACTTAAACAGAATTATTATTGTAGTAGAACGCAAATACAACAAAAAATCATCAAGTACAAATCTGACCACCTTAAACAATTTCATAGTCTTCAAAAAAAAAAAACTAATGTTTTCTTAAAACGCAATTTTAATTTACAATGTCATTGATGTTAAAATGCATCAAACTAAAAGTTATATACTGAAATATTAATAACCGCAAGAACAAATTCAACTTAAACGCAAGCATAGGTGTGAACATATCTTCAATAGTTTTCAAAACAAATCATTTAAACAGAATTATTATTGTAATATAACGCATGTACAAAAACTGACCCCTTTAAAACACTTCCATATTCTTCAGACCATCACTTCAAACACAAAAAAATTTGAATCCTGGAGAAAAAGAAATAATTATAATAATTAGATACAAAAACAAAAATGAACGAACACATTAAGATGATTATGATTTATATTTACGAACTAATGGATCGTGTTCGTCAAATTCCCAATCAGAAAATAAAGAATGGAATCTAATTTAATTAGACTTTTTTAACGCAGTGTTAGGGTTTTGAATTTTGTAATTTTTGAAATTGAAATAGTAATAAAATGAATAGAACATAAATTGACAAAATGCGGAAAAAATCTATTATACCCTCGATGCTGAAAAATTAAATACGAGGTAATCATGGTAACCGCTTCCATGTATATGGTTGTTGTTCCTTCTTACACTTTATACGTTAATATACTTTGTACATACAGTAAACTTTCTCTTAATTAAATTTGACCCTACTTCTCATTCTCTAGAATAGAAATCAAATTTAGAACTCACTTTATCTTATTCTTCATTTCTAGGACTCACTATTCATTTTCTATATTTTTAAGTGGAAGATAAAAAAAAGTTACAAAAATAATAACAAACATAAATTATTTAACTCAATAGGGATAGATATGATGAATATGATGTATAAAGTTTTTAAAAGATAACTTTAAAAGGATAAGCATGTGTTTGAGCTAAATTATATGAATGATGATAAAGAAACGAATATAAATACTCTTAGATTCTAGCTAACTAATAAGATTATGTATCTTTTTACGTGATATCATCTTCAGAGAGAAGACTGAGATCTTTGCCATGCATATTGACAGACAAATACAATTTGGATGAACGGTTTGAAAGCTTCAAGGAACTTCAAGGGTATGGATAACTCTTTATGGATGATCGTTGGTTAAATATCTTAAATTAACTTAGTACACAAAGACAAATACAATATGGTTGAACGTTTTTGGAGCTTCAAGGAACTTCAAGAGTTCTGTGAATAGCTCTCAGATAGAGTTGGCAAGCCAAATTAGTGATTATGTTAAATCCCTTTTTTTGGTTTTTTTTTTTTAACAACAAATCACTTTATATATAAAAAGATAATGTACATGCGTTAAATTTTTATTCATTCCTCCGCTATAAAAATTTAGTAACATTATATTCATTCCTCGTTTTTTTTTTAGTTTTAAATCCCTTTTAAAACTAGGTTTCTTTGATGGTATTTTATAAAAAGAGCCAGCAAAGGGCTAAGAATACAAAACATAGAAAAGAAAAAACGGAGAAGGACAGTACACCGAATGCTTTCTTTGTTAATCATTCTAAAATACCATCAAAGAAACCTAGTTTTAAAAGACGTAACTAGTACTAGTTTGTTAATGTTAGTAAAGTATTTATAAATGACAAGGCATAATGCTTTCTTTGGTGATGTTACTATTGATTTGATGTAGTAATGTCGTGTCTATATTCTTATATGTAAAACAAAAATGTGGCCGTGTATTGGCCAAACTAGGTAAGATGTATTTGACGGTAAGATTACATTACTTTATTGAAATATTCTGCTCGTCACCATAAAGATATGCCGACAACTCCAATGTGAAAATATTACAACACTTTATATATGTGTCACAAACAAAGGTGAATGGATGTATTTTCAAGATTAAGACGATCAAGTCAAAGTGAATAGGTTCCCACAAACCATTTTATGAATTTAAAGTTATCATGATTTGCTCGAAATCCGTAAGTTTGATGCACGGAATAAGGCAAAAAAGGAGACGTCCTCCGCTATAATGATAACGTCCTGCTAGGTAATCTAGAAACCGAGGAATGAATATAATGTTACTAAATTTTTATTTCACTAAGATAAAAATTTGTTGTATTGAAGTCAAAAAGGCAACAAGCTGCACTGCAACTCTTTTTGGATATCAAAACTCGCATAACCTACCGAAAATAAATACTTGCTTCCTGGGGCTTAAGAAATTGTTGTGTACGGCCCTCTGCACTCTATCTAGGATCCCAATGGCTTCGAGAGCCAAAGTACCAAATGTATCAAAAGCAAAAGGGACGAAAACATGTTGATTCTCAACACAAGCTTTTTCATCAGCCACTTTCTTAAATTCCGCCTTCAACAGGGTATGACCCGCCACAAACCCATTTTCCCGAAGACCAACAAGGAGGGACACTCCGGGAAGATCCACGCAAGCAGTGGCGAAGCTTGATAATTTGGACCGGGGGATCAGAAGTCAGCGGTCACGGGACGGGACCTAAGATTTTTTTTCTGTAGCTATGGTTCGGGTGATATGTTCAGGTCGGTGATTTGATTCGGGTCGAGTCGAGTCAAACATTAAATACAATAAATATCAAAATTCTAAGCATTGTTTAACAAAAAATTAAACAAAGACACTAAAACATTAAAAAGGTGACAAAGTGTTGCTACCTAGATGAAGAAATACAGTTCAGCCCGTCGACCATTAAGATTTTTGAATTCTTCAATTATGGATAGGGGTGCAAACGAACCGAGCTAAGCCCGACCTCGATCAGGCTCGAGTTCGAAAAAACTATGAGAGCTCGAGTTTAGCTCGTTTACTATCTATTAGTTAATATTTTAAATAAAAGTAATATAAATAATACGTTTGGAGCTCGATAAATGAAGTTTGGCTCTGTAACAACCGGCAAAATTAAGGTAATTCCGTACTAATTAATTAAACGCGATTAACGTAATTAACCGTAATTATGTGCTGATTATTTAATTGAGGCCTTAGAAAGATAGAAGTTCCCAAATAATGCATAGGAATGCATAAGTTTAATAGCAAAGCATGATAGGATCATGCGCAGGCAAAACTATCCGGTATGGACACTGGCGATTACCCGGTAAAACTTAAATAAGCGAAACGAACTCCGGACACCCGGAATATAAAATAAATAATATTTTCACAAAATATAATGAGTTTTGGAAACCCAAAGCCATACGTGAAAGCTTATTGTACAAATCTCCCGGTAACGAATAAAGTGCGCGTACCGCACCCGATACGTGCGTAACACGTAATTTCACCCGGCAAAAGCCGAAATAAATTATCAGTAATTTAACTGGGCAAAATTTAAGGAATATTAACGGTATTTTAATATTAAGGTAACCCTCGGTTAAAATTCAAGAAATACCCGGGCGGTACCCGAAAGGAATTAATTTAAACATAATATGGAGTATTAATTAGCAAAGTGGACCCCACCAACCACCCTATAGGGGCCGGCCAAGGGCCCACCCAAGTGAGAGATTACTTGAAGTTGCTTCTTAAATCTTCCATATCATTGCCAATGATGGGATTGCATGCAAAGGTATTGGGTGGAATATTAACCAAATCATCTTCTCCCTCTCTCTCACTAAACTCGGCCAAACACCCTCTAAATCCCCAAGATTTTCAAAAATCTTTCACAAATCTTCCATAATATCACATTAAGATCTCTAACCAATCCTTGCAAGATACCTATGATCTTTGGAAGATTGGGTAAGATAATATAATCACTTGGATGAACACTTGAAGAAATCACAAAAATAATCTTCTCCTTCTTCTTCTTGGCCGTAGGTTTGCACCTCCCCCTTAACATCTCTCTTTCAATTTTCATACCTCTAAATCATCTCTAGTTCATAATTATTCAAAACCCCTTTTGTGTGTTCAAGAGTTTGGAGCATAACCCACTTGGAAGAACACATTAAACCTCACCCAAATCCAAGATCTTTGTCTTCCCTAGCCTTGAGCTAGTAGTAAGTCTTGCATTGTTTTATTACTTGAATGTTCATATTTTGTTCTATGAAAGCAAGTTGTACATTGTTGGGTAATAAAATGAAGTTTATAAAAGTAATGGGTTTTTGTTAAAATAAAAATGGAAGAATAATAATAAGATTGATGAATCTTGGATTTATGTTAATAAATGTAATGTTTGAAGAAATGATGATGAAATATACATACACTTGAGAAAATGATGATTTGGGTATATTTAATGAGAAAGACTTGAATGAGATGAAGATGATTTTAGTCATCATAGGATGATATAATAATGTCAAAAAGATATTAAAATGGGTTAGAAAGTCATAGGTGAAAAAGTTCCATCTTCAAAGTCCACTCACTTGGATGAGTGAAAAATGGATATTTTGGATAAAAATATGGAATAAACATGTTAATGACATCTAGGATGGATTAGAAGATCATTAGAAGTGAAAACAACTAAGCATGAAGAAAATGGTTCTTCAAAGTCCACTAAAGTGGAAGAAAAATGTTAACTTTGAAAGATAGAGTGAAAAATGCAACAAGTATAAGTTAAAGGATTAATATAGCAACTTTGGAAGTTGAGGGACTAAAATAAATATTTTAGAAACTATTAGTCCAAAAACACAATAATGGAAAGATTGGTGTCAAAAAGTGTAAGTAATAATTTTACAAGGTTGATTTGGTAAATACTAGTAGCATACTTGGGCATTTTATGTAAAAGGTATATTTTTATAAAATGGAAGTTTTATAAAAATAAAAGGAGTAACGCAAGTATTTTATAAGATAAGATTTCATAAAATAAAGACTTGGGAAGACTTGTACAAAAATAGGATACTTTTATATAAATGGGAATATAAAAGTATCGGAAACATTTTTAGTAACAAGTTGGACAAGTCGGGCTAAAACGTACATAGTATATTTTTCCAAAAAATAAACGTTCGGAATCGGAAGTAGGAACAATACTTCCATGAGAACGCGCAACGGAAATAAATATGAAAAACGCTAACTAACGAACTTAGTTACACGAACCAACGTAAACGGTCATATGAGGAAAATGCCATTACGACAAGATAAAAAATATACATATATATTTTAAGGAAATAAAATATATATAACAAGGGTGAAACGTGCGTAACACTTTCCTAAGTGTAGAAAGAATATTCGTGGGAAAGGAAAAAAAACACAACGTAACGAATTAAAAACGCTAAACGACACGTGAACTTAACAAGTAGTATCCACGCGATGGTATATGTACATATACTCGCTTTCGACGAAATTCTAGTATATCTATTTGAATGGGAAAATAGATATGCGAGAAGGAAAACCGAGACGAGTAGGTGAATTATATCTACGAACGCGTGAATACCGACAAGATCCTAGTACATTTATTTAAATGGGAAAATAAATATATGGTGTGGTAAGTCTAGTCGGGCGTTAAGATTATGTTACCAAACGACAAGAACTTAGCATATTTATTTAAATGGGAAAATAAATATGTGGCAAAGTGAGTCGGGTCGGATAATAAGAAATCACATTATATCGAGCGAAACGACCCTAAGTACTAAGTATAATTATTTAAATGGGAAAATAATTATACGTTGGGTAGAGTCGTGTCGGGTATAATTTTGTACAAGTCATAAAGAATATTAATAAGAATAATATATGACTTGTAAGGAAAGGGTAATCCATCGCCATTGAACCTAGGATACGAAACTATTAAACGGGAATTGGGATAAAGACGTGGTCGGGAAGTAGGGTGTACAACTTGCCAAGGCACATACACCATAGGTGTAAGTGACTTATACGCCTAGAACCTTTGTAGGTGCGGGATCACAAACTTTACTATTTTCTTCTTTGAGCCGAGCACAGTTACAGGTGAGTCTCACGGCCCCATTTCTAAACTATTTAACGTTTTTACGGGGGAAAGATATGTTGGGATTGTATGACGGGTTGGATACTTGAGTAAAGATCGCCACTCGGGGTTGAGACCTCCCCACTATAATCATTAATTCAGGAATGAGAAACCAAATGAATATTTGGATAGTACTATTGGTGCCTGACAAGGCCCACCCCTAATCGATAGCGTCGATCATGCATCGGCGTATGCCTGGGGTGCACTTATTCTGAAATGAAGTCGTAGGAATACCGAGTAACGACTTGGGGCGGGGGCATTATTAATTGTCTTGGTTTGGTTATAGGCTCAAGTAAATTGTAGGACTTTGCAACTCCTATAAATGTCATAACAAGGATATTCCCACTTTATAAAGATTTATTAAATTAAAACCTGTGAACTCACCAATATTTATATATTGACGATTTTCAAACATATCTTTCAGGTAATTGAATGATGGAGGTTAGCATGGCGAGCAGGGTCGGGGATATCTCCAAGTTGGGCGTTGGGAATGTCGTAAAAGGGTCTCATCTCTTTATTCCATGGACTTAGGGATAAAGGGAGGAGCCTCCTTATCAATTTCAAAAACAATTTATAATTATGTATGGATAATTTGACATGATTATTAGCATTGAATAAATGCCCGTTTTCTTTAACTACTATTGTGGTTTGCATTAATCTTGGCTTAATACTTTTGAACCGTCGCGCCACGTGTTTCCGCCATAGGCGTGGTGCGACAGAAAGTGGTATTAGAGCCAAGGTTATAGCGAATTAGCATTTTTAAAATCTAAACTATAACCGGATTTGGTTCAAAAACCTTCAAAATAAATGCGAAACGCAATAAGATAAATTTTTCCAACGACCATTTGGGTATATGGAGATTCCGACCAAGCTAGCCATGGTAAGTATACGTATTATTTATGTGTTAGAAGGTTAGGAAAGAGTACCGTAGATATGTGCCTTAACTACCTAACGAATAATACTTAAATATTAGTACGGTTCTTTTGCCAGGATGTCAGACGCAGGGAGCGTAGCACCGAGCTACGACAGTAGCCTTCAGATCATCCCAGCACCGCCAGCAGAGCCGATCGAGGTGGTGATACTCGATCCCGAGGATGACGAGATGGAGGTTGATGCCGCCATGGAGGGCGCCGACGGAGATAGCTCCGGTGAGACAGACCCGAGCGAGGACCCAGCGTGGGCCCCCGCTGGAGGCGACATGGCCGCCGTGGCCGACCTACCGATGGCCGAGGCCGATTTGCCTCTAGTGCCATTCCAGGCAGCACCACTGCCAGCACTTCCCATCCGAGCCGTCAGGGACTTCCCTGTAGGCTGTGCAGGTCCTTCGAGACCTATCCCTACACAGTCAGAGACTGTTGAGTCCCCATACGACCGACGCGCACCTGTCGATCGTGAGCCCTTACCTACCCCACCTATCCCCGTTCCCTCAGGCATGAGACTCGTGCCTGTCTGCCGAGGACACAACGGGTGGATATCTGATAATTCCGATGATGAGTCGACTGCATCGGTAGAGCACATTGCTGTGCCGATCCCACCAGCAGACCAGGAGGAGCACGTCGCTCCGATGATAGGGCATGCTACCACTACCCCAGCCACCCTACCCGCCATGCCCGAGCCCGTACCGCAGGATGGGCAGCTTCTACTGGGCACATCCTTGAGGGCAGCTCAGCCCGCAGTTCTGAGCTGCACAGAGCAGGTTTGGCAGCTCACGCCACTGCTAGCCCTCCCACCCCTACCACCGTGATATCCGCTCCAGAGTGGGTCGCTGTCACCCAGCCTCTCATGGTCCCACTCGCCGAGCTTATAGTCCCCTCACCCATATCCATGACACTACCCATCACCACTTTTCCCACACTACCACCCCTACCCGAGATGCTCCCTACACCACCACCTGCACCATTCACTATGGATGCAGGAGCCCCATTTTTGATACCCCCATTTGCACCATATGCACTAGGTGCGGGAGATCCGTACCAGGTACCACCCTACTGCTTCACCGGACTACCGGGCTTTGCCCCACCCTTCACACCCCTACCCATACCCGATATCGTCGGCCCGTCCCAGCCGACGTATACTGACATCCCCGGGCCGTCGCAGCCCCACGGGATGGCCCCACTGTCAGGACCCGCATGGTCCACGGTGATCTCACTGGAGAGAGATTTCCAGACCCTCACCGACACGGTGCAGCGCACCGTGAGCCAGATGGAGCAGCAGGCCCAGCTCATGTGGGCCAGGATCATTGATGCCAGGGACGCACTGGCACATTATGCTGAGGAGTTGCTGAGCATGGACGCTCATTGTGGCATTACGGGCGACGCACACTTTGCGCATCGCCAATTCTTGTACGATCGCATTATGGCGATCAGTATGACCATTAGCATGTGCGCACCCCAGTACCAGTACCCACCGCCGCCGCCACCACAGTAGCGATACATCAGGGACGCTTGGGAGATCACTTACGGACATAGTAGTAGTAGTAGTAGTAGTAGTAGTAGTAGTAGTAGTATGATAGCACAACATGGGTTATAGCACCCATCTGCATTTTTGCCTAGCCGAGCGGGATTGTGCCGGTATATGACATTATGTTTCTAGTATATTTCAAAGGAGCAATGTATGAGGAAGGTATCCTCGGTTTTTGTTATTATGAACAAATCATTGTACTCATGGTATTGAAATTAATGAAAATTTTGTTATGGTAAAATATGTGTTGTGATTGTCTACGATTATTATTACTTGTTCTGTTTATATTGTGATTGTGTGATGTTGTTATGGTGATTATTGTGTTCGTATGTTGGGTTGTTGTTTATACTCTATATGTGACGATATTGTATGAATGATCGCCAAAATTAACCTTTGATATTGATTATTGAAGAAACATGGCACCAGCCACCAGAAGCAACAGTGGAAATGAAAGACTGCCCACGACACCCGAGGAGCTTGAAACCCTAGTTTCGGGACGTATCGCCCAAGCTCTCGCAGAACACAATGCCACGCGCACCGAAAGGTCGCGAGACCGAACCGGGAGCGACAGACGCGAAACCTCCCCTACTGGTAAGGAGACTTCGGGTATATACGACAGGAGCCTTCGTAAAACTCCTACCTTATATAATATATTGCTTTATTATTGCAGAAACGGCCTCACGAGAACGTGGCTGCACGTTTAAAGCTTTCCTGGACTGCAAACCACTCAACTTCAGCGGCACTGAAGGTTCTGTCGGACTAGTCAAGTGGTTCGAGAAGACCGAAGCCGTGATTCGTATTAGCAGCTGTACCCCGCGACAGGCTGTCATGTACGCCACTAACCTGTTTCTGGACCAAGTTCTAACCTGGTGGAACAACCAAGTGCAGACACTGGGAGATGATGCTGCTTACTCCTTGTCATGGTTGGAGTTGAAAGAACTAATGATCGCCGAGTACTGCCCGGCAAGTGAAGTACAGAAGCTAGAGACTGAGTTCTGGAACCTCGCCATGGTTGGATCGGACGTAGCTGGTTACACGTCCAGATTCCATGACCTCTCCCGGTTAGTGCCTCGTCTGGTCACCCCGGAAAGCAAGAAGGTGGAAAGATACCTCTTCGGACTGGCATCACAGATACGCGGCATGGTCACTGCTTCCAAACCTACAACCATGCGCGAAGCTATCGACCTCGCCTTAAGCCTCACTGAAGACGCCATCCGAATGGGCACTCTAATCCGGAAAGTATCAGGGTTGAAGCTTACTGAGTCCAGCAGTGTTGAGGGTAAGAATCTGGGTACAAGTTCAGTCATTGGGTCAAGCGAACAGGGAAATAGGCCAAGGTTTGGGAAGCGTAAGCGCGATGAAAGGAAAAAGGATGGATCATCAGGTTCAGGGAAGAAGGGAAAAGGGTATGTGGCCACTGGACGTGGAAATAATGGAAAGCAAGGTTATCAGGGCAGGAACGAAGTGATCTGCGGTAAGTGCCGTCGTTCGGGGCACAAGACAGAAGACTGCAGATCGGGAGCGCCAAAGAAAGGTGGAGCGAGGCCCTGTTTCTCATGTGGATCGCTCGATCATTGGAAGAGGGACTGCCCCAAACTTAACAACCAAGCCCGTGGGCGGGCGTTCGTAATTGGTGCCGGTGACGCACGACAAGACCCTAATGTGGTCACTGGTACGTTCCCTCTAAATGGTCATTATGCTTCAGTATTGTTTGATACTGGCGCTGATTTTAGCTTCGTATCTGTCGAATTTAAAAGATTACTTGGTTTAAAGACTAGTAAGCTAGACACACCATACTCTATCGAACTAGCTAACGGTAAGACTATAGAAACTCGAGAGGTAGCGAAGGATTGTAAGTTAGATCTCTGTGGTCATGAGTTTGGCATTGATCTATTGCCAGTCGTACTGGGTAGCTTTGACGTAGTCGTTGGCATGGATTGGCTATCCGCACACCGCGCCATCGTCGTGTGCAACGACAAAGTAATTCAAGTTCCCCTCGCAAGCGGCGAAACCCTATCGATCCAAGGGGAAAGGCGTGGAACACCATTAAGAATCATTACCAGCATGAAGGCCAGGAAGTGCCTAAGGAAAGGTCTCGTCGCATTCTTGGCACACGTAGTAGACAAGAAGGCCGACGAGCGAAAGCTAGAAGACATTCCGATAGTCAGAGACTTTCCAGATGTGTTCCCAGAAGATTTGCCGGGATTGCCACCACCCCGACAAGTCGAGTTTCGCATCGACCTTGTTCCAGGAGCAGCGCCAGTAGCGCGATCGCCATATCGCCTAGCTCCTTCTGAGATGCAGGAACTGTCTGGTCAACTGCAGGAGTTGTTGGACAAAGGTTTCATAAGACCAAGCTTCTCACCCTGGGGAGCTCCCGTCTTATTCGTGAAGAAGAAGGATGGCACTTTTCGAATGTGCATCGACTATCGAGAGCTGAACAAGCTAACTATTAAAAATCGCTATCCTCTCCCCAGGATCGACGATTTGTTTGATCAACTTCAAGGATCCAGTTTCTACTCCAAGATTGACCTAAGGTCCGGTTATCATCAATTGCGTATTCAGGAAGAAGACGTGCCAAAAACAGCATTCAGGACTCGTTATGGGCACTATGAGTTTCTGGTTATGCCATTCGGCCTAACCAACGCACCAGCTGTTTTCATGGATTTGATGAACCGCGTGTGTAAGCCATACCTCGACAAATTTGTCATCGTCTTCATTGATGATATCTTGATCTACTCACGCACTAAGGAAGAACACGAGGATCATCTTCGGTTAATCCTCGAGGTACTACGCAAAGAGAAGCTCTATGCTAAGTTCTCGAAATGTGACTTTTGGATTCGAGAGGTTCACTTTTTAGGCCACGTGGTGAATGAAAAAGGTATACATGTCGATCCCGCCAAGATCGAAGCAATTAAGAATTGGGACGCCCCTAGAACGCCTACTGAAGTACGACAATTTCTTGGCCTTGCGGGTTACTACAGAAGGTTCATCGAGAACTTTTCTAAGATAGCACAGTCTTTAACCATGCTAACCCAAAAGGATAAGAAGTTTGAATGGACGGAAAGGCAGGAAGCAGCGTTTCAGTTGCTGAAGGATAAGTTATGTGGCGCCCCGATACTATCACTCCCCGATGGTACGGAAGACTTCGTAGTTTACTGTGACGCCTCTCATCAGGGATTGGGTTGTGTATTGATGCAGCGAGAGAAGGTCATAGCCTATGCTTCCAGACAGCTAAAACTTCACGAGAAGAATTACACCACACATGATCTGGAACTAGGAGCCGTAGTATTCGCACTCAAGATATGGAGACATTATCTGTACGGAACCAAATGTACAATCTTCACTGATCATAAAAGTTTGCAGCACATCTTTGACCAAAAGGAATTAAACATGCGACAACGGCGATGGGTCGAATTATTGAACGATTATGATTGTGAGATAAAGTACCATCCCGGGAAGGCAAACGTTGTAGCCGACGCCTTGAGTCGCAAGGAACGGGTTAAGCCATTGCGTGTCCGAGCTTTGGGTCTAACCATCCACACGAACCTGACCGACCGGATTCGTGAAGCTCAAACTAACGCTCTTAAACCCGAGAATGTCAAAGGAGAAAGATTGCGGAAGATGGTTGAGTCACTGGAGTCAAAAGCGGATCAAGCTCTGTATTTCATGAATAGAATTTGGGTACCAGTGTACGGTGGATTGCGTGAACTGGTATTAGCCGAAGCCCACAGTTCGCGATATTCGGTTCACCCTGGAGCAGACAAGATGTTCCATGACCTAAAGGAATTTTACTGGTGGCCAAATTTCAAGAGGGATATAGCGGCGTATGTTGCGCGATGTTTGACTTGCGCGAAGGTCAAGGCCGAGCATCAGAGACCATCCGGTTTACTCCAGCAACCGGAAATACCGGAATGGAAATGGGAAAGGATCACTATGGATTTCATTACCAAGTTGCCCAGGACAACAAGCGGCCATGACATGATCTGGGTAATCGTTGATCGATTGACAAAATCTGCACACTTCCTCCCCATTCGCGAAACGGATAAGTTGGAGAAACTGACCCGTTTGTATATTAAGGAAGTTGTGTCGAAGCACGGTGTACCTATTTCCATCATCTCCGATCGAGATAGTCGTTTCACCTCAAGATTTTGGGAAAGTTTGAATGAAGCCCTCGGTACTCGCCTTGACATGAGTACCGCATATCATCCACAAACCGATGGTCAGAGTGAACGAACCATCCAGACCTTGGAAGATATGCTACGGGCATGCGCAATCGATTTCAGCGGAAATTGGGATACACACTTGCCACTGGTAGAGTTTTCGTATAACAACAGTTACCACACAAGCATTCAGGCTGCACCTTTTGAAGCCCTATATGGACGCAAGTGTAGATCGCCTCTATGTTGGGCCGAAGTTGGCGAAAAGCAACTTACCGGGCCCGAAATTGTTCAAGAAACGACGGATAAGGTCTTTCTGATAAGAGAACGTCTCAAAGCGGCACGTGACCGACAGAAAAGCTACGCAGACATGAGGAGGAAGCCTTTGGAATTTCAAGTCGGAGACAGGGTCCTACTAAAGGTGTCACCTTGGAAAGGTGTCGCGCGCTTTGGGAAGCGCGGAAAACTAAACCCACGATATGTTGGACCATTTGAAATCCTGTCCAGAGTAGGCCCCGTAGCATACAAGCTCAAGTTACCACAAGAACTTAACGGTGTACATGACACGTTCCACGTGTCGAACTTGAAAAAGTGCTTATCCGACGAAACCCTCATCATCCCCACAGACGAAATCCACATTGACGACAAGTTACACTTCGTCGAAGAGCCAATCAAAGTAACCGATTGGAAGGTCCAAAAGCTAAGACGCAGTAAGATCAGGTTGGTCAAAGTGCGATGGAATGCCAAGCGTGGACCGGAGTTCACGTGGGAAAGGCTGGACCGGATGAAGCAAAAATATCCCGCCCTATTCGAGAAGACCCCTATACCGGAGAGCTCGAAGTGAATTCCGGGACGGAATTCTCTTAACGGGGGGAGAATGTAACAACCGGCAAAATTAAGGTAATTCCGTACTAATTAATTAAACGCGATTAACGTAATTAACCGTAATTATGTGCTGATTATTTAATTGAGGCCTTAGAAAGATAGAAGTTCCCAAATAATGCATAGGAATGCATAAGTTTAATAGCAAAGCATGATAGGATCATGCGCAGGCAAAACTATCCGGTATGGACACTGGCGATTACCCGGTAAAACTTAAATAAGCGAAACGAACTCCGGACACCCGGAATATAAAATAAATAATATTTTCACAAAATATAATGAGTTTTGGAAACCCAAAGCCATACGTGAAAGCTTATTGTACAAATCTCCCGGTAACGAATAAAGTGCGCGTACCGCACCCGATACGTGCGTAACACGTAATTTCACCCGGCAAAAGCCGAAATAAATTATCAGTAATTTAACTGGGCAAAATTTAAGGAATATTAACGGTATTTTAATATTAAGGTAACCCTCGGTTAAAATTCAAGAAATACCCGGGCGGTACCCGAAAGGAATTAACTTAAACATAATATGGAGTATTAATTAGCAAAGTGGACCCCACCAACCACCCTATAGGGGCCGGCCAAGGGCCCACCCAAGTGAGAGATTACTTGAAGTTGCTTCTTAAATCTTCCATATCATTGCCAATGATGGGATTGCATGCAAAGGTATTGGGTGGAATATTAACCAAATCATCTTCTCCCTCTCTCTCACTAAACTCGGCCAAACACCCTCTAAATCCCCAAGATTTTCAAAAATCTTTCACAAATCTTCCATAATATCACATTAAGATCTCTAACCAATCCTTGCAAGATACCTATGATCTTTGGAAGATTGGGTAAGATAATATAATCACTTGGATGAACACTTGAAGAAATCACAAAAATAATCTTCTCCTTCTTCTTCTTGGCCGTAGGTTTGCACCTCCCCCTTAACATCTCTCTTTCAATTTTCATACCTCTAAATCATCTCTAGTTCATAATTATTCAAAACCCCTTTTGTGTGTTCAAGAGTTTGGAGCATAACCCACTTGGAAGAACACATTAAACCTCACCCAAATCCAAGATCTTTGTCTTCCCTAGCCTTGAGCTAGTAGTAAGTCTTGCATTGTTTTATTACTTGAATGTTCATATTTTGTTCTATGAAAGCAAGTTGTACATTGTTGGGTAATAAAATGAAGTTTATAAAAGTAATGGGTTTTTGTTAAAATAAAAATGGAAGAATAATAATAAGATTGATGAATCTTGGATTTATGTTAATAAATGTAATGTTTGAAGAAATGATGATGAAATATACATACACTTGAGAAAATGATGATTTGGGTATATTTAATGAGAAAGACTTGAATGAGATGAAGATGATTTTAGTCATCATAGGATGATATAATAATGTCAAAAAGATATTAAAATGGGTTAGAAAGTCATAGGTGAAAAAGTTCCATCTTCAAAGTCCACTCACTTGGATGAGTGAAAAATGGATATTTTGGATAAAAATATGGAATAAACATGTTAATGACATCTAGGATGGATTAGAAGATCATTAGAAGTGAAAACAACTAAGCATGAAGAAAATGGTTCTTCAAAGTCCACTAAAGTGGAAGAAAAATGTTAACTTTGAAAGATAGAGTGAAAAATGCAACAAGTATAAGTTAAAGGATTAATATAGCAACTTTGGAAGTTGAGGGACTAAAATAAATATTTTAGAAACTATTAGTCCAAAAACACAATAATGGAAAGATTGGTGTCAAAAAGTGTAAGTAATAATTTTACAAGGTTGATTTGGTAAATACTAGTAGCATACTTGGGCATTTTATGTAAAAGGTATATTTTTATAAAATGGAAGTTTTATAAAAATAAAAGGAGTAACGCAAGTATTTTATAAGATAAGATTTCATAAAATAAAGACTTGGGAAGACTTGTACAAAAATAGGATACTTTTATATAAATGGGAATATAAAAGTATCGGAAACATTTTTAGTAACAAGTTGGACAAGTCGGGCTAAAACGTACATAGTATATTTTTCCAAGAAATAAACGTTCGGAATCGGAAGTAGGAACAATACTTCCATGAGAACGCGCAACGGAAATAAATATGAAAAACGCTAACTAACGAACTTAGTTACACGAACCAACGTAAACGGTCATATGAGGAAAATGCCATTACGACAAGATAAAAAATATACATATATATTTTAAGGAAATAAAATATATATAACAAGGGTGAAACGTGCGTAACACTTTCCTAAGTGTAGAAAGAATATTCATGGGAAAGGAAAAAAAACACAACGTAACGAATTAAAAACGCTAAACGACACGTGAACTTAACAAGTGGTATCCACGCGATGGTATATGTACATATACTCGCTTTCGACGAAATTCTAGTATATCTATTTGAATGGGAAAATAGATATGCGAGAAGGAAAACCGAGACGAGTAGGTGAATTATATCTACGAACGCGTGAATACCGACAAGATCCTAGTACATTTATTTAAATGGGAAAATAAATGTATGGTGTGGTAAGTCTAGTCGGGCGTTAAGATTATGTTACCAAACGACAAGAACTTAGCATATTTATTTAAATGGGAAAATAAATATGTGGCAAAGTGAGTCGGGTCGGATAATAAGAAATCACATTATATCGAGCGAAACGACCCTAAGTATAATTATTTAAATGGGAAAATAATTATACGTTGGGTAGAGTCGTGTCGGGTATAATTTTGTACAAGTCATAAAGAATATTAATAAGAATAATATATGACTTGTAAGGAAAGGGTAATCCATCGCCATTGAACCTAGGATACGAAACTAATAAACGGGAATTGGGATAAAGACATGGTCGGGAAGTTGGGTGTTCAACTTGCCAAGGCACATACACCATAGGTGTAAGTGACTTATACGCCTAGAACCTTTGTAGGTGCGGGATCACAAACTTTACTATTTTCTTCTTTGAGCCGAGCACAGTTACAGGTGAGTCTCACGGCCCCATTTCTAAACTATTTAACGTTTTTACGGGGGAAAGATATGTTGGGATTGTATGACGGGTTGGATACTTGAGTAAAGATCGCCACTCGGGGTTGAGACCTCCCCACTATAATCATTAATTCAGGAATGAGAAACCAAAGGAATATTTGGATAGTACTATTGGTGCCTGACAAGGCCCACCCCTAATCGATAGCGTCGATCATGCATCGGCGTATGCCTGGGGTGCACTTATTCTGAAATGAAGTCGTAGGAATACCGAGTAACGACTTGGGGCGGGGGCATTATTAATTGTCTTGGTTTGGTTATAGGCTCAAGTAAATTGTAGGACTTTGCAACTCCTATAAATGTCATAACAAGGATATTCCCACTTTATAAAGATTTATTAAATTAAAACCTGTGAACTCACCAATATTTATATATTGACGATTTTCAAACATATCTTTCAGGTAATTGAATGATGGAGGTTAGCATGGCGAGCAGGGTCGGGGATATCTCCAAGTTGGGCGTTGGGAATGTCGTAAAAGGGTCTCATCTCTTTATTCCATGGACTTAGGGATAAAGGGAGGAGCCTCCTTATCAATTTCAAAAACAATTTATAATTATGTATGGATAATTTGACATGATTATTAGCATTGAATAAATGCCCGTTTTCTTTAATTACTATTGTGGTTTGCATTAATCTTGGCTTAATACTTTTGAACCGTCGCGCCACGTGTTTCCGCCATAGGCGTGGTGCGACAGGCTCGGGCTCGTTTAGTTGACAAGCTTAAATGTGCGGGTACATATTATTAAATATTTAAAAACCTAATATTATACTAAGGCTCGACGAGCCTGACGAGCTTCACATGTTAGGCTGAGCTCGGGCTCGATAGGGCTCGGCTCGTTTCGAGCTTTTTACCAAGTCGAGCTCAAGTAGGTAAGAGATAACAGCTCCATCGCTTGCTCATTGAATTTACCATCCCGCTCATGTAGTTGTTGGGCATAGGACTTAGGATTTGGGCTTTACATTTACTTTGTTTTGGGTTGAAGTTTTGGGTTATATAACTATTTAAAAAAAGGGGGGTCGAAACCGTATATACTAAAAAAAATCCATACGAAGACTATATACTCGAAACTTCTGAGCGAAAATTCGGGAGGGGGGCACCCCTCCCCGCCCCTTAAATGATGCGCCCATGCACACAAGTGTGCTTCCCGCCCATCCAGCCGAACACAAGAACATCCACGAGCCGAAGCATTAGACCTATCTTCAAGCAGGTATGTCAGGAAATTCACGGGAGTCTCCTTTTTTGCGGAGATCTCAGCCTACTTGAGCACGTCTCATAAGACATCTTTGAACAAGTCATGTTGGTATTTGAAGCTCGACAACTCTTTGTAGTGAACCGCATGCTCCTCGAAGTTATCCAAACTAACCATACGGAAAACTGGGCAAGGATTGATGGGAAACAGAGGGATCATTAAACGATATTTTAGGATGCTTCGATAATCCATCGTTGACATGTGTTGCCATGGCCCGTGAATAGGGACAACAGTCAGGAAATGTTGGGCATGAGGCTCTCGTAAACAATCTAACACTGCTTTCTAGCGCGCGGATGGGTCAAACCTTGTTCCCAAACTCCTAACGATTCTCTTGCAAAGGGCACTCGCCAAAGTATTTTGGGCTTTGGGGGTGTCCTTATTAGTGAAACCGCCGATATCAAGATCGGGAAGGGAAAAACAAAAAAAAAATAGATGACTCCAATAGACGACAATTATCCACAATTTTTTTCTTTTATTACATAGTATAGAAGATCTAGATAATAGCCGAATGTAGCCATGTAGGGATACAACTCATGCAATGGAAAACTATCCTAAAGATTAAGGAAACAAATTTGTATCAAAATCATAAATATCCCACTACTTGTTTAAATAGTTAATTTTTAAAAATTTTCTTTTCAATTCAAAATTCTCAGTGAGTCACTCGTCCTGATAATCGCTAAAAGGGCCAAAATATTGTAGCACTTCTTCCAACACTCTACATTTGACCACACAGCTTGTATCTGTAACTTGGTGGGGCTATATATATATATATAGTGTTTTTTGCCGCTCAAAAAATAAACTTGGGCCGCTGCCTTTTGGTTGGCTTCAAAATACCGATAAAATACAACACTTTTTCATTCAAACTATCAGGGAAACAAGAGTATCATATGATCATATCCGTGATCAGTAATTAGGCTCAAGTGTCTACACGAGTTTTTAGTTGACTTGATTGAAGATGTATTAACATGACACTTGGTACTACACCCAACGGCCAACACATAATATCATGTTAGTTTTTTTTTTTTTTTTTCTCACATCATTTTAAGGCTGGTGTCTCATGTAACCGTCAAATTTTAACGCTAGCCAAATTTGATTCAATTTTGCACCTCAAATCAGATTATCTATATCTATATCTATATCTATATCTATAATAAACCAAAGCATTTTTAATGACATGTCATAATATTATGCAATCTCTCTTTTGAGAGATGCCACATAGGATGTGATGTGGCAACTCTAAACCAATTAAAAAAAAGGAATAAATATGGTTTAAATATGATTTAACATAATCTACTAAATACCTAATCTACTAAATGTAAATATTAAAACTTTATTATTTTCTCTCTCATATTTCCTCTTATAACTTTTAAATGTTAATATCTTTTATATACGACGTTTTTTAAAGGAAAAAAATTACACCAAATTAACGAGCGTTTTATTATCTTTCCAACGAGTACCATAGTGCTATATAAAAAACAGAGAAAAAAAACGACTATTTTTTGTAACCCGACAGGTATTGTGTCAGGTTTGGAATTAGTTTTAAAAAAAATTGTGGGTTTGGGTCGGGCCTGGGATTAGGTGATACCCGACCCAATAACTCTTTTTTTTATATTAGAATATGATAACTTATGGCAGAGATTTATTTAAAATAATAATAATAATAATAATAATAATAATATTCATTAATCATATATTAGCAGATGCCATTTTTATAGTTTAGATACTTCTAATCTTATTCACTTTACTTAAATTTCTCAACCCGGAACGCTCTCGGGGTATAAACTAGTATATAATAAACCAAAGCATTTTTAATGACATGTCTTAATATTATACAATCTCTCTTTTGAGAGATGCCACATAGGATGTGATGTAGTAACTATAGACCAATTAAAAAAAGAATAAATATGATTTAAATATGATTTAACATAATCTTTTAAATACCTAATCTACTAAATGTAAATATTAAAACTTTATTATTTTCCCTCTCATGTTTACTCTCCTAACTTTTAAACGTTAATATCTTTTATATACGAGATTATTTAAAGAAAAAAATTACACCAAATTAACAAGCGTTTTATTATCTTTCCAACGAGTACCATAGTGTTATAAAAAAAAACGGAGAAAAAAACAACTATTTTTTGTAACCCGACAAGTATTGTGTGAGGTTTGGAATTAATTTAAAAAAAATTGTGGGTTTGGGTCGGGCCTGGGATTAGGTGATAGCCGACCCAATTACCCTTTTTTTCGAGCTGGGGGTCTCACTGGAAGCAGCCTCTCTATTCTTAGGGGTAGAGGTAAGGTGGTCTACATCTTACCCTCCTCAGACCCTACCTTAGCTTTGCTATAGGTGGGATTAACTGAGTATGATGATGATGATGGCAGAAATTTCTTTAAAATAATAATAATAATAATAATAATAATAATAATAATATTCATTAATCATATATTGGCAAATCATTAATTATGTTGTCGTATTAGATATTTTATTATGTCATATTAGATATTTCAACCCAGGACGCTCTCCAACGGGTAATTGTTATGTTTTCTTTTTCTACCATATTTTGAAATAGCTCAAATCTTATTGTATGCAGTTAAAGACCTTTGACTGAATGTATTGGTGCTAAACAATCTCTGTCCCCTTGAAGTGCTTGGGATCTTAATATTCTGTTTTAGGTGTTGATGTTGTAAGGTGAAATAGATCTTTTGGTATATATTTTTTTAAAGTATCTAATGTAAGTTGATACATAGATGTCATATTTATAGTTTAGATACTTCTAATTTTATTCACTTTACTTAGATTTCTCAACCCGGGATGCTTCCGGGGTATAAGCTAGTAAAGTCAAATAATATAAATTCAAAAGGCCACGAATAAAATAAGTTAAGGGCTGATAACTACGGGCCCATATTACCATGAAATTCATACTACGTGGGCTCAAGGCTTCACCTAAAAATTCTTATTGGGCCGTCGGCATTTGTATTTTTGCTTGCTCTCTGTACCTTTTTATGATCTTTTTTATTTAAATACCATTTGAGTACCGCATATTCTGTTGAAAATCTTTTGGAAAATGAGTTTTTCACAAAAAGGGTTGGGTTTGTATTATTCTACGGTTGAAGTTTGGTGTTTGGAGGTGTGAAAATTGAAATGAAAAATGGTGGAATGTGTGAGAACAAACCTTAGAGTGATATATAGGAAAAAATGATATTTAGGCATTGTTTCCTTAGACAAAGGGACTAGAGAGGTGCTTGTCGCTTTGCTCAACAAGTAAGTTAACAATCGAACACAATGGGCAAACCCGAAACATTCAGGATGGGTAATAGTACATGTCTTCGGGGAAAAAAAAAAACTTCACACCTCCCGTTCTTCATACTTTTTCAATATGAAAAAAAGGTTGTCTTATTAAAAACCTCAATTAGCCAACCATCGCACTGTAAAAATTGTTTTTATTGATTAATGATGTTTATTTAATAAACAAATCGTGGGTTGTGACAATTAAGTAGTTACCCCATTTAATTTTTTAATGGCCATATCTACTTTTAGTTATCAATTGACGATAAATTATAGAATTTTCTATAAAAGCAAACTATTATAACCTTGAAAGCTCAATTTCATAACTTACAATTTTTTTTTCTTTTTATCGAGACTATTCTATTTACTAGCTTATACCCCGGGAGCGTCCCGGTGTAGAAAAATCTAAGTAAAGTGAATAAAATTAGAAGTATCTAAACTATAAAAATGACATCTATATAACAATTACCTGTTGGAGAGCGTCCCAGGTTAAAATATCTAATATGACATAATAAAATATCTAATATGACAACATAATTAATGACTTGCCAATATATGATTAATGATGATGATGATGATTATTATTATTATTATTATTATTATTATTATTAATATTATTATTATTATTATTTTAAACAAATCTCTGTCATAAGTTATCACATTCTAATATATAAAGGGTAATTGGGTCGGGTATCACCTAATCCCATGCCCGACCAAAACCCACAATTTTTTTTAAACTAATTCCAAACCTGACACAATACTTATCGGGTTACAAAAAATAGTCGTTTTTTTCTCCGTTTTTTATATAGCACTATGGTACTCGTTGGAAAGATAATAAAACACTCGTTAATTTGGTGTAATTTTTTTCTTTAAAAAATCTCGTATATAAAAGATATTAAAGTTTAAAAGTTATGAGAGGAAACATGGGAGAGAAAATATTAAAGTTTTAATATTTAAATTTAGTAGATTAGGTATTTAATAGATTATGTTAAATCATATTTAAACCATTTTTTTTTTAATTGGTCTAGAGTTGCCACATCACATCCTATGTGGCATCTCTCAAAAGAGAGATTGCATAATATTATGACATGTCATCAAAATGGCTTTGGTTTATTATATGTATAGATTATATCTATTTCGGATCTAATCGACCAAATGGCCTTCAACCCAATGGTACCGGGGAGTCACTAAATCCTTAAGTTGTGGGTTTTTATACTGGCACCTACGAGTTCTTTTCCCACAAATAAGTAACGCGGGTAAATTCTAGAATTGGATGAATTCCTAGCTTAGTTTGACAAAGAGAGGGGTTGGGCTTGACACTCTTACAAACTCTCCGGTCAAGGTGATTTTAGAGGGTGTTTGGAATTGCGTTTTTAATCTGATTTTTAGATTATTGCGTTTTCAAAACGCAGTTAATCAGTTTTTAGTATTTAGATTGCGTTTTGAAAACGCAGATAATCAGTTTTTTAGGCTACCAAAACTCAATAATCTATAAACAGCTTCATCCCTGCTTTTCCAAAACCCACAATCTGTTTTGAATAATCAATCCCAAACACCCCTTACTCGTTCAGCTCTTTAAGTTAAACCCAAATGTAGTATAAAAGTTACAATCCATTTATAAATAAGCCCACCAAACACTAGATTTAAGACTGAATTACAAGTTTTGTTCTTTACGTTTATAATTGACTTTAAAACATGTCCTTTACATTTAAAATTGATTAGTTATGTACTTTATATTTTAAAATCTTGCACGTTTTGTCATTTTACCCTAACCCAGTTAATTTTTTCTCGTTAAATTTGGTTATTTAAGGGTGTTTTAGTCTTTTTATCCTCACATAAAACCCTACCCCCTCTATACCCATTCTCCTCCACCACTACCGCCCTCACAACCAACGCCACCACCACCTGCCACCACCACCACCGCCCCCAACAGCCAACACTTCCCAACCTGCCACCACCAATAGCCAACACCGTATCGCCACAACCAGTGATCCTCACAGATCGTTCACTTTAATCCCATCGCCACCATCGTTCACCCTCACATATATGAGCTGTACATTGGTGGTTAATCTTGATGGTCCCGATTACGATACGGGTCAGAAAAATGGGTCATGCAAGACTTGCATTTTCACCGACATCATCATTATGGGGTTAGTTACAGCCTAACTTGCATTTCACCAAATTTAAGAATAGTCCTTAGCTTTGCATAGACTTCTCCATATTTTGGGATATATCTGCCATTGTAACCCAATTGATAGCTACGACATGGTTCTTTACCTTCTTAAATGCATTCTTTAAATATAAATATATGGATGTTGCAGGTGTACTCGACATCAATGTCTACATTATGTACAGATCTGATCTGTACATTTCTTTGAGTTTGGGGTTTTGGAGAGGGTTGGGGTTGTGTAGATCTGTAAAGAGTTATGTGAGAAAAGAGTTTTATTTTTGTTGTATTTATTGAATAAATAAGTAAAAAAGACTAAAAAACCCTTGAGTGACTAAAATTTAACGTTAAAAACAAATTGGGTTACAACCAAAGGACAAACCATGCAACATTTTAAAACTTTAAGTACTAAACTCATCAATTTCAAAAGCAAAGGACAACGGTTGAAACTTTATATAAAGGTAAAGGACAAAACTTGTAATTCGTTCTAGATTTAATTAAAGAGAATTACAAAAATGATCTCTATTGTTTGGTACAAATTGTCGCCTTGGTCCCTGAACTTTTTTGTTATGCACTAATAGTCCTAATGGTTTGTATTTGCTTACACCATTAGTTCAAATCGCTAACATGGTTAACTTTTTCTGATAAATATGTGTTAAATTACCTTTTTACTCTTATTTCCTATAAAATCAAACCATGGGGACCAATCATGTAATCTACTCTATTAAAAAAAAAAATTAATTATTATTAGTTCACACACTACATATTAAAATTTTAATTGTTAAAAAATCTCTACTAAATAGATAGTACTTCTCATTAAAACAAAATACGAAAATTACATCATAATAGCAGGTAGACGGGCAACAAGCTGCGCCGCCACCCCTTTTTGAATTGCAAACCCTAGTCTACTAAAAACAAAACCTTGCCCTCTTGGGGATGAAACATTGCTGTGGACGACCCGTTGGACCCTGGTCAAGAAACGAATAGCTTCTGGCGCCAGGGAGCCAAAGGTGTCGAAGGCCAGAGGGATAAAGACATGTTGGTTATCTGCACAAGCTTTAGCGTGTTTATCTACTTTCTTTGATTCCGCCTTTCTTGATGCTTGCCCAGCTACGAACCCTGTTTCCCTTAACCCAACCAGCGGAGATACCCCGGTGAGGTCCACACAGGCATGTTTCCCTCTCTCCCAACCAAAGACAAGCAAATCTGCTGGTCGCAGGGTGGATCTCCCTTCCGTGGGGTCTGTGAGGAAGTTTACAGGGGCCTCCTTTTTGGCAGAGATCCCAGCTCTTCTCAAGATATCCCACAAAACGTCCCTCACCCAGTCATGCCGATATTTGAAACCAGGGAGCTCCTTGCAATGAATTGCATGCTCCCCGTATTTATCCATGCAAGTTTTACGGCAGATGGGGCATGTTTCATCTTCCGGGTACATAGGGATCATCAATCGGTACTTGAGTATAGCCCTGTACTCTACTGCAAACATTCATTGACCCAAACCCTCAATCGGGATAACGGTCAAAAAATCCTGAGCATGAGGGCCCTTTAGGCATTCAATCACCGCCTTCTGGCGAGTGGACAACTCAAAAACTTCTCCCAGGCTCTGAGCAGTTTTGCTAAAAAGAGCATTCGCCAAAGTTTTTTGTGGCTTTGGGGGGGCGGTGTCCTTGTTAGAAAAACCGCCAATATCAAAGTCCGGGAGATAGACATTTAAGCGTTCGAGCGCCTGTTGATAGTCTGGGTCTAGTCCAATGACCCCATTGTTTCGGAGGATATGATCCTGAAGTTCCCAAGACTGAGCTCTGGAAGCCACAAAGGCATAGACCCCAACATCTCGAGCTGAAAGGAGGCCCAAACCACCTAAACGCATCGGCAAGGATGCCAAGCGCCACTGGAGGTCCCCGAAGAAGGGGCCGCCACACACAACTATATCTTCAATAGCTTCGCGGAGACCATCATCGAAAAGGGATACCGCATCCACCATGAAGTGGGGTTGGCAAGTTCGTAACCCAAAAAGTAACTTAGCGACCCCCATGCATGACCTGAGCAGAAGGAGTTCACTCTGGGGATCTCTAAGGCGGGGTAGTAGTTTCATGAGGGCAACCGCACTCGTAGCCCGTCGCCCTGCCAACTCCCCTATAAAGGTAGGATCTCGGCTAACAGCCCCACCAAGGAGCTTAACCCCTTTCTTAGGTCTACCAATCCCTGTCGGGAAAAGCCCTTCCTGGATTTTCAACCCGTCACACGTCGGCCAAAAGACCTCTGTTTTCTTAATATTGAGATGAAGCCCCAGAGATGGCCCATGCACATTGATAATGTCTAAAGCCTTGGCAACCTCCGCCGCGTTGCCTATAATCGTCCCATCATCCAAATACCAGGCATGAAACGGTAGGTTACAGTGTTCCTGAATCCGCATGATAAGGGGATGTAAGGCAAGGGCAAAGAGAAGGGGCCCCAAAGGATCTCCTTGCTGCACTCCGGTGGTAGCCCCAATACAATCATTGCCCACATACAGCCTAGCCGGCTGGGCATAAAGGAATTGGACCCACGGATAAATGGACGGGCATCGCTGGTGAACCTCTTGGAGAAAAACTGTACGGTCGACCATGTTGAAGGCATTGGAGAAGTCTACTGTAAGCATAGCCAGAGACCCATCCGCATGAAAAGAGTTGAGGAACCTGTTGGCACTGTGCAGCACCGCCTCTGCCCCATTTGGTACCCCCACTCCAAATTGAAAGTCCCCTAGGTACTGGGAAATGTCTTTCCCAACCTTCTTCATTGCCACCTTAGAAACTAGCCTTCGCCAAATGCCCCCCACAGCAATAGGCCGAATGCCATTATCGGGCTTCAATAAGGGGGTGAGGGGGGCCGATGCAATGAACTCGGCCAGCGTCTTAGGGCAGGCCCCCCTAAGCCATAGGTTGACAACTTGAGTGATGGCCGCGAGCAACCCCGAGGAATTCACTGAGCCTTCACCCCCAATAGCATACAACAGGTGTTGGGCCCGTATCCCGTCCCTACCACAAGATGTCCCTTTAGGGAAAGATCGGATACATTTAAGCACACAACCCTCATCTACTGATAGAGCGGGTTGGGCGATGGGGTTAGAAGGAAAGGATGGAGGCGGCACCACTGGGTGTTTATCAATGAGGGCCTTCATGGTCGATTCACATAGGGGGGCGACTCCACTAGAGCACAACACCTTTACCGCTGCCGTGAAATGACCATCCCTGACTTTTCGAAGACATTGTTTTATGTTAGGTTCGCTTGCATTGTCCTCTCCCATTTTGGCTTCTCCCCTAGATACCGAAACCTCCCCTGTGCTATCCAAAAGGGAAGAAACCAAGACCGCAAATCCAGACCCATCTTTCCATTCTCCAAGCGCTTGCATGATGCTACTACACTGCAGAGATTTCCTGTTCCCTGATCTTCGCTCTTGCCTGGAGGACGGTCTGATCACCCTCAGGGTTAACCGTGGAAGCAATAACAATTGGACCCAATTGTCAACCGAGCTTGGCGACGCCACTACTTTGCGTAAAGCACCTGTTAACGCTTGAGCAAACATCAGACGACAACTAGGGGGGATGCTTTTAACAGTCTGAATAGGGAGGGAAAAGACACGCTCGAGGAGGGCAACATCCCCAACCATCCTGGTTGGGTGACGTGGGTTTGCGTCGTCTACCGTTGGACATGGTTTTTGTATCCCAACAATGAAATCTTCGACATCTTCAGAGACCACGGCGAACGATACAACCTCATCGTCATGTTTGCATCCTCTACTGAGAGCATGCATCACCATGCACCTCCCACATAACCACTTATCTCCTTCCCTGAGAACTTCCCCGACATCTATAAAAAGGTCCCGATCCTTCGAGATAGCCTCCTTCAGAGATAGCCTTCGGTTTTCTGTGTTGAGGTGGGTGCTTTGGATGTGTCCAAGAAGGCGCAGAAATCCGCCATGCCCCGGTTTGCCATCTTTACAGTCGTGAAAAAGTTTAAAGGGGCAGGCCCTCAGACCACTAACAGAGCCCTGCGCATAACTACGCGACTTGGCGTTCCGGGTCCTCCTGGAAGGGGCTATGTGCGAAATGTAAACCGCCGAACTCGAGATGAGTTGGGGGGCAAAGGAAACGGCGAGCAAAAACCCTTTACAGGGCGTTAAGGGTAGCAACCACAAGTTGCCCGCCCTCAAAACGAAACCCCACCTAATTCCTTACCCCATTATTATTATTATTATTATTTTAACTTTGACTTCCTAATAAAGCCAACAATCCTTGACCCCACTATATATAATATTATAATATGTTATAATGGTAGATCAGTACTCTTGCAACCAAATTCTTATGAAAACATTTGGGTTTTAGTCTACTTTTTCACATGAGCAAAAGATTGAAGGGGTGCAGGTAGGGGGTCGAATGAAGACGGGAGGGGGATGAAAAGGTCGAAAGAAGGATGGAAGAGGGTGAAAAGGTCGAATGTGTTCAGCAGGGGGTCGAAGGAAGGGTGAAAGAGGGTCGAAAGAAAGCGGGATGCAAGATTTTGAAAAGTGAATGTTGGGGTGGGTGGGAGGTTGGTGGAGGGGGAGGGTGGAGGTGACCGGAGATGGAGGCAGTGGAGGTTGACGGAAGTAAGGGGCGGTGGAGGTTGAAAGAGGAGAAGCGTGAGGGGGGAGGGGATAAGGGTGGAAAGTAGATCGAAGTAAAAAATTAACTCTAAATTTTTTAAATTTATATATATAGTGTGAGGTACTGTACAAAGACCATATTTCGTGAGAAGTATAAGAATAATTAAGAATTGATATGTATGCATTATGTTTTGGACTTAGTCATGATGTTTTGGTTTGTTTTGCCTAAAAAAACGTCAAACATAACAATTAAAAACCCAAAGCAATGTATTCTAGGCTAAAAACTTAAAACATTATACCAAGAAAGTTATGTAATGTGTTTTAACTATGTTTTAAATTCCATGGCTATAACACACGTTGGCTAATACCATAGTTCACCGTAGCTTTAAAACACCCTCTTTTTTACCTCATCCAAAACACTCGCACAAGATTCACCCACCTCCTCCCCAACAACCAACTCATCTGGCCGTAAAAACAATTTTTAATGTGTTTCATGTTGAGAGGGTGTGGGTTTTCGAATGGGTTTAGTGTCGACAGGGTTTGGCCAGAAAAAATGAAACACCGGTGGTTTATGGGTTTTCGAATTAGTTTGGTGTCGAAGGGGAAGGCATTGTTCAGATCTAGTATATGGTGTTTGGATCTGGCGGCCAAAGTTGCAGGTTCTTATCCTTGATCGATTAAGTAATATGGAGAACAAGAAGATGATAAGGATGTGACGGTGTCAATTTCATCAATGTCACATGGGAGGTGGATATTGGTATCTTTTTTAATAAATCAAAGTTATAATGTTATATATTTAGTTTAGTCATGTTTATTTAATATATGAAAGGGGAACCTTGTTATAACTATTAGTATGTTTTAAAAATATATAACAGTAAATTATATGTGTGTGTAATAATTAATATGAATATTTAAATTTTTTATCATAAAGTAAATTATATGGTTGGTTGATCCCTATGATTTGATTTTATAGGGACAATGAGGAAAACTGTAAAAGAGTAATTTTACATATATTTAACATAAAAAGTTAACACCATTAGTGATTTAGACCAAAGGTGTAAGCAAATATAAACCATTAGGACTGTCAGTTAAAAAAAAATAAAGTCTAGGGACGCCAAGGTTTAGACCAAACCACATGAACCATTTTTGTAATTTTCTCTTTTAATAAGAATTGTTTAGTGAAACTTAAATTTCAGCTAATTTAAAATAAACGAGCTAAGTCAAATAGGCTCATTTAACTATGAGCTAAAGTGGACTTGACTCATCTGTCTCAGTAAGCAACTCCGTCGAGCAGCAATGGTGGTTGGGCAAGCGCATCTATCAAACGAGCACTAAATATCCTGCCGGTCTTAGCTTGGGAATTAGCGAGTCTCCGTCGACTTTCCTCAAAACTAGTTCTTGACTCTAGTATTACTTGATTTAACTTGTAGTTTTTATTTGTGCCGTTTGACGTACTTTCCTCGGACAAACACTCAAATCACCTACATCAAGGTGAGTATACTTATCCCATTTTTCATTTTACACTTTTTGGCTGAAACATGTACACATATACAAACTTGCACATTCACTTACACATAATCTTTTATACATTTACAATTCATATACGTGTCTGGTTATCTTCATGCTTTATGCTAGACTTAAATGTAGTTTACTTACATTGGTTGCTTGAAATCGTTATCTAGACTTAAGTAAAGTTAAGGTGCTCGAATGAACAAATGCTCAAATGCTCGAAATCATTATCTAGACTTAACTTAGGTTAAGGTGCTCGAATGATCAAATGCTCAAATAGACGTAACACATCTTATGGTGCTCAAATCATTTTGAAACGTGTTAGGATGCTTTGTGTGAATCATATTTGTTTGACTTTATCATGTTTGTTTATTACGTGTTTTCCATATTTGCCTTGAATAAATCATGACACATGAATTGTAAATCATTTTCTTTAAACTTATATTATACGTATACAAACTTTGTATGCTCACCAACATTATGTTGACAAAATATTTTCGTACATGTTTCAGGTTGATTGTTGAGATATGTCATGTAGAACATGTGGACTTAGTAAAGACTTAATCAAGACAACATGTGGCATAGTATTTGTACTTGATGATATATGTAATTGTAACTTGAAGCATTGAATAAAATATTTACACTTTAGTACCATGAGCTTTTGAACAATCGTCACTACGTGACACCTCGATGTTTCCGCCATCGCTTTGGGTGTTACAGGAAAAGTGGTTAATGTTTGATGTTCTCGATCTTTTGTAATCGGTTTTGTTTGGTGTTTGTACTCAGCCACTGGCTGGCTCTTTATATTTATATATGAAGTGATTGCCGTTAAAAAAAATCAGTACTTCCTTATCCTTGAGCTTCAAAATTGATATGAGTTCTATAAAGATTTCAAAAATTAAAAGGTGGCATTAACTTTATAAATTAGCATATTTTACAGAAAAAGTTGAAACAATACAATACATAATATGGAACTGCTTTTTTTTTAGTATGTATTAACTATTTCAATAAAATATGTAAGCCGGAATAAATAAAGTATGAAGTAAAGTAAAGTATTTTTTAGCGGTTAAATTTTTCTTCCTTTTAAATACACCTAATTTTGTCTCTTATGAGGCTTGAATTACCAAACTCTCCTTTAAAATACCAACACATTTACTACCACACCAGAAGGGGTGGAGCAAATAAAGCATTCAAATAGTCCCTACGGTAAATAAATGTAACCAGGTAATAAATGATCGAGGAGTAACTGATTGATGATTGTTTTTACCGCATGTTAGTAACCGATTAAGGATTTTTTTAGAAATAACCAGTTATTTAAAACCAATGCTAAACTGACTTATCGATTTACTCGAAAAAAAACTAAAAGATAAATAAATAAAGATAAGTAGGTAAAAATCAATTAGTTAACCGGTTAAAGTGAATAACCAAACCAGCTAAAGTTATAATCGGTTAAAGTAATAACTAGTTAAAGAAAAAAATGAGAAAATAATCAACGGT
Source organism: Ambrosia trifida (assembly GCA_028751855.1). Taxonomy (NCBI): domain Eukaryota; kingdom Viridiplantae; phylum Streptophyta; class Magnoliopsida; order Asterales; family Asteraceae; genus Ambrosia; species Ambrosia trifida. Next base: position 129,283,031 of record CM054129.1, read on the forward strand.
TAGGTTAACCGAGTCGGTTAGAAAAAATAATCAAGTCGTGCACCTGTAATCCAACATATAAGGGGCCAAGGCCCTCCTAATTTTTAGATTATAAATGTTAATATTAACCCATTGTGTTTAGATAATATTAGTTGCATGTGGTTGGTTGGCCCCCTCCTAATCCAAAGCTCAAAAAAAAAAAAAAATTAACGACAAATATCATTAGATAAACTCACTAGCAAGACGTTGCAGGCAAACACAATTACAAAATAATGATTAAAAGAAAGCGGGACCCACAATTGCCTAGATAACAAAGATCTATTTTTAATCCAATTGAAAGAAAATGACTTGACGTCTTTCACGTTCTTCTCAATCCTCACTTGGCAATCTGAGAATATCATTCGTTTCTTGTTTCCATATGCACCAATATGCCACCATAATTTTGCCTTGAATAATCTTCTTCTTTGCCCTTAATAGTTGTGTTTTTGTGTATATCCAACAGGTCGCGTACATAAAATGCAAACACTTGCAGTATATAGCACCAAGTTCCAAATCCGGGCCGCCTAACAGCAGAATGTAAGAATGTGTTCAGTTGATTCATCGTTCTCTCCCCAAAGCTTACATGTCATAGACTCGTCATATATGTTTCTTAGAGCCAAACCCATCATCTCCGCTTTCCACATGAAAATGTTTAAGTTTTTCAAAAGCTCAAATCTAACATGTGTTTTTCAATGCCCTAAAAAACGTAATTAAAGAGTAGGTTTTTTTGTGTAATAGGTTCGGCCCCCAATGTAAAAGTAAATGTTCAAATTTCGCTAGTGTTGTTTGATATAACTTTGTATATGCAGTCAATGAAACTAATAAGTTGATAGTCAGAGAGGACAAGAGTGATTAGTTTTTGAAACGGAGAATTAGAACCCTCTACTGATGTACAGTTTCGTGAAATTTATCCTTAGTATTAGAGAAATATGTTTCAAAGGTAGGCCAAAATTGCTTTTATTCATTCAAATCACGACAAAATGCCTAATCTATATCTATACTATTTATTTATTTATAATGTAATGCATCCTAGATGGACAAGAAGGTAATTTCACAAACATTTTAAAATGGCATATCAAGAGACTCTTCACAAAAGTGTAATCTTTGATCATTGTTTTCCATTTATGCCCTTATGTACAATATGTAATGCCCATTGTATATGTGTACTACACACCTTTTATTCTCCCACATGCAACCCCTTTCATAAATTTCATTAAACCACAATTTAAAACCCACTAGCTTGTCCTTTTACGGAACTTGAGACAAATTTATATCAAAACATAATTAATCAATTTCTATTAATAACTTCAGTTATGTTTTAACGTATTAGTATATATGTTACAAGCTCTAATATTTTGTTTATTTATGTTTTAGTTTTCACAAAAAGATCAATGTGTTGTTTTAATTATTATATGATGTTAATAGATTATCGATATGACGAGTGTAAAATAATTTTGATGATGTTTAAATCAGTTCCCATTCATACAAGTAAAAAGAGGTAAATTAATTACTTAAAATTAGTGAGTATTAGAATCTAACATATTTAAGATAAAAGTTTTCTTAAAACAAATGACAGACGATAAGTTGGTAGCACCAACCTAAGTTCATAAGCACATACTGCATCCTCCCTCCAGCAGGCTTAAGACGCGTCTTTAGAGATTCTTTAAGACGACAGTTTTTTGTTAAAGCTCAGAAAGCTTTAATTCCTGATTTAATGGGCAATTAAAGGTGATCAATTTAACAAATCAAGCACTGTCGGTTACGTTGATGATTTCTTTTCTTTGAACAATATGTTCTTTATATATAGACTCAACTCTCAAGAATTGAACAGCCTCTGTGCTACAAATTGAACAGCCTCAAGAATCGATTGGATGAAGATATCAGGTCCCCTTCTTCCGCCCTCTAATTTGGTATCCATTTTGTTTGATTTTTGATGATGTTAGTTAATTTTAATTGCTCTGGAACTCCTTTGGATCTTCATGTTTAAATGTTATATGTTAGGGTGTTTTACAAGGTTTTTGTGCATCGTGTTGCTGTATAAATATAATTTGTATGTTGTAGTGTTTAAAAGCTTAAGGTTTGATAAATGCACACCAGTTGCTTGATGGAATGCTTAAACCAAACTGAGAGATTTGGTGTCGTGGAACTCGATGGTTGATGGGTATGTGAAGGTTGGTGATATGGGGTTGGCTCATGGGTTGTTTGATAAGATGAGTGAGAGGAATGTGGTGTCGTGGAATGTGTTGATGAAGGGGTATTTGGATGGGAAGAGTCTAGGGAATGTGTTGAAGTTGTTTAGGAGGATGGTTGGGGTGGGTAGTGAGTGGAATGATACGAAGGTTGTTTGTGTGGTTACGGCTTGTGGGAGGTCGTGTAGGTTGAAAGAGGGGAGGTCTATTCATGGAGCGATGATTCGGATGTCGGTGAATGTGAGTTTGATTATTGGCACGACTTTAATCTATATGTATTGTAAGTGTGGGATACTGGATGTTGGTCGGGTTATTTTTGATAGAATGTCGGTTAGGAATTCAGTGTGTTGGAATGCGATGATTTCGGGGCAGTCGATACATGGGGACCCAAAACATGGGCTTAGGCTATTTGAAAACATTAATGTAATAATCAGTATCTAAACTTTTGTAGTGTTTATGAATGTTTTGTAGGTGGACTATATTCTTGGAGACAACCCAATAGCAACAAGTTATATGGTTGGTTATGGGAAAAACTACCCGCAACAAGTACATCATAGAGGTTCATCGATTGTGTTGATTAAGGTTAATCACTTAACCCTTCATTTGTGCTACATGGTATAGATGAAAAGCAACTGACCGAATACTTCTAACCGTGCTATTGTTGGTGTGCTGGATGCATACGTCAATTTTGCTGATCAAAGAGACAACTATCAGCAGACTGAGCCTGCTACATATAACATTGCACCTCCTCTTGGAGTATTGGCTAGACTGCATGCTGGTCATAATGGTTATAACCAGCTTCTTCCTGGTACATTATTAGTTTAATATAATTTTGTTTTAATTGACATGTTTCTTAATGTTTTCAATCTTTTCTTAATCTTATAGTTAACTTATTTTGCAGTTGAAATCCCTCGTGCTAATAGAGACCTCACCATTTGACTTTTTACCCAATATCCATTTCATTTACATTAATAAAAAATGAAAATGGCGAAGAAATTGCGTAGGGTGTTCCTAATGACTTGAATCGGGTACAAAAATACTTATTTATAATCTCATTTATTACTTGCATTGTGATCTTCCCTTTCCTTATTATCACATATGCCGAATACTACACACAACCACACTTCGACAACCAAATTTCGGTTAACGGTTAAGGTTTACTCACCCCTACAACATAGTATGTATCCTGGGTCTCTCTTTCTAACATAGCACAACCACAATCTGACAACCAAATCAAAACACTCGCAACTTAGCTAACCCGCTGCAACGCGCGAGTTCCTGCTGGTAACATTATTAAGTAAACTGGACGTACAAGATAGTAATTTAAAACGGGTACAATTTTTTAGGCAACATGTACAACACAATTGAGCTTATTTTAGAACGACAAAATTGTAAACTAGTCAAATTTTAAGATGCCTAGAGGGGTATGATAGTAAATTGATCACTCTCTCATAGTGAAATGATAGAAATTCAATTCCATCTTTGCCCTTCTCTTATCACCTCAATTAAATCTAGCAATTCAATTCAAGAATGAATATTTCACCTTTTCATTTTCTCATCTTTAATGAATTCAATTTGAGATTCAATGTCTCACCTTTTCCTTTTCTCATCTTCAATGATGAATTAAAATCAACCTCCCTCAATTTAATCTCTAAAACCCCTTATACCATTGCCTTATCACACCTTTTTCTATATTTCTCTTGGAAGAAGTCACCGAATGATATTGTTCAACTCCTCAACCGACTTTTGTGCTGTGTGATTACCGATTATGATGTTGGTAAGCCAACACTTGTAGTCTTGCACACTATATTCTTTATCTATATTTATTTATTTATTTATTAGGCTTTATGTTAGTTCTTATACATGTTTTATTTTCATTATTTTGTCCGTGTTTTCTTTTATATTCTTTTTATTCCAATTTTTGTAAATTGTGATTTCATGTTTATCATTCAATTGAATTGTTTAGTTATGAGAAATATTGACTTTGAAGATTTGTATAGCTGTTTTGATGTCCTTGCTAACTTGAGTGCTTTAGTGTAAGTTTTTTTTTTAATTTCTTATTTTTATTAATTGTAATTACAGATCAATTATGTTTGTTAGTTTAGCTAAAAGTACAATAAAAAATAACTTTCAATGACACACTACAAAGTAGTTATATATAAAAAAAACCAATGACCAAAAGAGTATAACGTCCTATAAACTTTTAAAAATGCAAAATCATAACAAAAACCTGATCTGACACTTTCAAATTTAACATTCATCGGAGGAAAAAAACAAAAAACAAATATTTACAATATAGTTTTGAAGCCTAATGGGAAGTTTGAAATATCACGGCTGTATATCGCATAGGCGTGTTCGATGGGAAGTTCGGTTGGGCAAATTGTGATTGTGTATCGCATAAGTGTGTTCGATGGGAAGTTTGGTTGTGCCAATTCTTGGGAAAAATAATCTTTGTTGTGTTAAGAAAAACATTACAAACAAAGAATAAGATTACAACTACGACTAACCTATGTAAATAAAAGAAGAAACATAAATGATCCAATAAGATATCTTACAATATATTACACCGCAAATGTATCACCCAAAAACAAATACTCGAGGTTTTTTTTTTAAGTTTGTGTTCGGGAGTTCTGTGAAAAATTACCCGCTTCTAATTTGGAACTAATGCTTTAATGATTTTGATACTTATTTGACATCTTTGGGTTTTTTAATTTACAGGTATGTGTATTGAGTCTTTAAAACACTAAAGTTGAATCTGACGGGTAAAATTTGTTTCTTAGGACTTTTCTCTCAAATTTTGATGTTGCTTTCTTTAATTGATCACTGACTTAATTTGTGTGTATAACTAAGTCATTAAGAGGGTGTTTGGGATTGAGTTTCAAAACAACTTATTGACTTATTGGCTTTTCCAAAAAGCCAATAAGTCAATAAGTTGTTTGTGTAACCTAAAAGCACTTTCTGTTTTGACTTTTGGCTTTTAAGGGTGGAAAAGTTGTTTTTGAGAAGTTAGAAATCCTGCCTTTTGACTTTTGGAAAAAAAAAATTACAAATTTACCACCCATACAACTAATATTCACAATAAGTTAACCGAAACACTTAAAAAACAACAATTTATTGACTTTGTGACGTTTCTCATCCAAAAAGTTAATCCAAACACTTTTTTTAAAACTCATTTTCAAAAAGTCATAAGCTAATAAGCACTTTTGACAAAAACACTTTTGCATTTCCAAACTCAATCCCAAACACCCTCTAAGCAAGAGGATGACTTACTTAAAAAGCGTCAAGAACTACCCTTTTCATATCATTTTCTTAGAACTTTATACGATAAGTCGAGCAATACAAACCAAACTTTAAGGAATAAATGTTTGTCGACAGGATTTACCCGCTGCAACATGCGGTGAAAAAACTGCTAGCGTGTTACAAGTTTTTTTGAATCCCATCGCAACGCGCAGATAAACCCACTGATATAATTTTAAAACCGATACAAAAACAAAATACCACTGGGTTCCAATAATTAAATTTTAAATTATTTTTAGGAATTTAAATAAAACTTTTTATTAGACTTTTTTTTTTTTTTTTTGAAAGGCAAACTACTTTTATTTCACACCCAAAGGATTACAAGATTGACAAATAGCAAGGCGCTACTTAGATACAATCAATGAAAAACACCTCGCTTGAAATTTATACATTGATATCGAAAGAGACCCATTTGGCCCAATCCTTTGTAATATACGTCGCCCTGTTTGTTATCCACGTGTAGGAAAGAGACTTGATGTCGGCTAACGATTGTTCCAAACACGCCCTTTTTCCTGAGAAGATTTTCTTGTTTCTAGTCGTCCAAAGAACCCAAATCGTTGTTAATATGATCGCTTTAACCACTTTCTTCTTTATCCTCCCCATGCCGTTTATTTTGTGTGCATTCAAGAGGTCTTTGAAGTCGAAGGAGTAGATTGGCGGAATGTTACACCATTCGCTGATTTTGTACCAGATCTGCGCAGCGAAGAAACATGATACAAAGAGATGTTCGGCGGTTTCAGCTTGGTCATTACAAAGGCAGCAGAGTGTTGAGGAGCTGATAATTTTCCTGTGATATAAACCTTCAAGCGTCGGTATACGGTCTTGTTCACTTCTCCAAGCTAGAATGTTTACTTTCTTCGGCACCATGCTGCTCCACTCATACGGAAAGAAAGGGACAGCAGTGGACGATAAGAGCTTTCGACACGATGCAATGGAGAAAGTGCCATCCTTTTCCAGCTTCCAGTTCCATTTGTCAGGTACCGCGGCCAGTTTAACGTGCTGAATCATATTCAAACAGTCCAGAAGTTCGCGTCTTTCCTGTTCCTGTAAAGGTTCCCGAATCCAATCCCAACCCACGACCCAATTGTCCCCCTGCTGAGAAAAACGGGCTGCAACATTGCAGCTTTTATCAGTTTCTAAAGTAAATAGATTAGGAAAAATGTACCTTAGTGGTTGTTCGCCGAGCCAGCAATCGAGCCAGAACCGAATACCCAAGCCGTTACCGATCACACCTCTAAACAGCTCCCCAACCTGCACATTAACCGCGTCAAAGTCCTTTCCGACCTTTGCAATTGAGTTCCAGACCCCGGCAATGGTTGATTGTACGGGTAAGTAGGACCAAGAACGTTCTTTGTGGTGGATTGACTGAATAACCCGATGCCAAAGTCTCATAGGTTCCATTTTATATCGCCACCACCATTTGAGTAGGAGGCTCATGTTCATATGTTTTAAAGAACCCAAACCCAAACCGCCTTTATGTTTCGGATTGATAACCCTTTCCCAAGCAACCCAAGCCGTTTTCCGCTTTTCATCATTTCCACCCCAAAAGAAGCGTTTCCTGATTTTCTCCAAATGATCAATGACTCCCTTTGGGGCGCGAAACAGCGAGAAGTTGTAGAGGGGTAGGCTGTCCAAAACTGATTTAAGAAGGACAACACGGCCTCCAATCGAAAGTGTTTTTGCTTTCCATTTTGATAGTCTTCCTTCGCATATTTTGATTACCTCATTCCAGAATTTTGCTTGATTCATGTTAGCACCCACATGAACCCCGAGATAAATACATGGTAGAGAACCACGATTAATCCGGAGAGAGGAGGCTGCCTCGTGAATCAGCACCTCGTTTACCCCAATTCCATAAAGATTTGATTTGTGGCGGTTAACTTTCAGCCCGGAAATAAGATGGAAGCATCGGAGTAAACGCAATGCATTATCAATAACATGATTATCCCAATCGCCCAAAACCACGACATCGTCAGCATACATGAGATGTGACAAAGAGGGACCCCCATTCGGAAGAGCGATACCTTTGATTTTACCCAATGTTTCAGCTTTGGCGAATAGGCAGGAGAGAGCTTCCATAGCTAATATGAAAATGAAAGGGGATAGCGGGTCACCCTGGCGCACGCCCCGAAAGCATTGGAACTCCCAGTAGGGGGACCCATTGATGAGTACCGAGGCCCGAGAGGAGTGAAGAATGCCTTGAATCCATTTTCTCCAAAGGTTAGGGAAACCCATTTGGCTAAGAACGGAGTCGATGAAATCCCAATTGATACTGTCGAAAGCTTTTTCCAGATCAACTTTCAGCAAGAAAGTGGGTTTTTTGTGCTTCTTAGCCCACGCAATGATTTCATTTAATATTAATGGCCCATCAAGTATGTTCCTGCATGATAGAAAACCTGACTGGAACTCCGAGATAAGGCTGCCCATAACTTTTTTAATCCTTGTTGCGAGGACTTTGGATATAATTTTTGAGATGCACCCAATCAAGCTGATTGGGCGATATTCACTAAGTGAGACCGGGTCAATGCACTTAGGAATGAGGACAATGAAAGACGAGGCACACCCCCTGCTTACGGTGCCTTGATCATAAAATTCGGACATAACTTGGATGATGTCGTCTTTGAGAAGGCCCCAGAAATGTTTAAGGAAAGCGAAATTGAAACCGTCCGGTCCCGGGGCCTTGTCACTGCCACAATCCCATATAGCCGCCTTGATTTCCTCGGATGTGAAAGGTTCAATCAGTTTAGAAGCATCGGCAGCGGATAACCTGTTCATGTTAGGGCATAGGAATGTAGGTCTGCGACGCATTGGCTCACAAAACTTAGCCGAGAAGAATTTCCTAGCCTCCCACTTCATTTTGTTAGGATCATTGCACCATTCATTGTTCACCAGGAAGCCACTAATACGCTTGCTATTATTATTAAAATTAACCATTCCATGAAAAAACCCGGAGTTTTCGTCCCCCTCGATTGCCCATTTTATACGAGAACGCTGCATAAGGTCCTGGGCTTCATCAGCTTTTAATATCTCCCAATCCGTTTTCGCTTTTGACCAATTCTCTTTTTCAACATCGCTAAGAGCACGTTCTTCTACCAGACCATCAAAAGAGTCGATTACTTGCTTAAGTTCCTTTTGCCTGGAAAGTCTTCTATCTTTTTCAACAGTGAGCCAGTTTTTGATTGCTTCTTTAATGGCTCTAAGTTTGTTCGCCAAGATAATATCCGCCTTACCTGTGAAAGTCTTCCCTTCTAACGCCCCTTTGACGACATTATCAAAACCTGGTGCAGACAGCCAGGAGTTGAAAAAGTGGAAAGGCGATGCCCCGAAGTTGACAGTAGCCGTGGAGAGAACCAAAGGGCTGTGATCCGAGTCACAGCGAGGGAGAGCGAGCAGGGAAGCATCTGGCCATTTATCCCAGAAATCGTGGTTAACCAATACTCGGTCGATTTTACTCAGTTTTGCGCCATCACCGGAAACCCTTGTAAACTTTCTCCCACCCATTGGATACTCCAATAAACCATTCTCATCAATAAAATTATTAAAGGCTTCAGCACATGACGGGTTAAAAGTCGCGTTCAATTTTTCTTCCGCGACTCTAACCGCATTAAAGTCCCCCATAAGTAACCAAAAACCACCCTTTGATTCGATATGTTCTGTCAGTAAGTTCCACAATTCTTTTTTGGCCAGTAGACCCTGAGGAGCATATACATTGGCGATATGAATGGAAACATTATTTTGTAACAGGGTACCTGAGAGGATCATGGCGGATTTGTGTTTGAAGACCTGCGAGCATTTGAAGAATCCTGGATCCCAAATACAGAGCAGACCACCCGAAGTGCCGTCCGCGTTGACCCAATCGAAGTCCATTGGTCTTCTACCCCAAATCTTATGAACTTGTATTTTTGACCCATCACACCTCATTGTCTCCTGTATAGCAACAAAATTTGCTTTTTGACTCCTTATTATTTCACCTGTGGAGAGCATTTTGGGGGCCTCTCCCACCCCTCTAATATTGTATGTCATGTAATTCATTAGGAAACATTATCAGCTCCTTCCTCCCGAATGGTTTTTTCCAAGTCGTTTTCAAAACCATTAAAATCGATGCCAAGAGATTCGCCAAAGATGGCCGTGAGAACTGCTTCTTGTTGAATGGGATCCACAATTGTTGTAGATGGGGTAACCCGGGACTGGTCAGGGATATCGGAACAACCGGAGGGTGGGACCCGGTTCTCAGGAGGGGAAAGGGGAGAATGGGGTTCAAAAAGACGGCTGGCCAGGTTACAACGAACAGGGGAAAAGGAGGTATAATTCGAAAGATTGGAAGGGATGGACAGGGGAGGGGCAGAGGAGCCAATAGAGAAGTGTCTAGGATTCCAAGGTTGGGTGAGGTGAGTAGGAAAAGGTGGGAGAGGGGGCGGTGGGGGAATAATGGGTGAAGATGAAACAGACGTGAGATGGGTAGGAGTGGATGGGCCCCGGTTAGATGTAGCCTGGATAGAGGGATCCACCCTTGGCCTTTTTCTGGAAGGGAGCCCACAGGAACTAGCAAAATTAGGCCCAATAGATGATTGTGGTAAGATTTGGGGTGACTTACAACCGACAGGAGCTACCTCGGGGACATGACAAGTTTCCACCAGGGGCCCACTCACATTTGAAACATTCCCATGCAGAGCATGATTACCTTGGTTAACGTGCTCCAAACAATTGGTATCGGTATCCCCGTGCATTAAATTTAAAGTCTTTTCGGATTCATTTTGACTTTTCGAAATCTCACCGGCGGGATCATCTCCGGCAACGTCAATGGGTTCCCGGTCATTAGAAACAACCGGATGCGGTTCAACGTGATCCTGATCCATAAGGATTTCCCCATCTTCTACTTCATTGTCTTCCATGTTAACGTCGGTGGTGTGACCAGTCCTGAGAGTGTATTTGCCGGATTCACGATCAAAAGTCAACCCAGGAAATTTGGTATGGATGTCCTTAGCAATGGTAAAGTCCGGACTCCAATTCTCATCAACTTCCGAAACCCAGATCTTAAAGGAATTATTCCGACAGCGAATAGTGTGGTGTCCTTCAATCTTGTGGCCATGAGATACCAAGACGGCTAACTGTTCAGAAGCTAGGTTACCGTCTTTTGTGGATGCCACTGAGCCATGAACCACCAACCCAAATTCTTTGCCAATATTATTGAATATCTGTTGATCCCAGAATTGTATTGGTACACCCATGATTTTAATCCAAGCGATTCTCTCGAAAGGAATATCTTGGCTCCTCCATTCCTCTAGTGAAGAGAACCATAACTTCCATGTTTCCGACATATCCGAAAGAAAAGATTTGGCCATATCAATGTTTAGAAATGTTAGCAAAACTCTCAGTCCACCGACATAGCGGATAGTCACCCGGTCAACATCGATCTGGTTTAGAAAATCCTCCATGCATGCCAGTTTGGTTAAATCAAGTGCATTGCCTAACAAGGAGCATTTTTCCCATGATTGAGTATCAATACGTTGTCTGTGTGGAAAATGTATCGTTAAAGTCCTTGTGTTCACACCCGAGGCAGCTTCCATATAAGACCTGTCTCCTTTAGGCTTCCAGGTTTGGTTGGTTGATGGGAGAGGTGGTGGGGGAGGAGGTGGTGGGGGAGGGGGAGGGGCTCTATCAGCTCTCCGGTGGTTTTTGGGGGGAAGCCTATCGGATTTCCCAAACTTGGCTAGGTTGACGACAACCCTGTGAGAACCCATGATAACCTGACATAGAGTTTTGGCAGTTTCCGAACCATCCAGAACGTCATCGAACCTAATGAACCCGAAATAACGGCCCAGCTTGTCCTTTCTACCCGGAAGATACGCATCAACCATATTGCCGTAGTTCTTGAACTTTTTCCAAAGGTCTTCAAGGGAACACCAGCTCGGAAGATTGGCAACAAAGAAGGTTGTGGAGTTGTCAGTGTTGGTGTGCTGTTGTGGCTGGGTACGCGGTGCTGGTCTGCGACGCCGGCGAGGGAACTCCCACCCTTCATCTCTCTCTCTCTCTCTCTCTCTCTCTCACTCTCTCTCTCTCTCTCTCTCTCTCTCTCGCTCATTTTGTTATCAACAAAATGTTATGTGACCCAACTTTTTTATTAGACTTATTAAAAACGTAATTGAATACGTAGGTAAACTTAGGAAAATAATTTTTATTACACTTGTCAGCCATAAATTAGGACAGTTGGCAGTTGTGGATCCTACAAAGAAGTCAGACTTCCATTGTTGTGTGCACGTGGTCTTTATTAACGTCAAACTAATTACATGCACTTCACTCACTCCCACAACATATTTCCCAGAAAAATAATATTTTAAACAAAATTTACTAAAAGTAATAAATACACTAAATTCTTCTTATTCACATAATAATTTTCAATTTGTTTGTTTATTTTTCTTCTTTATTTTGACGTTTGTTTCGACCATATTGTTGTAAGGCCATACGTAGTGATCCGTCAGAAAGGCGTTAAGTGGGCAAATTGGTGCCCCTCTCACTCACCAACACCGCCCCCCTCCTTGTTAAAGGGGCGTGAAAACATGTTGCGCGAAAAATTTCACGTGAGAGGAGGGATGGGTGGGCCAATATGATGATGCCAAGTTGTCATAATAAAAAAAAAAAAAAAAAAAAAAAAAAATAGTCAATAAGAAAAATACCCCTTTCACCCACCAAATTTCATCCACCATTAGACCATTAGGTGTGGAGAGGAGAGGCATCTTGATGATGGGCCGCCACGTAGGAGTGGGAGGAGAGGCATCTTGATGATGGGCCTCCAAGGGGGTGCTGTGCACCATGATGACGGGCCTCCTCATTGGTCAAAATTATTAAAAATAATAAAAAAACAATTAAAAACCAATAGCTTGGCCCGACTTGAACGGCAAGGAGATGCCGGTGGTGCCGCCCCTGGGGGGTGGTGTAGGGAGGCCCGGCAAGTGGATGCCACCCCTATGCCGCCCCCCATACCCAATGGTCTTACACCCCTTGCCCATTTCAAGCCTCTTTCACCCACCAAGTGACCCCACATTATCAAGTGTTAAAAAATGTCATTTTCACCCACCAAATTTCACTAACCATTACACATGGTCTAAGACCATGTGTAGTGGGGGGCTTTATTTATAAAGCCCCACTTTCTGATTGGTCCACGTGGCAGCTGAGTCAGCATGAAGAGATAAAGTGAAAAAGGGGTGTAGTGGTAGAGGCTTTATTTATAATGTGTAGTGGTAAGAGGATATAACGCCCCCTCCTTCATTCTAATTGGTGGCACACCAACCAAAGCATTAGAGGCGTTATATATATGGCGCCTGACACCCATTTTTTCAATTTTAAAGCAACATAGCGCCCCATAAAGCCCCCCGTAGCGGTGTTTGGGCGCTATTTTTCAATTTCAAGCCCAAATAACGCCCCACTACACATGGTCTAAAGCCCCTTTCTTATTCTCCGCCACGTGTCACGTGGGTATTGGCCTCATCAAAATGTGTTGAGCGCTATTAAAGTGGCGCTGGAATTGGTTTTGAAGGGGTCGCGCCTCACCGTTTTGGTGTACGGGGCTTTATTTTTCAATCTTTGGGCAAATATAACGCCCACTACGGAGGAGGGTCTAATACATTTAGATTTAAGAGTTATCAAATTTAAAATATTTTATTATGTTGTCCCCTCTTTTTCAAATAAAAAGTCGTTATTAGACTCTATTAAAATGAATATAATATGGAATGGTGAATGATTGCTTTTGAAAAAGCAAAATACTCATCCACCACTAAGATCTAAGCAAATATACTAGACGCTAAAAATTTGTGAACTAAATTGGTCAATTGATCTACCAAAACAGACCATTGTTAGTGTCCCGTTAAGGGAAGAGACTTTTTAGTGTAATAACCTTCGAGTATGTGACAATAAGAACACGAATATATAGAATAATCAAGTGTGTTACTTATCGCTAACAATGGGTAGTAGGGTCCACAAATTGGTAGTAACTTTAACATACTTTCACATATCGTGGATATAACGGAGCTAATCCTGCATCAACGGATTAGGATTCTGTGGTTTGGATTGACCCGAAACATTAATTCTGGTATCACTTTGGACTTTGCTATGATTTTTAAAGTTAAAATTACGATTACAAGAGTTTGAAATGTTTTATGTTTATTATGGAGAAAGTAAAGTTTATAGATATGATATGTGGTTTCTTAATCGGATAAAAAAAATAAATAATGCACCATCAAAAAATAATTAAAAAGTCATTAATTTTATAATTTATTTATGAGTCGTGACCATGACGTCTGCTAATTTAAATGATTTAGTTGAAAAAGTGGCAACGCAAGAATGTGACCAGTGGGACCAAATGGTTAGCGTATGGGTTAGAAAGTCACGTGCGATGCACGAGGCGGCTAAATAAACCCTTTCACTTATTTAATAAAAATAGATTAAAAAAAAAAGAAAAAAAAAGAAGATAAAGACACTTATGGTGGGGCCACATCTTATCTAAGTTTAGAACAAATTAAAAGTGGTCCAATTCCCAACTTAAAATCGTCGGTGGTCGAGTAATCATCGATTAACCTTGGTTAAACACCCGGGTTTTACCAATCCTTTACCGTTGTGTTTACGGGAGGGTGAGGGGTTGTGTTTTCCCCGGTTTCGTGAACTGCATTGGCGGGCATGATTACGCCAGCCGCCCAAGGTATGTATGAGCCCTCCATTGGGTTGGTCGTGAGGGTCTGTCTGTCCATAGTGTGGAGATTCCTCTGAATAGTCGTGCAGAAATATTTGGGTGGCCGTTAAAAAGAAAACCTTGGTCAAGCACCCACCATATCCTAAGTTGCTAATCTGAAAACAATTTGAGAAAATTATCAAAATAAACATCTTTAACAAAGTAATAATAATAACATTTATAATAATAAAATAAAAATCTAAAACATGTATCAATTTACAGTCTTTATAGATATTATAACCATTCAGAATACGCTAAGTCATTATAAAGAAAGAGAACACGCTAAGTCAGCATTGCTAGCTAAAACGGCTATTACACGACTGAAATGTTTTTGTACTAAAATTCATTAAAAAGTGACGTGGGAACCATTCGAAATATGAATTGGTCATTGTTTGTTATCACATAATTGTTTTGAAAAATATATTGAAATCGAACCTGTCATCGTACAAATAATTGTCTTTAAGAAGGCTGACAAGTCTAAGTGTCTAACCAACGCCGGTTTGTAACATCTGCACCGATGAGATACCCAATTCCTAATCGATTTTCACAACACAGCTACAAGATATATTTCTTTTTTTTTTTTTAACGGCAAATTTCATTATTTTTACTCTTTGTGGGATTTAAACCCATGACTTCCATGTTAGGTGCTTATAGAAACTTTGCTTCTCCCATTGGGCTAATCACTCAATTAATCAGTGTCGCGATTAATCACCGATTAGTCAGACCAAATTGGTCCTAGTCCAACTTAAAAACTCAAAAATAGGTAAAAAAATGATTTCGAATGTGTCAAAACTGGAGCAAATCGATCAAATAAAACAAGTTCTTACCTAAAAATTGGATGATAATCCATAATTTGGAAGCAAAATCGATGAAACTCCATGAACCGTAGCTGCGTTTGATGGCTTCGTATGATGAAACAAGGAATGGGAAGGAAAAACGGGATATGGTGAACGATGTAGGTGATTATGGTTACTTAAGTTTATGTATTTTAATATTCAACACCCCTTAACTTATAAATGTATACATATAAGGTATAAAATTAGCAATATATATGTATAAATTTGGAAAAAAATATATATAAAAATCTAATCCGATTAATCACTAGTCAGTATCCCACTGGCCGACTAACGGCTAGCGAGTAATACAACACTGATGTCTCCTTAAGCTACCCGTTGTGGACACGCGAACACCACAACAGCTCCACGCTAAGTCCGGCGCGAGCAAGCTACCACGAGCACATGCAAACACAATCGTGACATGATTGCTTTGATTTTGAGGGGGACACTGTTGGGAATCATGGTATCGAATACACAGCGGAAGCGGTTTATATATTTAACGAAAACTGATTATATATATTATATATATAATAGCCGATTAATATATATATATTGTTAGTTAATTTTATTAATCCGATTAATAAAATATTCCCAATCAGGATCTCAGTTAAACGCGTATAAACAAATAAATAATTAAACAACCATAGGGGGTTTAGTAATCAACCTTTGACGACTACACCGGAATTGTAACACGCGGGTTACAACGAATCCTCGCTAGTAGGAAGTTCACACCGTGCACGAACCAACCGGGAAGCAACACTTGCAAGAAGAAGGTGGTGGCTTGTGGTGGTTGATGGCCGAACAAAAGAAGAAGAAGGCGGCGGCCTTCTTTCCTTGGGTGGCGGCCGCTAATCACAAGAGGGAGGCAAGGGATTAGTTGTTTTAATAAAAGTGTGATTAGGGTTTACTCCTTAACCCCCCTTTTATAAGACAACAACTTGCAATAAACCCCATTGCTAAATATCTTAATACTCCTTAATATTAATCTTATTAATATTAAGTCCCTCAAGACTAAAACAATTATTATTTCATAAATAATAATTCATCAACGCGTGAACTTATCTGATTCGTGTACCAACATGTAACTCTTCGGATCGTACCGGGTCGGCTTACGTTGACCTCGACTTTTAATTACATCGGACATACCATATGTCCAACAATCTCTCACTTGGACGATTTTAATTAAATGAGTCAACGTGCGCAGAGTTGGACGCCTAGCTGCATCGCATTGCACCCAAACCAGTATGACACTTTACAGTCGTCAACTAGTTCTTTGAGTTCAAGTAACGCTTTACTTAACCAAATACTATAGCCCTGATAATTATACCAATAAGTCCCTTCTGTATAAACATCCGTTGATCATAAGACATGGATCATTCATTCTTATATAGGGATCAACTATTCTCTATCTCGTCTCTAATTCAAAATGGTCTAACGAACTACCTTAGTCCGAGCGTGGCCACGCGTTTATACCAGTTTGAGTTTTACGAGGGCGCCAGAATGTCTAGGCTTCTAATCCCATAGAAGTATAGAATTCCATCAGCGTCATACAACTCCCACTTAATCTCGAATTTCTCCCAACGCTACCCTTATAGCTACCCATGTTTCAGGATAGTGTAAGATAACATCAAAGATAGTCCTTTACCAATGTAGTTTAATATGTTCCTTAGGAAAAAGGACAGATTGAACATATCAATATCAAAACATCTCATGACATAGATCCATGGAGATCGTTTTGAAGCGAGTTACATCCAATATTATTCCCTAATCATATCTGTGAATTATGATCCTCAAACCCTTGAGCTATTCATCTCATGAATATAATCATCCCAATTCACAATAGTCTTACATTCAAATTCATTCCCATGTAATTTGATCGACTACGGACATTTAGAATACTCTTATTCAAGGATTTAAACATACGAATAAATGAACACAGTTAATAAATATTAAATTTGCATTTAACCCATTAAATCAAATAAACATTCAACATAACTGTCATAGTTCAAAATAAAACATCAATACTAATTACAGATCATGCCCATTGTCTAACAACTCTAAGCCATATATTTCCAGCATGCTCCTCATGTCTAGCTTGAGGTAAAGGCTTAGTAAAGGGGTCAGCCAGATTTAGATCTATATGAACTTTGTTCATCACGACGTCTCCACGTTCTACTATTTCTCTAATATAGTGGAACCTTCTGAGTATATGCCTTGCGGTCTGATGTGACCTTGGTTCCTTTGCAAGAGCAATGGCACCAGTGTTGTCACACAGTATCTCGATTGGTTTCTTTATGCTAGGCACAACATCGAGATCGGTAATGAACTTCTTCATCCAGGCAGCCTCCTTTGCAGCATCTGATGCAGCAATGTATTCTGATTCACATGTGGATTGAGCAACCACACTTTGCTTAGAGCTCTTCCAAGTAATAGCCCCACCATTCAGAATGAAAACATATCCCGTTTGTGATCTTGAGTCATCACGATCAGTCTGGAAGCTTGTATCAGTATAACACTTAACTGACAGCTCCTCCTCCAGTCCTCCATATATTAAGAACATGTCCTTAGTCCTTCTTAAGTACTTAAGAATGTTCTTCACTGCAGTCTAGTGTCTCTCTCATGGATTCTGTTGATATCTACTCGTCATGCTAAGAGCATACGAGACATCAGGTCTAGTACATAACATGGCATACATAATGGAACCAATCGCAGAAGCATATGGAACACCTTCCATTTTCTTCTTTTCCTCTTCAGTATTTGCACACTGCTTGTTATCAAGAATGGTTCCATGTGCCATGGGCAAGAGCCCCCTTTTTGAGTCTTGCATTGAGAAGCGTTGTAAGACCTTATCAATATATGTACTTTGACTCAAACCCAATAATCGCTTTGATCTATCTCTATAAATCTTTATTTTCTAGAATATAAGCGGCTTCACCAAGATCTTTCATTGCGAAACATTTACCCAACCAGGTCTTAACATCTTTAAGCATAGGGATATTGTTTCCAATTATTAGTATGTCATCTACATACAGTATAAGAAAAGTGATATAGCTCCCACTAGATTTCTTGTAAACACACGGTTCATCTTCGTTCTTGATAAAACCAAACTCTTTGATTTTCTGATCAAAACGGAGATTCCAGCTGCGAGATGCTTGCTTTAATCCATAGATGGATTTATTCAGCTTGCACACCTTATTAGGATTCTTTGGATCGACAAAACCTTCAGGTTGAACCATATAGACATCTTGCAGTAAGTGTCCATTAAGGAACGCGGCTTTGACATCCATCTGCCATATCTCATAGTCATAATATGCAGCAATGGCAAGTAGAATTCTAATAGACTTAAGCATGGCTACTGGCGAGAAAGTTTCCTCATAATCAATTCCTTAAGTCTGAGTAAAACCTTTCGCCACAAGCCTTGCTTTGTAGGTTTGCACATTCCCATCCATGTCAGTCTTCTTCTTGAAGATCCATTTGTTTCCCACAGTCCGACATTCGGTAGGAAGATCAACCAAATCCCAGACTTGGTTATCATACATGGATTGCATCTCTGCATTCATGGCTTCTTGCCATTTCTTGGATTATGAATCCAAGATTGCAGCTTTGTAAGTAGTAGGCTCAGCTTCATCAATCATGAAGATATCGTCATACCTTACCGGTGCACGACGATCCCTAATACTTTTCCGAACACTTGGTGTTTCTGTTGTTTCTTGAGTCCTCTCAGGCTCAACTTCAACAACTGGATCAGTTACATCTGGTTCTGTCTGAACAACTGGTTCAGTCACTTGTGATTCTCGAATCTCTTCAAGATCCACATAGTTATCTCCAATCCCTCGCGCCAGAAGCTCTTCTTCTAAGAAAGTGCCTCTGCGTTTGGTGAAAATCTTATTTTCAGTGGGGTGGTAGAACAGGTAACCGATCTTCTTACCGTATCCAACGAAAACCACTTTTCTGCCTCTGGGATCTAGTTTATCCGAAGATTCTAGAGTGACATAAGCATTACATCCCCAGACTTTAAGGTAGGATACATGAGGTTTCTTTCCATGCCATATCTCATAAGGCGTTTTAGTAACCTTTTTCGTCGGAGCTATATTCACAAGTCTTGCGGCGGTCTCCAAAGCATAACTCCAAAAGGATTTTGGAAGGTTTGTTCGACACATCATTGATCGAATCATATCTAATAGAGTTCGATTTCTCCGCTCAGACACCCCATTATGTTGTGGTGTTCCAGGTGGAGTTAGTTGGGCAACTATTCCACAATCCTTTAG
Source organism: Ambrosia trifida (assembly GCA_028751855.1). Classification (NCBI taxonomy): domain Eukaryota; kingdom Viridiplantae; phylum Streptophyta; class Magnoliopsida; order Asterales; family Asteraceae; genus Ambrosia; species Ambrosia trifida. Next base: position 129,302,361 of record CM054129.1, read on the forward strand.
ATGGTCGATGAATTCCTGACTAAGATATTCACCGCCTCGATATGATCGAAGCATTTTAATAGTTCTATTTAGCTGATTTTCTACTTCGTTTTGGTATTCCTTGAACTTTTCAAGAGTTTCATGTTTATGCTTCATAAGATAAACATAACCATATCTACTGAAATCATCAGTAAATGTAACAAAGTATCTTTCTCCATGTCTTGACATTGTTCTGAATGGACCACATACATCTGTATGTACAAGTCCTAACAGATCATTAGCTCTTTCTCCAACATTTGAAAAAGGTGCTTTTGTTAACTTTCCACTTAAGCATGATTCGCATTTTCCAAACGACTCCGAACCTTTGCCTTGATAGCCCTTTTTCTTGGTTTTAGGTTTCTTAATCTGACCCTCCCTGATCATTAGCACTGGTGCAGTTTTGCCAAGTATGCTTACCTAAGCAGTTTTGAGCATCTGATGCAGTTCTGCAAGTGTCTTCTCCATCCCATTCGTATTATAGTTCATAATGAACTGGTCATATGACTTGGGCAATGAGTTCAGGATGATATCCCCAGCTAACTCATCGCTCAAGGGGGATTCCAGACGAGCCAAGTGATCAACATATGCCTTCATTTTTAGCACATGAGTGCCAACTAGGGCTGCAAACGAACCGAACGAACACAAACATAGCATTGTTCGTGTTCGTTTGTTAAGAAAATTATCTGTTCACGAACAGTTCATGAACACTTACCGAACGAGATTTTCTGTCCGTGTTCGTTTGTTAAGAAAACACTCATGTTCGTGTTCGTTTGTGTCCGTTTGTTGATTTTGTTCATGAACACACACGAACACAAACGAATATTAATGAACACAAATAAGTGTTCATGAACGGAAACAAACACAAACGAACATATATTACTTTTGAATAACATCGAATTCACATACATTAAGACATTAGCTAGATCCACACCAAAATATAACATAATTGTCCAAACATACTTAAAACTGTAGAAGGGTGTTGGAGGTGGAGGGCATCAACGCTGGAAGGTGGAAACATATATTGGATACAAAAAGTAGGTTTATTGATCCCATATAATCATATATTTACCTCATATATATTATTTATTGGGTAAAATAAATAAAAATAAAAGATATAAAAAATGTGTAAAAATTAAAAACCTTAATAAACTATCGAACACAAACGAACATAAACGAACACGTTACCGAACGTTCACGAACATAAACAACGAACGCGGCCTTTGTTCATGTTCGTTCGTTTAACTAAACGAACGGAATTTTTTGTTCGTGTTCGTTCATTTACTAAACAAACGAACACAAACGAACTTCCCGCCGAACGGTTCATGAACTGTTCGCTGAAAGTTCAGTTCGTTTGCAGCCCTAGTGCCAATTGGTGAACCCTCTTGCATATGAGTGGTTATAAGTGATCGCATCACATCAAACCTCTCATGGCGAGCATTTTGTTGGAACATTTCCATCAGATGCTGATTCATGTCGTATGCATCCATGTCCTCCATGGTCCTTTGAAGTTCAGGGATCATGGAAGCCAGTATGACAACTTGCACCCTTCACTTTGCACAAATGTGCATAATTGGTCCCTCAACTATTTCAAAATTTTCATTTTTAACCCTCCTATTTTAATAGGACCAAAAGTCACAATTTAATATAACTTATAATTTTTATAAGTAAAAGTATTGCACGTTTTATACTCACATCTACACCCGAGCACGTATGTTTCAGACCTTGATACTCAAAACCCGTAATCTTCGGTCCTAAAACAACTTAGAAACTGAAGAAAACAAGTCCGGAATTAAAATTGATTAAATTAGAAAATTTGATTTTTTTTTAGTTCTCGCGGTCTGCGAAGAAAGTCAAATAGTCGAAGTCCTGGTCAAAGTCCTAGTCAAAGTCTTAGTCAAACAGTCAAAGTCCTAGTCAAAGCCCTAGTCAAAGTCCTGGTCAAAGTCCTAGTCAAAGTCTTAGTCAAACAGTCAAAGTCCTAGTCAAATAGTCAATTCATCATAAAACCTTACTTTATGGTGTTGACCAATTTTAATGGCTAATTGAATCCAAAACTAGTATAAAAACCCACCTATGAACCATTACACTTGCCACCTCTAAATCGATTGTTTCAATCCGATTAAACTTTCCCTCATACTTTTCTTCTATAGTTTATTACTTCTACAATTGAAGCTTTGATTATAAGCTCTTGTAATTGCCGAAATTGGAAGCATGATATTCTTTTTTTTTCGGATTTCTTATTTCTTCAAATTGGACTAGCTACGTTGTTGAGTCTTTGAAATTCGCCTCACATACATTCACAACGCTTAGAGAAAAATTGGTTTGGATATAGTCGCACCAGTGTCTCGCGTGACACAAGAGGTAGCCTTAGTAGAGAAAGATTCGTATGTTGTCCATTAATCAAGGGAGTGACAGATGACCGCGATTTTAATTTTTAAGATCAACGTGTCTAGGCAAGCAATAAATGACTTGAAGAAAAGTCAAGGCTTGAGGAATCTGACAAAAATTATTAATTTAACCAACTTAAAATATTTGAATTTAGAGTGTTTTTTATATAATAGTGGGCCACTTTATAAAAGAAATAACTTTTATAGTTAAAAATCTTCCCAATATTTATGTTTTTATTTTATCAGTGCACTGTGCACATCAATATATATCTATATATTTCATTCAAAAGCTCATACGGAAAATATTTGCATACTTTTTCTTTTAAAAAAAAATCTGTGTATATGAGTCTAAAAATTATGAGAAATGTATATTTTATCTCTGTGTATAATTATTACATTATAAGAAAAGTTTGCGTAAACTGATTAATTTTATAAAACACACTAGCTGATTACCCCGGGAGGGTCCCGGGGTTGAAAAATCTAATTTTACGTGATAACCTATTGCAACTGGCTCAAGTTAACTAACCACAAAATCTCTCAATCATTGCATGTTCATAGTATTCTAATCAGTAATAACTCATATTCCCTAATCTAAACCTAATCAGTAATCATCTAAAGAATCACTTATGTAAGCTGCAACTATTCAAAAACTCATCACATCTCTCTAATTTTTCACATTCTAATGGCTCTTATAATTCCTAACCTAATCAACTAAACAAACACTTACGTAGGAAGTTGTAACCAATGCATCTCATTATGCCACGTGGCATAATCAAGAGATGGTTGAGGCCACCATTGAACGCCACGCCAGCAACTATCAATTCTTCTCGGGAACGTCCCGAGGTTGAAAAATATAACCATTGTAATAATACTAATACTAATAGTAATAATTATTACTCTTGTAATTAAATAAATAAAAAAATAACATTGCTATAAGCTGACACCATGTGTTGCAGTGTTGCGCGATTCTTTCACCTAGCTTCTCTTGATGAAATATACCTAGTAAAATTCCAATGATAACATGGCGATTGACTTGATTTTCAACATCGTAGATAAGACCTGGTTAAAAGAAAAAACATGATTAGTGAATAACATGAACACTTTGTGTGTTTTTTTCCTTTATGAACGAAACCTCACAAAAAATAGTCGATTTTTTCTCCGTTTTTTATATAGCACTATGGTACTCGTTGGAAAGATAATAAAACGCTCGTTAATTTGGTGTAATTTTTTTTTTTAAAAAATCTCGTATATAAAAGATATAAACGTTTAAAAATTATGGGAGGAAATATGAGAGAGGAAATTTTAAATTTATTTTTAAATTCTTTTTTCCTAAAATATCTCAATTTAATTACACTAAAATCTTTCAATTATGATGCCACGTGGCAGTTTCATGGAGAGATTAAAGGCACCATTGCACGCCACGTCAGCAATGTTCAATTCTTTTATATATATTAATAGATTAATAGATTAATAGATAGATAATAGATATATAGTAGATGTGTCCTTTGGTGTTAAAACATTCAACTTAGATAATTTCACGAGCATTTTAATCATTTCGTATTAAAGAGGGTTTTACGGTTTCTATTTTTATTAATATCAAGGATAAAAGAGTAAATTTACACTGATTTAATCGAAAATTAGACAATTATAATACTAACTAATGGACCATCATCTTCAGGTGCGAACAATGACCAGAGCGACTGAATTTCGTATGAAACATAGCTAAGATAAAATCCATAAATTGACCCAAATAACAGGACCATACATTAATCTACTTCAAAACATATAAGAATAGACATAATTATTATATTATTCCTAACTAGTGTTTTTTTACCTTTACTTCAGTGAGAATAGATTATTTATCTACCGCTTTTTGTACATACCCAAATTATGTTAGTCATGTTTGGGTATTAGAAGAACGATATATAATATAATAAAGAAAATATTACAAAACAAACATCGATAGGAACATTAGAAGAGTTAAAACAATAATTAATATAAAAACAACAATAATTGATAATAATTAATATCAATTTACTTCACATCACAAATAAAAATATCTTTTAGTATGATTAGGCTATACGAGCCAATGATCTTCAGCCCAGCTGGTTTGAGGTGGGAAGGTTTACCAATTTGGAGGGTTCCTGCCCGGGTTTGGTCTCAGGTTCGAATCTCACGCTCCACCAAAAAAATAACCGCTTGGGTTTGAAAGAAAAAACCCGTGTGCTGCTATGGGATTTGATCCTGGGTAGTGGTCGCTTTGCAACACAGGATTTACCGTTGAAACAATACTCTAAAAAAAGGCTATACGATACGGCCATATGGGGACCATTCTTTGGGTTGTTCTGCCTGTTAAGGACGCAAACACAACCCTGCTAGGGTTGTCCCCGTCCTCTTTGAGTGTGCCATGTGACAAATAAAAAAAATAAATAATAATACAAAACCTAATCTACTAAATTTAAATTGAGTTATTTTAGGAAAAAAGAATTTAAAAACAAATTTAAATTTTTCTCTCATAATTTTTAAACGTTAATATCTTTTATATACGAGATTTTTTAAAGAAAAAAATTACACCAAATTAACGAGCGTTTTATTATCTTTCCAACGAGTACCATAGTGCTATATAAAAAACGGAGAAAAAAAACGACTATTTTTTTTTGGTGTAACAGTACTGATTTCTGGGAGATTAACATGGACCTTTGTATGACACCCTAGGCAAATCCCACATCGGCCGTGGCCAGGAGAGATCCTTGGTTTATAAGTAATCCAAAGCCTCTTAAATTACCAACGCGTTTTGGGCTTAATGCTAGTGGATGAGAGGAGAACTCCACAGTTAAGCGTGCTTAGGTGGGAGTAGTATCAGGATGGGTGACCTCCTGGGAAGTTTCCACCGGGGCGACCAAAAACAAATCCGTGAGCTCTCGATGGGCAACCCATCGAGGCAAACCAGGTTCTTATCTACGATGTTGAAATTCAGCCCAATCGCCATCCTTTCATTGGAATTTTACTCTTTTAAAGATGCATAGGTATACTTCATCAAGAGAAGCTAGGAGAAAGAATCGCGCAACACTGCAAGTCTGCAACATATGGTGTCACCTTATAGCAAGGTTTTTATTTATTTAATTAATTACAAGAGTAATAATTATTGCTATTAGTATTAATATTATTAGAATTGTTATATTTTTCAACCCCAGGACGCTCAAGGAAAAGGTTAGTGGTCTAATGAAGTAATTGTTTTGATGGTACACTTGTTGATTATTTTTAGCGGTTACCTCATCATCATTGTAGGATCCTTGAATATTATATAAGAACCTCATCACCACCACCACACTGATATCCAAACCCTTACACAAAAGAGAGCAAACATGGCTCCTAAAGCTCTCATCTTCTTTGCTCTCTTCTCCCTCTCAGCCATTGCTGCACTTGCAGATGACACCGAGTCAACCGAGTCAGACCCTGGTCTCATGCTCAACTTCTACAAAGACACATGCCCACAAGCTGAAGATATCATCAGAGAACAAGTTGGCCTTCTTTACAAACGCCACAAGAACACTGCTTTCTCTTGGCTTAGAAACATCTTTCATGACTGTGGTGTTGAGGTACATCTCTTACTACATAATATCTTTATACCTACACAATATTTTTATGCATAGTTAACAACACTTTATTATTATTATTATTATTATTTTTTTTTTTGTATTTACAGTCATGTGATGCATCATTGCTTCTGGACTCAACAAGGAGAACACTGTCTGAGAAAGAGACAGACAGAAGCTTTGGACTAAGAAATTTCAGGTATCTTGAAACCATCAAGGAAGCTGTGGAGAGGGAGTGTCCAGGAGTTGTATCTTGTGCAGATATACTTGTACTTTCTGGAAGGGATGGGATTGTTGCGGTATACATTTCTGTTTCCTTATTTTCATCCCTTTTTATTATTTTCTTTTTCTGCATGCATTACTTTATACTATTTTTAAGAAAAAAATATCAAAATATTCAAGTTGACGAATAAAGTTTCCAAATCGGAGAATGAAAGTCCGGGGTTAACCGACAAATATGGGTATTTTTTAGGGTGGGCGGGATGTTCATTGAAATATTTTCAACTTCACTGATTTACATTAATTCTATACTGCTACATTATTTCACTGAAACACAGTTTTGGAGGCAACACTATCCTGAACCATCAAACCCATAAAAAACAAAAACTCTCACTCTCAACACATCCGTGATATAACACCCGTGCTAGTAGTGTCACTCGAGACAGTACCGTACTGGTAGAAGAGTACCATCACGGTTTGCTGGTAGTGACCCGCCTCCTCTTAGGGCGGACGGGGCACTACCCGTGAGTTTTTTAAACTTCACTGATTTTAACCAATCCTACACTTCTACGTCACTTCACAGATTTCCTTCACTGAAACATTTTTTTAAAGCAATGCTTCACTGATTATTTAACAACAATCAATTAAAGAGAGATAAAGACAAAGAGGAGAGAGAAAGAGAAAAATCACGGGTACCAGCCCGTTAACTAGAACCAGAATTTGACTCACGGGACCACTACCAGCATGTGTGGCAGCAGTGTTACCGTGCTGATAGTGAGGTACTCGTGCCCAATTTTGATAGCGCCCCGTCTGCCCTTAGTGTTTAGCGTGCGGTTAACTTGACTATTTGGAAACCTTTACGGTGAAATGACTAATTTGATTAAAATCAAGTCTTTGGATTTGACTACTTTGGTAATTTTCTTTTATGTTTAGTTGGTTTATTCTTGATGTGGTAACTTTCTGCATGCATTACCTAGTTGTACTTTTTTTTGTCGGTGTTCTACTATTTTTGTATATGCATGCGTGACGTGATATCCACTCAACATTATGTGTCACTAAATCAGTTATACCTCTTTTAGTCAATCTCTTCGATAAATCATGTTTTAGGTAATTAATTCTCTTATGATTATGAGCATGAACAATTGAACATACTTTATATGTATGTTATGCTTTGGTTAGTTGTACCTTTGTTGATTTGGATTTTCTGATGGAACATATGTTATGCATTAATAAGTAGTACTCACTTTGTATATTCATGCAATAAATTAAGTTGTGCCGTTGTGGAACAATAATTGTACTTTGTTTAATTATTGTCCATAAATAATAAAGAATGTTACAAATACTTGGTTGTAAACACTAGCCATTTTGATGTGTAATTTGTGGTCATGTTTTGGAATTATGGCAGCTTGGTGGGCCACACATACCTCTAAAAACAGGGAGAAGGGATGGAAGGAAGAGCAGAGCTGATATATTGGAGCAATATCTTCCAGATCACAATGAGAGCATGACTGTGGTTCTTGAAAGGTTCAAGAACATTGGCATTGACACCCCTGGAGTTGTTGCTTTACTAGGTATATATGCATGTTCATGCATTAGTGCTCGAGCTCGAACTTAATTGAGCAGGCTCGGCTCGGCTTGGCTCATTTATTTTATTGAGCTAAAAAGTCAGAGCTATCTCGCCTCAAGCCGACTTATTTATTTTAATTTTTTACACTTATTGACATATAAAAACAAAAAACATATATTTTTCAACATACACATATCATATGGCATTATTTCTGTTTTTTTAATATTTTTTCAAGATAAAGGTCGAATAAAAATAATATATGTATTATATTTGTTTTTTTCTTCAAATTTTTTATGTTATAATTATTGTTACTATTATCATTACAATTTGAACCCACGACCTCTTGGTCTAGTGGTATGGTGTCCCCCTTACAAATGTAAGGTTGTGGGTTAAAATCCTTGCAAATGCAAGGTGATGTGAAATAAAGGTGTAATAAAAATTTGCCGTTCAAAAAAATCATTACAATTTGAGATTTAATTTAAAAGAGCCAATCAAGTGAGCCACACGCTAGTTACCACACAAGCCAAGAGCCGAGCCAACCTTAGTTTTGGCCCGGCTCGTTTACAAACAACCATATTTTGAGTTTTTATCAAAGCAAGCTACGAACTTTTCATATATCCCTTGTTGGATGATATTTTCTGTGTATTGAATAAATGAAACTACATACAGTGACTATAAGTGGCGGATCCAGAAGGGGTTTCGGGGTTCCCAGGAACCCTCTCGATTTCAGCGGCGAAGCTTGATCCGAAGGTTGGGGGGTCGGAAGTCACTAGTTTCGGGGGGTCGAAACCTTATATTTCCAAAATTTTCTATACGAATACTATATAATAACTTATGCACGAAAATTCGGGGGGATCGGCCGCCCCCGCCCGCCCCAACTAAGCTACGCCACTGCTCGATTTGGAAAAAAAATTGAAAATTTTAGTTGAAAAAGTTGAAAAATTAGTGAAAATTTACGAAAGGACCCCCTGGAAATCATTTTTGGATTCGCCACTAGTGTGTTAAAAATAACTATCATATCATTTTTTTTGAACGGTGACTTTCTTGACTGCGATTGTGGCAGAAGATCATCACACCCGCTTTTTGGTGCGGGCCCTAACCCACCACCTAGCTAGACTATGTTGTCTGAACCGGGTCCACGCTGGTCTGAGTGGGGGCTGCGGCGAACTATCATAGCATTAAAACAAGAGATATAAGTGACTAACAAAAAAACATAGAGATAAATGGTAATTCAAATAATAATATATTTTGTTGAGACAGGTTCCCACAGTGTGGGTAGGACACATTGCGTGAAGTTGGTGCACCGTCTCTATCCAGAAGTGGACCCAGCTCTTGACCCGGGTCATGTTGAGCACATGCTCCACAAGTGTCCAGACGCTATCCCAGACCCCAAGGCCGTGCAATACGTGAGAAATGACCGCGGTACCCCTATGAAACTCGACAACAATTACTATAGAAACATATTGGACAACAAGGGTCTATTGATTGTGGACCACCAGTTGGCAAATGACAAAAGGACCAAACCATTTGTCAAGAAGATGGCAAAAAGCCAAGATTATTTCTTTAAACATTTTGGAAGGGCCATCACTATTCTGACTGAGAACAATCCACTCACTGGTACTAAAGGTGAGATTAGAAAGCAATGCAATGTTGCAAACAAACACCATTAAATTAAAAAAAAAAAAGTAAGTTGTGGTTTGGTAATGTGATGATGGTGGTGTGGATGTGGATGTTGAGAATAAGAAGGTGATATGATGATGGTGTGAGCATGCATCATGATGGCTTCCAATGTGTAAGATGGATGTAGGACATGTTTTTTCTCTTTAGTTTTTTTTTATATGTTTTAAGGAAAGTGAGTGAATGTAGATATGGATGGATGATGATGATGGTGGAGTATGAGTATGTATGATGCATGAGATGGTAATCAAATGTTGTCTTGTTTGTGTTTATGATGGATGGCACTCAAACCATGGTCCATACTCAAACGAACAAAATATTATCGCTAACTCTCACAGTATTATTAGATTCAAAAAAAAAAAAAAACCTTGAATTTACAATCATCATACCCACACCATGGTATTTATATAGCTAACCACACATATTCAGTGGCGAATTCAGAGAGTTCCTTTTGTAGATTTTAACTATTTTTTCAACATTTTTCAACCCCCTCTGAATCTGTCATTGCACCTAACACGTTTAGGATGTTTGATAACCTCATAATTAACCAATTAAATATGACATGATAATTACAACTATTTATTAATTCACTAGCACAATTAATAAACTATAATTGTTATGTTTTCTGTTTGTTGTTTTTGTATTATTGGTGGCAAGTGTAATCTTTTGATGTACTCGGGTGATTTACTAGTACCCCGCTAGCGTTGGGTGATATGAAATTTTGTTGGTCGTTCAAAAAAAAAAAAACTATAATTATCCTTTTTAAAATCCGCTCCTAAACCTAACACATTTAAAATCAATCTCCATTTATTAAGTTGAAAGGTCTGTTTCCAAAATGCACTTGTCTTTATTGGTATTGTTGGAACCATAACTTTATACACAAGATAAGGTTATCTTCTTTGTCGGTTACATTCAAAGTATCCAATATAAAAAAAAAAAATAATAATAAACCTTAAATTTATACATACAAATTAAATGAATTCTAGTGACTGAGGGTCAGAAGACACCTCTTGGCCCTTTGATGAAGGTTTAGGTGATGATAAAGAATAGTTCCATTGAAACATTATCTTACCCTCTCACCTATATCCCTTTCTCCTCCATCTCACATTTCTTTATCCGTAAAAACATAAAAAAGGAAACACACCATTGCCCATGCTCTAATAATCAATAGCATCTCGTGGCATGTCTTTGAATTCTATGGCATGTTCAATAGCCAAAGACATTACATTCCAGCGGCGTTTTGGTGGTGGGATAAAACTTAGGGACTATAAGGTCTTGGGTTCGAATCTTATAAGAGAGTTTTCTCATAATTATAAGCTTTCTCATGAATTGATGACTTGGTGATGGAATGTAATCGCGTGGTAACACTGGTGTTACGATAATACTCCAATAATCATTAAATGATTCCAATTAACCGTTAAAAAAAAAAGTAAAGTTCAACAGTCGTATTAAATGTAGAGTACAGTTCAATAAATATTTCTAAATGCCTAGTGGTCTTCAACTTAATATTTTTTTTCAAACAACCAAAGACAAAAGACTAGCAAAACAAAACTACAAACCCAACAAACAAGAGAATCAAACATCAAAACGTTTCCATCTACTCATGACCTCTTGGTCTAAACTATAGTGGTATAGTGTCTCCCTTACAAATGTAAGGTTGTATGTTCAAATCCTTGCAAATGCAAGGTGTGATGAATAAAGGTGCAATAAAAATTTGTCGTTAAAAAAAATACAAAAGAAAAAAAACGTTTCCATCTACCCAACTATTTATCCAAAGAAAACATGGCGATTTAATTTCACCCATAATTAATACCCTCAATCCTGACTGGCTTGTTAGGGCATGTGTAGTGGTTGTCGTTGTGGGCGTTATGAAGCCTATAGCGCCCGGACACACCGCCCCCCGGGCGCTATAGGGCGTTTTAGGGCCAAAGCGTTTTACGTATAACGAGCGTTGTATATTGGGGAATGTGATATTAGACCGTTGAACGGTTGGATTATTTAAAAAAAAAATTTCAATCTATATATAAACATACACTACATACATATCATACCACACATACAATACACAAACATACACTACACACATACCTCCTTCAACCCTCAATCCAATTTCAACACACAAATAAATCACCAAAATGTCGTCCCCTCCCTCCGAAGACTCGTTTGTCAATCTATATAATCGGTTTTTTCACGATGACCGCGCGGAAGAAGAAGAAGCCGTTACGAGTGCGGTTCAACTAGCGTCTAGCGCGATGCAACATATAAGTACTTCCGCCCCACGGCCGATATTGTCTAGGCAATATATAGAGCGAGACCGTGTAGCCGCCAATGAGCGTTTGATGAATGACAACCAAGAAGAAGGAGGAGGAGGAAGAAGAGGAGGAGGAGAAGAAGGAAAAAATGAAGAAGAAGAAGACGACGACGACTAGTTTTTTTAAATATTTGTAGTTTTTTTAAGTATTTGTAACTTTTTTTAGTATTTGTAATTTTTTTTAGTATTTGTAATTTTTTTAGTATTTGTAATATTTATATATTTAATGGAATATTTAAACTATTTAATATTATTATTTAAATAAGAAAATAATAATTTAACCAATGATTACCCAATCATTTATAAAGCCCCATAACCACTGTTTTGAAAACCGGACCGGACCGGCCGGTCGGACCGGTCGGACCGGGCTCCGGGGCCTGGACCGGTCCGGTTCGGGTAGTCGGACCGTTTTGCAGCGAACCGGGGGTCGGACCGGTGAACCGGCCGGTCGGACCGGAAAACCGGCCGGTCGGACCGGAAACCGGACCGGTCGGACCGGATTTTTTAATTTTTTTTATTTTTTTTTGTTTTTTGGGCCGGTTCGTCGAACCGGTCGAACCGGTCGGACCGGTCGAACCGGTGAACCGGCCGGGGGTCCGGTTCGACGTCCGGTCCGGTTCTGAAAACCTTGCCCATAACCCTCCCTTCCCACTACACCCTCTTTTTCCATAACCCCGATAACCCATCTTCTATTACTTTTTAATATTTTAATACTCATAACCCCCCACTACACATACACTTAGAAAAGATACGCCATTTCCTTTTCATGCCAAATGCTCCATACAACCGCTACGATGCCAAATGCATAGTCCCCTTCAACTGTTCAATGATTATTTTAAAATGTCAACGAAATAGAGGGTAACGTAACGTAATTTAAAACTATAGTGGCTTTTTTATAGGAAAAAAACAATAAGATGACTTCTTTTAAAAAAAAAAAAAAAAAAAAAAAAAAAAAACCTTCTCTTGTCTTTAGAAATGTGGCAAACATGAACCCCGATTCTCTTTCCTCCTCTACACTCTGTTCCAGAGTTTCATTAAAGGATAGAAGAGAAAGGATCTCCATCCTCTTCCTTTCTTTCCGGTTCCTTACAAATTGGAAAGATTGAAAATCACTCTAAAAACCTCTTTATTATCCATCTCATTCCCTCTCTTTCCATCCTATAAAAAACTATGGAACACATTTTTTTCCCACTTCCTTCCCAATAATTTCTCTTTCATCCTTTAATGAAACTCTGGAACATAGTGTTAAGTCCCCGTCGATAATAAAACGAACTTAAAATTATAACTCCCACAATTTTTATTGATGAAGATAGATTGAAAAGTCATTTTTTTAATACTTTCACTTGATAAACAATCTAAACATTATATATGTACATTTTTTTTTATAATTTCTTAATTTATACGTTTCATCCTTACACATAGGTCAGGCTCATTTTTATTTTTTGTATCATTCCAGTTTTAGGAAGTCCCCAAATGGACAAAATATTAATAATATTCTTACTAATTCTTGGAATGTAAAAGGAGACAAAGCAAGTCTTTTTTATACGGGGTGGGTGTAGAAGATTATGAGGTGGCGACTATGGCGGGGATTATTGGGTGCAAGACAGGAGCATTGCCTTTTGATTACCTCGGGATTCGGGTTGGGGCTAATATGAATAGGAGTAGTCATTGGACTCCGGTTGTTGAAACGGTCCAAAATAGGTTGTCATCTTGGAAGGCGAATACTTTGTCGATGGGAGGTAGACTTACTCTCATTAAATCGGTATTATCTAACCTCCCTATTTATTATTTATCGTTATACAAGGCTCCGGTGATCGTGATTGATAAGCTTGAGAGAATAATGAGGAATTTTCTGTGGTCCGGGTCTAATGGGGTTGATAAAATACATTGGGTGGCTTGGGAGGTAGTTACTTCAGCCAAAAACCAAGGGGGCTTGGGAGTTGCTCGATTAAAGGATGTCAATTTGGCGCTCCTTGCAAAATGGGCGTGGCGATTTAATGTGGAGGATTCCTCGATATGGAGGAAGGTCATTGATGATATTCATGGCGGAAGAGGGTGTTGGAGTTTTTTACCAATAAAAACTTCTATTCCAGGGTGTTGGAAGTCTGTGGTTAATTGTCTGGCGGCGATTAGAGTTAATAATTATTCTGTTCATCAGCTTTGGAGGGGACAGGTGGGGAGTGGCGAGAAGCTGCGTTTTTGGTTTGATTTATGGCTAGGAGATACCATTTTAAAAGATAGGTGGCCTTGTCTTTATAAATTGGACAGATATAAAAGATGCACAATCAGGGATAGGTTGACTCAAGTTAATGGTGTGACCACATTCGCTGGGCAGTGGACGCGCCTTCCTAGATCTGTTGAGGAATTTTCGGAATTACAAGACATGGATAGGCTGCTTGTTGATGTTAAAACCGGAGAGGCCAAAGATAAATGGGTCTGCTCTGGGTTTAAAGATGGTATGTTCTCGGTTAATGCGTTCAAAGATTGGTTGCAGCATCGCGTGAATGTGCAGGATGTTCCAAAGATTAAGTGGGAAAGTTGGGTTCCTCTTAGAGTTAATTTGTTGTCATGGAGGGCGTTGAAAGATAGGCTTCCTACTCGGTCGGCGTTAACTCAGCGTAGGTTAAATATTGTTGATTCATCTTGCCCTTTTTGCAGCAGTACTATGGAAGAGTTAAATCATGTTATGATAGGGTGTGGTGTTTCTTATGGGGTTTGGACTATTATTTGCAATTGGTGTAGGATTGCTCCGTTTTTTGCTTATGATTATGAGGATATTCTTATGCTATATAAGAATGTTCATGCGGGGAAGTGGAGGAAAAAGATTATTAGAGGTATTGTGATGAGCACGTCTTGGGCCATTTGGAATGCTAGAAACGCTAAGGTATTTGATGATAAAGATTTCAAAGTGACGGATATAGTGGCAGAAATAAAGTCGAAGACATTTTTATGGTTGAAACATAGGTCAAAGTTTAATAATATTGTATGGAAAGATTGGGTTGTATATCCGTTGTATATGTGTGTATAGTTTGGCGGTTCTTGTTTTTTTAGAGCCTGCCGTTTTTTAATGAAATTCATCGTTCAAAAAAAAAGAAACTGTAGCAGCAAAGAATCGCAATCAGTAGAAGCAAAGGCAAGCCAGTTATGGAGAGGAACCTGTAGTCCGTTGTTCCATAAAGGTAAAATTCAGGGGCGGATTTAGCTTATACCCAAGGGTAACCTGTGCTACCCCTCAACTTCAACTTTTTTGGCGGCGAAGTGTAAAATTAGCATAAGAAAAATATTTATTTTATGTATCGGGATACCCTTGAGCAAATAATAGGACACCCTTAAGTCCAAAATAATTTTTTTACTACCTCTTGAACTTTTCTTCTAAATCCGTCGGTGCTAAATTGTGATTGCTTAGTTGTTAAATAGGCCGGTCACCTTTGACACCACTGCCTCGTAGTGATGTTTTTGCTTGAAAACTCCTTAATTATATTTGAAGTGCAAGTATCAACTATGAACTTATCGAGTGAAGTACACATTGCTATTTAAGTTGCCCCACCATGTGACATAGGATACCATCATTAAGAGTGTACCAACATATGGTTTTATAATAGTCCAAATTAGTGTCACACAAGAACCACCAAGTGGCTTACATCCAAAAAAGAAAAGAAAAGAAAAAAAACAAAACAAAACTAAAATTTACATGTACGCCAATTTGAGGTATACAAAAATGCCATCTCCCACAAAAAAGATACCAAATTTCACAATACTCAAACATGCGGCGGGCATTTGAAGAGGTGGGTTTTCCCTGGCCCAGGTTCTATCGCGGGCCCAAGCTACCCAGCGTTGTGTCATTCGCGAGCGTCTGCAGTACCTTTTGCCATTTGATTACCCCGCATAGTCGGGGCATTACGTTTAGTTGGAAACTAACTATATAAATGTTGTTTTGCCGTTCAAAAAAAAAAAAAAAAACTATACAATTAAATCATCATATTTGTCATAAATGATCTTATATTTATCATAAATTAACTAACCCTAAATAAAATGACAAATAATTTTATTTAATTTTTTTTACGAAACTTAGAGGGTGTTTAGAATTGCGTTTTAAATCTGATTTTTAGATTATTGTGTTTTGAAAACGCAGATAATCAGTTTTTAGTGTTTGGGATTGTGTTTTGAAAACGCAGATAATTAGTTTTTTAAGCTACCAAAACGCAATAATCTATAAGCAGCTACACCCCTACTTTTCTAAAACACGTAACTTATTTTGAATAATCAAATCCCAAACACCCCCTTAGTTGTTTTTAATTAGATAGCCTTTACTCTTTGCCGGAATAAATAATCTATAACTTTAAACAATTTAAAGTATGAAGTCAAATGTTTTTGAAAGATCGATAGATCCTTCCCACACACTTTTTTTTTAATCCTCGTTTCGAGATAAACTATTAAACTCTAGCTTTTTATAATAGTATTATTTAGGTGCTGTTTGTTTTTTTTTTTGCAGGAGAAAAGGTGAACCAAAGGTCTGCAGTCTGCAAGAAGAAGACTGTTTGTTTGTTAATGTCTGCAGGCTGCTGAAACAAACTGAAATTTAAATAAACATCAGTTTGATGGTAGACGGTGGTGGTGGTGGGTAGTGGTGGTGGGGGACGGGGTGGTGGACCGTGATGGTGGTGGACGGTGGTGGTGGTGGACCATGGTAGTGGTGGATGGTGGTGGACAGTGGTGGTGGGTGGTGGTGGACCGTGGTGGTGATAGGAGGTGGTGGTGGTGGTGAGTGGTGGTGGACCGTGGTGGTGGGTGGTGGGTGGTGGTGGACGGTGGTGGTGGATGTGGGTGAGGGGAAGAAAAGTGGAGAAGATCTTAGAAGACTTTGAAACAAGTCTGCACCAAGAAGAGGTCAGGAAGACCTTTTTGAGTTAAATGTCTTCCAAAAAACAAACAATCTGCAGACCCAAACGTCTGCATACGTCTGCATGGCGCAGACAAAAGAGGTCAGAAGTGCTTATAAGCAAAAAACAAACAGCACCTTAATCTTCGCAAGCATGTGATGTGTCATCAAGTTTGTTACCAACTTCTCTCTCTCTCTCTCTCTCTCTCTCTCTCTCTCTCTCTCTCTCTCTCTCTCTCTCTCTCTCTCTCTCTCTCTCTCTCTCTTTCAAAATGTACCGGTTTTTCTTTTTTATTTGTGGCAGAAATCAAGTTTTTTTTTCTTCTATCATTTATCTTGGATAAATGCTTTTAAAAAAAATATTATCTTGGATAAATAAAGTAATTATCTAATCTTAACCGATTATGCGAATTAAATAGGGTTGGTTTTTCTTTAGGGGTTCTCATCTTGGGGGTAGGTCACAGACTCACAGGTCATGCACACCACAAAAAATTCCTCGTGACGGTTTGAGCTTAGACAAGGAGGGCACCGGTATGTGGGTAGGGATTCGAACTTAGGACCGTTAGGTTAAGGTTGTACAATGATTTTCACTGAACTAAGCCTTTCAAAAAAAAAAATAAACCCTTCAATTTTATTACTTGAACTATGAAAGAAAAAAGAAACATTATGGGATATATAAACACTTAGGATATAATCGGTAAAAATATTAATAAGTCAAATATGAAAAGACTAAAAAGTCAAAGGTGGACTTGGACGTAAGGATATCCTTAATCCATAAAATTAAATGGGTTGGACCTAAAAAATTCTTAATCCACAAAGTTAAATAGATTGGGCCTCACTGATTCTTAATACATAAAGTGAAGCGGGTTGGGTCTACAGAGATGACAGATAGGGTTTTTTTTTTCCAACCATAACCAGTTTTGACTTAGACCGGTTCTTAGTCAAATTTGTTTCAACTTGAAACTGATTCAGTCCCCCCCCCCCCCCCCCCCCCTCTCTTCGGTTTCTAAGTTGGTTCTTAAGCACACTTTTTTTAACCGTTTTTACGAGGAAAAAAAAAACATTAAATACCAATTTTATTTTATTTTTATAGTTTTTGAACTGTTTTAGGATAAAAATAACCCGGGTTTTTATAAATTAAAAAAATAACAAAATAAAATTTTATTAAATAAATAGACCGGTTCCACCGGTTTGGAACCTTTTTTTTTTTCAAACCAGTTCAGTTTGGTTTTAGGCATGGAGAATGGGAACCGGTTTCTTGTTCATCTCTAGATTCTTAATCCTTAAAATTGTTAGAAATGGATTGGCGCTAATACACTTTGTATAAACTTAACTTTGAGTAAGAAATTGTTTAAATGCTAATAAAAAAAGAAAATTGTCTAGATAATACAATTTTTAGTCCATGTCAAGTGTCCATCAAATAAGTTTAGTTCAGTCACATTAGTGCACATACTTGGGAATGTCCAGAGGTGCACAAACCGGGTAATGGCCCAAAACCGTGTGGGTTTGGGCAAAAAAGGCTATAACCCGTTTTCCCCAAACTGGTTTGGGTTAAATTCTATCTTGAGGGGGAAAGGATCGGGTTTGACTTGTTTGAAAATATATTTAACAGGTTTCAAAGTATTGGGTTAAACCCAGTGTCAACCCTTCGGTTCGGGTCCAAACCGATTTCCAAATATTCGGTTTGGTTCCTAACCCAGTTTTTGGTGCACCCTTAGTAGTGTGACATGTTAACTACAAACATTATAAAACATTCTAGATGTATATAACAATCATGTTCAACAAACATATATAAGTAACTATAATCATTACAAGAGTACAAAACAAACAAACCTCACTTATCCAAAAAAAAAAAAAAAAAGAAGTCCAGCAAGAGCCTCATCTACATAATATGAAAAGCATAATTAAAACACATTAGAAGAGCTTGGCTTGATGTGTGGTTCCACTTCTCATCATGTTGCAGAACTCCTCATAGTTGATTCTTCCATCCTGTTCAAAAAACAAAACGTTTATCGTATCATATCATATCATTGTTTGTTTAAACTGATTATTCTACATATCTAAACTTATGTGATCATCATACTTAATGGGGCGTTTTTATCATAGTTATCAAAGGCGCTAGGTGCACTTAAGGCGCATAGGCCTTGCCTGGGGCCTAGGCGCAAAAAAAGCGAGGGCCTGAGATAAAAAAAGGTAACAAAGAAAATAAAGTAAAAATATATTAAAATAATACTATTTTTCATCTAGTTGGTTTCAAAAGTCTTAAAATATTGATGTAGTAGTGTATAGAAGAAGTTTTACTTAGATAAAAATAGAAATTTTGCTGGAATCTAGCCATAATTTAACAAATTTGGCTGGAAACTCTCCAAAATTTGGGAATCTAGCTGAGACCTGCGCCTAAACATAACCTGGAGAATTAAAGCGCAATTTCCTCGACTCAAAGCGCAAATGCATCGCCTCGCCTAAAAAATGAGCCTAGGCGCAAGAGGCGATGTCTTTTAACAACTATGGTTTTTATGTAACCATTTTTTCTTGAGAATAACAGTCTATTTGCATAAAAGAAAATATAGAGAATGATTACATTATCGGTATCCACTTCAGAAATGATGTCTTTGATGGTATCTTCGTCGCCCATGCCATATTGTTTCATGGCGGTTTCTAGTTCATCCATGGTGATATATCTGTGTACCATCACCATACCAGGTTAGATCACAAATTATAATCCACAGAAACTACTAATTTCATAACTCTTGATCCAAGAAAAACCTTTTGACTTTTCAAGTCAAACTTAAAAAAAATGCAAACTCCGATTTGGTAGGGCTTGCATGATAAAGTTAACAATTAAACAAACTATACCGTATTGCTTGTTAAAAGGTGTGATACTAGTTATCGAATCTGGATTCAGCGTTTTAAAAACCCCATCAAATTTGAATTTGAATAGAAAGGTATTTGACCTTGACTAGGCCTGTAATTTTTTTAATCAACTTTTAGTAAAATGCACAAAGTCTTCAACACTAAGACTAAATCGGTATCATCAATAATTTGTTACAACAACCCTACACGCACATAATCTTTGGTATAAACATTATGTTTCCCATGGTTGGTTCCAAGCCAAACTTTTAAGGACATGGAATAAATTTAGACACATATATGCATTAAAAGGCAAAAGTAGGAATGAAACTATACTACAATGTAACTAACCCGCTATTATCAGTATCAAAATGACAGAACGCTTTATATAGATGCTCATCTCTTTCGAGCCTGTGCCTGTGCATGGTAGCGGTTATGAACTCAATGTAGTCAATTGTTCCATTTCCATCCACGTCAGCCTGAAATGTAGAATAACTAATTTACTATAGGAATAATGCACAAAAAAGAAATGAACTTTATTTTTATTTTTTTTACGATTTTAGCAACCAACTTCAAATCAGGTTGCAAAATAGAAATCAACTAACGTTTAATTAACAAGATTATAGCAGCCTAACTACTCCCTCCGTCCCAAAACTCTCCGCATTACTATTTTTATTTGTCAAAAAAATCCGCCCGCTTTCCAAAAAGTATCGTTATTTACTATTTTTTTTCCATCTTACCCTCCTGTAAATGCTAGTTTTTCAAGTCAACAGTGTCTTAAATGTAAGGGTAAAATTGGCATTCTACTAACTAAACAATGTATTTTTTTTTTATTTTAAATTGAGTTATTTTGTTTGAGGACACTATTTTTGCGACGAGTCGAGTACAATTAACTACTGATTGTAGCAACAAATGACCGGTCCAACCAGTATATGTACACGCCACGTGATAGTTATAAACAAACTAACATAACCAGTAATATCCCACTTGTATAGTAGGATGCATGATGTGACAGTTAATATCTATAAATATCAAAAAAATATTGCCAAACTTGTCAATAAATTTATTTCTCATATAAATGTGGCAGCTGGCATGGCATCAACCAGTTTTCATGAAAGCAGTTAAAATGAGGTCGGTTGCTAAAGCGGTAAAGCCAGTAATAAATTGTCAGTTTGTTTCTATTTTGCACCTGATATAGAGTTGTTAATATCATAAGAAAAAAAAGATGTAAAATTTGTTTCTATTAGATCACAGTTTGCCCTAAATTATGTTCAGGCGAAAAAATATAAGGCTTAGGAAACTTATAAAATATATACATAAATAAAGATCAAAGAACTCACGGCTTCCATGAGTTGTTTAACTTCAGCTTCTGAAAGCTTGGAACCAAGCCTGGCAAGTCCTGTCTTCAATTCCTCATAAGTGATCGAACCGCTTTTATCGGTATCCATGTTGACAAACATTGCTTTGAGACCTTTGATTTCTTCTTCGGACATACTTTCTGCAATTACCTGCGAACGTTTTCCGATACAACACTTTCAGGGAATTTATTAATTTTACTTGGTTGCTCACATATGAATGATGCGAGAACAAAAAACCGAATGTTGATCCCACAAAATCGAGGGAAATGGTATAAAAAAATAACACCCTAATTAAGAACATTTGTTGAATAGCAGACATAGAAACTTCAAGTAAATTTTTTGGATGTGTGTTTTGGAAGTAATTATTGCGGTTTAAAAAATCATTAATCGAATCAAATATGTAGTTAACAAAAGCCCGAGATAGGTAGGTAATTTTGCATTTATCTCAATAATAAGTTTTTCTAAATCGGGTACCCTAAATAAACAGAAAATCATAGCAATAATCAAAATATATACTATTTTGTTCTCTTATGACAAGATTATACAATGGGTTAAAAAAGGGCAATGTCATATCAAGAAAAGCAAGATTACGTAGCCCATTCTAACAAGGCCGCCCAAAATAGTAGTTTGCCAATTGCAAGATTTATATATTTATTTCCTAAATTTTGGAATTAAAAAAAACAAGGTTGAAGCTTACTTTCAAAGCGAGTTTCTTGAGCTTATTCATTGCTCTGAATTGCTTCATTCTGGATAGTACAGCACTATCTATCGGTTTGTCTAACGCTTCTCCGCCTTCTCTGAGCCATGGATGCTCTAAATAACAAAAAAAAAAAACAAATTAAAAAAATAAGGATAATCAGAAACGGAGACACATAATTGCAAGATAAAAACTACAAATAGATCACTGTCCCTAAACAAATACAACGGCTTCCCTTTGGGGGTGTTCAAATTAGCATCCGGACTTACTTCTTTAATCATTAATAATTATTACAAAATACCGTCTGCAAAGAGATTACGCACATGTATAAAATCATATAGTGATTTTCTGCTACTTTTTTCTATTTCACTAACGAAACGTAGCCAAGTTAGACAAATAAATGTTTTTAGTGATACTCCTTGTATTAAAATACTACAATAAAATCCATTTAAAAATTTTACTTAAAAGACTACCATATCAAAGTTTGTTCCATGAATAATTTCAAGAAGTTCGGTCTTGGGAAGTTCCATGAAGACGCAGCCTCCTTTCGGGAAGTTTATAGGGTAGAATTACCTATTTGTCCCTTGTCGTAGGTACAACGGATTAGTGAGGTTCACCGTTGTCCATGATTACAGGACACCAAAGACTTTGACAAATAATCATAAACCACATAAACCTATTACCTAAGTGACCAATTGAATGATTACTAAAAGACTATCATGAAATTCTCTTAGGTGCCGTGAGCAGAAAGCTAAGAGATTCATGCAAGTGTAAGATCCAGAAGTCGAAATGTAACTCGTTTACTGAAATGCACATTAAAATAAACTAATAACGAATACCAAGAACTTGGGCGGAAGTAATTCTTTTTCTTGGATCCTGTGTCAACATTTTACGAACAAGATCTTTGGCACTCCGTGATATCGAGGGCCACGGGTCAGAATCAAAGTCAATTTCCCCTTCTAGTATAGCATCAAATATTCCCTTTTCGGTCTCTACAGACATATAAAAAAAGGATAAATATCCAAAAAGAAAACCTAAGTAACGGAATGCATTGATGAAAAAAGTTGTGTTTCGATTACCTGCCCAAAATGGAGGCACACCGCTTAATAGAATATACAACATCACCCCTGCACTCCAGATATCTATTTCCTTCCCATAGCTACGCCTCAGTACTTCCGGAGCAACATAGTATGCACTACCAACTATGTCACGGTGCACCTTCCCTGAAAAATATTTCCATAATAAAAGCATGAAAATTTAATTTACGAAAGAGCACAATAATGAAAAATAAAGAAGAATATGATTATGTTTCTTCAACAGAACACACCATTCATGATACGCTTATGATAAGACCTGGCTCGTATAAATAATGGAAATGAAATAAAAAAACAGATAAAATCATAAAAGCAGTATAAGGTTTAGCAGACGACTAGACGTTTGAGAGATTAATCAGCTCTCCGCATTGGTCAAAACCAAATAAATTTGCCATAATCAGCATAATAAAATTACAACCCTAAAGCCCTATTTATACTAAAAGACATCCTAATCTAATCCTTGTAGGAGTAGGACAAGTAACTAGCAGTCTACCACTAAATGATAAAAGATAATTATAAAAAAATAATAATTAAGTTTGTCTAAAATAATACTAATAAAACGGGCCTTATCAACATAATTTATTCAAGTCTTCAACAAGCACCAAAAATACCGTAACGCCCAAGCCCAGAGTAGCAAACAGGCCAAAAGAAACATTTAAATGAATTAAACGCAATGTAAGAGGATAACGGTAGCCCATTTCATATGGCTTATAAGGGGTACACATGATCAAGGTAGTTTGATTATATACTAAATTCATGAACAAACAAAGAAAGATGCCTAAGTCACATATGAACTCCATGTAGTGCCCGAAGCACAAAAAAGCAATACACTAAGGGGGTGTTTGGGATTGATTATTCAAAATAGATTATGCGTTTTGGAAAAGCAGGGGTGGAGCTACTTATAGATTATTGCGTTTTGGTAGCCTAAAAAACTGATTATCTGTGTTTTCAAAACGCAATAATCTAAAAATTAGATTCAAAACGCAATCCCAAACACCCTCTAAGCTAGTAACCTCAAACTAACCTAATAATCACGGTGGGAGTTACTACTAATTCATTACTAACTATTTACACAATATACATATCAAGTATCAAAATATGAGAACATAAACAAACTTAACAACTTATAACGTTATACCTTCTTCGATAAACACGGACAAACCAAAATCCGTCGCTTTAAGCATCGAGTTCTGATCCTTACTAGACAGCAAGAAATTCTCAGGCTTAAGATCCCTATGCATCACACCCATAAAATGACAAACATGAACAACATTCACAATCTGGCGACAAATCGCAGCCGCGGCTTTCTCGGTATAATGCCCCTGAGCAATAATCCTATCAAAAAGCTCCCCACCTGCACACAACTCCATGACAAGATGCACAGACTGCCTATCCTCATAAGCCCCTTTAAACTCAACAATATTAGGCTGCCCACTCAAATGCTGCATAATCTGAATCTCTCTCTTAATATCCTCCTTATCATTCTTGCTTGCAAGTTTCCTTTTCAATATAGACTTACAAGCATAAGTATGACCAGTTGAATTCTCAGTACAATGATATGTCACACCAAACTGTCCCCTACCCAATTCTTTTCCCAATGAATAGTACCTTCTAATATCCTCAAAAGACTTACCCAATATTGTGTTAGGGTCAGTTCCCTGAACATGTGTTACATGTGTTACATGTGTTACATGTCTAGGAGTTTGTTGTGGTGGCTGCTGATGCTGCTGACGTGGCAGCTGCTGATGCTGTTGGGGTTGTTGGGTATGAGTGGATGATGGTTTAGGATAGGTTTGAGGAACTGAAGGATGATAATCTTGATGCTTATTAGAGGGTGGGAAGCCATTGGAATGATTAGGGGTATGATGGGTATTGTTTTTTTTGCTGAAACAGCCACCCATTGAAGTGGATCAAGGAAAAAGATTCAAAAGATGGAAGCTTTATTGGAAAAGAAGGAGATGGGCATTGATGAAAAGGTGTGTTGGTGAAGAAAGGTTGCAGCTTTATTAGGGTTTGAGAGGATTTGGGATATTTTTATATGGAAAAGTAGAAGGGAATGAATGAATGAATGATTTTTTGGATCAAAGATTGGTAGCTGATGGATGCTAAACTGTTTAACATGTGATTGACTGTTGACTTTTGAGTCGTGTGGTTTAAGGACTTCTTCATTGGCTTACAGTCCTGTTATAAGTGGCGGCTATTTAGTATTTATGACACCAGCAAGCATGCTAAGGAAGGTGGGGTGCAACTAGTGAATGAATGAGACTGGTATCTCACTATTCTTATGGGTTTATTGTCGTCGTATTCGTGGGTAGTGGATTTCTGATAATCCCGTGAAGAGTTTATGTGGGTTACCTCACGTGTGCAGATGAGAGAGAGATGCAGACGAGATAGGGAACCAGAAAATTAGGGGTGTTCTTTTTTATTCGAAACCCGACCCGAATTTGAGGCTACCTGAATAAGACAATATCCGAGAAACCCAAACCCGAATAACTCAAACCCGACCAACCTGAACCTTAAATGGATCGGTTATCGGGTCAATTTTTCCCAACAAAAAACCCGAACAACCCGACCCGAAAAACCTGAATAAAAACCCGAACATGTAATGTTTGTTTTTTTATAGATGTGTTTAGGTTTAGATTCTTTGGCATCTTAAACATCAAGTGTTAGTAATTTTAAACACTATTATATCATGTCGTTAAATAATGTTTGAATTCTGATAGTAATATTTTTCTTAATATCACGATGAATTTTCATGATATTTTTGCAAGAAAAAAAAACATTTTTTATATTACATATAAACCCGAAAACCGAACAACCCAACCCAAACTAACCCAGACCTGAATAGCCTCAACCCGACCAACCCGAACTTTAGATGGTTCGGTTATCGAGTCACCTCAATAAAAAAAACCCGAAACCCGAAAGAACACCCTTACAGAAAACTCACGATTGGTGCTGACAGTTGGAGGGTTCACGAATGGTGCTCCAGGTGGTGGGCTGCGATTTGTTATGGACTGAAATCATTGCAAGGTATGGGACTTGTCCCACATCGGTTGTATGGGCAACCAATGTGGGGTTTATAACCCAAGTGGGCTCTCTCTCCCATTAGACTAGTCTTTTGGGATGAGTTCTCCTGTTTGGGTTGTAACAATGGTATCAGAGCCAAACTCGGAGTGGTGGCCCACGGAGTGGTGGCCTGGAGAGAGCCAGCCGTGACCAACGTGGCCGTGACCAACGAGGACGTTGGCCCTAAGGAGGGTCGATTGTTATGGACTGAAATCATTGCAAGGTATGGGACTTGTCCCACATCGGTTGTATGGGCAACCAATGTGGGGTTTATAACCCAAGTGGGCTCTCTCTCCCATTAGACTAGTCTTTTGGGATGAGTTCTCCTGTTTGGGTTGTAACACGATTGGTGTGGTGGAGATGTTCCGCTAGTAACGCCCATCCCCCCTTAGGCCATAACTTTGTTTAAATGACCTAATACTTGATTTGCTCATATGGATTGTAATTCAGATAGCATGTATTTTATAATGTTAACTAGTGGGATTCTCACGTATTTTGTGGCGTGCTTTTGGTCGGTATCAGTTTGGTTCATTATAGTACTAGTAAGGTAATTGGCATTTGGTGTAGCAATAGACACATTTTTTACATCGACCGAACATCTTTAAAAAATATTGGTACCGGTTCTGATGTTGTTTGGCTAGTATTGGTTCTGTTCACCATGGTATTGATACAGTACTGAGTATGGACACGCGATAAAATTTACGATACCAAAAAATTACTTTATTGTAAATACAACTTGTGTTTTAGTAGTGGTGGTGGTGGTAGTAATAGTAGTAGTAATAGTAGTAGTTATGCCGTGTCATATATTCATATGTGTCATTTTCGATCATTAACATTGATTTGTGTTGTGTCATTGATGAGCAACAAAAAATTAAAGTTAAAGATTGTGAGAGACTTAACAAAGAAAACACAATGAGTTTGTGACAAAGGTTTAATTTTGCAACAAAAAATAAAGCCAAATGTTGGTTTGAGAATTTTTTTAAACCTAAAGGTAAGGTAATTTTAACTATACGTAAAGGTTTATTTTTGTAATTTTGTCGTGGGCTAAAGCCCTAGCTTGTTTTTCTTGATTAAATTTGGTGAAGTGGGGCTTGATCAAAGTGGACTAAACCATAAAATCATATGCATATTTAGACCATGGGGTGTGGGAACGGGGAAGGGGTCGGGGAGGTGTCACTTCACTTGGTAACCGTCGGTAACACCGCCCCTTCCGTCCGGATTTCGGTGAGCACGAGGAAACTTCCCCTCCCTCCCCGAGCTTCTTCTTTTGTCTTTTTCCTCTTAAATAAAATACTAAAAAATGGAGGGGGCATGTATTGGTGGTTGACGGTGGGAGAGGCGGGGGTCCAATGAAGACGATGAAGAAGAAAAAGGCGGCAGGACAATAAGTCGTCGTCGCTGGAGATGATGAAACTTAGTGTGTGGAGAAAATTGAGTCGGGTGGAAGAAGATGAAGGAGATGAGGGGTTGATGAAGAAGATGGGGTTGTGGGGAGGAATGAGATAGAGGTGGGTGAAGGGGTGTGTGTGTGTGTGTGTGGTTTTGTTTATAGAGTTTGAAACGGACGGGTTTTTTGCTTTTTTTTACACTTAAAACATGGAAGGAGGAAGAAGACGGAATCATTTCCCTCATTTAGGGGTTGGGAACTGAAAAATGACGTGGTGCTGACGTGGACATGGGGAGAAAGAGAGGAGGGGGAACCACACTCCTTAGCCTTAGTATGGGTTCATTTGTTCCGTACTCAATGGTTTGTTATGTTTTTGGGTTCATTTTAACTTTTGTATTTTGACAATTTATTGTACTTAGAAATAGGGATGAGCAAATTGTACTGGTTACTGGTACCGAATCGGTACCGAATCAATTTCGGTACCACTACCGGTACCCACATTTTTGGTTTTTCGGTAGCATCGGCATCGAATCAATTTCGGTAGTATCGGTATCGGTTCGGTACAGTACCGGTATTTACTGATTTTTACATTCAAATACTTGCACCGTATCGGTACTCATTTTTGAAGAATCTCGATACCGGTATTTTCGGTACTAGTACCGGTCCATGCTCATCCCTACTTGGAAAACCTTTCAAGGGTTGTATTCAATTCAACTTCTTTGAGTTTTGTCTGTATAGATGATCATATGTTGTTTCATGTATTTTGTTTATTTTATATTAAATTAACGGCCCGCTTGCGGTGTGCACATATAATGTATATATGTGTGGGCCCTCTGGGGGCAAAAGTAAAATTGCACTAATTTTAACGTTATTTTACTAATTTCATGAAAATAACGTTAAAAACGCCGGACGGTTAATCATGCATCATGTGGTGGCGTTGATAGCCAAAAGACAAGGGGGTACATGCACCAATTGTGCTTGTCCCGGTTGATAAGTGTTATGTGCCTCATGTCCAAGGCTTGATTCAAAACCAATATCGAGCCGGGGGTCTCACTGGAAGCAACATCTCTATTCCCACGGGGTAGAGGTAAGGTTGTCTACATCTTACCCTCCTCAGACCCTACCTTAGCTTTGCTATTGGTGGGATTAACTGAGTATGATGATGATGATATTAAATTAAGGCCCAATAAAGCCCAAGTTGTGAAATCAACTTGTTAGTGGCAGGTTGACTCATGATTTGACTTAAACTGTAAGGAAAAAAAGAAGCAAACAAACCGTGAACATCTCTAATTGACGTAGTCTTGTATAATATGACATGACACTACATCTCTAATCCATATTTGTTTGTTCTGGAAAAAAAATTACAGAAATGCCACAGTGGCGATGCAACGAGAAGGGTGGGACTGGAAACGCGCACCAATCTCAAGTGAAGAGCGTGATCAACACACCCAGCTAGTCAATTGGCTTAGTGGCTTGGCACTATCTTTGAACACTAGCAGTTGGGTTTAGGAGGCAAGCTCTGATGGATCTTTCTCCGTCTCATCATGTCTTACCATACTAGCTAAACCCTCGGTGCCTTTCAACCCCTTTGATTGGGAGAAATGGACGCCAAAGAAAGTGAATATATTTGGGTGGTGGGTTGAACAAAATTGTTTACCTGCAGTATAAGGTATTTGAAAACGAAATGTGCATCAAGGTTCAACACTATGCATATTATGTGGAGAGCAGGACATGACGACTTGGACCACCTATTCACTTCATGTACATTGCATATTTGCAGTGGCAGTTTGGCACAAGGTAAGTTGTGGTGACCATCCCTCCTTTTTCTCACTATCATTGTGAAGGATCTTCTGCAAGTGTACAATAATGTGGGTGTCCCTAACCATAAAAAAAGCCACTACAACTAATTATCTTGGTATCTTATCGAGCGATATAAGAAAACGAGTTAATTTTATTTGGAAGCGGGTATCTATCGACCGGATTTTGGGGAAATGCAAACAATGGCCTTTATGTGGGTCAACCATATAGCAAAAGGACATGATTTGGAGTCAGATAAGTGGTTGACTTTCAATTTTTTGGTTTAGTTTTTTGTAATAGTCATATGGGATAAAAACAGTTATGGGTGATGGGATAAATTGTATTGTGCTAGTGACTTTCTAGTCTCAAGCTTTTGTACGTATTTTTGTCAAAAAAACATGGTATCAAAACATAAAGAACGTTATTAATCAAGAATCCCAACCCAAATGTTTTTACACCCAAGAAATTATCAAACAAACTGATTACAAAGATCACTCAAATCTCTACAACACCTCACAACTATCACCTAATCTAGATTGTAAAAGATTGACTCAAACACTGATCAGATTCGAGATGAATCTGATCTGTTACATAAACCCTAGAAAGTGAAGAAAATGACTTAGAGAAATAAAGAGACTGATCAAAATACAATGAGGCTAAAAAACTAATAATGCACGAGAGAGAGAGAGAGAGAGAGAGAGAGAGAGCGAGAGAGAGAGAGAGAGAGAGAGAGAGAGCTTTTTATAGCTGAAGACACAAGTTGTGAAGAAACACAAATCTAACAGTGAGAATTGATTTGTGTTTCTTTAACTAACGCCCACGATTAAATTTGATATCATCACACGGATAGATGACATGGCATGGACTGACTTATTAACTCTGAAACGGGCTGACCACCTTTATGTTTATAAGCCCAATGCTGCATCTCGTTAGTCTTCTTAAGCCCACAGCTACTCTTCTAGTCCAATCCAAGTCCAGTCCAGGAAATTCTTTTATCCGCTGAGCCCACTTGTCACATCTTTAACCTGAAATATTTCTTATGCAAAATGTCAAAGTTTTTTGTTAAAAAATAAATATATTATTTAGATATTCATGATTGAACAATTGTATATTTCAACAATTTTGGTGATTAATAAAATATGTATGACGTTAAAACAAACGAGCCTAAATATTTGAAACACATACATGCATATTACTCGAGTTCGGATTATTCGATTCGGTTTTAGATCCTCGGATTCAAATTTGAAAACTAAAATTGAAATTTGGTACCCGATTCAAGTAACCAGCCTTTGAATTCTAATTCACTATTCAAATTGAGTTTGATTTAATCAAACACCAAACGTTGTCGAAAAGATATTCAATCAAAGTCGTTATTAATTTTGTCGTTCCTATCTAAAATCGATCTTTCACTAATCAAATAATATTTATTTGAGGGGTTAAATTGTCAACCTTCCATAATATCAAGGACCTATATTGTAAATTTCATGACACTTAAACAATACGAAATCAAAAAACCTAAAAAAAAAACACAATTTTGTGACGTCTGCTGGGTGAAAGAAGAAGAAACACAATTGATTAAAGTTTCAGCAATCAACCTAATCGGTACGTATTTATTTCAGCTCCATATGCTTAATATTATTCACTTCCATTATGTATTTATATCATACATTGATCAAGCTTAAAAAAATGCAGTTTTATTCAAGAATTTGGATCAAGAACGTAGTGTTAGTGATTGGTTTTAGTAAATTGGTGTAGGGTTTAGTTTGAATTAAGAAAATATTTAAGGGTTTGTGTTTTACTGCAATAAGAGTTAGAGAGATGGAAAAAGTTTGTTACTTTATGGAATTTAGATGTGATTAGAATATAGTTTGGTGTTGAATGTTTTGAATCCCTTTTTTGGGGTTTTAGGGTTTGGAATTTTATGAAATATTGTTACTATTTAAAGTATAATGAATCCCTAAGTGAAGCCTAGATTTTGTTCTTTAGATATTATTCCCTTGACCTTTTTTTCAATGTTGATGATTATCTCGAGTCATGTCGGACGAAAGGCGTGCTCGTACCTAGGAGCAATGTAGGAAAAGCCGAAACTGTTGTATAGTCCCTTTGTGTTTTTAGTAGCATGCGCCCTTAGAAGTCAAGGCGATCGCAGATAATCAGTTGAAGGTTGAATAGTCCATCGTAATAGCGGATGCTAAATCCTTAATTGGAAATTATGTTGAGCAGCACAATGAACTTTTTTGCTGTTTGTCTATTTCGTTTTTATTTTCCGAATTGTTTCTTTGTGATGTTACTCGATGTATTTATAGCGCTATTTTAGTTTTTGGATGTAATTTTATAGTTTAGTAGTTGCAACATGTCATTTTGGTGTTTATGTTACGTTCTATTAATCTAAGCCATTGATTGTACTTCAAAGACATATCTCTGATTGCTAATGGCAAGTCCTGAACCCTTACGAAGTTAAGTACGTTGTCGCTAAATGGACAACTTTGTAATGCTTTGTCATGTTTTTATTTTAATAAATTAGCCAATTTGAGGCTTTATATGAGTTTTAAGTTCCTATTTTTGGTGACTCTATGTTTGAAAGTTCAGCTAATACTTGAACGATGATTATTTGACCCTAAATGTTCTTCACTGTAGCTCAGTTAAGCACTTGATCAATCAGTCATCCTCAATTCACATTCAGTGGCGACAGTAATCTATTGGCTGCTGCGGCGGCATCCGGTCAACTCTAGAAATCTTTAGTCAAGCACCCGGGCAGGTCAGTAAAACAAATTCTGGGTGTTCGACTCTTTGATTTCTGTTTTCTTTTGTGGTGCTTATAAGTTAATTTATATTATTAATAATTATTAATGTAATCATTTTGACCCGTTTTTGCCCCCATTGACAAAAAAAATCATGTATCCGCTATCCTTCGTGTTGCAGGGAGTCACAATGACTTCATCACCTTCACCGTCAACTGAAAATCAGTGCTCTGATGTTGTCACTGGTGCTGCAAATTTATCGAAAAACAGAGATATTTATTCTGAGCACGTGGAAGATGAGAATGAGAATGAGAATGAGGAGGATGAGGAAGGGGATATGGATTTCAACCCTTTTCTGAAAGAAGCTCTTTCTCTAGAAGCTTCTTCTAGCCTGAGCTCCGAGATTGAAGAGTTTGATGCTGATGTCATTGAGAGTAGAGAAAATTATTCACCTTTGGTTAATGTCGCAAATGCTCCTGATGAATTGCAAGATGACGGTATTAGAAATGTTGAGCCAAACATTGCCGCAAATACGGTTACTGATGATGTTATTGGTGAAGGGTGTGGTGACATGTCACATTTCCAAAAGGTTAATGATGGTAGCGATGACGAGGATGCCATATGGCGGCGCACTAGGGCTCGTTATTCTCTTGTGGGGTCGACTCTCGATGAACTCGAGACTTTCCTTCAAGAAACAGATGATGAGGATGACCTTCATCATAACATTGATGATGAAGAAGAATACAGGAAGTTTCTTGCAGCTGTTTTAAACAATGCAGATGCAAGTTCAGATGCTGCACAAGAAAACGATAATCTTGATGAAGATGAAGATAATGATGCTGACTTTGAGTTAGAACTTGAAGAGGCACTCGAGAGTGACGTTGATGAAAATTTACATAACGTAGCCCAAGAACGGGAACATGAGCGTGTTGGTAGGCGACCTGAAACAAGACAGAAAAAACGTCAAAAAACCAACGTTCGACAAAATGAGTTTTCAGGACATACGAATAGACCATTACGTCCTATCTTACCTTACGCACCGATTTCTCCAAATAGATATAATAGCTGTATGATTCCAATTACTTCATCTACGAATAATAATCACGTCTGTGCATTCACGCCGCATCAGATAGGGCAGTTACATTGTTTGATGTATGAGCATGTACAGCTGCTCATTCAGCTGTTTTCTCTTTCCATTCTAGAACCTTCTAGACATCATGTTGCCACACAAGTTCACAAGTTGCTTTCAGAGATGCTTCACAAACGTGATCAAGTGCTTACTTCTCAAAGGGTACCGTATCCCAGTTTTTGTTTTAGCTTGCCATACATTTGTTCAGCCGTAACACCTCAGAACCCCGCCATCCCTATGGATGGTTCTTTCTGGGTGCCTTTTGTAAGTGATAATGTGCTATCTGTCATGGACGTGGCCCCACTTAATTTAGTTCAAAGCTATCTGGACGACGTTTCTGTTGGTATGTCTTTTATCTGAACTTTTATCGGTTTGTAAATTGTAAGTTGTGTTTTTGTACCAACCGCGGTTCTGATTTATCAACAGCTACTAGAGAGCATCAACAACGACAGTTAGAAGGTACGTATGATGGTATTGTTGACAAGGAGTGCTTGTTTCCTTTCAGTGGTTTCGATTCTTCAGCTGGTGTTTCCTCCGATACTACTGTGGTGCCTGATAAAGCTAGTGACCCAAAATCAAAGAAGACGATGGCTGCTTCACTTGTTGAGAGGTCTAAAAATCAATCTATTGCCTTAGTTCCAAAAGCCATTGCGAAGTTAGCCCTGAGGTTCTTTCCGCTCTTCAATCCAGCCCTATTTCCACATAAGCCACCCCCTTTGTCTGTTGCTAATCGGGTGCTTTTCACTGATGCCGAGGATGGGTGAGTTATAAGCTTGCACGTTGTCAAATGTGATTATGTGAATACCATTTCATAAAACGTATAATGATGAGCTTACTGTTTTGCTGTTCTTAATTGAATACCGTTGTGGGTTTATTGACACCGGCATTTTTTTAATTATATATTGCTTTCTTTTAATTGTCTGAAATTTGCAGGTTATTGGCTCGAGGGATAATGACGTATAATACTGACTGGAAGGAGATTCAGGAAAATTTTCTACCCTGCAAAACACCGCATCAGGCAAGTTCCTAAAATAGTTAATGTTTGCTTCTTATCTTGTACATATTCAACTATTCAAGTCCAAAACATGTTGATACGCCCTTTATTAAATTATGATGTTACGAGGATATTCGATGTTTATCATTCAAGATTGATGAGCAAATGAGCAATACTTTACTTAAAACAACTTAGATATTAAGAACTCGATCATTCAAAACCTTTTTATTCACTGAAGTTCTATTTCTCTCTCTTTTTGCTGGAAGTGTCAAGTAGCGTTTGAACCATAGTTATCAAAGGTGCTAGGCGCACTCAAGGCACATAGGCCTCGCCTGGGGCCTAGGCGTGAGGCGCAAAAAAAGCAAGGGCCTGAGATAAAAAAAGCGAACAAAGAAAATGAAGTAAAAATATATTAAAATAATACTATTTTCATCTAGCTAGTACCAAAAGTTTTAAAATATTGATGTATTAGTGTATAGAAGTAGTTTTCCTTAGACAAAAGTAGAAATTTGGCGGGAATCTAGCCATAATTTAACGAATTTGGCTGGAAACTCTCCGGAATTTGGGAATCTAGTTGAATTCTGCTCCTAAACCATCACTTGGAGAATTAAAGCGCAAATGCATCGCCTTGCCTAAAAAATGGGCCTAGGCGCAAGAGGCGATGGCTTTTAACAACTACGGTTTGAACTTCGCCAAGCTTTTTACAATGTTCTGCTGTTATTTCGTTATCATGGTTCTCAATTGAGTGATTTTATTGTTCATTTATTTTTTCCAGATCTTTGTGAGACAGAAAAACCGTGCATGCTCTAGAGCACCTGAGAATCCAATAAAGGTACGTACATTCTGGTTTGACAGGAATGAGCTTCGTTAGTTATCTTGTTTTTTAGCAATACAAGAAGAGTGTAGTGGCGCACATGCAAAAATTCTATTGTATTTTGTTGGGGGATATTAAATCAAGATTTCATCATATTTTATATAAAAACTATAAATATATTGTAATTGATGATACTTATATATTTTGCAGGCTGTTCGAAGGCTTAAAACTTCACCTTTGACTCCTCAAGAGAAAGCTCTAATAGAGGAGGTATTAATTTTTTGTATTAATTTTGGCAACATACTAACTTACGTGATTTTTGTTCAAAGTAAAACAATCCTTAATGTGATTACGTTGATGTAATGTAACAACTCAGGGATTAAAGATTTACAAACGCGATTGGATGGCGGTATGGCGGTACATGGTCCCTCACCGGGACCCGTCAATGCTCCCTCGTCAATGGCGCACAGCTGTCGGAAACCAGAAGTCGTACAAAGGAGATGAACATACTAAGGCAAAGAGACGCTTATATGAATCACAAAGAAGAAAGTCAAAACCAGGTCAAAGATCACAAGTGAATGGCGTTGGTCAAAATAGTCAAGGCTGGTCAAACAATGACGAGGCTAATCCATTCTCTGGCTTTCCAACTGTATGTCCTCGCTTGGATTACCGTATCCTTTTGTTTATTACATTTGTACCCTTTCCTAAACAAAATATGTTATAAATTGCAGAACGGCAACACTGATAATGGTGGTGGAGAAAATAACAGTGGCGACGATGGTGGAAATAATGAAGATGAAGCCTATGTTCATGAGGCGTTTTTGGCTGATTGGAGACCGGTTTCGACCGGTGTTTCAAATATGGGAGAAAACCAGCAAGTCGAATTATTCACGCAAAGCAGATTAACAAACGACCCGAGGCCGGTGAATTTGCATCCCCAGAATCTCAATAACACTTCATCTTACCCAGTTCCTGCTATGTTTTTGAGACCTGAAGTAAGTATACGACCTTATCGAGCTCGTGGAACTAATTGTTCTCGCGTAGTGAAACTAGCTCCTGACTTGCCACCTGTCAATCTTCCACCTACCGTTCGTATAATGTCACAGTTGGCGTTTTCAAAATACCAAGATGAAGCTTCTAGTATGGTGAGACAAAACGTTGTTACAAGTCAACCAAGAACGGGTCAACAAGATGAGCGAAATTCAGTAAGATGTAATACAAGTGATAATAATGCAGTTGAAAAGGGTGATTCAGATCTCCAGTTGCATCCTTTATTGTTTCAAGGTCACGATGATGCGAGTTTACCATATTACCCTTTGAACGGAAGTGCCGGATCTTCTAGCTCCTTTGACTTTTTTCCCAATAATTCTCCACAGTTAAATCTTAACCTCTTCCGTTATTCCAATCAAGCAAAGCATACCCTAAATTTCTTCAACAACGTATTGAAATCTAACGAGCTAAGTTCACCGTTGACTGGTGTTGACTTCCATCCCCTTCTGCAAAGAAGTGATGATGGAAATGGCCAGTCCAGTGCTGCGCCTGTAGTATCAACACCCAATCCAACGGCTATAAACGTTGTACCTCGTAGCCCTAACGAACTGGACTTGGATATCCGGTTAAGTTCTACTGGCCAGAAAGAGAACGGTATAAGTGCTCGTGAATCTGGAACCACTGAAATGCAGGCTAGTGGTCCACACGTTTTAGCCGAGGAAAACGGAAATGATCCAGATTTTGGTCCTGGTTCAGTCGACGGTAGACATGATGAAATCGTGATGGAACAGGAGGAGCTAAGTGACTCAGAGGATGATGACGTGGAAGAAAGTGTGGAGTTTGAGTGTGAGGAGATGACGGATAGCGAAGGAGAAGGCGGATCGGATTCTGATCATGTCGAAAACGTGCAAAATGAGGTACTTGATAAGTTCTTTGAACCGTTTAAAACTTCTGTTATTGTTTGCATATTTTACCGTTTTGCCACTTTGTTAAAATTTCTGCTAAATAGATTGTTTTATTATTGTATTAGGATGTGCAAGATGATTCTTTGTCAAAAGTTATGGTACATGACGATGACAATGATCAAGACGAACCAAGATGCCAAGAAACTGCCGGTTCTGATGAACCGACAAGTTTGTTAGGTTTAAGGTTAAACCGTAAACTTCCAGTTACCAGAAATTCTCATGGCAGCAGGTCTGTAAAGAAAACAGCATCGTCACATCAGCAGTTGGATGCTGCAACACAGGCGAAGAAACCCAGAAAACGCGCACAAAGACTTGATCCCAGGTGAGGTTAGGCGCGCAATCCAGGTACAAATATACATAGGTACTAACATTATTACAAGTACAAATGTAAAGAATGCTCTGATTTAAGATTTGTTTTTTGTAGATATGGATTGAACTTTTGAAAAAGAAAAAAAAAATATTTGATTCTCGGTTTCAGCTTTATTTTTGAAAAATTTGAGAGCTTTGTTTTTAACTTTCGATCACTGGTAGGAGCGTAAATGAGCCAAGCAGTTAATGATAGGACTTGAATCATGAAAAGAATCGTTAACATTGATCGATAAACAATACATAAAAGTATGTGGACATATACGTTAGGCTGGAAACGATTGATAGTAACATTGACACGCGTTAATATTCACAAAAGAACTCAACGCAACATGTGGAAACGATTGATAGTAATGTTAACACGCGTTAATATTCACAAAACAACTTGGCAAACAGTGGCGGATCTAGAAACATTTTTCAGTAGTAACGTTTTTCATTTTTTTCATTTTAGTAACGTTTTTCAAATTTCGTAAAAAAAACCAAATTTTCCACTACGCGCGCGAAGTTGGGCCGCAACGTCCGCACCCCCTCCCCCATGAACTAGATCCGCCCCTGTTGGCAAAACATGTACTAAAAAACATTTGATCCACAAAAATACACACGCCGCGTGATTAGTTATCAATCATCAATCCAAAAGATAAACGCGACTTGCAATAAAACCAATAGCGCTAAGGTGCAGCCATAGTTAACAGCAAACCAAAATGGTCACTTGGCAAAACAGGCAGCTCCAACTCTTTCCCTCCTTTTTTCTGCTTCATATACGTCACTTCCGGTATCGCTTCAGTCCCCACCATTTCAATACACTCAACTTTATAATCACGCAAACTGACCAAGAATCGATCAAGGCGTTTTTGCAGCTTCCTATTAGCAGACAACATCGGGTTTGACTTTGTGTCATAAGTCCAACCAATTTCTTTCGGGTTCAGTTCAGTCCAGGCATCAATCCATCCATCCGGCAATGGAAACTCGCCATCTAACTTGTCATCCCAATTCATATCACCACATAATATCACATTTGGGTTCCTTTTGAGAAAGGCAACGGCTTCGTTTGCTTGCTTTACACGCTCTTTACTGTACATTTGGTCCCATTTTGGTGGGCCAGGACACGGGCTCTCGAGATGGGATGTAGCTACTACCAAAGGAGTATCGCCTTGAGCCAACACTTCTGCAACGCATAGCTCTCTTCCCATTGCGGAATAACTGAATTGCTTACAACTGAAGGATTTCACAGGCAATTTGCTAAGCTGCAAAAGGTCATTACATTAAGTCGAAAACAAACTTCATAAACTAGATCATAGGTGTTATTATTTAGACAATGTGTCCATATTGACAACTTGACCTTGGTGTAAACGAGTCAAGCCGAGCTTAAGTTATTAGAGCTCGTGCACTGCTCAGGTTCGACTTGTTTATTATTTACAAATTAATTTATATACATTTATAATTATATTTTAATTATAACTTTTATATAACATAAAATACATTATTTAGTTATTTTTGTTAACAAAAAAGTTAATAGTAAATATTAGTATATAAATATATAATAAAAAGTTGTATAAACAATAGGCTCGTTTAGGCTCACAAGCCAGCTCGATAAGTGAAGCTTGTGATCGTTTATTAAAAAAAAGCTTATTCTCAGGCTCAAGCTCGGGTCCAGGCTTGTTTAACCTCGACTCGAGCTTTTAGCAAGTCGATCTTGGGCAGCTCATGAGCGGCTGCCCGTTTACACCCCTAGCCCTTGTTCATCAAGATAAGTATGAATTCAAGGTTGCAAAAGTCGGCCTCCAAGGCCTTGGAATCGCCGAGTACTCGCTCCTCGTTAGGTCACCGAGTACTCCCCGCATAGTCCGATCCCCCCCCCCCCCCCAGTACTCGCTTGATTAGGCCAAGAACTCGAAAGTCCCCAGTCGGCCGAGTACAAGCCCAAACCGAGTTCAGCAACCATGAGTATGATATAAACAAAGCTAACCTGCATGCAAAAGTATGGCCTGGTGTTTGCCTTATCGAAAGAAAGTGAGCATTTATACGACTTCCACCAATTGTATCTTTGAAGAATAGCATAGATATTAGGAGTGACCTCCTACAAGTCAAAATCACATTTAAAATTTTGCTTAAAGAGAAAAAAATTGCATCTTTACCAAAGGGTCCATATCAAGAAAATGTTGTAGACAATACCTGCAGACATATAACATCTGGATTATGCAATTGAATAATGTCACCGATTGCTCTCATTCTTATACGAAGCTCGATTTCCTCAGCAAACCAAACATTGTAACTCAAAACCTTCAATGTCTTCAAATCCTCTTTTGGCTGAACTTCATCTGCAGAACATTGGACAACATAATATCTTTTATATGGTATAATAAAAAAACTAATATTTGAGTGTTACCATGTTTACTTAATGACGCAAAAATGAGGATGCGCCATGCGGCCAGTAAGAGACGACGTATAATATAGATAAATGAAACCATGTAAACTACATTACTTAATAACACATTATCAATGTAGATTGCGATAGCACGATTTCACATTTCTAAACTTACCAGAGGCAGCCAATGATTTACCGAAGGATTTAAGGCTGCGAGACACTCCCAAAACGCTACAATCATCAGCAACTGTAACTGTGTAACACAAAGCATAACCGAAGTCAAAATCCACTATTCCAGTTTTAAAATGTAGAGCATGATTTCCCTAATTTACTATTTTAAACCAACATTTGCAAATTATTAACTAGTAAGAATAACATCACAAGCCTGCACAAACCTTAATAAGTAAATCAAAAAAGCCCAAACACCCTCTACATAAAATAAAAAGATTCCATATGTTTTATCCTAACATCTCCCATACAGTTGCTAAAACAAAAGCCTAATAAACAATACAGGCCAATTATTAGGGATGGCAATTCATGACATGCTTACAAGACATGATTAAACCTGCTTAATAAAACGTACACTATACTACGTACTTTTTTATTAATATTTTTTGAAAAATAATCAAAATTAGGAATCTATGCTCCGTCATTTCTCCTTCTCTATACATCAAACATATTACAAAAAAGTTACAGACATGAGATATAAAACACTTAAACGAGTCGTTTTCATATTTGATACTTGTTTTAACCGCGTCATCTCTTGCCCTACCAATAATCAACATTAAAAAAAAATAAAAATAATATGAACTCACCAGAATCAACCATCTTTCTCTTAGCAGATTTTAACCCACCAAAACCAACAGAATCATCTAAAACCTCAACTGGGTCATCACCATCACCATCACCAATCTTCCTTTTAGAATTAATATTATTATTATTACATCTTTGTAACAAAGGCAAGAAAACATTCCCAACACCAACCTGCAGTTCTTCATCATCAAGACATAAACTTGAAGAGGCCAATGAGTTCTTGGTCCCACAAATTTCACAGCTTGATAGTTTATATGGGTTAAAAAAGGTGCAAGCTTTACAAGACCATTTTTCTTGATTTGATGATGAAGATGGTGAGTTGGGTTTGGATGATAGGCAAATCTGGCAAGTGGGTGTTTGGGGATAATGGTCTGTGTTGATGAAGGTGCATCTAGAACAAGTCCATGAAGAAGATGAAGAAGACATTGATTTGGGTGAATATGTGAATGGGATTATTAAGGGTTTTTTAGGGTTCTTGGAGATTAAAAGATATGAAAAGGTTTTGGTTTTGAAAGATGGGATTATGATTTTGAAAGATAACATTTACCCGCCTGTTGTGTGTTCTCTCTATGGGTATAAAGATCCACAAACTAATACATTATGTGTGGTGGTTCGTGTCAGAGTGTGCACGGTTGAGTTCGGTTTGGTTTGGTTATTAATAATAGAATGGGTTAAAATCAGTTATTTCTTAAAAAGCTACCCCTTCATACATATCGTGACATCATATTTTGGGAGTGTGAAGTCACAATTTAAAGTATGTGGCAGCCCCCTATTGATGTATGATGTGGACTAAGGTGTATGCTTCCAAATTAGGGAGTGTATGATTTGTAAATATCTTTTTATACGTGTCCTCCATCACCACTCCCTCCTAGTCAAGGAGCACTTAATTACGAAAAGAGTTTATTGAGGTGAGGGGCTGTTTGGTAGCCTCTTAATGAAGCTTTTAACCATTCAGCGCTGAATGATTTAGCATTCAGCGCGTTTGTTTCAGCTTCTGAATAGAATGGTTAAGTCTGAATCATTAAGATTTGGGATGTTGCTGAACCATTAAGCATTGAACTATTAAACACT
The DNA here is from genome assembly GCA_028751855.1 of Ambrosia trifida. NCBI lineage: Eukaryota > Viridiplantae > Streptophyta > Magnoliopsida > Asterales > Asteraceae > Ambrosia > Ambrosia trifida. Next base: position 129,343,512 of record CM054129.1, read on the forward strand.
GAACTAGGCTGAACCTTAATAAGGCTCCTCTACCAACGTGGGACAAGAAAACTAACCATTAAGAGATCCAACTTAATGATTTAGCGCTTAACCATTCAGACCTCTTAATCATTCAGACCTCTTAATAATTCAACACTTAATCAACCAAACAACCCCAAACTTTTAAATTAGCACAACTAGAGTTGTAAGCTCCATATTGAAACCAAAAAAAAAAAAAGTTAGGCCTGCTGATTATACATTAAGAGCATATAGGGCTAGTTGAGGCCCAATGAGCCGGATCCCATCTGGGCCTAAACCCAAATATTATGCATGATTCGGGTTTGTTGTTGGTTTGATGTTTCTAAAGTTGTTATCCACCAAATTAAGAACCAATCTTCACTTCACCTGGGAAAGTATTAATTCACCCATTTATTCAATATATAAACAATTTTATGTAGACTAGTGGTAATGCCCGCGCGTTGCAGCGGGTTCGTTACGCGAGGAAAATATAGTCAGTATCTTTTTTTGGTACCAGAACTTCCTATGAAGCGGCATCTGAAATTCCCGATATTCAAACGTGTTAACGTGTTTTCAAAGATTAAAAGACCGAAAAGATTGATCTAATGTTTTGTTATTTACCTCTATGTGTTAAATTTCTTTCAATGACATATCAGCAAAATATGCATATAAAGCTCTTATAACAGCCTGCAATGCACAAATTCATTAAACCCATGTTTGCATTCCACAAATCTTTCAATGGATGAGTTGGGTAACAGGTAATTTACATACGGTTTGGACCACGCCCACCAAAAATAATATTCATTTGATTTAAAAATGTTAATAAAAAACTAATGCCCTAAATATTATTCAAAAGCTATATTGATACATAAACATGTATTAAAATACACTTTACAAACACGTTTACCCGTTTTATTTTTAGTTTTTTTTTACCCATTTGTGGAGGTAAAATTTTGTGGTTGCCTTGTCTTACCTGGTGAGATACGACTACAACAAGCGGGTGTTGTCGTTCTAACTCAATAATAACCTGCTCCAACCTGTTATATGCACAACTGCAAACTTTTGACGTTGCTTAAAATACCAAAACTTTAATTATTTACTTTCTATATTTTCAACAGAGATTTTTCCTTGTATTTGAATTCAATACCTTTGTATCACATCGAGATACGACTCTCCACGAGGATATCGATACCTGAGTTTGTCTTTCTTCCTTGATCTTTAAAAAAAGACCATTGAATGGAAAGGTATAAAATTACAAAAAAAAAGCGAATATTTCATATTTAACATACTCGTATTCTTCAGGCATGTTCTTCTTTAGTTCTTCATACGTCATACCGTCACATACACCAGCATTTATCTCATCAAATGCACGCCATTGTATCTATAACGTAAAGAAAGTACACAAATTTTGCAAATGATCAAAGAAGCAATTTATGTGACATGTAAAACTAACCTTGGGGAATCCATCAATTTGATTTGCAGTCAAAATTGTTCGTTGCAATGTGCTTGTCCAAATCTAGGTGCATAAATAAAAAAAAACAATATAAAACATTGCAAACTTTGTACAACAAACAAAGAAAATGCAAATAGTAAAATAAGTAATAGTTCTTACAAAAGCATTTTTTTAGGCAAGATAGTTCATGTGGCCTTCAATTGAATGTTATAAGAGGAGGACTTGAATTTCACAATCAATCTCATTCAATTTGATCCTTAAGGTTACGGAACTTGAAGGGACAAGAGGTTAATGATCTATATTGATGAAGGAAGAAGGCAAAGGATTGAAGGGTATGGATGGAAGAAGGAGGGTAGTATTGTAAAAGTCTTTTGATATTGTAAAGGAGGGGGTTGATGAAATGTCTATATTACCCTCTTAAGTGTCTTAATTGTCCCAATTATGCCCATAATACCCTTAAATTTCTTGCTTAAATATGTTGTACATGTTGCTTGTTAAGTTGTACGGAAATGCAAATTACCTTGTTGTACATAACTCCTCCTTTATAATGTACTAGTAAATTACCCCGCGCGTTGCGGCGGTTTTTAAACCTGACTAAGTACGTAAAGGTAACCCAAGTTAAAATGGTAATTTTAAATTAAAAGTATTTGATATATATAAATGAGGATATTAAGTTTTCTTTTAGTTAGTTGTAATATACAGAGAGAAGGAGATAGAATTATTGGCAAAAAATACATATATTATATGAGGTTAGACATCATGCTTTAAAGAGTTATACAATTCAACAAACAAAAAAAAGACAAAAATGTCCAATTACTACAATGTTTATAAGCTCCAACAAAGCCTAATAGAACCATCACAAACATTGCTTGTTATTATTAAATAGATGTGTAGAAGGATTTAATGAAAAGCTTGGGTTTTATTGAAATTGAATTGGGGTTTAATTAGGTGTTGGGGTTACATGTTGAAATGGATATGAAGTATGCATTACACATATATACAATGAGCATTATAGGTTGTACATAAGGGCATAAAAGGAACAAAATGACCAAATATTGGAAATTTGTGAAGGGACTCTTCAACTCCCATCTTAAAAATTGTGTAAAATTACTTTCTTACCTATCACTCCTCCTTAATAAGGTAGTAGAGATAATGGTGAAAATGCAGTTAGTAACTCGTCTTATTTATGACATTAAAAATAATACATGTAAGTTTTTATATGTTTCTTTTTTAATTTAAATAAATTTGGTAATGGTTTTATGTTCAACTAGCTGATTACCCCGGGAGGGTCCCGGGGTTGAAAAATCTAATTTTACGTAATAACTTATTGCAAATGGCTCAAGTTAACTAACCACAAAATCTCTCAATCATAACATGTTCATAGTATTCTAATCAGTAATAACTCATATTCCCTAATCTAAAACCTAATCAGTAATCATCTAAAGAATCACTTATGTAAGCTGCAACTATTCAAAAACTTATCACATCTCTCTAATTTCTCACATTCTAATGGCTCTTATAATTCCTAACCTAATCAACTAAACAAACACTTAAGTTGAAAGTTGTAACCATTGCATCTCATTATGCCACGTGACATAATCAAGAGATGGTTGAAGCCACCATTGAACGCCATGTCAGCAACTATCAATTCTTCCCGGTAGCGTCCCGGGGTTGAAAAATATAACCATTCTAATAATACTAATACTAATAGTAATAATTATTACTCTTGTAATTAATAATTAAATAAATGAAAAAAATAACCTTGCTATAAGCTAACACCATGTGTTGCAGTGTTGCGCGATTCTTTGTTCTAGCTTCTCTTGATGAAGTATACCTAGTAAAATTCCAATGATAACATGGCGATTGGGTTGATTTTCAATATCGTAGATAAGAATCTGGTTTAAAAGAAAAAACATGATTAATGAATAACATGAACAGTTTGTGTTTTTTTTCCTGTATGAACGAAACCTCACAAAAAAATAGTCGATTTTTTCTCTGTTTTTTATATAGCACTATGGTACTCGTTGGAAAGATAATAAAACGCTCGTTAATTTGGTGTGCTTTTTTTTCTTTAAAAAATCCCGTATATAAAAGATATAAACGTTTAAAAATTATGGGAGGAAATATGAGAGATAAAATTTTAAATTTATTTTTAAATTATTTTTTCCTAAAATAACTCAATTTAATTAAAAATGAAATAATTCAAAAACACTAAAGTCTTTCAATTATGATGCCACGTGGCAGTTTTATAGAGAGGTTGAAGCCACCATTGCACGCCACGTCAGCAATGTTCAATTCTTTTATATATATTAATAGATAATAGATTAATAGATTTTAAATCTCACACTTGGATAAGGATTTGTCCTTTTAATTGTGTGGGTTCGAATCCTATTGGTGACAAAAGTATAACCATACCCTTGATATTGGTCTCCGGACTCCGATTGTGAGAATATTATTTAGAACAAGGGCATATCCTTTCTGGTCAAATTGCAATAAAGACTTGTACCTTATGCATGTCAAAATGCAATAAAGACTTTTATATCTTATGCAACATATGTTGTAACAAGATCATACATTATACAACCGTTGGCCAATCTACAGCCTAGCTGGTTTGAGGTAGGGTGGGTTTTTCTTTAGGAGTTCTCATTTTGGGGGTAAGTCACAGGTTTGATCCATGCACACTACAAAAAAATTTCTCGTGACGGTTTGAGCTTAGGCAAGGAGGACACCAGTGTGTGGATAGGGATTCAAACTTGAGACCGTTAGGTTAAGGTTATACAAGAATTTTTACTGAAGTAAGCTTTTAAAAAAAAAAACAAAATACAACCGTTGGGCTTTAATGAGGTCCAATTCTTTCACTAGCCAAATTGCTTTAAAAACTTGTAGACCATGCAGTTTAAATTGTACCTTTCCTTCCATTCACAAAAAAAAAATAATAAAAATAAAAAATAAAAAAATAACATTTGGTGGGCCCACTTGATAAATTCCTCATCCATACATGATCATAAACATCTCCATCCACTCAAAACTCAAAAAACCTCATCCATATTCCAAACTCTTAGTTTCACACATACCATTCATCACACAACAAAAAGATAAGATTATTATCAACACACCCTTTACCTCATTGTTGAATTCTTGAACAACAACAACCCATAATAATAGCATAATAATAATAATAATAATAATCATGTCTTGCTCAAATTTAACAATGTTGGTGTCATCAAAACCATCACTCGACTCATCTTCACCACTGTCTTTTAGATCATTCATTGCACCAGTTCAAATTCCCAGCTCAAACCCATCAAATGCCAACCATTCGATATCGAAACCGTCTTCTTCGATCCATTGCAGCCTCCGTGATCTTCGAACCCGTATAGATTCGGTTAAGAACACGCAAAAGATCACTGAGGCAATGAAGCTTGTGGCTGCTGCAAAAGTTAGAAGAGCTCAAGAAGCTGTTGTGAATGCAAGACCGTTTTCTGAAACTTTGGTTGAAGTACTTTATAGCATTAATGAACAACTTCAAACCGAAGATGTTGATGTCCCCTTGACGAATGTTCGACCCGTCAAGAAGGTCGGATTATTATTATTATTTTTAGAGAGAATATATTAGTTAGTGTTTATTGTTATATCGTAACCATACTTAATATAATTAGGTTCCCTATAATATATCGTAGAGAATATGTTAGTGTTTATTCCTATATCAATAACGTAGTTAAAAGAGATGATTATATTAGGTTTCACTCATTGTATATTGTATACCTATATACAAGGTTGTAGAAGGCGCTAGGCAGGCGGTGGGGTCTAGCCTAGGAACTAGTCGGTACTAGGCCGAATTAGGCGTTTTGAAATTTTTATACGTACACAGATTTATGTGTTTTTTGAAAATATGGTAAGATATATACTTAGAAATACTTAGATATATATTGTATACACATAATACTTAGGTCTGCCTAGGACCGCCTAATCCCAAAAACGCCTAGGACTCAACCTAGGTCCAGGGGCGGATCCAGTTAAAGAGGAGGGGTTGCGGACGTTGCAGCTCAACTTCGCGCGCGTAGTGGAAAATTAGTGGAAAATTTGGTTTTTTTCTACGAAATTTGAAAAACGTTGCTACTAAAATGAAAAAAAATGAAAAACGTTACTACTAAAAAATGTTTCTAGATCCGCCACTGCCTAGGTCCTTATTCCGATTTTGCTTTCCGACTAGCGCCTAGGCCGACTTTTACAACACTGCCTATATATATGTGTGTATATAATTGATCAATAATCACTATTAGAGAGAGAAAATATTAGTGATTATTTTTATGTAATTACAATTGATATGATTTGATTAGGTTGTATTCATTGTATCCCTATATATATTTTAAGTAATTATTATTTGAGAGAATAGTTAATAGTTGATCAATGTTCACTATTACAATGAATATATTAGTTAGTGTTTATTGTTATGTTGTTACCATAGTCCGAATATATGATTCGACTAACTAATATATTTTCTCTAATAGGTTGCGCTGGTGGTGGTCACCGGCGACCGTGGTCTATGCGGCGGTTTCAACAACTTTATCTTGAAAAAAGCTGAAGCAAGAATCCGGGAACTCAAGACTCTTGGTCTTGATTATGTTGTGATCAGTGTGGGCAAAAAGGGTAATTCGTATTTCCTACGGAGACCATACATTCCGGTTGACAAGTTTCTCGACGGAAGCAATCTCCCAACTGCAAAAGAAGCGCAGGCGATAGCAGACGATGTGTTTTCGCTGTTTGTAAGTGAAGAAGTGGACAAAGTAGAACTTTTGTACACAAAGTTTGTGTCTTTAGTCAAATCTGATCCTGTGATTCATACATTGCTTCCATTATCACCCAAAGGCGAGATTTGTGATATCAATGGAATATGTGTTGATGCTGCTGAAGATGAGTTCTTTAGGCTGACTACTAAAGAAGGAAAGTTGACTGTCGAACGAGATGTTGTTAGGGCCGAAACCATGGATTTTTCGCCAATCTTGCAGTTTGAACAAGACCCAGTTCAGATTCTTGATGCATTGTTGCCGTTGTATTTAAACAGTCAGATCTTGAGGGCTTTGCAGGAGTCATTAGCAAGTGAGCTTGCTGCAAGAATGACTGCTATGGGAAATGCGACAGATAACGCGTCTGAGTTGAAGAAGAACTTGTCGCGGGTTTACAATCGCCAGCGCCAAGCCAAGATTACAGGAGAGATTTTGGAGATTGTTGCTGGTGCTGATGCATTGGCTTGATCATAAAGTTTGGTATAGTTCTTGATCAATCAAGTCATGTGTGTTTAATGTTTGTTGAATTGGATAATAATATATTAATATGTGTCTTTTTTTATATACAGGGAAAAGTTGTGGAGGATGTCAATTTTTTTGGAATGAATTTGTAATCTGTAAGGCTAATACTCCTTCCAAACAAATGAAATTTGTGTATTTGAATATATATATGAATAAGTTGTTCATATCTTGTGGTTGACCCATTGGGCTAGGTTTAGAATTTCTTAACTAGAACTATCAAAATGCATAAGATTGATGGTATATTTTCATGGTCACTTGTTATTGGGGTTTAGGTTACATTAAGCCCGTTAAAACGGATGGGGTGGGACATGTATTGGGCCGAAACGGATTAAGAGGAAAACGAGCATGGATCAAAACGGGTTGGTTTGAAATAAGTTATCTATTTGCTTCAGATCGAAATAAGTTTAGATTGTGATAAGTTATGGTTAAAATGAGTCATTTATGGAAATGAATATGAAAATGAGTTGACGTACTATATTTAATTTAACGACGAGGAGGCAGTGATGGTGGAGGTGACGATGGTGGTGGTGTTGCGGCATCAGGATGGTGATAATGGTGGTGGCAGTGATTGTGACGGAGGAGGCAATAACAATGGTGTCGATAGTGACCATTGGGTGGTAACTGCGGTGGTGGTGGTGGTGACGATACAACGAGTCATAGTAGTTGTGACAAACAATGATTGTGGGTGTTGCTATTTTTACAAGTTGTTTAGTTTGGGTCCTATTATGGCCTAATGAGAAAATGAATTTAGTCAATGGTCTAGGCCTTCTCTTGAATTCGGTTTAGTAGATGAAGTTTCAAGGCTGTTGTATTGGGCTTCATGACCCATATGTCTTCTCTTATGGGCTAACCCAACCAACAACAATTGATTGGAGAAAACCAACGACACAGCCAGTGTTAAACTTCTATGATTCCTTTAGATTAATAATATTTTAATTCTTATTAAACTTGGTGGTGCATTCAAGAATTCTTTTAAATGGTGTCACTTCTTTTAAGTGTTCCATTTTCATAGAACCGGATAGGGTTGTAAACGAATCAAACGAACACGAACAAGGTCTTGTTCGTGTTCGTTTGTCAAGGAAATTAAGTGTTCACGAATAGTTTATGAACACTTACCGAACGAGTGTTCATTTGTTAATTTTGTTCATGAGCACACACGAACAAAAACGAACATTAATGAACACAAACGAACCCAAACAAGTGATTTTGAACAGAAACAAACACAAACATATCTTAACTTTCGAATAAGATTGAATTCACACGTTAAGACATTATCTAGATCCGCCCAAAATAAAACGTAATTATCATTAACATACTTAGTACTTAACATAATATTGGTAAACAGTAGTGTCTCAAAAAACTAAGTTCACATTGGAGGTGGATGAAGGATGGCGTCGGAAGTGAATGGTAGAGGGCGTCGAAGGTGGAGGGCATCAGCACTGGAACGTGGAAATATAAGGAACTTGGATACTAAAAGTAGGTTTATTAATCTCATAAAGTCATACATTTACCATGCATATATTATTTATTTGGGTAAAATAAATAAAAATATTTAAGAATATAAAAATTAAAAACCCTAATAAACTATCAACACAAACGAACATGTTATTGAATGTTCATGAACGTAAACGAATGAACGCACCCTCTGTTCATGTTCGTTTGTTTAGCTAAACGAACTTCCTGCCAATCGATTCATAAACTGTTCACTGAAAGTTTAGTTCGTTTGCAGCCCTAAAACCGAACATACAAATTTTGGATCAATTAGATGCTTTAGATCGGGTAAATATCATCACATAATAAAAACAATATTGATTAAATATTTGGTATTCTTCCACAACAAAAGACAAGATATAATTTATGTAGGAGGATTTCTTCCTAAATAACATAAATGATCTAATATTTCTTTGGAAATGGAATTAAATAATCTTAATTTTGGGGGGTTGAAAGGGAATAATCCTAACTTGAAACTTGTAAGTTGTAAGATAACAGTCCTAACTTGTCAATGTTTTTATTTTATTGGTCCTAAACTAACCCCGGTTAACTTTTTTTGTTAACTGCCTACGTGGCATCACATGTGTCAGCTGACGTGACAAATTTGTCCAACTTGGTATAAAAAACGTGGGCCCCACAATTTAAATGTGTGTTTTATTTTTATTTTTATTATTTAATCTTTATACCAATATATATACATATATACACAATTGAGAGAGAGAGAGAGAGAGAGAGCTGATTCCCAATCTCTGAAATAATAACACAAATATCTTATCCTCAGGCATTTGCTTTTCTTTGGTATCAACCTCCCCTAAGAATAAAAAATCAACATTACTCAAATTCTTGAATTCCTATTTTAGCTCATCGTCATCGCACCAACATATGAGACCAAATGATTGATGCAAAGAAACCCATGTATGTTGCACAGTTGGAAGAATCCTCATTTGACACCAAGATATGAGACCAAATGAGTGGAACACCACCGCCGGTTATCTTCTCCGGTCACCCTCCATCACCGGTGACCGGTTTCGTTACCTCTTCGACAACAACAAACCAACGTCTCTGGTCCGGTCATTTTCTCCACTTGCCACCCACAGCCAACAACCCACCATAGCCACCACCTGTCAACACAACCACAGATCATTGTAAATGCCGATTATAGACAGGGGGAAGCCCTAATTATTTTTGGGGAAGAAGCCCTAATTATTTTTGGGCTGAAAATTAGGGTTCATCATTTAGGGTTCTTAGGAGGGTTGGGTTTACGTTTGATGAATGAATGCAGATGATTATGATCTTGGAAGTGATATAAGATATGTTTGTGGGCCTATTTTTTTAAAACATTAATAAAACATTTATTTTAAGGGGAAATGAAATTTAATAATCCCAACTTTGGGGGGTTGGAAGGTAACAGTCCCAACTTGAAAGTTGTACTATAGCAGTCCCAACTTGTCAACATTTTTATTTTGTTGGTCCCAAACTAACCTCAGTTACTTTTCTCTGTTAAGTGCCACGTGGCATCACACGTGGCAGTCCTACGTGGCATAAAGTGTTATATCTGTCAAAAAAAAGGTGGGCCAGGATTGCACATGTGTAAAATAAACTTAATTTAATGTTTAAAAAAAAGGTGGGACCCACAATCAAATAATAATAATAACACCCACCACCATCTTCCTTCTTCCTCCATCATCTTCATCATGTTCACCACCACCACCACAACTACCTGCCATCACCGTCATCTTCACCACCACCACCACCACCTGCCACCACCGTCATCTTCACAACCACCTTCAAATCGAACCCAATCACAAATCTGGTCATACCCACATGTTTCCAGCTTCAAATCGATTCATTCTGTGCAAAAACCCCCCATCAAAAACATCCAAATCAAGCTCCAATTCGTTGGTTTTATGCTCGGTGGCCGAACACCCTTTTTAATCGATTACACCTGGAAAACGAACAGGTTAGTGTGATTATTTAGTATGGTTTTGTTCAGAATTCATTTTTCTATAATAGCCCTAACATTAATTTGATTAACAGGTTCGAATCGTTGGTCAATTGATCGAGTATAGAATTATGGTTCTTCGTAACAGGTGGTTGGTGTTGGTGGCAGGTGGTTGGTGGTGGTGGCAGGTAGTTGGTGGTTGGTGGTGGTGTAGGTGGGGTGGTGTGGGGCCCACGTTTTTAAAGATTTTTTTAAATAATTAATAGATTTTTTTAATTGAAAAAACAAGTGGGGCCCACATTTTTTACCAGCTGGACATACTGTGCCACGTAGGACTGCCACGTGTGATACCACGTGGCACTTAACAGAAAAACTTAACTGGGGTTAGTTTGGGACCATTAGAATAAAAACATTGACAAGTTGGGACCGTTATATTACAACTTTCAAGTTGGGACTGCTCCTTTCCAACCTCCCAAAGTTGGGATTATTAAATTTTATTTTCCCTTATTTTAATTAAATTTAAACATGTGGAAATGGTGGGCCACACTTTTTTTGGACAGCTTAGCACTTTAGGCCACGTAGGATGCCACGTGTGATGCCACGTAGGCAGTTAACAGAGAAATTTAACCGGGGTTAGTTTGGGACCAACAAAATAAAAACATTGAAAAGTTGGGACTGTTATCTTACAAGTTTCAAGTTGGGATTATTCCCTTCCAATCCCCCAAAGTTGGAATTATTTAATTCCATTTTCCCATATTTATTTGAGTATTCAATTACTTCACACGTAAAAAATCTATCTATTATAATAATTGAAATCAATAAATTATACATGGCATTTAAAGAGGACATTATTCTTTTTGAGTGTGTCATGTGACATTAATTGATTTTAGGAAGAAAAAAATTAAAAACAAAATTAGAGATTTCTCTCTCATATTTCCTCCTATAATTTTTAAACGTTAATATCTTTTATATACAAGATTTTTTTAAAGAAAAAAATTACATCAAATTAACGAGCGTTTTATTATCTTTACAACGAGTACCATAGTGCTATATAAAAACGGAGAAATTTTTTTTTTTTTTTTGGTTTTGTTCATAAAGGAAAAAAAACAAAAAAAGTGTTTAGGTAATTGATTAATCATGTATAGGCAAGTCATTAATTATGTTTAAATCAGTGAATATTAATTCTATTTTCAACATGTGTTAGCATTGTTTTAGGTTAGGTATTAATGTTATAGTTATACATTGTTTATGGTTATGTGTTAACATTGGAGATGCATTATTAATTGTTTTAGGTTAGGTGCTACCCGAAGCTTTCCTGCATGTACCTGTAAAGCGCATCATTCTATTTCATATGTAAAATTGATATGTCATATTAGATTTTCTCAACCCCGGGACGTTCCCAGGGTATAATCTAGTTATTTAATATAAACTTCTAATTAATTGATACTTTATTTAATAAACTTATAATTCTAATTAAATAAACTAAATACATTTTCTCAACAATAATTTTATACTTATAAATAAAAAAACTAGGTAGAAATATATATATATATATATATATATATATATATATATAATTTAACAAAACAAAATTAAAGAAATTCATAAAAAACAAACTAAGTAATAGTATTATGTTATTATATATAACTAAGGAGGAAATAAATAGACTTAAAGTTATCTATTTTTAAATATCATACCTTTGACGCGAGTCCGCGACACATAAAATTAAAAATATTAAGTTTTTAACTGTTTAAGAAATATATAACGTGTCGACTAAATCCAGCTATAAATCATACTTCTTTTTGTACTGGTGGTCCTAAAAAGCATTGTATTACTTATTAGGAACATTATATAAAAAATTGCCTTTGCACATATAATCATTTGAAGGTACGTAAGGAGATGGGCTTGTTGCAGTTATTACTGTATATTCATATTGGTTCAAGTTTTATATTCGTGCTTCTGAATACATGTAATTGTTGAGACTAAATGGATGTTTAAGTTTGATTGTTCAAAAATGGATGTAAATGTACCTGTTAGAATCGATCGGCCCGGGTAGTCATCTCGCTAATTGGGCCCGGGTGGTCTTGTGGTGTATATTGGTGAATGAATAAAATGGTTTCGTTTGATTGTTAAAAAAAATGGATGTTTAAGTGATATTTTAATAAACTTATATTTCAACTTATTTGATAACAAAATATAAGAAAAAAAGTCCCGAAAAGTGTCCATTACATTAACTTAGCCTAGATATAACCCGTTCTTTTTTTTTCTTCTCAAACCAGCTCGGGTTGAAAATAGGCTTAGGCTCTTTTAAGAAGGAATAAAACCGGTTTTGGCTAAATTGGCACGGGCTAGAAACCAGAATGTGCCAAAAATAAACCAAACTCCTAGAACTGAATGGGGTCGGGGGAAACTAAAGCATTTTTTTTGTTTTTACAATATTTTAGTTTTACATTTTTTTTATTAGTGTTATTATTACTATTTCGTCTACATTTTCATTTAATTTTCATTCAAAATTGGTTAATTTGTCCCACCGCGTAGTGCGGGGTTACTAATATATATAATACCTTGGATGACACATCATATGGCTAACAAATACATGAACAATCCCAATCAAAATAGTTTTAAGAGCAAGTATCAAGTTTTGAAAATGGTTTAAGTTACACGCTTTGACTGAATTCAGTATTTAATATACTTGTTTAGTTATTCATGACTAGGAATTAATGTTCTAACTCTCGTAGACCTTTCACACAACAACTATCCATTATCGTTCATAACTATTTAATTCCAGACGATATTATGACTTTAACATTTATGCCTAATATTTTTCAATTCATGATCAGAGTGGTCATCCAATACCACAATCTGGTTGTTCACGTACTAAACATGTCATGCTAAGGTCGTATTCTCTACAATTATGGGTTAATACCTTAAAGTCAGTGGCGCAGGTTTGTTGGGGCGGGGAGGGGCGGCCGACCCCCCCGAATTTTCGCGCAGAAGTTCCGATTATATAGTATCCGTATAGAAAATTTTGAAAATATAGGGTTTCGACCCCCCGAAACCAGTGTCTTCCGAACCCCCGGTGACTTCCGACCCCCCGAACCTTCGGGTCAAACTTTGCCACTGCTTAAAGTAAGTTATTATTTTAAACGTAACAATTGTGATTTGTACTCTATAATTTAGAATTTCTCAGTGGACTGTAGATGATTAGAAATTATTATAGTATAAAACCACAACACCGGAATTAGAAAAAAACACCCTTATAAACAATTGTGATTTATCGATTTATGCAAGCAAATGTAACTTATTCAATTTGTGAAAAACACAATCGTGAGCAATTAAAGGGATTCAAAGCGACAACAATTAGTGTAACAACCGGCAAAAATAAGGTAATTCCGTACAAAATAATTAATATATGATTAACGTAATTAAATGCAATTATGTGTGAGTTAATTATCAAGGCCTTAGGAGATAGCAATTTTCAAATAATGCTTAGGAATGCATACGTTTAATGGTAAAAACATGATTGGATCATGTGCGAAATAACTATCCGGTATGGACGTTGGCAATTACCCAGTAATAATTAAATAAACGAAAAGGATCCCGAACACCCAGGATATAAAATAAAGGGTATTTCCACAAAATATAATGAGTTTTGGAACCCCAAAACCATAAGTGGAAACGTCTCATACAAATCTCCCGGTAACGAATAAAGTGCGCGTACCGCACCCGATACGCGCATAACTCATAATTTCACCCGGTAAGAGCCTAAATAACCAATCAACGCTTAAATTAGACTATATTTAAGGGTTATCAAAGGTATTTTCAATGTCCGAATAACGCGCGATTAAAACCCGAAAAATACCCGAACGACACCCGAACGACGAGGGATTAAACATAACAAATATTGGGTAAATGTTTGAAGTTGTGGACCCCACCTAGACCCACAAAGGGGCCGGCCTAATGGCCATGCAAATCCTCTTGCAAGTTGTCTTAATGATAATAACCTACTAGCCTAGTATAATGCATGCATGGGACAAAAGACAAAGCATAAGATCATGTAAGTACAAGCATGCTACAAATCTCACTTTGTGTAAGATTTTTTTTTTCGGCCCATAGGCCTTAATAATCCAAGACAAAGACAACTAGTATCATTACACTAATGCACATGCTTGGAAGTAAAATCAAGTATAAGATCATCCAAATAAAGATTTGCAAACAATACACCCCTCTCCCTCTCTCTAACCCACGGCTCCCCACACACACACACATATGATATCTTTCCAAAAATCCTAAGTACACAACTCAATCTTCTATAAGATTACTTGAATCTTTGGAAAGATTACACATGATAATGCTATAAATAACATGTGTTAGAGACTTGGAGGAACAAAGCAAAACTCTTCTTCTTCTTTCTTCTTGGAGCCGTGAGTTTCACCTCCCCCATATACATTCTTATTTCAAGTTTTTACATCTCCAAATCACTCAAAACAATCCATCATCCAAACCCCTATTGTGTGTTTCAAGCTTGGAGCTTAACCATTAAGGAAGAACACACTAAACCCCTCTCAAAATCCAAGGTTTTGTCTTCCCTAGCCTTGTGCTAGTAGTAAGCTTCTTAACCTTGTTTTTGATTATTATTATTCATGTATGTGTTCTTAGAAGCAAGTTGTACATGAAGGGTTTAAAAGGTGGTTTGAAACATAATCTTTAATAGGTTTTACATGTGTAAAATAGAGGATTAAAGATATGTAAATAAATCATGGATTTGATGATGATAAAGTAATGATCTTGAAAATGTATAAAATTTACACATAAACTAAGTAGGATGATGATTTGGTTAAGATTTGTGGAATAAACTTGAATGTATTAAAAAGTAGTGTTAATCATCTTAAAATGATCATCCATGGTATAATATATGGTGGAACATGTTAGTAGTTCAAGAATAAAGAAGATGAAAGATTAAAGTTTACTCACTTAGAAGAATGATATTTTGATATAATGGGCAAACACATAAAACACACATACAAGTAGTCTTATATATGGAATATAAGACTAATAAAAGTGTTTTGGTACAAAAATAACTTACCAATAAAAAGATGAATCTTCAAAGTCTACTATTTTGAGTGAAAAATGCTAACTTTGGAAGTTAGAGTGGAAAAATGCAACATTTGAAAGTTAGAGGACTAAAATGGATATTTTAGAAACTATTAGTCCAAAAGTGCAATAATGGAAAGTGTGGTGTCAAAAGTATAAGTAATAAATTTCTAAGGATGATTTGGGTAAATACTAGTAGATACACTTGGGTATTTTTGTATAAAGGTATATTTTTGAAAGTTATAAAAATATGGATTGTATTAACATAAGGATTTTTATAAAATAGAGATTTTATAAAAATATTAAACAACTTGGGAAACTTATACAAAAATGAATACTTTTATATAAATGGGAATATAAAAGTATTGGAAACATTTTTGTAGTTAAGTTAACAAGTTGGGTTAAAAATACATAAGCATATTTAACCTTCCAAGTAACATGTGTTAGAAGGAAGAAATATGAATAATATTTCTATAAAACACATGTTGGGAAAAACTTGGAAAAATTAACTATTCGAGCTAAGATATCGAACTAAGACGCGTTAACGAACCGTACACGGACAAAACATGAGAAAAATGCCATTGCGGCAAGATAAGAAAATATATATTTTTAGGAAGTAAAATATATATATACATCATGGGTGAAAACTAATAAACACTTTCCTAAGTGTTGAAGGAATTATTCGTGGGAGAAAAACATAACGTAAGACGTTAAACAAACGTATATACTTAACAAGAAAATTACACATTTATATATATGTACGCTCGTCTCGGCAAAATTCTAGTATATCTACTTAATGGGAAAGTAGATATGTGGGAAGGAAAGCCGCGACGAGTAGACAAAGATATATATATGCGTATGTCGTGCCGACAAGATCCTAGTATATTTATTTGAATGGGAAAATAAATATACGGTATGGTGAGTTGAATCGGGTGTTAAGAATATATAATCGAACGACAAGATCTTAGCATATTTGTTTAAATGGGAAAACAAATGTGCGGCAAAGTGAGTCGGGTCGAGCGTTGAAATATATATTATGTCGAGCGATGCGATCTTAAGTATAATTATTTAAATGGGAAAATAATTATATGTTAAGTGAAGTCGAGTCGATAATAATAAGGTACAAGTTAAGGAAATATTAACAAGAGTAATATATAACTTGTAACACAAAGGGTAATCTAACGCCAACGAAACCTAGGATACGCGCTTAATTAAACGGGATTTGGAATAACTTGTGGTCGGGAGTTGGGTGTACAACTTGCCAAGGCACATGCACTATAGGAATAGTGACTTATACACGTCTAGGACGTTTGTAGGTGCGAGACCCTCTTTGCTATCTACTTAGTGAACCAGACAGAGTTTCAGGTGAGTTTCACGGCCCCATTTTAAACTATTTTTACGTTTTTCGGGGGAAAGATATGTTAGGGAAAATGTTTGACGGAATTATTACTTGAGGTGTGACCGCCACTCGGGGTTGAGTCCTCGCCTCTATAATCATTTGTTCAGGGAAATGAAACCGGTGGAATATTTGAATAGTACTATTGGTGCCTGACAAGGCCCACCCCTAATCGATAGCGTTGATTATGCATTAGTGTATGCCTGGGGTGCATATATTCTGAACTTAAGTCGTGGGAAACCGAGTAACGACTTGGAGCGGGGCATTATTATTATACGTCTTGGTTTGATTATAGTCTCAAGTAGATTTATAGGAATTTGCAACTCCTATATATTGTCATAACATGGTATTTCCCAAGTATTCAAGTTTTGGAAACTAAAAACCTGTGAACTCACCAATATATTTATATTGACGAAATTTTAAACATATCTTTCAGGTAATTAAATGAAGGCGAACCGGGGCAAGCTGGGTCGTGGAATCCTCCGATATGGCGTTAAACATTATGCGGGGTTTCACCTTTATTTCCCACGGCATTTGGGATATATTTGAGAAACCTCTATGTTGTCTTAAAAACAATTTACTTTTATGTAATATTTTGAACAAGATTTGACGCCTTAATAAATGACCCATTTTCTTAAATTACTTGTGTTTAGCAATAACCTTGACTTTATGCTCTTGAACCGTCGCGCCACGTGTTTCCGCCATTGTCGTGGTGTGACAATTAGTAAACGAATATCTTTAACTAACAATCCAAAAAAGAAAGACGATAAATACCAGGGTAGAATAAGACATAAGTGAACGGATAAAAACTTACCTTTTCAAGACGATGTGCTAAGAAATCATCTTAAAATCAATGGAGAAAGAAAGGTTGAAGCCATTTGAATGAGGATAAGGGTTTGGGATATATGGTCGAAAGTAAGAAGAAGGCGATTTGGGGGACTGTGATGTGTGAAGGAGAAAGGAGTTGGAATTAGGGTTTTGAGTTAAGTCGCTTAAATTCGTAGGAGAAGTAGATATGGGTCAGCTTAGCACTTTTGATATAGAGATGTCATGTGGATGCTTAGTTGGAGACTTGGAGTATGATGTGGCTTCTATGTGGACACCTTAGTTAAGAGTCGTGTGAAGCCTTAATTACTCTTTTATTATATTTATAGATGAGAGTGTCTCCGATTCTTGTTCAATGTTCATTTAGTCGTAGTTATAGCTCAAACCTATCTAGGTTAATTAACCGTAAGTGACTAAACCATAAATGATTAACCGAAACTAAAGTTTAGTTATGTTTACCATTAAAAATTCCCACAACTAAAGCTAGCGGTTACGGCTATGGTTGTAGTAGTTAAAGGTAAAAATGAAGTGGGAAACATGACATCTCAGAAGTTAAAAATGAAGTGGGAAAGCTGGGTGCCAATCAAAGTTAACCTGG
Source organism: Ambrosia trifida (assembly GCA_028751855.1). Classification (NCBI taxonomy): domain Eukaryota; kingdom Viridiplantae; phylum Streptophyta; class Magnoliopsida; order Asterales; family Asteraceae; genus Ambrosia; species Ambrosia trifida. The sequence continues at coordinate 129,361,617 of CM054129.1, forward strand.
TTACATGGAGAGCGGAGCGGGATAGACTACCAACTCGGGTACAGCTTGTCAAAAGAAGAATTCAGATCGATAATATGAAGTGTCCTTTGTGTGAGACGACGGATGAAGATGTGACGCACTTGTTGGTCGACTGCGGCTTTGCTTATGGAGTGTGGACTTACATATGCAAATAGTGTAGTTTAGATCCGTTTTTCGCATACGAATATGATGATTTACTGATGCTGTATAAGAATGTTCATGGCAGTAAATGGAGGAAAAAGATCGTTAGAGGAATCATCATGATCACCACATGGGTACTTTGGAACACAAGAAATGCAAAAGTCTTTGGCGACAAGTCGGGTAAGGTGATTGAGGTAGTGGCCGAAGTTAAGTCTAGAACTTTTCTTTGGTTGAAATATAGATCCATGTTTAGGACGATTGTTTGGAATGATTGGTTAAAGGACCCTTTGTATATGTGTACTTAATTTTTGGCGGTTCTCGATTTGAGAGCTAGCCGGTTTTATTGAAAGTTATCGTTCAATTAAAAAAAAAAGTTAAAGGAAAAAAGCAATACCCCATACTAATAGTATATGATTTTTGGATCTTACCTCTCCAACTCTGTCATAAATACTAGTAAGCCCATCTCGTTTGTTTGTATGTTTTTTATAAAGTAAATGTTACTGTATTATAATACTATAATTTCTTCTGGTGGTTGTGGATGGGATTTTGGGAACCAAACATTAAGTGGAGAAACTGATGGCACATACAGATGTGTGGGGTCCTCCCACCTGTAAATATTTTTTGTGGTGGGGTGCTAAAAAAATAGAGTCCAAATTTTGGCTATCAATTATAACAAAATAATTTGGTTATTTTTTTATGAACTGAAAAAAAAAAAAAAAAAACAATTTAAAGACTTTTGTTATATGATTGTGTTTGGAACCATAAAAAAGAGAAAATTGCTTGAATAGTCCTGTAGTTTACTCAAATTTCACCTTTAATCTCTATCTTTTCAAAATCACTTTTAATCTCTATCTTTTCAAAATCATAGGTATAGTCCTCATCTTTTGATATCGTTTAACTCGGATAGTCTCTAGAGTGAATGAAGGCTAGATTATGCAGTTAAGTGCTTCTGAAGTTACTAAACTACCCTTATTATTAAAAAAAATAATTACTGTGGATGGGGCACACATAATTTTTAATTATATTTTTTTAATAATAAGAGTAGTTTAGTAATTTCAGACCAACTTAACTAGATAATCTAACTTCCATCCACTCCAGCGACTATCTGAGTTAAACGATGTTAAAAGATGGGGACTATACCTATAACTTTAAAAAGATACGGACTAAATGTGAAATTTAGGCAAACCAAAGAGACTATTCGAGCAATTTTCTCCATAAAAATAAAAAAATCTAAGAGTTTAGTGTTGCAGTAATTGTAGGGTCAAAATTGTTATTGGACATTCAAAAATATATGTTGCAATATTTGTAGGACCACAATTTGTTTGAGTACAAAAATTAATTTAGGCCTGTACTAGAGGAAGTGACAATAATTGTACCACATACTGATTGAAAGGTGGCTTGTAAACTAGTTGTAATTAATCAATATAGCTTTGCAACAGGAAGAATTAACTCGTGATGGAAGAGGAAATTATGAGGATCATATGCATAGTTTTTTAAAAGTTAAGATTAAACATAAAACATAAAACTATAACTTGTCACATGAATCAATCTTATACAATGTATTTAATTAATGTAAATTCTAAAATATTGTTATATCATTATTTTGTCTTTATATTTAGCTTAAATATTTGAATATGAACTAAATGTTTAATTTGTTGCTTAATATAAATAAAATAGTTATAGTGGTATTGCGGTTTTGGTTAAGTTTTATGGATGTAAAACTGTCTTCACTTTTAAGCTTTTATTTAAAAGCTTCTTTAAAATAAAAACATAACTACATAATGATGTTTAAGGGTATGTTTGGGAAAACTAGCTGGTGGTTGGTGATTGGAAGTCAGGGGCAGATGCAGCAAACACACAGGGGGGACATCTGTTACCCTTCAATTTTCCTGGCGAAGTGAAAAAAAATTGTTAAATTGAGGCATTTTTATAAAATGTTACCGCTAAAACAATTTTTTTGTTACCCTTTAAAATAATTTTTATAAAATGTTACCCCTTGTTTTATTTTCTAGATCCGTCACTGTTGGAAGCTGTAGCTTTTTTAAATATATTGGGGTGTTTAGCAGAGTAGGTTAAACTTTTGATAAAATGTATAAAATGACCAAAATGGACATAATTAAAACCTTGTATGCATGTTTTTTTTTTTGTTTTTTATCGTAAAATGAGTATTTGTTTCATTTATTCATTAAAAACTTGTAGCTAGTATGAGTTTTTTTCTAACCTAAAGGCTCAAAACTCCATCAACCAAACAAGGTTTTTTAACTGAGTATGAATTTTTTCTTAATAACTTAAATTTCCAAAAAGTTTGTTTTCAAAGATATCCTTAAGTGTTTAGAATGGAGGGTGACTAGGTAGTGACAATCTACTTAAAAAAGAAACGAAACAGAGAGCGTCACATAAACAAAATCGTGTAATTTTATTAGACAATATCAAAACATGAGTAAATGTTTAAGTGCTATTAGAAAAAAGGCGTCTTTAAAGATTTACGTATCTGATCTGAGTCGTTAAAAATATGTCTTTTAGGCCCCTTAGCCCAAATTTAAATGTTTAAAGATGTGTTTACAAAAACATATACACATATATATATATATATATCTATATAATAATTGAATACATCTCGGGTCGAATGAAACCCTTAGAGGGGGCTGAGGTATCCACATTTGTACATGGAGCTCCAACTTTTTTCCTACAAATAACCTTTTGTATTTTTTTATTTTCTCCATTCTTCCATCACTCTCCAATCTTCCTTAACAATTCTTCCAACCAACATTCATCATTTTCTTTCTAACAAATCTTTCAATCTTCCTTCTTCTTCTTGCATCATTTGTTGATTCTCCACAACCAACTCGAGGTAATCTTGCATCATTTTGACTCATTTTCTATTGTTAACATTATTAAGAAGAATCAACAAATCTTTGAATCTTTCAATCTTCCTTCTTCATCTTGCATCATTTGTTGATTCTCCATAATCGATTCAATGTAATCATCGATCCTACTCTTCTAATCTTGATTCCTACTATTATTTTGACTCATTTTTTTTCTTAACATTATTAAGAAGAAATCAAACAGATTTATTTTGATCACTTTTATTCATTTAAATGAAACGGGTCTACTGAGTTTTTTTTTCATTTGAATGTTTCGCACATTTGTTATTCATTCATTTTGTCTAAATCGGGTTGTATTTTCATGACTCTATCGATTATGTTCATTCATGCTATGACAAATGCTCCTTACAGAGAGGATGTTGCTGATATCCCATTTCCAGAATAGAGCCCTAACTGCACCTACAGTTTAAGGTAATCTCGGTGTCTTATAGTTATTTTGAGACTCATTGTCTTATAGCATTAATGTAATCTCAGTGGCTACCTAGAGTTTAAGGTTGGTTCAACACAACCACTGTCTCATTTTAAGGAGAAAACGTATTATGTCCTTATGCTTGTATACATAGTAATGTAATTGTTGAATTTTGTATCATTAGAAAAATATATAAAGCTAATAGTCAATGTCAACGATTGAAATTTGTTAAGGTACAATATGTTTACATATGTACGAATCGGTTTTATCATAATTTCGTATTTAACATAAATTCGATTCAATATATATGACGATTCAATTTCGTATTTCATAGACGATAATGTTTAATCTTTTTTTTATAAAATTATGTATATGTATTACTTATTTTTTTTAATAATAATTGACCGAATTTAATATTATTTATTACGACTTTTCAATCTCATTAACTTATATTACTATTAATACGAAATTCGGTTTACCATAATAGCTTTCATTTATTTTTGTGTATAATGATTGATTATGAATAAATTTAATCCGTAATTTATGCTTACCATAATTTATTGATCGAATTTATGTTTAATACGTTTTGTGTTTAATCTATTTTAAAGAAATTATGTATATGTATTATTTATTGTCATTACTAAAAATTGACCGAATTAAACGTTATTTATTATGATTTTTTAATCTTACTAATTTATATTACTATTAATACGAAATTCGGTTTACCATAATAGCTCTCATCTATTTTTTTATATCAATGATTGATTATGAATCAATTTAATGCGTAATTTAGGCTTACCATAATTTTTTGACCAAATTTATGTTTAATACGAAATTATGTTTAATCTATTTTTATGAAATTATGTATATGTATTATTTATTGTCATAAATAATAATTGACTGAATTTAATGTTATTTATTATGATTTTTTAATCTCATTAATTTATATTACTATTAATATGAAATTCAGTTTACCATAATAGCTCTCATTTATTGTTTGTATGAATGATTGATTATGAATATTTTTAACCCGTAATTTAGGCTTAACGTAATTTATTGACAGAATTTATGTTTAATACGAAATTATGTAAAATATATTTTTGCGAAATTATGTATATGTATTATTTATTGTCATTAATAATAATTGACTGAATTTAATGTTATTTATTACCATTTTTAATCTAATTAATTAATATTACTATTAATACGAAATTCGGTTTACCATAATAGCTCTCATTTATTTTTTTTATATTAATGATTGATTATGAATCAATTTAATGCGTAATTTAGGCTTACCATAATTTTTTGACCAAATTTATGTTTAATACGAAATTATGTTTAATCTATTTTTATGAAATTATGTATATGTATTATTTATTGTCATAAATAATAATTGGCTGAATTTAATGTTATTTATTATGATTTTTTAATCTCATTAATTTATATTACTATTAATATGAAATTCGGTTTACCATAATAGCTCTCATTTATTTTTTGTATGAATGATTGATTATGAATAATTTTAACCCGTAATTTAGGCTTACCGTAATTTATTGACAGAATTTATGTTTAATACAAAATTATGTAAAATATATTTTTGCGAAATTATGTATATGTATTATTTATTGTCATTAATAATAATTGACTGAATTTAATATTATTTATTAAGATTTTTAATCTAATTAATTAATATTACTATTATTACGAAATTTGGTTTACCATAATAGCTCTCATTTATTTTTTTCTATGAATGATTGATTATAAATCAATTTAACCCGTAATTTAGGCTTACCATAATTTATTTACCGAATTTATGTTGAATACGAAGTTATGTTTAATCTATTTTTACGAACTTATGTATATATATTATTTAATGTCATTAATAATAATTGACCGAATTTAATGCTATTTATTATGATTTTTTAATCTCATTAATTTATATTACTATAAATACGAAATTCGGTTTATCATAATAGCTCTCATTTATTTTTTTGTATGAATGATTGATTATGAATCAATTTAACCCGTAATTTAGGCTTACCGTAATTTATTGGCCGAGTTTATGTTTAATACGAAATTATGTATATAGATTATTTATTGTCATTAATAATAATTGACTGAATTTAATGTTATTTATTACGATTTTTTAATCTTACTAATTTATATTACTATTAATACGAAATTCGGTTTATCATAATAGCTCTCATTTATTTATTTTTTGTATCAATGATTGATTATGAATCAATTTAATCCGTAATTTATGCTTATCATAATTTATTGACCGAATTTATGTTTAATACGAAATTATGTTTAATCTATTTTAACAAAATTATGTATATGTATTATTTATTGTCATTAATAATAATTGACTGAATTTATTGTTATTTATAACGATTTTTTAATCTTACTAATTTATATTACTATTAATACGAAATTCGGTTTTCCATAATAACTTTCATTTATTTTTTGTATGAATGATTGATTATGAATCAATTAAATACGTAATTTAGGCTTACCATAATTTTTTGACCGAATTTATGTTTAATACGGAATTATGTTTAATCTATTTTTACGCAATTATGTATATCTATTATTTATTGTCATAAATAATAATTGACTATATTTAATGTTATTTATTACGATTTTTTAATCTTATTAATTTATATTACTATTAATACGAAATTCGTTTTACCATAATAGCCCTCATTTTTTTTGTATGAATGATTGAGTATGAATTAATTTAGCCCGTAATTTACGCTTACTGTAATTTATTAACCGAGTTTATGTTTAATACGAAATTATGTATATATATTATTTATTGTCATTAATAATAATTTTCTGAATTTAATGTTAATTATTACGATTTTTTAATCTTACTATATTATATTACTATTAATACGAAATTCAGGTTAGCATAATAACTCTCATTTATTTTTTTTGCATGAATGGTTGATTATGAATCAATTTAATCCGTAAATTATGCTTACCATAATTTATTGACCGAGATTATGTTTAATACGAAATTATGTCTAATCTACTTTAAGGAAATTATGTATATGTATTATTTATTGCCATTAATAATAATTTACTAAATTTAATGTTATTTATAACGATTTTTTAATCTTACTTATGTATATTACTATTAATACGAAATTCGGTTTACCATAATAGCTCTCATTTTTTTTGTATGAATGATTGATTATGAATCAATTTAATACGTAATTTAGGCTTAACATAATTTTTTGACCGAATTTATATTTAATACGAAATTATGTTTAATCTATTTATACGAAATTATGTATATGTATTATTTATTGTCACAAATAATAATTGACTGAATTTAATGTTATTTATTATGATTTTTTAATCTCATTAATTTATATTACTATTAATACGAAATTCGATTTACCATAATATCTTTCATTTATTTTTTTGTATGAATGATTGATTATGATTCATTTTAACCCGTAATTTAGGTTTACCATAATTTATTGACCGAATTTATATTTAATACGAATTTATGTTTAATATATTTTTACGAAATTATGTATATGTAATATTTATCGTCATTAATAATAATTGACCGAATTTAATGTTATTTATTACAATTTTTTAATATCATTAATTTATATTAGTATTAATACGAAATTAGGTTTACAATAATATATCTCATTTATTTTTTTGTATGAATGTTTGATTATGAATAAATTTAATCCATAATTTAGGCTTACCATAATTTATTGACCGAATTTTTGTTTAGTACGAAATTATGTATATGTATTATTTCTTGTCATTAGTAATAATTAACCGAATTTAATGATATTTATTACGATTTTTTAATCTCATTAATTTATATTACTATTAATACGAAATTTGGTTTACCACAATAACTCTCATTTATTTTTTTGTATGAATGATTGATTATGAATCAATTTAACCCGTAATATAGGATTACCATAATTTATTAACCGAGTTTATGGTTAATACTGTGACATCCGTCACCTTCGTCTTTCGTCAAATTTACAATAATAGCCCTTCAAAATTTTCTATTATAATCCCTATAAGTTTCGTCGTTTTCAAATTTAATTTTAAAGCGAATTAAAAAAATTATTATGGATCGAGTATAAGTTTTAATCAAATGCGTACGTTGAAGCGTATTCGTAAAGAATTCTAAAAAAAAAAATTAGTTTATAAAGTTTAGAGACTTTTTGGGTTAAACTAACCTAACTTGGTTAAGTTATTATAAAGGAAAATTACAAATCTTAATAAAAAAATTATTGGTTCAGAAAACATTTAATTTTATTGACTTCCCTATTTTTAATCATTTAAACATAATTTAATATCGTTAAATCAGTTTTAAATATAAATAAGTTTATAAAAATTATGGGAAAATTATTGTTGTTAGCTTACATCAGAAAGTGTCCAATTCCTACAAAAATAGCATTTTTGGATCATGTCTTGTATTATTAGTCTTATTTATAAATTACGGCAAAATTACACGTTTATTTATTTATACTAGTACAACATCTATTTTACAAATATTGTTTTTATAATATAAAAATGTCTTATGATTAAAAGTCTTTGTTATCATTGATGGATCTTTGAGTAACTCATAACTATTTATTTCAATATTTATGATTATTGTATTTATTTACAATAATTAGTTAAAGTAATTAACTAAATTATTTTGTCTTAATTCTTTAAACATATTTTTAATTAAATACTCAATAAACCACATTTACAACCTTTCATATATTAATTGTGAGATACAACTTTTACATTAACGCGACTTATCATAAAACTCTAATTCCCCAAATCGACTTAGCAAACCCTAATGCCTTAGACCCTAGTTTCCTTAGACTTTTTAGACACTTCCTTATTAGTATTCTTACACATTATAGGTTGAATTCCTCGGAATTCCCATTACTTAGCTCACGACCGCTTAAGTTGGATTTTGCTCGCTTTCGCAAACTGTGAGTATATCTTTCCCCTTTTTACTGTTTTACTACTTTGGGGTGACTCATGTACCTATATATTAATCAAGTTTCAATTTCTTATACTTAATGCAATTCTCATGTGTGTTTGCTTTATGTTAATTGGTGTGTCTATGACTTGTCAAAATCATTAACCGTTGGGCGGCCTAGCTTTTCAATGAATAGTACTATGGTATACCCCCTTGAGACTCTGTTGAGAGAATCTTGGTCATTGTCTTGTTAATTCATTATTCAGTTGGTTAGTCATGTGTTAGTCATTATTCTCAGGTTTGGTTTTGAACGGATATTGCTTATTACATAATTGCAAATGGTACCGCACATGAATTGCTAAACACTTTTCTACTATATTTATTTAAACAGGGTATGCTCACCAATACAATTTTTGTATTGACCAAATGATTTTGTACATGTTTCAGGTTATTTATGAGATGACTTTTAAGCTTTTGGAATTTTTACTTAGATTTTGGTTTCATTGTATTTTAGTTTTTTTTTAGTTGTCACTTTAGAATTATTGTGTCTTGTATTTTTCTTTCAATGTAATAAACTACTTAATCAATATATCAAGATTTACACTTTTAGTCCATGAGCTATTGAACAATCGTCACTACGTGACACCTCGATGTTTCCGCCATCGGTCGGGGTGTTACAAATACGAAATTATGTTTAATCCATTTTTACGAAATTATGTTGAATCCATTTTTACGAAATTATGTTTAATCCATTTATATTTATTGTCATTAATAATAATTGACCGAGTTTAATGTTATTTATTATAATTTTTTAATTTCATTAATTTATACTACTATTAATACAAAATTCGGTTTACCATAATAACTCTCATTTATTTTGTTCTATGAATGATTGATTATGAATCAATTTAACGCGTAATTTAGGCTTACCATAATTCATTGATCGAATTTATGTTTAATATTTTTTTACAAATTTATGTATATGTATTATTTATTGTCATTAATATTAATTGACCGAATTTAATGTTATTTATTACATTTTTTTAATTTCATTAATTTATATTACTATTAATACGAAATTTGGTTTACCATAATAGGTCTCATTTATTTTTTTGTTTGAATGTTTGATTAAGAATCAATTTAATCCGTAATTTAGGCTTACCATAATTTATTGACTGAATTTATGTTTAGTACAAAATTATGTATATGTATTATTTATCGTCATTAATAATAATTAACCGAATTTTATAATATTTATTACGATTTTTTAATCTCATTAATTTATATTACTATTAATACGAAATTCGGTTTAGCATAATAGCTATAATTTATTTTTTTGTATGAATGATTGATTATGAAACAATTTAACCCGTAATTTAGGCTTACCATTATTTATTGACCGAGTTTATATTTAAAACGAAATTATGTTTAATCTATTTTTACGAAATTATGTATATGTATTATTTATTGTCATTAATAATAATTGACCGAATTTAATGTTATTTATTACGATTTTTAATCTCATTAATTTATATTACTATTAATACGAAATTTGGTTTACCATAATAGCTCTCATTTTTTTTGTATAACTTATTGATTATGAATCAATTTAACCCGGAATTTAGGTTTACCATAATTTATTATCGAATTTATGTTAAATACGAAATTATGTTTAATCTGTTTTTACAAAATTATGTTTAATGGTAAACATAAATTCGGTCAATAAATATATATTTGAACATATTGTCCCTTAACAAATTTCAATCGTCATATATATATATATATATATATATATATATATATATATATATATTTGAAAACCAGGATTTGATCCGAAGACACAAACGCTATTATGTCTTTTCACAACGGTTCTCAATTCTTCAAGGTTTTGCATGACCCTTCGTCCACAGTTTTGGTATGTTTCTTATTTTCATGTCCATATGCCTATTTAATTTAAAAAAAATGATCCTTTCTTTTTTAATGCTGTTTTTAACATCATTGGAACATGTCAATTAAAAAGATTGGTCGTAACTATTGTTTTTGTAATGGTTGGGTGAAATTCCTAAATGATCTTCGTCTCCATATTGGTGATTTAATTTGTTTTGAAAAAAAGGAATTCAACCGTTTTCATGTTATTACTTTTAACAAAAATGGTGGTCAAATGAAATTATTCAAAGTCTATACTGACAATGTTTTAGAATAAGCTAACAATGTTTTACAACAACCAATGAGTTTGAATATGCAACAATTTCAAGTATCTAACTACGATGGTTTACCTGGTTTTGGATGCACTGTTACAAATGAATTGGTACGTTTAGTCCTGTTTGTATTGTTCTTGCTTTAAACTGTTAAATGGCATTTTGCGTTTAACATCAAAATTCATACATATTGCATTATCAAACATTTAGTAACCAAAACAACTTGCATAATACAATTCTTATTTTCCTACTTTTTTCATTTTACTTTTGGGTGAACCGTGGGTCCCCACGGGACTCTAACCTAGTGTGTGTATATATATATATGATTTTTTTTAAATGTGACCATAATATTTCCAGACCTTAGCCGGTTGGCCTCCCCGGCCCACCCTAGGTCGCCCCTGCTATTAGACTACGAGGAGTGGAGGGGGGCATGAAGCGTCATGTGGCACTTGTGAGACCCGTGTTTGAAAGGTGAAAATTGTGGGAAGTGAGGGGGGGGGGGGAAGGTGAAAGGAATAATATTATATTATTTACTTTGTGTGTTAAAGTTAAAAAAAAAAAGTGGCCAATCAAAAAATTCCAACTCAATCTCAAGCCCCCTCCCATGCCACCAGGGGATGATGTAGGTAGGCTTGAAAGCTTCTTCATGCCCATATTCCCCCCACTCCCTGCACTCTTAGAGCATACCAGGGGGATGCTCCTAGATTTATTTTTCACTTTACTGATTTACACAAATCCTGCACTGTCACATCACTTCACTGATTTACTTCATTAAAATAGTTTTTTAAAGACAACACTTCACTAGTTCTTTACCCAATAATGAATTATTTTCACACATATAGTAATAATAATAATAATACTTTTCTCACACTCTCTCTCTCCTCTAGAACTCACATACACACTCATACCTTTTAGGGTTCTAGGATTCATACACCATGTGACATCACATTCTGCGTATGTGGCAGCTTCCTATTGTTCTGTGATGTGGGTCAGGGTGTATGAATCTTAATTATAAGGTGTATGGTTCCTAAATACCTTTTAAGAACCTTTTCCACACTCTATCTCCTCTAGAACTCACTTACACCGTTTTTTTTATTAATACATTTTCCTCTATCTCTCCTTCAAAGCCAACACGGTAAAAGAACTTGTATTTGGTTCACGGGACCCCTACCAGCACTGATGGCGACGGTGTTACCGTGCTGGTAGTCGGATATCCATGACATTTTCTGGTGGCACCCTGTCCCCTAAAGAAACGGATTAACCCTCGTCCGTTTAGTATTTCTAGAAGTTAATAACCTCAGTCTTATGTTTTGTCGTTTCTGACCCATTGTTGTTATGTTTAAAGTAATCTAACCCCTTCATCTACGGGTTAATAATATCATGTTAGATATCATTTTAAGGTAACTAGTTTAGTTCTGTTAGATATATACTAACTCTTAGACCAGTGGGTGTGGGGGGCGGCATAGGAGCATCAAGCGGATGCCGGGCCTCTCTACACCACCCCCCAGGGCCGGCATAGGTGGAGGGGCGGCATGGGAGGCATATTTTTGCCGCTGATGCCGTGCCAATAGTTGGGTTTTAATTGATTTTTTTTTTATTTTTAATAATTCTGACCAATGAGGAGGCCCGTTATCATGGTGCACACCACCCCCTTGGAGGCCCATCATCAAGATGTCTCTCCTCCCACTCCTACGTGGCGGCCCATCATCAAGATGCCTCTCCTCTCCACACCTAATGGTCTTATCATTATCAAGGTCCTCTCTTACAACCTAAGTTACCAACTAGTAGGAATGCCCGCGCGTTGCTGCGGGTGCATTTGTTTCGTCGCCTCATATTTTGGAGCTTGAGGCATGTGTATGGCGTTTGTGGTGATTCCTTACGATGACGAATGGTTTATGTGTAGAATGTGTGGGTTTGTACAAGAGAGGAGTCTAAGGATTGTGGGATTGCATGTTTTAAGTTTATTTGGAAAAAAAAAAGTCCATCCAATATATATGGTCTTTAACATAAAATTTAACATACACACTTGAAATCATGTAATCTGAACACGACATATTTACCTAGTGGGAATGCCTGCGCGTTGCAGCGGGTACTTATGTTAAGATGTTAAGATGATTGGATAATGTTAATTAGATGATTGGATAATGTTAATTTGCAACTTTTTCAGTCATGTTGGTTTTTTAGTCGTTGCAAAGCAACATAGCTTAATTGGTACATATATTAAAATATTTAAAATCAACATATGTCTATACATTGTGTTAAAATACTCAATAGTGGGTAAAGTTATATAACAAGTGAAGTTTGCGATTAGTTATATATCTTTCAAATTATTCCTCTAAATCAAGACGTGAAAATACTAAAATGAACATGTTTCTTTCACCTTCCACTTCAGTACTTCACTCATCTTTCTGCGTTTCAAGTATTGGAGGATTGGCTCCTTCACCTACAAATAAGTTAAAAGTTTCAAAGAAGGCTATAACATTGATTTTAAGAGTAAAAGAAGAAAAAATAACATTTTTTATATATGGGTTGACTCATGTTTTTTACTTCCAACATTTAACAAATAGCGTTCTATATTCTTGTAAAAAAATTTAATACGTTAATTACCTATGAAGTTCAAGGAAAAGAATAAAATTTTTTTTTTTGTCCCAATCTAATCTAACCCATTTTGACCCACACTGTAACCGTCCAGCTGGCTCATTGTAATATTTAGCAAATCAAATGTGTAATTAAGAAAATGCATAAACCTTCTTTATTAATATATATGTTATATTAATACCACAATAATATCCTTTTTTTTTAATTCAAACACATTAACTACTTATCATTTGAAGCTAATGAAAAGAAAAGCATTTGTGCTTCAGTCAAATCCAACCCATTTGGTCGTTCCATTTAATCAGAAGAGAAACTTTAACTCATTTTCTTTAAATGGTCAATTGATGTGCCCAGAAGAAAAATGAAGTTTAAAGAAAATGCATCAAGCATACTAAATTGCTTCATTATAACTCAAGTCGAATTCTATCTGTAACCCAATCCATCTGACCTCGCACATTTAGGGCCACTTCTAAGAGAAATCATTTTTATCAATTGTAGGACCGGCCACTACAAAAACAGTATCCATTTTTTCATCTTGATTGACATCCATTTCCACACTTGTCAAGTCCTGCTGCCACGTGGCTTTATATTGAAGCTATTGGCTGCAAAACATATATTTTTAAAGAAACAATAAATAGTTTATTAAAGAACCATAGCATAATTCATAAATAGGCATGGACGTCATGAGAAACTTCAACAAGAACTTGACTGTTGCTTGTAGGAGTGTTTTCTCCATTCGCTCTCAACTTAGAGCCTCTTGCATCACTAAAGATGGAACCAATTTGGAGCAAATTTTTGGCAAATTAACAATGATAAATAAATAAAGTGCCGGTATACAAACTTGACAGGAATCAAGTTGTGCTGATGTGTCGAAGTTTAATTACCAGGATGTTTAGTAGCATGCGTGTTGTTCTTGTGGGTGAACTTCATTGGTACATCTTTGTCTATGATTCTGGATATTGAATGTTTCTAACTTTCGGAGCATTGGAATTGATACTGGCTGGCTGAGAAAACAAAGGTGTTGTCACAAGTTCAGATCCCACATTTACAAAACTTCATAACAATCCTACACGTCTCAATACAATCCCCACGCTGACACCTCTCCGGACACCAGTGAATCCCACACCGCAACTTCTTATCACACGTCCCACCACAAGACGGCGCCACAACATCACACCCCATCCCTTCATAAACCCGTTTCCCACATGGACACGTTCGCCTCCCCTGCAACAGACAATCGTCACATTCCCCTTCATGACACCCTTTTCCCACACAAATGCTTCCCGCACCCGAGCATTTTCCCACATTCAACCTCAGTACCTCACACCTAAACCCCTTCTCACAACACTCTTTTTCCGCTTCCACCTTCTCACACCGACACGAATAAACCCTTTTAACCCGCTTCCATATGGACACCTAAACTCTTGGTTCATTTAACTAAACAAAATATTTGTGATTCCTTGTGCTATTCCCACCTTTTAGTTGATTGTTACCTCATCTGATTAGTTAATTAAAAAAATATCTTAATCAATCAATTTCATGTTAGTTGACTAATCACCCAATAAACAACCAATTCAAGTAGCCTTGCTTCCCACAAAATCAAAGATCCTGTTCCTCATGTCTAATTCTATAATCTCATTAGTTCAATATAATTAGTATTATTATTAAATTGTTATTATTATACTGCTACAGTAATTCTTCAAGGATCTTGGCCTACTTACAGGACATGAATGTGCCAAGTATGTCATGTAGAAAAAAGAACCAGGAAACAAGTGGATTATTATCTCGACAAACAAAGCATTTAGCTAGCAGAACAAAGGTGCAAAATAATCCCCCAAATTCAGAACTCCCTATACCATATGCTGGAGTGGCGTATGGTATGTTGCCCGACAAAATGATTAAATGACGCAACCAGTTATTTTTGCCGGTTTAAAACAATTTAGCGATGTTGTATCCTACGCCATATCGGCAATCACTGGTCTCTCACCTGGTCAATCTTTAATAGATCACCATCGAGCAAACAAGCATCAACCGGAATAGTATTATCTAGTTTTATACTAATTGTGTAATAGAAGCATCTTCCTCATTCCATTTCCCATCTCCTAATATTTTTTTTATAAAACTTAGTCAATCAAGAACAAGATTGAAATGGTCATAGTGTAAAATTATGAACCAACTAAATAATATGAACATATGATACAGTAAGTCTAGCAATGAGAGCAGCTAGCATTACCAACAATTTTTTTCTTCAGTTAAAATAATGGTGGAGTTGACGACGAGCAAAGTGATAATACCTACAAAATCCTACCATTTAGGAGGCTTTCTCTGCAAAACATTGGATTCAATTAGGATTTTTATAAGCCAAATTCAAGCAAATTATGTTTAAAAAATGGATTTTTTTTTTTTTTTTTTTATGTTTGAAGGTGTTTCTTACGCCTCCATTAACAAGGGAAATCACCATGATAGCAGCAACTTCCATAACCCGTTAAAATGGATTCCACATAACTTCAATCCTGCATATAACTACATCATCAATTAATCAACTTTATTAAAAACACACACTCATATGCATTCAGAATTATTACAAGATTTAGGAGTAAAACCAAATTACCTTTTTTTCTTCAAGTTTATTATGCCCAAAAGTGTTTATCTTCCCTCAGCAGCAGAAGTGGTGAGACTATCTTTGCTACATCTTAGATTCTCAAAAACTTCATCAATGTCAGCCAAACGTTGAACATGAGCTTCCTTACTTTGAGCTTCTTCTACCAAACAAGCAATGTCCCACATGAAGGTCTCACCTCCTGACCTTTGTACTTCAAAGGAGCAATAAATATCAATGAATAAATGAGATGGAAAGCTATTCGTATGGTCCAAGAGGAATGTGAAAGGATTCAGGGGTAGGAAAGGAATGATATTTTACTTTGTGCCTATAAACATAACACAAAATTACTATAATAACCTTCTAAGTGTCTTAATTGTCACAACTATCCCCATAATACCCTTAATTTTCTTGCTTAAATATCTTGTACATGTTGCTTTTTAAGTTGTACGGAAATGCAAATGACTATGCTAGCCATCACTCCTCCTTTATAATGTACTAGTGGCAATGCCCGCGCGTTGCCGCGGGTACATAAATTTACCAATAGATAACGATTTGTTACAAAAAATTCGAAGAAGCATGTGATGGAATGCTTAATTTGGGATGAGAAGCCACAAAAATAATGTAGTAAATTTAACAACTAAAAGTCTGTATGTTGATATTAACAAAATGCATATGAAATAACGTAGTGCTTTCAAGGATACAGTAGCAGTTGGATCTACATGAGGATCGTAGGCTTAAGCAAAAGTTTTGTACTAAAATGTTTGGAATCTTCAAAATAATCATAAAAAAGCATCTTAAAGCGAGCTTCCCAAATGACAGGTTGTATAGCAACTCTAGCATCCTGCATGACATCCAAATGTGATAATTAGAACCAAAACCTAAGTCAATTTAAATTCAAAATACTAAAAAAAAAATCATATAAACATATAAATATATAATGGCACATCTTCAATACAAACAAACCATTGTTACTCTTAGAATCAAACGGACACATTATAAAATAAGGGAGTTAAGCACCACTGAAGAAATTGAAATTGAATTGAAATCGAATTAAGCAAATTTCTTACTACATTCATAGTAAACTTGTGGTTTGAAATAAGAATGGCCTCACGATCTTCACCTCGTATAACTGTAGGTGACCACCACCTAACATGCTGAACATAAAAATAAGGGTAAACAGCATCAGAACGCATCAAGTTGATAAATATTAGGTTATACAGTATATGCAAATTTTATCTTGTATAATATTGTTGAATTGTTTAATGCTCACTTCAAATACAGCCGTAAAAGAACAAGTCACAGACCTCTACAGTTCCAGAAACTTCATAGCCTCCTATCTTTACTTTAATCCACTCGTGCGAGACAAATGGACGGGTGGCATGAATCATAACACTTGAGACAAAGTTTATGAATATCTACATATACAGATAACTTTGATAAGTAAAACTTCATACATGAATGACATGCTGACATGCAAGATATGTATTGTGAAACACGCCTCACGGCCAGCAAGTGTCAACAAGACCGCCCCAAGACCATCTGCAGGCAGCCATTTCCGGGTAGAAAAACCTAGCAACTCCATGAAAAGGGACACAACAGCAACCCAAACTGCAGTGTATACGGATTTGCAAGCAAATTGGAATCCCATCTTCTAACCCCACAACAAATATTAAAAAAACAAGAAAATAAAAACTAATAAACCTTAGAAAAAAACAATGATATGGAACATACATTTCTTGTATCAGTAGCATCATTGGTCTCCGTGAAAAAGCTTTGTGTTTGTCGAATTGCACTTTATTAACAATTACAACAAAGGATTAGTTATAACTTACAAGAAAGCCAAAGGGTTTATAGTGGGTGGTGGTGTTAATGTTCTAGAGAGAAGTAAATGTTAATTAAATGGGAGAATATAAAGTGAAAAATAGAGAACTCTTGAAGTTGCTCCATTGTTAATAATCATTAACAAATATTAAAAAAACAAGAAAATAAAAACTAATAAACCTTAGAAAAAACAATGTTATGGAACATACATTTCTTGTATCGGTAGCATCATTGGTCTCCGTGAAAAGCTTTGTATTTGTCGAATTGCACTTTATTAACAATTACAACAAAGGAATAGTTATAACTTACAAGAAAGCCAAAGGGTTTATAGTGGGTGGTGGTGTTAATGTTCTAGATAGAAGTAAAGGTTAATTAAATGGGAGAATATAAAGTGAAAAATAGAGAACTCTTGAAGTTGCCCAATTGTTAATAACCATTAACAAATATTAAAAAACCAAGAAAATAAAAACTAATAAACCTTAGAAAAAACATTGTTATGGAACATACATTTCTTGTATCGGTAGCATCATTGATCTCCGCGAAAAAGCTTTGTGTAAGTTGTTTCCTTGATCGTTCGTTTATTAAATTCAGTCTTGTCGCCTACTTAACTTGATTTTTTCGACGTCATTTCTTTTCCATTGGTTATATATACATACATCTAGTGTATCTGTTTTAAGAAGAAGCAATAATAATAAATAAAATAAAATAAAAGCAAAGAAGAAGGAACAGCTGATTTTGTTGTATTTGTGAAGGAAGGGTAATTATACCCAACCAAATTAATTAGAAAAAAAAATGAAACGATTTCAAACACGATTAACAGATTAACAGAAAACGCATCAAGTCCTCTAATTCAACAATCACAAAAAAAAAAAAAAAAAAAAACCCGGATCAAATACACAACAAATCATAATTAAGTTGAACAACCTTGATATGAATCAAATGCATTTATTAATTATTTGAAAGCCAAAACAACAACAAACCTGAAATTAGGGAAATGCATGCACTCCGTAGTTTTGAATGAAGCTCTACTTCCGATGGAAATAAAAAATTCGGTTTATCTCATCGTGGCCACACCAAAAAACTATAAGATGATTGATTGGACTGAAATGGGGAAGACAAAACGAAGGGCATTCAATTGGAGGTCATCAATTTAGAGGAAATGAATTGAAATCATCAATTGAGGGAAGTTGAATGTGAGGAGTTAAACCCTATGAGTTAATAAGAACAACCTAAAATGAAGATGGAGGGTACTAAGGGAATAACATTTTACATATTAACTAAAAACAAAATCTAAAATTACACTAATAGCCTTGTAAGTGTCTTAATTTACACCTAGATGACTAATTTACCCCTATCAAATAAGCTTTATTAAGTTGTATATGTAGCTACAAAATTTGTACCCATGTCAAAATTACAATCTTGTACATCACTCCTCCTTTATAATGTATTATAGATTATAGATAAGTTCATTTTATAGGTACATATATTATCATCCAAAGCTTTACTCCCTATTGTGTTTTGACTCAAAAATAACCATATATATCATCTCTTCTATGTAAGCTAGAGTTTCACCAAGTATAACGACACTTCGACACATTGTATATATCGAGTCCTTTATCTCTTCTATGTAAGCAGGGGCAGACCTAGCTTGAAGCTAGGTGTCGCGTCCGTTGCTACTCAACTTTGCGCGTGTAGTGGAAAATTTGTATTTTTTTATGGTATTTGAAAAACGTTACTACTAAAATAAAAAAAAATAAAAAACGTTACTACTAAAATTAATTTCTAAATCCGCCACTGCCCCAAAGGCTTTTTGCCCCAACGGGGGAGGGTGCCATCTAGGCTCCCCGATTTCTTCCTCGAACCCACACCCCTTGGCCTTATGCCTCGTATAATCACAGTTAACACGATCATCCATGCACTTGAAAAAAAAAAAAAAGATGAAAGTTTTTGTAAGTTTGATTTGAGGTGATTATCCAATTCTTCATAAATGAGAGCAACAAGTGTGATTGTACCACTAGCAGGTTCAAAACTGATTTTCACACACCTCAAGTTATATAATAAAAATAATATAATAAACGAAACTATTCCTTGCATATTTCTAATGTCAATTGCTTAGATGGTTTTAGTTTTTTTTTTATTCGATATAATCATTTATGAAAATCTAAGTATTTTTTCATTAAGAGATTCTTCAGCAGCTGATTGTGTGTGTTTTTGACGTTACAATCAAGGACGAAGGATTGTGAGGGCCAAGGGTGGCCCTGGCCCCCTGTTTTAGACGCATTAGTGGAAATTTGCGATTTTCGTAAGTAAATTTAGTCCGGGTTGAGTCCGGGCCCCGCCGATTTGCCACTACCGAACGAAAAAAATCGAGTTCGGCCCCCGCCGATTGGCGAACCAAGCTTCGCCCTGGTTACAATCATTATCATTATGATTTTTTAAGATTTTATTTATATTTATATAAAACAGGGACGCATAGATGACCCACCTGAGGTTCTAGTGTTCTACATCTGCCAAAGGCACAATCTGCACACACACATCCAACACACTTTGGGCACACACGAATCCCAGTGTAGGGTCACAATCCCTCTAAAGTAGGGGTGTTCAACGAATCGAATAACGAATTTTCGAATTATTCGAATCGAATTATTCGAATTTTTAATATTTTTACCTGAATTCGTATTCGATTCGTATTCGTTTAAAATTCAATTTATTCGATTCGTATTCGATTCGAATAAGAAACTCGAATTCGAATCGAATTCGAATAAATTCGATTTAGTTCAAATTCACCTTAAATAACAAATTGTTTTACTTTTAGTATTAAAACTAATACAAACTCATTATTTTTAACATATAAAATACAAATCTACAAATTGATAAACAACAATATGTCAAATACGAGAATAGTAAAAATAGTAGAGAGTATAGTTTTATAGAGTTTTGTGATATATAAGGTAAATATATAAAACATGGTTATGCTAAAATTTATAGACACTATGGGTTCTTAGAGTTTGACCAAAATTTAGAAGTTTTTTTTTTCAATGTGTATACTTGTGTATATAATAATGTGTATATGTGTGTATATATTTAAAAAAATATACATGTACAATTTTTATTCGAATTTCGAATCGAATCGAATTTAAAATCATAAATTCGTATTCGATTCGTATTCGATTTACTGGACTCGAATTCGAATCGAATCGAATTCGAATTCTTAATAATCGAATCGAATTCTTGGTAATCGAATCGAACTAAATCGAATTTCGAATTTTTCGAATTCGAATCGAATTCTGAACACCCCTACTCTAAAGTCTAACCCTCATCAACATACATGATATCATAAGTTCATAACATGTCATTATAAAAATACCAAAGATTTATAAGTTAATTACAAAATATTTAACACTTTCCTTCTCTTACTAGCCTAAGGGACCAGGCGCCTACCGATTTGGTCACGGATACCCCACTATCAGCACTGTAACACCGGCGCCACCTATGCTGGTAGTGGTCCCGTAAACCAAATTCGGGTTCTGTCTAACGGGAGTGAACAGTATCCGTGGATCTTTATAATATTATTTCATTCCACCTTTCACCAACTATCAACATCACCACCATCTGTAACCATCACCACAACCACCATCTGTAACCATCACCACCATGCCACCACCGCCATCGTCATGACGCATAAACATCAATAATCTCATGAATAATTTTCTTGTTGGGTTTAAGGTGGTTATCATGGCTGGATTGGTGATGGTGGAATTCGTATGGGGATGGAGAAGATGTCTATGATAATGGTGTTGTTATGTTCACTTATGACCATCTTCACGTGAAAGATTGACTGACTACAACTTACAGTTAGACTAAAATACACCCTTGATTCCATCGATCCATTACAATAATAATAATAATAATAATAATAATAATAATAATAATAATAATAATAATAATAATAATAATAATAATAAGAAGTGTGAGGTTCATGTAGAAAGTGGTGTTTTCCTAAGAAGTCTAGGAAGTGTTTACATCCCTTGGATTAGATTTTTAATGGTGTGGATTAAATGTGTGGCAGTTATGTAATTAATGTTTTGTAATTATTGGTTAATTAAAATCTGTAGGGGTATTATGGTCAAGTCTCTTATGTATTAAAAGGAATCAAATAAAAACGGTTTTCTACATTAATGCTCATTAATATCTTCAAACCCGCTTCTAGAGGAAACAACAAATTAACTAAAATCATGGATACAAATAAAACATTATGGTGCAACATACAAGTTGTATGTTGATGTCTTCACATAGTTTTTTATTACCGCTGGTAGTGTTTTATCATTTTTTTTAATGGTTGCTAGTTGATGATTTGGTGTTTTATATTAATAAGTTGTATGTTGATGTGTTTGAATGGTAAACTAATGGTGTATTGTTTTATACCATAAGTTAAATGTTAGTGTATTTTGAAATGGCTAATAGTTGAAGACATTGTGTTTTATCTTCAAAATTTCATGTCGGTGTGTTTTAATGTCCGTTAGTTAATGATGTAGTGTTTTATATTCATAAGTTGTGTTTGACATTCATAATGGCGGGTTCCATAAAAATCGCCTAACTATAAATGCATATCAAAATTCCATAATTATCCAATTTTTGAGTTATTATAAAACTAATAGTCCATTATGTTAATCTATACATCTAATAAAACAAAGTCTATTATGACACATGGCACTCCCATATTGCACCTTCAATCCTCTCTCTTCCCATATTGTGCCATGTGTCCTAACATTAGAATTTATAAACTTTTCTTTTTTTTAATTGTAAATTGAATAATAATACATAAATATGATCAAAATTGGTCAATTAATACTTTCCTAATCCCATTAATCAAAATTCATTTATTAATTTAAGTCAAAATCGGTCAAGGATTATTAACTTTCCTAAAACTCGAAAATCTATACATCTAATAAAACAAAGTCCATGAGGACACTTGGCACTCACACATTCATCCTCCAATTACATAGCCAATCAACTAATGCCAAGTGTCCCCATTGTGAGAATTTATAAAATTTTTCTTTTTTTTTTAATTCAAAAATCAATTAAATATAAAACCCCTAAAAAAACACAGACATAACCCTACATCACAAATCGTTCATCGCCTCCTTCCAATCAAGAACCCTAATCAAGGGCGATCCAAGGTTTTCTTCATCTCCTCTCCAAAGTTTTCTCTATTTCATTCCTATTTCAATGAACGATCTTGATCTCTCTTTTTCTCTGTGTTTCGTTCGTTTTTTTTCTGATTTTTTTTTGTTGAATAAAGGTTTTTTTTCTCTGTTTTGATGATGATGATGATGAGGGTTTTCTTATCACAATTTCTAGGGTTTTCGATCTTGCTTCTAACTGTGGTTTAGGGTTCCGATTGGTGGTTTAGGGTTTCGATTGGTGGCCAAAAACAACCATCCTCCGTCGTAGCCGTCTCCTGATTCCGTTTGGAAAGTGGAGGAAAGATGTGATATGGAGCTGAATTTTATTCTTTCTTTTGTTTGACTGATTTTCCATATATGTTTATAAAGTTTCGATTAATTTTAATCTCTGTTTTTCTATGTCTTTTTTTTTTTACTGATTGTTCTTTATGTTTCCAATAATTATTGTTCAGTGTTATTAATTGTTTTGTATTTGAGATATGATTTAGGGTTTATGTTTTATGTTTCAAGTTAGGAGTTTTTAGGTTTCAACAACTGTTTTAAGGATTGACTGATTGTTTTCTGTTTTTCGTTTATTATTGTTCAATGTAATTAATTTTTTTGATGTTTTATTGATGTTTTAGGGTTAATGTTTTAGGTTTCGATTTAGGGGTTTTTAGGGTGATATGTGTGCAGTATGTGGAGATAGAGGAGAGCTGGTTAAACTGATGTCACTAATAATATCTCATGCGTCTTATAAATCGTATAGTAATACAACTCATATTAGCTGTTATTTTTGTAATTAGATTGCCAATAAGGCATTCATTAAGTGTTTGGCCTTTGATCAGTTGAGATCCCGTATAGAGAAGGGCAATCGATTGGTGTAATACCAGATGAGATTGATCCCAATAATGAAAAACCACACAAACTAAGATTCTATTCCATTGCTAAAATAAGGAAATTTTTAAGTTTATACATTCTTTTCAACAGTTTTTAATGTGAAACTTAGTTGGTTTTCACATATCATTTATGAATATGAAAATTAGTTGGCTTTCACATAATAAGTTAACTCAAACTGCATTCTTCTTTGGAACAATGCGAGTGCACGATTTTCTCTTGCGTTAGGCATATTAATAGGTAAAATATGCGTTTTGATTTGACTCCTTGGTAAATTTGTTGTGCAGGTTTCCTTTAACGCGAGCCTGTGGTTACTACAGCTTCTGATCATTAGTCTTCAGGTGATCTTTCATTTTTATTTCTTCATGTATACTTAATTGAACCATTAGAGATATGAGCAGCGAAACGCTGCAAACAACAACATTACTGCTGCAAACAGCAGCTGCAAAACGCTGCAAATCTCTACATTGTAAAATCGGTTATTTTAGCAGTAAAACGCTGCAAACAGCAGCAAAAAAACGCTACAAAAATGTTGCAAAAACGCTCCATAAACGCGGGCAGTCTTCGTTGCAAAAACGCTGCAAACCTATTGCTTGATATTCAACTTTCTATTTATGTATTGTTAATAAATTTTCTTGAATTTGTAGGCGAATATGTGGCGCTCACTAGGGTACGACTGAACGGGATGGAAATGGTTGAATGTGGTCTTGCGACTCACTTTGTACATTTGAAAGTAACTCGCTATTGACTTAAGTATTTGAATAACATTATTGAGTGGTCATTTTGTACACTACTAATTAGTGGTTTCTATAAATTATTATGGCATTTAGCTTCACTGGATAATGAACTTAGCATGATAAGTTCATCAGATGCCAATGAGAGAACTACTAAATTAGAAAATCTAAATTCAAGGTATTTGAATTTTACCATCATTTTCTTTAAATCTTATACTTCTCATATATTTTCTTCATGGAAACATCATCAAGATTTACTTTAACTTTAATGTGTGGTGCTAGGCTTGAAATTATCAACAAGTGTTTCTCAAGGGAAACAGTAGAAGATATATTATCAACATTGGTAAGTTCTATTAATTACTACCTAATTATTTTCCACGTCACATAAGATAACTGTATTTTGATTCTTTCAGTTTGCTATAAAAATTATTTTAGTATTAGATGTTGATGGTTCGCTTTCGTGCAATAGATGTTGATGGTTCGAGCAATAGATGTTGATGGTTCGCTTTCGTGCACGAGAACAAGCCAAGTTACAGCCGAGAACAAGCCAGCGAACCGAATGTGGCAGCCGGTGTTGGCTCGAGCAATAGATGTTGTCTGTTTAGTTTGGTTATTTGTTTTAAACTGATTTTAACCATTTATGTTTTTGAAACTGATTATGGATCATTGTATTCTTTGTTTTTGAATCTGATTTTTTACTGCCCTTGGATATTTGAGGTTCGTTTATGCATTAACAGATTTGAGCATGTGAACGATCAGGCCTCGATGGTCCACAAGGGTGGTGGTGATCACCATGATGGCTACAGTTCTGCTTCTTCAACTCAAAATACAAAGTAAAAACAAGATTCTACCCATTTATGGGTTTTGGGATGGATTTTTAGTCATCTAGATGTTGCCTAGAATCATAAAAAACACCAGGTACGCTCACATGTTTCTCTGAACTATTGGAGAATTAATATTCAGAACTAAACAAAGTTAAGATCGAACTAGAAACCAAGAAAAGCATGGACCAGAGATGGGACCATGATGTGATCAGTATGTCATGGTCGGGTCGGTTTGATGCCGGTTGGCTCATATAAATTTCAGCCTGCAACATTTATTACTTTAAGATGCATAGTTTTGTTTTATACTTAATGGGCTGCAACTTTTGATGAATTTTAGCCTTTACGGTTTGTTACTTTAGGCCATTATTTTAACTATTTTAGGCGACAATTTTTCTTCAGGTCATTAAGGGATTGCACGTATATACCGTTACATTACAACATCATATGCAAACCATATGTGTCAACTTAATAGTATATTGGTTTCTTGATTATGATCATATGATCTGATTTGGGTGTTTGGTATTTTGTTGATTGTAGGGACATATATGATCATTGACGGCGGAAATGGTTGGTCCTTTTCGTCTAAATAACTCTCTTCCGTTGGTTTTTCATTATTTGTGTGACTTTGACCTTCGTCAGGCTCACATGAAAATGGGAAAATTCTTGCTTCTATTTGGTATGTTCTTGGTTGTCTTTGTTATATTAATAGCAGTTATCTTTTATATTGATAGAACTTGAAAATGAGGAAAATACTTTTATATATTAATTGAGCTTACTCATTTTGGTGATCATACTGTTAAAATAATTGACTTCCAAGTTTTTGAAGGTTTTGAGTGGACATAGACGAACACCTTTGATGGTAATTTCATTAAAACATCAAGGATGAATTATGAGTGATGGGTTCTCTTTCTGTAAAACGATTAAACAAATAAAGACTATTTAGGCTCTTAGGGGTTTACCATTTAATATACTTACATGGGATTTTCGACATATTTACCTATACATTGGTTGAACTGGTTTGTGTTTCATCTCTTAACCGGGTCAAGAGGGTTCAGAGTCAGTTGAGGTGTTCAAGTTCATTAAAACCTTGAAATATTTTTGTAATAATACAGTTTTCATATTTATGTTTTGCACATTAGTTCTAAATTTATACAAAGTGGATAAAGTAAACTGTTAATACCAAAGTTATTTGTTTTGATACATTCTCCATCTTGATTTTGCCACATATATGTGCAACAATTAGTACCCCAAGATGAAAGCTAGAGCATTATATGCCTTTTCTACATATGCTTACGGATATTCTTATGTGTGCGCATCATCGCTATTATCTTACGTCTGCATTATTTGTGTACAGATCACTTATTGCTTCCATAGCATATGTCCGTTTGATGGGTGAATCATGGCCACTAACAAAGGAAAGATCATATTATGAAGCTATAGCTCTTAAACGCCAGCATGGAAGCAATCCCCGAAACATGTTCCAGAAGTTTATCACTTCGACAGAACCATGTCGGTGATCGGTATGCAATATATAGAGCCACCACATATCATCTTAAGAAAGGGTTTGATTGCTGGAGTTGATTATCCTTTGGTAGCTGAACACATGGCAAAGTTTTTGGCTAATACTTTGTTTACACGTCTCTTCTTTATCTTACAACTACACAACACAAAAGTGCAGGTGATTGAATGCAAGATTTAAGATTATATTGTGTATGTTATTATGTTTTGACACACATGTTTTTTTTTTTTTTTTTTTGTGCAGTGGTCGAATTCTGTGGAAATGTGGAGTTATGCAGGTTGACTGAGCAAGTGGTTTTTTCAGACCGATACAAGGTTTCTGAATATAATCGTTGGACTTCGCCTTACCTTGATAGTGACGCTGAAGCGGTTAGGAATGACAAAGTTTTAAAGCTTGAAGTTGCCGAGTTGAAGTCTAAGCACAAATACAAAATTGCCCAGAGTTTTTTTTATATATATAAATTTTATGTTCTTTTAGATTTCCCATTTGCGTGTGATATGTGATATTGACTAATTATCGAGGCTTGCTGTACAGATTCTGTGAAAGAACACAAGCTCTAATACATAGTGATCTGCATGCTGGTTCAGTCATGGTTACTCATGAATCAACTCAAGTCATTGATTCAGAATTTGCTTTTTATGGGCCGATGGGGTTTGATGTTGGCGCTTTTATTGGAAAGTTGTTTCTGGCGAATTTTGCGCAAGATGGGCATACAACGCAGGAAAATGACTGGAAAGTATGTCAATTTGTAGATTATGGTAAGCTAACTTGTATGCGATTTTGGGTTTCATAAGTTTAAGTTTAGGGGTTGCAGGCGTATAAAGCATTAATAATTGATGCAATAGTAGACACCTGTAATATGTTTTACAAAAAATTATGACTCTTTGGGATATACACAAGGAGGGCCCGGGCGAGGCCTACCTTAATGAAATTTATAATGATGTAGAGCTATGGGAGGATGTTAAAAAAATACATGATTGATTTGTTTCATGATTCCCTTGGATTCGGTTCTGCCAAAATGATAAGGTAATTTGTAGCTTATGCAATTGTATGGAACACATTTCTTGCATCCCATGAAACTGTGAGATTTTATATAAGGGCATGGTTTAAGAAAATACATGAATATGACTTAACACTGATTTTAAGAATATGTGGATGACAGACGAATTGTTGGGGTAGCTCATGTTGAGGATTTTGAGTCTATCACCGATCCTGTGAAACAAGCAGATTGTGAACGAAAGGCTCTTGACTTCGCCAAAAATCTTATGAAGAAACGAAGATGAAAACCGGCTGAGAATTAAATTTTTAGTATTTAAGCTTGAAACTTATGTATGGAATTTGGTTTATTATTTTTATAATATCAATTGGTTTTCTCATTTTTTTAATGGTCACATAGAATCACAGAAAATATGTGACTGTGTCCGTACGATACCTACGATGACTCATCCTATGGTCACACTTGAGCCGGATAAAAAAAGTGTGGCGAAAGGCCTATGGTCACTTTTTTGTGTGGCCGTAGGCATATTTTGGCGTAGTGCCTTGCTTTTAAATTTTAATAAAATATTTATATTATATTTTGTTTATAGTTTATACCGCTTCAAATAATTGTTAGTTGTTGAACCGCGTGTCAACGCGGGCAAAAGAAAACACATGAGGGACACATGACACTCCCTTATGAATTCTCTAATTTTATACTTTACTACAATTTTTTTACTGTATTTTTCTTATACGTTATAATTCCCTAAATAGATGTACTTTGGTGAATCGCGTGTACACGAGGGCAAAAATCTAGTCATTTATTAATTTAAATAAAAAATCATTAATTATATGATGTCAATCAATTGTAATTTACCATTTTCGGTCAAAGCATATACACGTTTTCTTTTAGCAATAATATTGGTGACATAAATTCTTTATTCTTCTCCTTGCAAATTTGGCACCTTCCACGCATATGATGACATAAATTCGATATGTGGTGGTCAATTGTTTCTCAATGTATACATAAATAATGTTTTGATATCAATGCATCCGACCTTCATGTCAACTTTGGGTTTTTTACTACAAAATGTGATTTATTTATGCAGCAATATTTTTCGATATTGATGGAACTTCCTCTTTGTGACTCAGATCCCCTTCCCATATTGTGCCATGTATCTCAACCTTAGAATTTATAAACTTTTCTTTTTTTTAAATAAAAAAACATTTACTATTCTTTTTTAACCAAAGACTTCTTTTGTAAGCTTCTCTTTCATTCATTGTCTCTAACTCTAGCATTTAAATTTGAATATACGTTTCCTTATTCATTCGTCAATCATACCATTTGTCACTCTCATCTCTTCATTATTATTCCATTTATTATTTATCTCTCATGTCTTCCTCTTTCTTCAAATTATTCAATCCTCACAGATCAAATGCACGATCACATATCTCTAAACCCTAATTCTCTGTGGCATTCTTCTCATTCATCCCTCAATATTCGACATATCTATACAGACCATTGCTTCACAGTGTGTTTCGGCAGAGTATGCTCTTACAATATGTTAAATATCACTGTTATGTGATAAAGATGATTTTAATTATTATTGTTTCTTTATTATTGGACTAATTAATGAGACCGTGGGATACCGATAATCAACACTTTGCTCTATAAGGATCGGCACACACTCATAGAACCAAGGGTGGCAGTTAAGTTTTGAGATCTCTATAAGCATCGAAAGATTTATGATGTTTTATCAGTTTATGCAATACCATAATTATTAGATTAAGTGTATAGGTCTGATTCTGTAATTCATTCTACAGATTCGTTGTTCTATTTACTGTTTAATTTATTTTTTATGTGTTTTGTGGTTTTAGGGTTTGGTGTGTTGTTCACCAGTATATACGCCTTTGAGGTATTTTGATCTGCAATGTCAGCTTCTTTATTTATATCTGCGGTATTCTGATTTGAAACACACTAATTAAAGATCTATTGAATTGGGGTTTATGAATCTGGAAACAAGATTAAATCTTTTGATTTTTTTTCTTGAAATCTTTTAATAAAATAACAAAAGAAAGCTAATTTGAGCAAACTGTGAAATATGAATGCAGCAAAAACAATTGCTGGTTGTTCATATCTTTAGAAAGTCAATGGTTGACTTTTGAGCATAGAAAGTTTGCTTTTTTGAGTAGAAAGTTTAAAAAGCTTGAATCTTGATGTTGACTTTGAATGATCTATTACTTGCAGCCAGCAATTGATCATTCACGGATTCATTCGTCTGCTCGGCACAATAGGAAATCGTTTGATTCTCATATGAAAGAAGTACCACATAGTCCGAATTCGGTTACAGGATCAAGAAATAAGTTTCATCACAAGGTAGTTTATATTTAAAAGTGGAAGTTATCAAATAATATGATCACTTAGTAGTTAGTAGTGTCCTTTGACTTTGAATGTCAAACTTGTATTTGCCAAAATTATGGATTTGTGTACATTTGTCAACACAAATTCTTCTATTTTCCATGGGAGATTGAATAGTTGCATGTAAAATTAGAAATTTAAATGAGTTTGTTTGACATTTGAAGTCAAGGTATGTCCACTAATTGAAAATTACAGTTAACATGAACATAATCGTTGGTCCTATTTGGTCCTATTTGTTTAAATGAGTTTGTTCAATTTCAGCAGCTTCCTATCAAAGTAGCACGAATAGCAAAACTTATTATTAACTTCCAGCCATTGCTTATCAGAAATCTTGAGGGTGGAGAGGCATGTTTACTTAAGGAATGCAAAGAAAGACAGTTTTGTGATTTTGTTCTTAAAGGTAAACATATATTATCTTTGTGCAACAACATTCATTTTATTGTGCAACTTATAAAATATGGTAAAATAGTAAGACTAAATGACCAGTTGAATATGCATCTTAACATATAGAAAATAAAATATAATCTTTTGTTTTTTAAAGGCCATATTGTTGTTTAACTTTTGATGAAAGTAGGCATGGCAAAACAGTTGGTTCGGGTCATGGGTGAGACCGGATTTGTGTTGTCACGGGGAAATTTAAAACAAGTCCAATTTGATTTGGTCAAACGGGCAATAATCAAAATGGGTTCAGGTCAAAACAGTTTATGATCATACTCGGTTTGGGTCGAAAGAAGTTCATTTAAAAAAAACAAACAAATGACCAAGATTATCGAAAATGCAACATATAGGGGAATGAGTCAAGGCTGGTCATTTAGAATTGATTTGTGTTATAACAACTTTTGTCAAAATAGATATGGTTGGGTTTTTTTTACCTTTTCTACATTTGTTGTCCAGTGCATATGATAGGCATAAAGGTCAAACAAAAGTTTAAATTGTGAAGAAGAAGAATGGTTTGAGAATGTTGTAGCACCTGCTTCCCTAGGTGGTTGAGCTTAAAGAATAAATTGTGTCCTTTCAAAGGATGCCTTATGAGCTGAGAGAGATATTATCATTGTATGATCTCTCACACGGAATGTCTTCTCCTTTTGTAGTTGGTCAAAGTGATCAAGTCAAACCGCACACATGTTCAAAATGATTTATATTTTTTTTAGTGATGCTTGAAAATGATTTTCTCACTAGACAAAGTTTTGAGATTATTTATTTAGGTGTTACATATTATACTTAGAATTCCCAAGTTTCTATTGGCAGAAGAAAAGGTAACTTTTTTGGAGAGTAATCCTAACTTTCTGCAGAAGTTTGGCAATATTTTAAATATGTCTTGATCCAGGATGAACGTTCGTCATTTTGTAGGGCTTATGTATTGATTTTTTTTATATTCGATGTACAGATTGGCATGATGATTCCTGATCATATTTATCAATGTTGGCTTCAAGAGGTTTTTGATAATGTCTCAAGAAGAGGAAGAAAGAAAGGGTATATGTACAAAGAATATTCAATTATATATAAATTAGTAACACATTGACAATGCAACCAGCTGATGTATGTGCGGTATGCACCTTTTGTCAAACTTGATATCAGGCCTACAGTGTTCATGTTGGCATTTTTTTATCAACTGCCTACTCATTTCTGTTGTGGTTGGTTGATTTAGTGTTCTTATCAACTTCCTACTTTTAAATTTTAATAAAATATTTGTAGTATATTTTTTATAGGTTTTACCGCTCCAAATAATTGTTAATTGGTGAACCGCGTGTCAACGCGGGCAAATATCTAGTTACTAATATACCTTTTTTATAAATAATAGACATGCCACTTGTCACACAAACATGGCTTCTTACACTTCTTATACAAAACCCACTTTCTAGCCAACTCTAAACCATAATAATAATAATAATAATAATAATAATAATAATTTCAATCTCATCTCCATTTATTTATTTATTAAAATTATAAATAATCCATTTTGTGATGAACTAATGATTGTGGTGATGGTAATGATGGTGGGGTTAAGTATTTATTTATTTAAATGAAAACATGTTAAGTTGGAAAAATATTTTGGGTCAACAAAAGTTGGTGAGAATTACATAGGTTTTGTGTAGAGTATCATGAGTATAAAAGCTGTACAATTCAAGTGTCATGGAAAATCTAGTCCATATGTGAAAACAAACTACCAGGTAAAGCGTTTGCATGATCAACCCTTGTGACAAGTTTATTGTGGTCCATCCCATACGCATATGGTTCACTCGTTTGTGTGTTATGTGTTCGATAACAATCACCCATGTTAACCATATCCAGGGGTACACGTATCCGGGTGGGGTTGTCAATCCAATAGATCTATCATTATGTATCGTCGACTTGTACGAAGTTAATGATTACGCGAGTCTAATTGTGTTTACCAAAATATTGTTTAAGACATAATGCAACATAGAAATCACACAAGACACGTAATAGAATTGTAGATGTTGAGTATAAGTGTTTAACATGTTTCTGTGACACCCGGCATGTTCGGCTTAAACATATTAGTAACATCTAAGTCTACCTTAGCGAGAAACGTTTATAAACAAACTTAACCGGGTTAGTTGAGTTGGGTCAAGTTAGGATTGTCCAGGGTACAATGATCTGGAGGATCATTGGGAGTCGTTTTGGTAATACACTAGTACCGGGTTCCGTTGTTGGTGACATTACATGAACTAATTAAGTATATGTGTAGATTATGGGTTGTGTGGTGGTTTATATACATAGACGTGTTTAAATGATGTGTAAATGATTATCTGTGCTTTAATGTGTTAAATATAGACTAAGGATGCATGCTTATGTGTTAAGATGTGTTAGAATGCGTTAAACACGACAAACTGGAAAACTAGTTAAGAAGGGGCTCTGGTTCGACCACTTCGAGTGGTCGAAGGAGAGGAAAATTGTCTGGTTCGACCCATGCAAGTGGGCGAACCAGGGAAGTGGAATTGAAGAATTCCCTTCGACCTGGACAAGTCTCATTCGACCCTGTGAAAGGGGCGAAGGAGACCACCTTCGACCAATCATTTGGTGCGAAGGAGGATCAGTATAAATACCAACCTTAGTCATTTTTCATCATTTCACAAACCCTAACCGTCCCAAAACGCTCTCAAACGATCTTAAACACTAAGGAAGGAGTTTTTGCTCTTCTTTTTCATAATCTAACCTATCTACAACATCTAAACAAGAATCCAAGGTGCGTTCATAATCCTAAATCTTTTAAAAGCATTTTAATTCGTTTTCATCTAACCTTAATTGTCCAGATCTGTTCTAAGGGTGTTTTTATGATTAAAAACCTTTTAAACATCTTTCTAAAACAAAACCCTATCATTTAACATGAGTTTTCATAATAAATAACATGTGTTAATTGAGTATTATGTGGTGTAATGTGTTATTCAATGTTTTGCTGCTTTATCTATGTTAGAGACATGATGTAGGATTTCTTTTAATGCTGATTGATTGTTGTTTAAGGTTAGAATCAATTGGATGATGATATTATGTGTAAATTGGGGATTTTGACGAATCTAGACGTAACATGTGGTGTTTATAATCAATAGAACCCATAGGGATGGTCGGATGATCGATAAACTGAGTATTTTAAATCAAACATGAGCCGATTTCAAAAGTTTCCAAATTGGGTAAAGATTTCATGCGTGAAAGTGACGTTTCCATAATTTTTGCCATTTTGGGAAAGGGCTGAAACGGATATGGTTTGGGGCAAAATCAGTGGGGTTTTGTTAGGATAACATAATCATGATTGACTGCTGTGATTGGTGATGTTTCGAGTCGTTTTGAATGTGTTTTAAGCGTTTCTAGGCAAAATAGAACAACTGGGGCGAACCTGGCCTCCTTCGACCAGTCGAAGGTGCGAAGGAGGAATCCCAGGGTCGAACCAGGCTTTTCAGTGGGCGAACGTGGCAAAACGTGCGAAGGAAGTATCAAACGGTCGAACGAGAGGTAAAACGGGCGAAGGAGAGTAAAAAGGTGCGAAGGAGGCCTTGAACTGACTGGTTCGACCGTTCTGATGCAGAAATGAGATTTTTGATACAAACTAAGTGTTTTATGCTTGAACCTTACGTGTAATCTATGTGTACTTGATTAGTTAGGGTAATGGGTCACCAACGGGATGGCGGGTCGGTCTAGTGTGTCGGTTGAACATTTAAACACGTTTTAAAACATACTCGGTTATGATCTGGACAATCGGGGGGCTAGATAACCTTATGGTTATTAGTCGGAACACTTATGTGAACATTTTGATAGATCTCCGGTAGAGGGATTATCAAGGGCTAAACATCTTTACTTATATTTGAAGAACGCTATCTAAGGTGAGTTCACGGCCCCACTTTTACTGCTTTAACTTTTGGGGGAGAAAACATGCACTAAACAGTTTGGTAACATATGTCATACTATGGTTTTAACTTTATATTGCTATACGATCTTTTGGAAAGTCCCGGGGGAAACCATGAATGTGCGGGTTTGCACAACGGGGGAAATGTGGATAGATCTATTGGGCGTGACCTGCCCCACTCGTCGGCTTGGAGGGCCGGGCGGGTGCATATTGTCTCGAACAGGAACATTATCGTGCTGAACATTACGGGCTGCTAAACATGCTAAACATTGCTAAACGTGTCCAGTAATGGTTTCCAATCGTAGTAGTAATAAAACATACGCCTAGCTAGCGTACCTGGTAGCATTGATATAGTATGGACATGGTAACACTTGGTAACTCTTTTTGAACAAACCTGTGAACTCACCAGCATTATATGTTGACGTCTTTTGGCATGTTTTTCTCAGGTCGCTAAGGTAGCAACAACTGGATCTAGGCGCACGAGTCGGCACGGGCGTCTAGGGTTTAGAGCATGGTCTTCATTAAACATTTGAACTATATTTTCGGGTTGTAAACATTTAAAGCTTCCGCTACAGTTTATGCTTTTATAATTATATCCTTTGGGTTTTGTGTTATGCATATAGTGTTGTTTATTGTGACCGTTGACTTGAATCCTGGTTTGTCATGCGCCTCGCGGTAAAACCCCGCAAGTGGAATTTGAGGGTGTGACAGATTGGTATCAGAGCCAATGGTTATAGTGAACTAGGACTGCATTTAGAGTCTAGTCTATAGCCGAGTCGCACACACTAGACGGTCACATACTTGTGTCGGTTTGGAACATGTACTAACTTTGTCGGGGTGTCGTTACATTATCATCACACTTCTCTGTTACATCATCCGTTTTTATTTGGGTTCTTACCTACTCTTGTCTTCTTCTTCTGGATTGAAGGAGGAGGGGTTGATTTGTTGGTTCTTGCACACACATGCCTTCTTACACTTGCACCTATTGCCACATAGGCGACAATGTTCGGTGACTAGGGTCTGGATTAGGGGCACATCTGGAGGACCATGTAGAGCAGTTTATCATCTCGGGTGCACACGAAATAATAAACTGGGATGCATGAAAATCCCGATGGACTTCGAGTTTGGATGTATAGTCCTGAATTTGTCCCTAGGTTAACTCTTGAAAAATTTCTAGTGGTTGACACTGGAAGTGAATCTGAATCTCTCGATTTCTTGGTTTGTTAGGTCATGTCTGGTGCTCGTGGTGGTGGACGTCGTGGTGGTGGTCGTGGCGGCGGTGGTCGTGCCGGAGGCGGTGGTCGTGGGAACATCAACATGACCCAAGCTGAGCTGAACAACTTGCTCCAGCAGCAAGTGAACATGGCTATGGCTAATTTCCAGGCCGGGATTAATGCCATGGGTGGTGAGTTGATTTCTGTCGACCTTGCCTCATTTTTGGGTTTCGTGTCCTTTCGTTTGTGTTTTACTCGTGTATCGTGTTTCAGGTGTTGGTGCCAATCCACCCCCACCTCAGTGCTCTTATAAGAAGTTTAGGGACTGTCAGCCCCATAACTTCGCTGGAACTGAGGGAGCGGTGGGACTGCTCCGATGGCTAGAGAAGGTGGAATCTGTGTTTGTCATGTGTAACTGTCCTGCTGAGGACCGAGTGAAGTATGCTACTGCGACATTTGAGGGGCCTGCATTGTCGTGGTGGAATGCTACTACTCAGAATATGGGGTTGGGAGAGGCTATTGCTATGCCCTGGGCGGAGTTTGTGCAGCTTTTGAGAGGTGAGTACTGTCCGAGGGAGGAGATACAGAAGTTGGAGCATGAGGTCTGGAGTTACAAGATGGTTGGGTCGGAGATTGAGGAGTATACTGTGAGGAGAAACGAGCTGGCGGTGTTGTGTCCTGACTTACACACACCCGAGTACAGGAGGATCGAGCACTATGTGTCTGGACTAGTGCCCGAGATTGCTGGGTTGGTGGCTGCTGGGAATCTTCCCACTATTGCTGAAGTTGTCCGATCAGCTCATCGGATGACTAACCTGAAGGTGGCGGAAGGCGTTTTGCCACCCAAGGGTACTACTGTGAAGACTACTGAGGGGAACAAGAGGAAGTGGGAGAGTGTGGGGAAGAGTGTGGTGCCAGCTCAGCCGGCAAAGAAGTTTGATACGCCTGGGTCTTCTTCTGGGGCGAAGACGGGTGGGTATGTCGGAAAGCATCCCAAGTGTAACAAGTGTGGTTTCCATCATTCGGGGAGTTGTGACAGGGCTCGTTGTCATCGGTGCCATCAGTTGGGGCACCATGCTAAGGATTGCAAGGTGGCGCTCACCCCAACTCAGACTCCTGCGGCTACTCCTGCTCCTGCTGCTCAGGGGACTCAGGGGAGGCAGGGGTGTTATAACTGTGGTGACACGGGGCATTTCAAGCGTGATTGTCCCAAGCTGAAGCAGGGCGATAATGGGCGGGGCGGAAACGGTAACGGTAACGGGAATGGTGGCGGAGGCAGGACTGCGCGTGCTTTCGTCATTGGATCTGCGGAGGCTAGGCAGGATCCAGACACAGTTACCGGTACGTTCCTTCTCAACAATCGCTATGTTTCTGTTTTATTTGATTCTGGTGCCGATAAGAGCTTCGTATCTGTGGATGTTAGTCAGTTACTAGATATAGTACCCACACCTTTAGAGGCTAAGTACTTGATAGAATTGGCTAATGGTAAGAACATCGAGGCGACTCATATCCTTAGGGAGTGTCACTTGGAACTGTCGGGTCTGTCATTCCCCATTGACCTTATGCCTGTACCTTTGGGTAGTTTCGATGTCGTTGTGGGCATGGATTGGTTATCGTTGTATCGTGCAGAGATTGTTTGCTTTGACAAGGTTATTCGGATCCCTCTCCCCGATGGAGAGATTCTTTCGGTTCATGGCGAGAAAAGCGGTGCCCCGCTGAGTATCATTTCCAGCATGAAAGCCCGTAAGTATCTTCGGAAGGGCTGTTCGGCCATTCTGGCACTTGTTAACGTTTCTTCTGACGATGAGAAGAAGATCGAGGATATCCCGGTGGTTCGTGACTTTCATGATGTGTTTCCTGATGATTTGCCTGGTCTTCCTCCCCATCGTCAGGTTGAGTTTGGTATTGACCTCGCTCCGGGCGCAGCTCCTATTGCCCGAGCCCCGTATCGTCTTGCACCTCCCGAGATGCAAGAGTTGTCCAGCCAGTTGCAGGAACTCTTGGAAAAGGGTTTCATCCGACCGAGTTCTTCCCCGTGGGGAGCTCCTATTTTGTTTGTGAAGAAGAAGGACGGAAGCCTTCGTATGTGTATTGATTACCGTGAGCTGAACAAAGTGACCATCAAAAATCGTTATCCTCTTCCTCGCATCGATGATCTCTTTGACCAGCTTCAGGGCTCCAGCTATTATTCGAAGATTGATTTGCGGTCCGGTTATCACCAGTTGCGTGTCAGGGAAGCTGACATTCAGAAGACTGCCTTTCGCACTCGTTATGGCCATTTTGAGTTCTTGGTCATGCCTTTCGGTCTCACTAACGCACCGGCGGTGTTCATGGATTTGATGAACCGCGTTTGTAAGCCTTACCTTGATAAGTTCGTCATCGTGTTTATTGACGACATTCTGATCTATTCCAAGAACAAGGCGGATCACGAGGAACATCTGCGGTTGGTCTTGGAACTTTTGAGACAAGAGCAATTGTATGCTAAGTTCTCAAAGTGTGATTTTTGGTTGCGTGAAGTTCAATTCCTAGGACATGTGGTGAATGAACTGGGAATTCATGTCGATCCGGCTAAGATCGAAGCTATTAAAGACTGGGAAGCACCAAAGACGCCATCTGAGGTGCGGCAATTCCTGGGTCTTGCAGGTTACTATCGGCGTTTTATCGAGGGATTTTCGAAGATCGCTCAACCCCTCACTGCTCTCACCCAGAAGGACCGAAAGTTCGACTGGGACGAACCACAGGAATCAGCATTTCAGATGCTGAAGCTTAAACTTTGTTCTGCACCTATCTTATCCCTTCCTGAGGGTACGGATGATTTCGTTGTGTACTGTGATGCTTCCATACGAGGTCTTGGTTGCGTATTAATGCAGCGCGGGAAGGTTATTGCTTATGCTTCTCGTCAACTCAAAGTTCATGAGAAGAATTACACTACTCATGACTTAGAACTGGGTGCAGTGGTCTTTGCGTTGAAAATCTGGAGACATTACTTGTACGGTACCAAGTGTGAAGTTTACACCGATCACAAGAGTCTCCAGCATATTTTCGACCAGAAGGTGTTAAACATGCGGCAGCGTCGTTGGGTTGAACTCTTGAACGACTACGACTGTGCGATTAAGTACCATCCTGGCAAGGCAAACGTTGTGGCGGATGCCTTGAGCAGGAAAGAGTCGGCGAAGCCTCGGCGTGTCCGAGCCTTGCAGCTTACCATTCATTCCTCCTTACCTGACCGGATCCGTTCGGCTCAGGTGGATGCCTTGAAGGAGGAAAACCTTAAAGCCGAAACAATGCACAGTGCGGACAAACACCTTGAGCTTAGGTCTGATGGCCTACACTACTTCGCTGGGCGTGTTTGGGTTCCTTTACTCGGGGGATTACGGGAGCTTGTCTTGGACGAGGCTCACAAATCCCGGTATTCTATTCATCCAGGCTCCGATAAGATGTATCAGGATCTGAAGATACTTTATTGGTGGCCGAACATGAAGGCTGATATAGCCTCCTATGTGAGCAAATGCTTGACCTGTGCTAAGGTCAAGGTGGAGTATCAGAAG
Source organism: Ambrosia trifida (assembly GCA_028751855.1). Taxonomy (NCBI): domain Eukaryota; kingdom Viridiplantae; phylum Streptophyta; class Magnoliopsida; order Asterales; family Asteraceae; genus Ambrosia; species Ambrosia trifida. Next base: position 129,400,901 of record CM054129.1, read on the forward strand.
CCGTCTGGTCTCCTACAGCAACCTGAGATTCCAGAATGGAAGTGGGAGCGGATCACGATGGATTTCGTCACCAAACTACCGAGATCACCAAGTGGCTGCGACATGATTTGGGTGATCGTCGACCGGTTGACGAAATCGGCACACTTCATACCTATTAAGGAAACGGATGGACTCGAGCGGTTGGCTCGGCTCTACCTTAAGGAGGTGGTTTCTCGGCACGGGGTGCCTGTTTCTATCATTTCTGATCGTGATTCCCGCTTTGCTTCGCGTTTCTGGAAGGCTCTGCACAAGGCTTTGGGTACTCAGTTGGATATGAGTACGGCTTATCATCCGCAAACTGATGGACAGAGTGAGCGGACGATTCAAACCTTGGAAGACATGCTTCGGGCATGTGTTATCGATTTTGGCAAAAGTTGGGAGATCCACCTACCGTTAGTAGAGTTCTCCTACAACAACAGCTATCACACTAGCATCAAGGCAGCTCCGTTCGAGGCTCTTTACGGACGGAAATGCCGATCACCACTTTGTTGGGCCGAGGTGGGCGAGAGCCAGCTCACTGGTCCGGAACTCGTGTACGAAACTTCGGAGAAAATCGTACAGATCCGTCAACGTTTGGCTGCGGCACGAGATCGTCAGAAGAGCTATGCCGATCGCCGTCGAAAACCTTTGGAGTTCCAGGTTGGGGACAAGGTACTTCTGAAAGTTTCACCATGGAAGGGCGTCATACGCTTTGGAAAGCGTGGCAAGCTTAACCCTCGTTATGTCGGACCGTTCGCAATCCTGGATCGGATTGGACCGGTGGCATATAGACTTGACTTACCGGCGGAGCTCGGTAGTGTGCACAACGTCTTCCATGTGTCTAACTTGAAGAAGTGTTTGGCTGATGAATCTCTCATTGTACCACTGGAAGAGATCAAGGTTGATGATCGTCTTCGCATTGTGGAGGAACCTGTCGAGATTCTCGACTACAAGATTCGTAGCCTTCGTCGGAGTAAAATCCGCATCGTTAAAGTTCGTTGGAACTCGGATCGTGGACCGGAGTTCACGTGGGAACGAGAGGACCAGATGAAGGCTAAGTATCCTCATCTCTTTCCGAAGCGCGCATTTGAATCAAGGCATGTTACTGCTGAAGCAGAGTGAATCTCGGGGCGAGATTCCCTTTCAACGTGGGGATGATGTGACAACCGGTAACCTTTCTTTTCGTTTTCTTCCTTTTCGTCTTTTTCATTTTTGGGCATCGTGCAATTTTCGGGACGAAAATTCTTTCAACGTGGGGATGATGTGACACCCGGCATGTTCGGCTTAAACATATTAGTAACATCTAAGTCTACCTTAGCGAGAAACGTTTATAAACAAACTTAACCGGGTTAGTTGAGTTGGGTCAAGTTAGGATTGTCCAGGGTACAATGATCTGGAGGATCATTGGGAGTCGTTTTGGTAATACACTAGTACCGGGTTCCGTTGTTGGTGACATTACATGAACTAATTAAGTATATGTGTAGATTATGGGTTGTGTGGTGGTTTATATACATAGACGTGTTTAAATGATGTGTAAATGATTATCTGTGCTTTAATGTGTTAAATATAGACTAAGGATGCATGCTTATGTGTTAAGATGTGTTAGAATGCGTTAAACACGACAAACTGGAAAACTAGTTAAGAAGGGGCTCTGGTTCGACCACTTCGAGTGGTCGAAGGAGAGGAAAATTGTCTGGTTCGACCCATGCAAGTGGGCGAACCAGGGAAGTGGAATTGAAGAATTCCCTTCGACCTGGACAAGTCTCATTCGACCCTGTGAAAGGGGCGAAGGAGACCACCTTCGACCAATCATTTGGTGCGAAGGAGGATCAGTATAAATACCAACCTTAGTCATTTTTCATCATTTCACAAACCCTAACCGTCCCAAAACGCTCTCAAACGATCTTAAACACTAAGGAAGGAGTTTTTGCTCTTCTTTTTCATAATCTAACCTATCTACAACATCTAAACAAGAATCCAAGGTGCGTTCATAATCCTAAATCTTTTAAAAGCATTTTAATTCGTTTTCATCTAACCTTAATTGTCCAGATCTGTTCTAAGGGTGTTTTTATGATTAAAAACCTTTTAAACATCTTTCTAAAACAAAACCCTATCATTTAACATGAGTTTTCATAATAAATAACATGTGTTAATTGAGTATTATGTGGTGTAATGTGTTATTCAATGTTTTGCTGCTTTATCTATGTTAGAGACATGATGTAGGATTTCTTTTAATGCTGATTGATTGTTGTTTAAGGTTAGAATCAATTGGATGATGATATTATGTGTAAATTGGGGATTTTGACGAATCTAGACGTAACATGTGGTGTTTATAATCAATAGAACCCATAGGGATGGTCGGATGATCGATAAACTGAGTATTTTAAATCAAACATGAGCCGATTTCAAAAGTTTCCAAATTGGGTAAAGATTTCATGCGTGAAAGTGACGTTTCCATAATTTTTGCCATTTTGGGAAAGGGCTGAAACGGATATGGTTTGGGGCAAAATCAGTGGGGTTTTGTTAGGATAACATAATCATGATTGACTGCTGTGATTGGTGATGTTTCGAGTCGTTTTGAATGTGTTTTAAGCGTTTCTAGGCAAAATAGAACAACTGGGGCGAACCTGGCCTCCTTCGACCAGTCGAAGGTGCGAAGGAGGAATCCCAGGGTCGAACCAGGCTTTTCAGTGGGCGAACGTGGCAAAACGTGCGAAGGAAGTATCAAACGGTCGAACGAGAGGTAAAACGGGCGAAGGAGAGTAAAAAGGTGCGAAGGAGGCCTTGAACTGACTGGTTCGACCGTTCTGATGCAGAAATGAGATTTTTGATACAAACTAAGTGTTTTATGCTTGAACCTTACGTGTAATCTATGTGTACTTGATTAGTTAGGGTAATGGGTCACCAACGGGATGGCGGGTCGGTCTAGTGTGTCGGTTGAACATTTAAACACGTTTTAAAACATACTCGATTATGATCTGGACAATCGGGGGGCTAGATAACCTTATGGTTATTAGTCGGAACACTTATGTGAACATTTTGATAGATCTCCGGTAGAGGGATTATCAAGGGCTAAACATCTTTACTTATATTTGAATAACGCTATCTAAGGTGAGTTCACGGCCCCACTTTTACTGCTTTAACTTTTGGGGGAGAAAACATGCACTAAACAGTTTGGTAACATATGTCATACTATGGTTTTAACTTTATATTGCTATACGATCTTTTGGAAAGTCCCGGGGGAAACCATGAATGTGCGGGTTTGCACAACGGGGGAAATGTGGATAGATCTATTGGGCGTGACCTGCCCCACTCGTCGGCTTGGAGGGCCGGGCGGGTGCATATTGTCTCGAACAGGAACATTATCGTGCTGAACATTACGGGCTGCTAAACATGCTAAACATTGCTAAACGTGTCCAGTAATGGTTTCCAATCGTAGTAGTAATAAAACATACGCCTAGCTAGCGTACCTGGTAGCATTGATATAGTATGGACATGGTAACACTTGGTAACTCTTTTTGAACAAACCTGTGAACTCACCAGCATTATATGTTGACGTCTTTTGGCATGTTTTTCTCAGGTCGCTAAGGTAGCAACAACTGGATCTAGGCGCACGAGTCGGCACGGGCGTCTAGGGTTTAGAGCATGGTCTTCATTAAACATTTGAACTATATTTTCGGGTTGTAAACATTTAAAGCTTCCGCTACAGTTTATGCTTTTATAATTATATCCTTTGGGTTTTGTGTTATGCATATAGTGTTGTTTATTGTGACCGTTGACTTGAATCCTGGTTTGTCATGCGCCTCGCGGTAAAACCCCGCAAGTGGAATTTGAGGGTGTGACAGTTTCCCCCAAAAAATGTAAAACAGTAAAAATGGGGTTATGTAAACTTACCTTAACAATAGTATTAAATCTTTTGAAATAGTCTAGATGTGGCCCAAATGTTTCCAAGTATCACCCTATGTTCAAGGCAATAAAATAAGTGTTGGGAAAACTTAAAAGTCTAAGTTTTCTAGTCTAAAGGTATTCTAGGGTTCCTAATTTGGGGATTTACGATCGTTTTATTAATTGATTTAAAATAATTGTTAGTTAAATAATAAATAAAGAAATTAAAAAAATAAATAAATAAAAAGGATTTTTTTTGTAAGATCTTGATCAAGGGTGGTTGTAATAAAATATTATAGTGTGAAAATATTTTTTATAAAATTATTTTCATAATTAAAGTGTATATAATAAATTATAACTTATTAATCAAAACATGGTAATAATATTCAAAATTATTAAATATCATAAATTTTTGGTTATAAAATTATCTTTCTGATCTAGATTAATAAAAATAATTTATGTGAAATTTTGGTACAAAAATAATGGAAAATGAATTTATTATGATTAAAATAAAATAAATTGATTAAATACAATTAATTAATCTTTTTCTGAAAATAAAATTTAGTTTTATAAAGTTAATTAGTTTATAAGTCTAAAATAAATTTTGTAGAATTTATAAATCATATTTGGTATTTTAAATATATTATAGAATTATTAATCAATATTATAACAAAAAAAATCAAAGGAAAATGATAACAAAAATGTGTTGTTGGGGAGGATCGAACCCGGGCCTCTGGCCGGTTCATGACTTATCACAAGTGTGGTTCACCAACTGAGCCACACCCTGAGAACATAATAATATGGATTCAATCTTATTATATAGTTTGTGTGAATGATTATATGATTCCTTAAAAAAAATGCTGGTGCTCAGAATCGAACCCTAGTCCTTCTGTTTTAACATCACGCAACTCAGCGACCTGATCTAGATCAGGTGGTTGTTATGAATTCGTTTCTGAATATATTTAAAATGACGTTAACAGGTATCACTATCCCCAAATCGAAAAAATGAAGAACCCTAGATCTTAAATCACGCGATTACTGAACAATAACCCCAGATTTCATAGGGTTATTGTTAAACTTCTGCATAAGAATCAAGACCAAAACAAAGTTTAAAACTTACAGGCCAAAATTGAAGTAGAATGATAGGTCAACAGAAAAGTCAAACAACGAACAAATATGATTATGAACGAGGGAATAACAGAAATTGAGGGTGGGGGATTGTTTATCGGCACCTTTAGGTCGTATAGGAAGGTCCAATTTATAGTATTACAGATTTACACGACGAATTGGAAAGTTTGACTATGCCATGAATGATAACGCGTCATATAGCTCAATTAAGGAATGTTTTGGTGTAATTGGGCGTGTAAAGCACGAAAGTGGTCTGTCAATCAAGCTTTGTTTCCATTCCTAGATCAAAGGCGCGTCAAATTTGAATCCAATTGCGTTGTATATCTGGGTGTTGATTTCATAGTTTTGACACACGGACTCCTAGTTCGTATAAGATTAAACTGTTTCAAGAAAAATAACACAGCACCTTGCTGGTCTAGTGGTTTGTTCTTGTGTTGTTGTGTTTGACCCGGGTTGGGGCGCGGGTTCGAGTCCCAGCCCAACCAATATTTTTTTTAAATCGTTTTTCAATATATTTAACTATAATATTATTTATTTAAACAAAGTTTAACATAATTTATTCACCAATTAATTAACGTAACATAGGAAAGTCACAATGAGCAAAATAAACGAGGATTTTATTATTTAAGAAAATACGAACGGTTACAGGAGAGTTGCTATAATTAGGTCGACACTCGACAGTTTACCCACATATTTTCTATAATTGTACAAGGCACCCCTCACAGTCGTAGGTTTCTTTTTAGAAAATTGTTATTTCTAAGAGAATGCGGTTGGGTATTGGCAGTCTTAGGAGCGCTAATTTGGCTTTACTACTAAAGTGGTGGTGGTGTTACAGGGATGACACTAACCAGTTGTAGACTCATGTTATCAAATTGATCAATGGAAAATGAAAAGACAAAGAAATCATCCATATTGGTAAGTGTTGTAATGCGGTATGGGAGTCTATTAGCAACATTCAAAAGGATTTTTCAAAATGTAATCTAAATATGAATGAGAATATGATATTCAAGCTGGGGAAATGTAATAAAACGAGGTTCTCGGAAGATGTATAACTGGTTCGTCCCCTTATGGGAGGTATTCCCCGTCATTTATAAATGTGCCTCAAATGCCAAAGCTTTAGTTTGTGATAATTACAACAGGTTTGGGTCATTGGTTATACGAAATTAGGGTTGGAAATCATCTCTGGGATCAGTTTAGTGTTGGGCAGAATTTTTACAGAATACAGAGTTGCCTAGGAGTTATTCTATTACCGAAGTCGACGATAATAGGGATGGAAGTCAGACAAAAGGCTTCAGTTCTCTGTTAAAGATGTTAGAGAAGACATCAATATTGGAGTTAACCCTTCTCATGGTATTCCTGTGTTAAAACAGTGTAATTGGGTCCTTCATAAGGTTAACACCTTCTTATAGAGAGTGGTGGCCATAAGAATTCCTACAATGGATGAATTGGCTAAGAGAGGTGTCTCAATTGGAGATGGAACTACCGTACTACAGATCTAAGTTGGAGTAGTTGGAGTAAGTTAGTCATGCCTTAGTGCCATTCTTGTTGACCAAGGCCTGTAGCTGGTGAAAGATTGGGAATTGAATTAATGTGTTGTGTCTTAGGGGCTATTTGGCAAGGCTCTTAATGAGCCTCTGAATGAAATAGTTAAGGCTGAACCATTCAGACTTGGGATGTAGCTGAACCGTTCAGCATTGATTCAACACTTAATCATTTAGATCTTGTTAACCATTCAACACTTAATCAACCAAACAACCCCTTAGTTCAGGTTCGGAGGTTAAATACGTGCTCATGTAAAGTTTGGTGTAATGGTTCTCTTCTAGCTCATGGCTAGGAGATTCCTCCTTAGTAAACCTGGTTCGCTTCCCTATTAAGTAAATTTGAACTCATGTCACTTTGTTGGGGACAAACTAGACCACAAGATCATGGATGTTTGGAAGATTGAAGTAATATTTTTATCCATTCATAAATTTATGTATTTCACACTAAAGAATACTATATATCCTACTTTGCTTTGCGTCACTGTCCTTAGATATGAACAAGTTTCAACTAGTATCCGTTCTTGTAGATTTTTAAAATTGAGTTCAATGAGTTTCAATTCATAACATACATACCATTTATAAAAAAGAAATTCAAACATTATAAACATCTTGTCTATGTTATGTCAATAGGTTTCATTTAATGTCAAAATCCTCACACTTTATATTGTTTTCATTATAATTAAAAAGAAAAAAAGTAAAAGAAGAGTGAGACAGTAATATATATATGGGTGTGTGCAAATCTCTATGTACAATTTATCTTTTACTCCCCCACCCCTTTGAAGTACTACAATATTTTTGAAGTGTATGTAGATGTTGCTTAGTTGTCTTTCTCTGTCATTGGATAAGGTTGTATTCTCATCAACCAATCAATCTTTACCACCTTTCCCAATCAGAATCGAGCCTTTTTCAGAGTTTCCCAGATGATTGTACGTTGATATTACCATTTTACATTTTCATGCACATAAACACATGTGCGTTTTATATTTCATACTTCATATATACATTAGGTTCAAGGATGAATCTCTCTGGCCCTTCATTGCAAAAATTGGAACAATAAAAAATAAAAGATAATATATATTTATTCAAACGATGACTTGTTAAATGAAAACGGAGTATATATACATTTGGTGTTTTAAAAATGTTCGTTTAATAATAGGTAAACTAAAAACGGTGTACTTGTTTAGTTGTTTGTTGAGTGTTTTGATTAATTACCAAACCTTTTGTGGTTCATTACTCCATTTAGATGTTTTTGGATATTGTTTAGTCTGGTTCTTGTTTTTTATGTGAAGTTATGATGTTCATAGAGGCATTGTTGCCAAGAGGTTGTAATCAGTGTTTCATGTCCAAATCTTTAAGGTTATGCATGTTACATTCTACATGGTTGAACACATAAACTGACCATGTGTAGTTGAGAAAGGTTTTGGGCGTGGAATGGATGAAAAACGCCCACATAATGCCCCAACACCGCCCCGGGGGCGTTTTGCTTCAAAATTGTGTTTTGGAGTGAAAATTTTAAGGCCGGAAAATGGCGTTTTCTGGCCTTCTTTTTGCTAAGCCAATCACAAAACCCCATTGGGAGTGGAGGGCGTGGTGACCTTCTTCCACTACAGGTGGTCTTAGTACTAAAACTTACGTTCGCTCAAGGTAAAGTCAAAAGAAAACTAGGCATCAGTCTATGAAACATTTGTGTTTTTAAGTGCAATTTGTAATCTTTTAGTAGTAACATTAAAAACCTAAAAATTTTCAATTGAGCAAATCATGTTGATGTCAAGTTTTTAACCACACATAAGTGAGTCATGTTCAAGTTCATATAGTTAACAAGATTTTTTTTTATTATTATTATTATTATTATTTTTTTTTTGCATCAGATTTGACTCTCCAAGTGATGAACCCGCCTTTCAACAATTATAACAGTGTAATAGTGTGTTGTGCATAATGTAATAGTAGTTGTGATTTGTGAATTTCCTTTTAAGAAATAATTTATGAGAGTATACATGGTCCATATGGTAATTTTATATTTCGGTTTTGAACATTTTCTTTCAAATGTTACAATTAATGCATGGGTTTGTTAATCTGTTACATATTTGATAATTTTTTACTACGTAAAAAGTCATTTTTTTTCTTTTGCAAATAACCATTTCAAATGTAACATATTTGATCTCTAACACGGTGAGATGTTTTCTCTACACCATAATCCCCACCTTCCATGTCTATTCTTCGGGGCATCAACATTGCTAGTAGGAAGTCTTCGACAAGTCTGCTTTGATGGCAATTGGTTCTTCCGCCTACGCGTTTCATATTTTCATCGACACTAACGATATCCTCATTGCTTACTTTTATTTCACACCGAAATACATTTTAAAGGATCACTTAAAATTTATGGAATTGGATAGTTCATTAAGTTAGCTTCCAACCCTTTTAACAATATTGGAATTAGCAAGAGCATCCGATGCCAATTGGAACTATGCAACTTTGGCTATTTGGTGTGGTGTATATCTCCCTCAACTTCCCCAAATTTCGCATAGCACCCCTTCACATCCTCCAAATCAAGGAAATGGTTCTCCCTTCTTCTTTTTTTTTAAATTTTTTTTTTAAGAGAATAAAGACAAAAACCACAAAATTCATCCAATCAAATCATCACATTCAATTCGGTAAGGAGGGGAAAATATTGCCGAAATCACCGAAAATTCAGGGGGGGGGGGGGGGGGGGGGTTTACCCCCTGGGGGAGTTGTCCACCTCACCCTCACTGAGCTCCTCTCCGACTTGAACTCCATATAGCCTTAGTGTTGATGAATTTTTATGCCATTCATATGGAACTTACATTTAGTTTCTAATAACAACTTTGACTCATTCCTTTTGAGGGGTTTGATTCCATAAACTTCATAATCGAGGAGTGAGGGATAAAATAAACTCTTTGAGAAGAAAAATTACTAGATACAAAAATAACTACATTAGGTTCAATTTTTATATGGATAATTTAGATAAGACCAATCCTAAATATGAAACAAAAGTTGATAGCCTATTTTTGAAATTGACCTCCTAAATGAACGTACAAATTAGTTCATAATTCACGAGTCTTTGTATATAAAAAAATGGTTAGGATCAAATACACATTCAACTAGCATTAGAATCGTTTTATTAAACTCCTAAGATTTTTAAGTTTTTGCTTTTTTAGATTTTTAGCTTGTATTTTTTAGAATTTAGATTATATCATTGTGTCTTTTATGTATGGCATGTTTGGATAAACTTATTTGAGTCAAAAAGGACTTTTCGTTAAAAGGACTTATTTACTTATGACTTTTTGAAAATGAGTTTTTAGAAAAGTGTTTGGATTAGCTTATGTGGTGGGGAAAAACAATAAGTTGATAAGTTATTTTGTAAAAAAGTGTTTGGTTTAACTTATTTAGGTAAAATGACCAAAAAGGGTATAAGGAGGGCATGTATGTAAATAACCATCAATAAGTTATAAGGAGGTTCAAAAAATCACTTATTTCTTACTTTTCCAAAACAACTTATCATATGCAAACAAAAAGTTAAAACAAAAAGTCTTTTTCATTTTGCCAAACACTTTTCCTAACTTATTAACTTTTTGAAAAAGTTATAAGTTATAAGGAGGTGGAAATAAGGAGAGCCAAACATGCTCGTAGTATCGTGTCTTTTTCTTATTTTCATCATTGTGTCATTTTTGCGATTCATTTTTTTTCCTCACCATTGTGTTATATTTTTGTGGCTCATTGTGTCATATTTCATTATCTATTGTGTTTTTTGTATCATTCTCATTTTTGTTACACTGTGTATGATAACTTGACCCTATAAAACAAATAAAGATTGCTAAATTTGTGAGGAGGGGGCACTTGAAATTAGAAATCTAAATTATGAAAATGGGCCTCATAGCTAGACTAAATTGCCTACGTGTCAGGTTACTCCAAACGTAGTCTAAATTATGCCTTCTTTCGCTTTTCTACCGCCTTTGCTTTTGTCTAACTAATACAATTTGAATTTATTACTATTGAGCTAACTACGTATTAGAAGTAGAGGGATTTAGCTATGGAAACCGGATGAAGTAATCGACTAACTCGTTGACCATCGTTTTCATCAATAGTAGTCTAGTGTTTTTGTGAAAGAGGTAATTAAGGATAGGTGTGTGCTAGTTGGTCGAAGAAAAGGGTCTTTTAAGACAGGGTAATGTTGAGTAGGCAAAGATTGTTGGTGATAAAGAGTTTGCTTAAATATGTGGTGATGAGGGAGCTCACGCTAGAGATATGTGGAACGACATGTTGTTGGATAGCTCTCATCATTTATAGGGAAGAGGCAATGCAGGAGAGGATATATTACAAAGGAGTTGAAATAGAGGTGTTAGACGCGATAAAACAGAGTGTGCGTGAGAGTGAGAGTGAGAGAGCGCTTTGGCGATTATTAACAGGTGTGAGTACTATCACCATTGTCAACGAAAAACAACCAACTTATCTATCACATATATACTAATTACGATGAAAATGAGCCTGATAGCTAGACCAAATTGCCTATGTGTCTAGTTACTCCAAACATAGTCCAAAGTATGCATTTTCTAGTTGCTCGCTTTTCGTTGTCTTTGCTTATGTCTAACTAATACAACGTGAATTTGTTACTATTGAACTAACTTCGTATTAGAAATAGAGGGATTTAGTTATGGAAACCGGAAAAAGTAATTAACTCTGTAAGACCCTAACCCGTAAACATGTGATTAGCACTTAAACTTACGAGTTTTGGCCTTAATTAAAAACAACTCCCGATTAAAACGTTGATATTTATGAAAAAAACCAAACCATTATGATCAATTACATTATTGGATCCCTCATTTTTACATTTTAACTATTAAAAACATATACTAAGTTTTAGCGTTTTGACGGGAGTTCTTGTTGCGGAAGCTTTTGTATCTTCGGGTGTGTTCGGCTCTCCTCGCGACTTGATCCTTGCTCCAGGCCTTCCAACGAAGGTGTACCTAGCACTATTACACAAAGAATGGTTAGTGGGATTGATAATAATGTATTTAGAATAGTGGAAGTGTCGAAACACGTCGAAAACGGAAGGAACTAGATCAAACGGACAAAACAACACTTTTGGGATAGCACCCACCGTAACCTACTGCCAGCTAGTTGTAGGTTACTGCTAGTAGGTTCTGTCCCTGTAACTTTTCTCAACCTTAGTCATTTTTCTCTTGTCCGGTTTTCCCAATTCTTTGATACTTTTAAAACCCAATTCAAGGCCCTTCCTAAGGACATTTGGGGACATGTTTAATACCATTTAATGAGCTTGAATGATGCCCATTTACCACGTTTAAAAGCTCTTTTCAGCTTAACTAAGGACTATGTGATTTTTACCCAAATTGACTCGTTAAGGCCATAGGCTATACAAAACCTTATATAACCATTCAAGAAACTTAACAATCATATTGTTGACTCATTGGACACTTGTATAACTAAAAACATCATCCGGTTTATGTCACTATAACTTGGTTCTTAGTTTAAAATGTTTATGTCGAAATTTACCCAAATCGGCCCATTAAGGCATTGGACTATACAAGGCACTATTTTACCACTCATAAGGCTTCAAAACCATATTGTCTACTCATTGGACACTTGCTAAACTAATAAACATTGCTCGGGTTGTTTCATTATGATTTGGTTCTTAGATTTAACGTTTAGTAAATCTATAAATTCCCAAAAATGCCCCTTATAGACAACTCCTTCAATTTAGCCATCCATGGCGACACTACTTGATTCAAATTCATTGTTTTCGACTCAATGATTCATTTAAAAGCTTCTAAGCCTCTGCGGACTTAGTTTGGTTACAATCCCATGATTTAACTATGGCTTTAGAAATACTTGGCGTCAAGGCGCGCATTAAGCTTAGATAAAATAATACTTACCGAATTGGCCTCCACACCTCTTATGGGTGGTTTTTTAATTGAATTCACTTTGCCCAAAGCCTTGTATCTAACTACGGACTTACCAGGCGGCGTTGACCCATATCCACACATCCATTGTCATTACTTAGGCATCAAGTGCCCAACTTCCAAGTATTTCCTGCATACATTCTAGATTGACCACATTAGTCTATCGAGACTCAATGGTGATGCATTTACCATTTGACCCCTTAACCACGAGATTCCTAAGGCTTAGAATGCCAATATTAAATGTCGGGTTCGAATGATAAGAAAATCATCATTTGACCCATTAAAGGCTCATGGTTCATAACACCATGACCTTCCAACCCTTAACTAGGGGGAAATGGCAATCCCACTTGACCCATTTACCAAAATTACATAACTTCCTTTTTCAAGTGATTTTATCTAAATCTTGAGTTTAGACTCTTGCTTACCACATAGTTTTATTTATTGACCCAATTGATGATTTCCATCATTTGATTAACACACTTTGATTCATTTACTACCATCAATCCTGTTTTGACATGAATTCGCATAATTTACTCGTTTAATAGGTTTCACCCATTGGGGTCATACCTTTTTCCCACATCAAAGTTTAAACAGCTACATCAATACAAGAGTTATATTTGTAGTCTAGTAATGTAAGTATTACTTACCTCACATCCATTCGTGTATCCATAAGTATCCACCTTGCATCCGTCTGACCCGTTTGCCCCCTCTTTGTTGTACCTAACTTAGGGATGAGGTAAACTTGTTTGTTAGAATACATAATATGGAATTATTTCACTATCCATAACATCATGTATTCATTATCAATTCTAGCTAAATCCATAGCTATCTTCTTATATAGAGTATGCAATTAGCTTGGCTTATTACTAACCAACATTACATACAATTGATAACTTTCACATCATCCTAGAATAACCAATTCTTTCTTATTTTCATAAGAATCATAAGATATTCACATCAAATAATTCGATCAAATACCAAAAAACTTGTTTGATTCTTCAAATATATTTAACCAATCTTTATTAGTTGTTCGATTCTTCAAGTCATGGCAGAAGTTTTACAAGATCCTTCGAATGGTAAGTGTTTTTTTTTACTTAATCGTAGTGTTTTATACAATTAAGTAGTGTTTTTTATACGAATAAGCAGTGTTTTATAAGATGTTTTGGTAATAGGGTTTAGTAAGCCATGTTAGCGTTTTCTTAAATCAAATATCCAAGAAACACAATGTACCATCATCCAAAATATGTCCGAGACATAATCCAAAACACAAAGATAAACAAATATTTTTTCAAATCACAAAAGTAAAGTCACTTTTTTCCCATTGACGGCCCCAATCTTTCACCAATTCGAACAAACGCGGTCTTCTCCAATTCTCTCCTAGTAGCATTCGGTAACCGGCCCTAATCTTTCACCAATTCCTAAAAAATAAAAAAACAATATTATTACACCAAAATCGAAAGTTTCACAAAACAACGAATAAACACCATTATTCCGCAAACTATAATGTCCGAAGACAAAAACACTATTCGATCTTGTAAAACACTACTTAATCGTATAAAACACTACTTATTCGTTGAACACCATTAAAATTCATAAAACAACATTAAAAAGTTAAAATTATCAATTATGGCAAAGTTGTGTGAATCAAAATTGTATCAAGTACGGGGTAAAAGTTAAAATTATTAAATAGGGAGTGGAACTACTTAACAAAAAAACAAAACAAAAAAAAAATTAATTGTAGAGTGATTACCTTCAAACTAAGGGTATGTGAATAAAATAATTAAATAGGAAGTGGATTGTGGAACAACTTGATTAAATTTAATGGTGACTGTTGAATACAAAAACACTAGAAATCCCATTACAGAATCAAAAACACTAGTAAACCCAACAACAAAGTATATTCCCCTAATAATGACTGTTCAAACAAACCTATCATCAAAATTCATAAAACACCATTAAAAAATTAATTAATAAAAGAAAATAAACATAAACTGTCGGTCGGTACCAGTCAGGGTAGATGCATGGTGTGGTGGTTTTCTGATCTCCCTGCATGTTATTCGGTGGTGGTCGATGACGTCTGGATTAAAACACCGGGTTGGGGTTTTTTTGTTCCTTGTATAGTGTTTATCGGCTCTGATATGTAAAACAAGACAATAAGAATGAGTTTTAGATGAGGAAGCCAGCTATTAGTAAGATGAAGAAGGTGAATATTAATGAAGATGAAAGAAACCTGGTTGTTTCTACGTGAGAGAGAAGAGACAGGTGAGTAAATATGAGAGAGAAACAATCTATCTATATATATAAAAGAAAACGTTTATGCTGACGTGACGTGCAATTGAGGCCTCAACATTCCCTTCAGAGTGCCACGTGGCATCATAATGGAGAGTTTTTGATGTTTTTGAATTGTTTCTTTTTTTAATTAAATTGAGTTATTTTAGGAAAAAATAATTTAAAAATAAATTTAAAATTTTCTCTCTCATATTTCCTCCCATAATTTTTAAACGTTTATACCTTTTATATACGAGATTTTTTAAAGAAAAAAATTACACCAAATTAACGAGCGTTTTATTATCTTTCCAACGAGTACCATAGTGCTATATAAAAAACGGAGAAAAAATCGACTATTTTTTTGTGGGGTTTCGTTCATACAGGAAAAAAACACACAAAGTGTTCATGTTATCACGTAAAATTAGATTTTGTGGGGAATATGAGTTATTACTCATTAGAATACTATGAACATGCAATGATTGAGAGATTTTGTGGTTAGTTAACTTGAGCCATTTGCAATAGGTTATCACGTAAAATTAGATTCTTCAACCCCGGGACCCTCCCGAGGTAATCAGCTAGTTATAATCTATTATAATTAAATATTTAGAAGAGAGAGAAAGTGATGTGAATTAAGAGATGTAATCAAACGGTTTCCGTATAAAAAAACAAAATGACATTCATGCCCTCTTTTAAAACACTTTTTGGATCATCATATCCTTAATTATTAAATTATAATTAGTATAATCTTAAAACACCTAAACTTTTAATCTAAACCATTTATTTCTAGATCAAACGGTTGAAAGCACTTCCTACCCTTCCTACACAAAACTGTTTTCTTACAAGAACCCTACCCTATTTTATAATAATAATTATTTTGTAAACATTTTATTTTCTTAAACATAAAATGTAAATTGTAAAGTTGGATGAACAGTGAGATAAAACAATTTATTTTTTAATACATACTAATTAGTTATTTTATAATAATTATTTTTTAAACATTTTATTTTCTTAAACATAAAAATGATGAAAGTCGAGGTATACATCCAAATTAACACCACCTCACGATTAAAGGATTTAGGTAACAAGAAACACATGACCAATTTAGTTTTTCCTTTACGAGTTTACAAACAAAAAGATTTCTTGATCCTTCTTTTACTTGTTTCTTTGTTTCATCTGAAAAGATGGCAAAATCTATGGGCTTTTATAGACTTTCCTTATTTCCAAGACCTATTTCAAGCAAATTTCTAACTACACCCAACACCTTTTCCCCATAGTTAGCCTAAAAAGATTTCTTGATCCTTCCTTTTCCTCTCTCTCTCTCTCTATATATATATACACACACATGTCACATACATATACATATGTATGTATATATTGATGGTTTGGACTTTCTTGAGGCCAGAAAAAGTAGACACCTTTCAGTTTCTTATCATGTCTTCATTCATGTGAAGAGTGACTGAGATTCTCTTCTGATTTTTACCCTTTAATATTTCCTTTTTAAGTGCTGGTTTATAAATGTCACACTTTGATATCTGGTTAATGACATATTTTAAGTAAAATTTGGAACTTCATACCTTTTATTTTTATTTAATATTATTATTAGAAATAAAAGACGGTTTTTTGTCTCTTCTTCTTTTCATTTCACTTTCCCGAAGGCTCAGTTTTTAGTTTCTTGAAAAAAGTGCCTTCTTCTTTTCCTCTCTTTAAATTTTGCAAACTCACTAAATATTATTTTCACTTAATAATAATAATAATAATAATAATAATTTCTCTGTGAGTTTATTATTAACCAGCCTTTATATACTTTCATTACCTTCCTATGCTTTTTACCATTTGAACTCTCTCATCCTCATCTTGTTGAAAAGACACAAGTAAGCACAAGCTATATACTATATTTTATTATTCATCCTTTTGTTCTTGTTTTCTTTTTAATGCATACACTCAAACACACACATAAAGCACAAATATTTGGTCATTTTTTTTTATAAATACACAAAATGCTATGTTGGTTTGTTGCTAAATTTCATTTGGGTGTGTTTTATTTTTGTGAAAGATTGAAGCTATGGCAGATTGGCATGGGAAAAGTATGATGGAAGATCAAGATTTTCAAGAGGAAGATGTGTGGGGTGTGGTGAAGGAAAGAGAAGAGTCAAAGCCTAAAGTCAACAAACCCTATAATAAGATGAAGAAAAGATCATCTTGGACATCTCATGATGGAGCAAGATCAATGATACCAAGGTGTAATGAGGGTAGGGTGCCACATCAGCAACAACAATCTTCAGCTCCAATGGGTATCCCTGATTGGTCAAAGATTTACAAAAGTCAAGGTCAAGGTGATGGATGCTATGAGAATGGTGATGATGATGATGGTTATGAAGATGGGAAGATGGTGCCACCACATGAGTACATTGCTAGAAGACTTGCTAGGAGTCACATTGCTTCTTCTTCTATGTGTGAAGGTGTTGGGAGGACACTCAAAGGAAGAGACCTTAGCAAATTGAGAAATGCCATCTTGACCAAAACCGGTTTCTTAGAATAATAATCTTCCATTCCATTCCATCCACCCAATCTTCATTTTTATTATTATTACTAGAAGCAGTCTCTCTGTCCTTACGGATTAGAAATAAGACTGTCTATATCTTATTCTCTTCGTGTCGTAGTCATCAACATCTTGTTTTGGTCATTTTGAGGTTAGTTTTTAAAATTAGCTAGAGCTTAATTAGAACATGAGAGTTTGTGATTTTTATTGATTAGTTATATGTAAGCGGGAATATCCATTTTAATAGTTTTGTGGAAATATTAAGATGTAGGTTCTTTGTTGAAAGTACTATCGTTATGTCTACTCGATCTTTTTAGCATTAACGACACTAAACTATCTACTTTGTCGTATTCAAATAGATTTAAGAAAGAGGTTTTTTCACCTACTAAATCATTAAGGTTGAGAACTTATATCTTTGTATTTTATGATATTTCATATATGCTTGAATAAGAGAAATGTAGTTTTTTTTTATTTAAATCTCTAAATTTTATTTCACACCATTTTTTTTTTTTTTTTGCCAAAACAACTTACATTTAGATGGTGGGTAAGCGGGCAACAAGCTGCGCCGCTATCCCCTTTTGAATCGCAAAGCCTATCCTACTAAACACAAACCCTTGGTTCTTAGGGCTCTGTGAGTCACTGTGGACCACCTTCTGCACTCGTTTCAGAAACCGTACTGCCTCAGGGGCCAGGGAAAATGTGTCAAAAGCAAACGGCAAGAACACGTGTTGATTCTCTAAACCGGCTGTTTCATGCTTAGCGACCTTCTTAGCTTCTGCCCTCAAAACTTTAAACTTTATTTAACACAAATGAAAATACAAGACTTAACGGTATTTGTTATGAAAGTATTGATTTTTTTTTTAACACAAAAAGAATATAAATTTAATTATATTAATTAATATAAAAGTGTAGTATTTTTAACGCACCTAACTTTTCTAAGGAAAACTTGAGGGTTTACAAATTGCATGAACACTTCTTGATCTTTCAGAAAATAGGCCTAAACAGTCTAACGATTGGACTGAACGGGCATATTGGCCCAAATCTTGGGGACTGTTTAGGCATATTTTCTAAAAAAATCAAGTAGTGTTCATGCAATTTTTAAAAGATTGGACTTTAAAGTCATATATTGACCCAAACCTTATGGACGATTTTGATAATTTACTCTTATCTTTTTGTTTAAAGTTCAATCATTACTCATTGTTTTCATTGTTTCTTTACCTAAGTGAAGAAACAAAAGTAGAGTGAAAGTCCATAAAAACAAGGTAAGCTTTTGCAAATTTATTACTTTGGTTAACAGGAGACGGGGTGCTCCACTAGGTTTTTTTTCAACTTCACTGATATCTCACGGGTATCAGCCCGTTAACTACAACTAGATTTTGGTTCACGGGACGGGACCACTACCAGCATGGGTGGCTGCAATGTTATCGTGCTGGTAGTGGGGTACCCGTGACCAATTCCGATGACGCATCGTCCCCTTAAGAGGCTAGGACAATTTATTTTTAGCCGGTTGCTATTTATAGTATTATATTTTAGGCCTCTGTAAAGAATAAGTTTTACGTAAAGTCAAGTCATGTAAAATTAAGTCAAGCGAGATGAAAGAGAGGTGCGAGTAGGGGCTAGACCACACCAATAGGAGCAGATTCTCACGCATAGTTGCAAAACTACAAATGTGGCACTTGGTTATCCTTTCTAAAATAAAGTAGATATGATACATCTAGGGCTGTAAACAAACCAAACGTTCGGTGAACAGTTCGTAAACTGTTTGGCGGGAAGTTCGTTTGTGTCCGTTTGTTTAATAAATGAACGAACACGAACAAAAATTTTCGTTTGATTAACTAAACAAACAAACACGAACAAATGTCTCGTTCGTTCGATTGCGTTCGTGAACGTTCGGCAATGTGTTTGTTTGCGTTCGTTTATTTATATTCGTTTGTGTATGTTAATATATGTTCGATCACTAGTTAAAACTTAGGATAATTATGAACTTTTGAATTAGGACTATCATGTATTCATGCCTATGCCTAAGCAATTTTAGATAATTATTTCTAAGTTAGTACAATTTGACTTATCGACATCATTTAGTAGATGTACTTTGTCTAACGGTTACTATTAACAATGTTTTTTTTAGTTAGTTGCATATTAAATGTTTGTTTTTCTTTGTTTGTGTTCAAGAGCCGTGTTCATGAACAGTTCGCAAACAACTGAATTTCTTAACAAACAAACACAAACATAGAATTATGTTCGTTAGTGTGTTTGTGAACGGTTCGTTTGTCCAAAAAACCTTAACAAACAAACACGAACAAAGCCTTGTTCGTGTTCGTTTGGTTCGTTTACAGCCCTAGATACATCAAAACTAGATATCTACACATAAAAGTAACTACTTGAAAAGAATTTCATATATAAATAAAATAAAAGGATATTAAAATTGGTTATAGTTGTGAATTGTATAAGGGGGGACGGGTCACTACCCTTGAGTTTTTTCAACTTCACTGATTTTAACCAATCATACACTGTCACATCATTTCACTGATTTCCTTCACTGAAACATTTTTTTGGTGGCAACACTTCACTTATTGTTTACCCACAATCAATGAGAGAGAGATAAAGACAAAGAGAGGGAAATCACGGGTACCAGTCAGTTAACTAGAACCAAAATTTGGTTTACGGGATCACTACCAGCATGGGTGGTGACAGTGTTACCGTGATGGTAATGGAGTACCTGTGACCAATTCTGATGGCGCCCCGTCCCCCTAAGATATTTTCCATGACATAAAAATTTAAAAAATATACGTAAAATATTTTTATTATAAAATTTGTTACTAAAAGTATAAAGAAATAGTAACTGTTTTCGAATCTGTCATTTTGTTTACGGTGTTGAATGAGTGGTTTTGTTGAGCATCACGTCATCATTGTCCACTTAAAATTCTTGGAACTTGTCCCATGCAATTTCTACTCAATCCAATACAATAAAATATTGGTATATGTTATTAATTTGAAATTATATATTAAAGTTATGTATACGTTTGAATTACTTATATGTTTTTTTTATGATAATAATATTTTCATAAATTTATATATATATATAAAAAAGGGTTTACCTTAAGAATTTGCTTGATTTTAACTACTTTTCATCTTTGGAGAAGACTGGGTTTGCGCATTTTCAACACGTCGCTATTCTTGATTCTTTTCCATAAATATATAGTTTGGGAAATAATATGGACTTTTGTTTAATATGAGTTGTAAGAAATGCATTGGTGGGTGGGCTTTTGGTCAATTAGTATGGGCTTTTTGCTGTATTGAAGTAAATAAAAAATCGTATGGGCTAGGCCACATTTAATTATGAAGGTTCTCATATCTCAACAACCCAATACTCGGTATTTGCTAAGAGACATAGGTGAAAAAAAAAAAAAAAAAAAAAAAAGGGTTCTGATTCCTATCCTAACTGACCCGCATGTAAAGAGCAGTCCCAGACCCGAGTTTAGAGAAAGTAATTGAACTAGAGGTGCATAAAACCGGGTTTTTTAATACTCGGGTTTGGGTATGATCAGGTAGGGTATAATCGGGTATTACGAAATAACCGGGTCGGGTTTGGGTAGGGTATTTTTGTGAAAAGCCATACCCCATATACCAGGTTCAGGTCGGGTTCGGGTTTTCAATACCCGGTTTCGGGTATACCCAGTTTTGGGTATTAGATACCTATTTTCAGGTATAAAAAACCCTATCCGTGTTTTTTTTTCTTTTTTTATAGTTGTTTGTGTTTATTTTTTTTGTTCCTACGCTGCTATATTGTCATATTCAACAGTCAACACTATTTTAACATTTAAAATTCTTGGACAAAATTAAGAACCAAACGTACCTTAAACCAATTCGTACCCTACTCAGTTATGGATTTTGTTGACCAAATCAGGACCTGTTTTGTGAACGTCTAGTAAGAGATGAATAAAAGATGAAGAGGTCAAAATGGGCCTTAATTTCAAGCGCGATATTACTTTTGTAATATTTATTTTCACATAAATTTATTTTAAAATATGTAAAATTTGAACATGTTTACAATTTATTTTTAAAATTATGTTATTTACAGTAATTTGTTTATACACACACTAGATTATACCCCGAGAGCGTCCCGGATTGAGAAATGTAATATGATACATCAATTTTACATATGAAATAGAATGATGTATAACTCTAATATTAATATCTAACCTAAAACAAATTAACAATGTACAACTCCAATGCTAACACCTAACCTAAAAGAATGTAAAACTTTAATATAACTCTAATATTAACACATATCCTAAAGACCAAACAAATGTATAACTCTAACATACTAATATTGATACCTAACTTAAAACAACGTATAACTCTATTAACCTATTCGGCTCTGGTTGAAGAAAAAAAATATTCATATTTACTGATTTAAACATAATTAGTGACTTGTCTATACATGATTAATGATTTACCTAAACACTTTGTGTGTTTTTTTTTCTGTATGAACAAAACCCCACAAAAAAATTTCTCCATTTTTTATATAGCACTATGATAATTTTGTTTTTAAATTATTTTTTTACTAAAATATCTCAATGCCACATGGGATGACACATGACACACTCAAAGAAGAGAATGCCTCTTTGAGTGTCATGTCATTAAAATGGCTTTGGTTTATTATATGTATAGATGTGTATATGATATATGTATGCGTACGTTTATTACTCTGAATTTTTTTTTCAAAGAATAGAAAATCAAATAAACTATATTTTCTTTTTCATTATACATATTTTTATGAGGTTCCCATGGTTCTTAACATAACGGTTTACTAAAATGTTGGTTCTAAACTAAACACACCCCAATTTGATAATTGTTGATCATTTATGGTTGTGTGAGTTGATGGTTGTTTTGGTTCCTAATGGTTTTAATTAGAAGTTTTTATAGTTTGTTGGTTGTTGAGGATTGGCAGTAAGTGTAGAAAAGTATTGAGTGGAAAGTGACAATCGTTGTGATGCTTCGCTGTCCAACCGATCAACTGTTAAGGAAACATAGTGTGATGAAAGCTATGCTTTCAAAATTAAAAAATGGCTGATGTTTGTGATGTATATGCTTCGTTTTTTGACAGCAATATATGAACATTAGGGTTTCTGAAGCGACCTATGAATGGTCTTCCTGTGGTTGAATGCTTATCTGTATGACTGAGTTTACGTTTGGAATGTTTTATACTTTTATCATTTTTTATTAAGTTATATTAGATTTTTCAACCCCGGGACTTTCCCGGAGTAATCAGCTAGTGAAAAATATATTGGCAATATAGAAGTATTCACATGTTTATATCTCATGTGAAAACCTTCGATGTTGCTATTATACTTTTCTTGTCTAGAAACGTTTTTAAGAATTGAGGGTATTTTTGGAACCAGTCTCTTTATATTCTGGGATAGAAGTATCGCTTGCTCCAGAGGCTGATTTAGCTAGTCACCAGTGGTAATCTGTGCTACCCTTCAACTTTCTCGACGAATTACAAAATTAGTACAATTTTTTTTTTGTTTTTTTGTTTATGTAGTTATGAATTCTGTATTTTACTTGTGAGACACAACAGGGGTGATGCTGTAAAAATAGAAAAACAATAGGACAGGATGAAGTATGTATTAAATAAAAAATAGATATAGTTTCTTTCTTATGCTAAAGTCAAAGTTATACTACTTAACTCAAATCAAAGGTACATATATATTTTATTTTAATTTTGTTATTTTAACTTTAGTAGTATATTACTTTGTAAATTTATTAAGGATTGGAAAAAAAAATTTATCAAACTCCAGTGTGTCTCTCTCTGTATGAGCTTTAGTTTATTAAAAGTATAGCTTTTCCACTGTCTGGGTGAATACAGAATACGCCTAAGTTAAAAAATAAGAAAAAAAGTGGATAATCCTGAACTTTTATTCTAGATCCGACACTGCTAACATATTAATCGTTTGGGTGTAACAAGGTAGAGCCAGTCCTAGGGATCCAAGTGTTTTGTATGAGCCCAAAAAAAGGCCCTTAGACCCTAACGAATTGTATAAACTAATTTTTTTAAATGACGATTAACACTATAACAATAAACTAATTATTTTCTTTTTAGCAATCGATGGATAAACTTATAATTGCAATCTTTGGGTCCTCATGTCTTAAAAGCATTGTAAATTATATCAACATAGCAAAAACATGTAGTTTAAGTTGTGTTTTTAATATATATATATATATATATTTAGAGAAACTTTCTTATGTGATGACAAATGCTTTGTAGTTACAAATAGAGTTAAATACTAATTTCGTCCGTGATGTTTGGTCTAGTTTGTCACTTCAGTACAATTTTTTATTTTATTTTATTTATTTATTTATTTTTTTTGCAATTCAACATCTGAGGTTTGGATTTTTTTGCTATATTCGATCTTTTCACTAACTCAGTTAAAAACTGACGCTAAGGTCAGGGGTAGGCTTGTCATTTTGCCTACTTAATGAGGGACAAATTAGACATTCCATCCTATGATTATATTAATAAAAAAACAATCAGTCATCTTCTTCTTCTCTCTTCTTCATTCACTGATTTCACCCAAAATCTCCCTAATCCCTAATAATCTCATTCACATATTCACCCAAATCAATGTCTTCTTCTTCATGGACTTGTTCTAGATGCACCTTCAATAACTAAACCGTTCACCGAAGCCAAACAACATAAACAAACAAAAGTGAAACAAAATCAACTGAAAATTGAATTAATCAACATCCGATGTAACTTAAAATCAATTATCGGTTTCTTTTTTTACCCTTAGTTAATGGAAATCAGTCAAACTGAAATGGAACAATTCATATATTCATAACAGCGTGCCCGCACGATGTAGTCGGAAACACATTCACTTTTAATGGTGCATAGTTGGGTTCGGTTGTGTTCAATTATTAGCCTCAGCTGAAACAACAACCGACATTATCAGTTTATCGATCATATTAACCAACTACTTAATTGGTTTAGTCTATTTGGTTAGATTGTCGTTTTTAGTTCAACTTAGTTAAAAAAATTCTTAGAAGAGTATGAAATGCAGGTATAAATACATGAAATATGTGTATAAAAGATATAAATATATGAATGGTTCAGTTTCGGTTTGTTAATTTTGGTTAACTTAGGGTACAAAAAAAATGATATTAGGTTAACTCAGATTAACTCGATTTTTGGTTAATTTTCGGTTCGGTTTTGTCTGTTTTTGTTCGATTTCAGTTGAGGGTTCAATTATTGTTCACCCCTATACATTGTTAATCACATAAAAATCATTTTTTTTAATTAAAAGTATTTGGAAAATTATACTCATAATATGGTTTGAAGCTGAGTATAGGGGTTTTTGAATTGTAGTGGCGAAAGGAATATAAGGGGTTTTTAAAATTTAAAATTTGAAATTTGAATCATTTATTATCGCCACTTATTCCGCCTTTTCTCTCTATTTCTTCAAAACAATCTATAAGTACACTAATACAAACAAATTGTTTTGAAGAAAGATAGATTATTGCAAGTCTATCTTTAGCTTATCTATTTTTATCACTGCTAATCTATGCAATTAAGGTTCATGTATGAATATTTAGTTTTAACTGAAAACTTATAAAAATATTGTTAAGTTAAAACAATTTGTATCATGATCATACATATTGAGGACTTTCAATCTTAAGTAAACTAAGAGACATGTTACCATTACCAATTCACCATGAGGTAAATTCTTAGCGAACACCAACACCAAAACCTCATTTTCTACCAACAGTAACATTTAGAGCCTAAATACCTATAATTAAGTACTCCAATCATCATATTATTCACACTATTACCAGTGATACAATGAATATGAACGAATAAACAAATCAAATACTATCGCTACCTTTAAACCGCTTTCGATCTACGGGGAATGTGCTACTGTTTGGTGGTAAATTGATACACTAGTTTGCTTTAGCTTTACAAGTAAAGTTTGAGACGCCACATTTATAATTTTGTAACTTGTAGTAAATTGCATCAATGATATTGAGGTTCATCAAAACAAAGTCAAGAAACAAATATTGTTAATCACATAATATATCAATTTTTGGTCAATTTTGTTAAACGTTTAGCTATTTTCACCCCTAGATATTATTAATTACATAACATATCAATCTTTTTAATTAAAAAAGTTTGTTATATTACACTCAAATTATAAACAATAAAATGCCATTTTTTATGATATAATTTTGTTTTAAAGTATTAATGTATGAAAATTATAGTCATTTGAAATTCTTAAGGGTGGTTGGCTTAAAATAAGGGGGTAATATGTAACTGTTATTTAAATAAACAAATGTTAACTCTTAACTTTTGAGAATTTTTTTCACACCCTCAAATTCCACTTGTGAGGTTTTACCGCAAGGTGCATGACATACCAGGATCCAAGTCTACGGTCACAATAAACGACAACTATATGATATGAAAACGTCATAATAAACAACCACGCAGTTTAAAAGTTTGACCAAACAAGTTACAACGGAAGCAATTTAAAAGTTTACAAAACCATGAAATGAATGTAAGTAGTTCAAATAGTTTAAAACCAAAGTTTGACAAGATGCGGGACAATATGAGACTCCGTGCGACTCTAGTGTGCCTAGTCTCACTGCTACCTTAGCGACATGAGAAAACATGCTATGTTTGTCAACATACATAATGTTGGTGAATTCACAGACTTTTATGTAATTATGTTTATAAAGCAAGTAAACGTTTTAAAACCCAGACCCAACAATCCTTACACCTATATCTGATGCTAGATAGATATCGTTACATGATACTAAAGCGTCGTGAATCATTGCTGAACGTTAGTAAGTTGCCTTTAATACCCGCCACCGGTCATCACTCGGTGTTGTAAGTTAGATAGGACAAATATGCAGTCGTCCGACCTCCAGTCGACCCGAGTGGGGCTTGTCGGGCCCAATATACCTATTCATACTTTCCCCGCTATGTATCCACATATTCATGGTTCACAAGTTAGAAAGGACTTGAGATGAAAAGTCGCCTAGTACCCATGTGATATAATGTAATACTTTGGTTTGAAAAGTTAAGTTTATACCGCATGTTTCTCCCCCGAAAAATGAAAACAGTAACAGTGGGGTTGTGAAACTCACCTTAAGTTGTGTCTTCACGTAAGTAATAAACCAAGCATGTTATCACGTAAGTAATAAACCAGGCATGTTATGGTAGTCCGACTACTGGAAACCTACCTTAGATAGCCTATAAGTGTTTAACCGATGATACGTTTGTCAAATAACCCTTAGTTGTCCAATACCTTGATTTTCCGTGTTTTGAAAATGTGTTTAGTGTTTAACATGACCACATAAGATTTGACATCCCGTTGGTGACCTGTTTGACCACTTTAATCAAGTATATATGGCTCTCACACAAGTAATGCATATAAAACACTTGGTTTATACAAAAGATTCACAAATTTTCACGTTGGTGCGAATGAGTGGTTTACCTTCTCATTCGCACCCTTCATTCATGCGAATGTGTACCTATTCGCATCATGCAGCTGAAAAGCCATTTTGACGAACAAAAACCATTCAAATCAAATTGAAAATCCAACGAAACATAACCAAACAAATCACATCAATATAACCTAATAGCATGTTATCACACCTGAATTAATCATCGTTTTGTTCATTTTGCATATCAATCACATGTTTCCCAAAATGGTAAATTTTGGAGATGTCACATCAATTGCATCAAAACTTTACCTAAAATGGAAAACATTGAAATAAATTTGAAAACTTCATTTCTAGGTTACCAAACATAGATTAGATCATCCCAATGCATTCTTAATCATGTTATTATCATCATACTAATGTTACAAGCCCTAGATCTACAATATAAACCCTCAAAATGGGTCAAAGTTCACAAAACATAAATTAATTATCAAAACGTCACCTAATCATGCTTCTAAACAACTTTAAATCATTTAAACACCATCTTATTATCCTTCTGTCAATACAAAACACAAAAACCCTAATTATATGGTCACCAACATCATTTAAACTTGGGTTATTATAAGTAAATTCATTATTTAGGTCTAGTTCTTGTTTCGAAAGGTTTTAGCAAGTCTTTTATTTAAGAAAACTCTTTAAACTTAGATCGGGACATTTAGGGTTTGTCAAAAATGCATAAAAATGTATTAAAAAGGGTTTAGATGATTAACACACCTTGAATCTTCACTTGATATTGATTATAAACTTGTTTTGGCTTAAGGATCTAAGAAATAAGTGCAAAAACTCGTTTCTACAGGTTGGGGTTTAAGAGAGAGTACTTGGGGGCGAGTTAGGGTTGTGAAATGATGAAAATGAGGCAAAGAGATGCTTATATAGGTTGCTCTCATTCGCATCTTAGAATGTGTGAATGAGAGTATATATATGTGAATGGGATTTTAATTTTTCCATTCTCATCTTTTAATATACGAATGAGGGTTTACACTAATCATTCACACCTGTAGCCATGCGAATGGGAGTTTTTAAATCCCATTCAATCCTTCGACCCCAAAAGCCACTTGGAATGCATATTATCATACCAATTCACGTAAACACGTATTCACAAGTTGTTAATTAATTATAGAACACATAATACTTGATAAGTTACCCCAAATCATGTAATTTCACTAATAACGGGACTCCAGATTTGTGTGCATGTGTATATTTCCTTGATGATTTACCGAATCATCAAACCATGGACATTGTGTGTGTTCGTACCCAGTGATTCTCCGAATCACTAATAATTGGACATATGCGTGTAAACCGACTCCCGATGATTCCCTGAATCATCGAACCGACTCAACTAATCCCATTAAGTATTTTTATGAATGTTTTGCTAAGGTAGACTTATATGTTTGTAAAAAATATTAACCTGAGTTTGCCGGGTGTCACGATTTTAGAATGCCCCTATCAAATATATTATATATAGTATAGATATCTATGGGTGAACAATAATTGAACATTTAACCGAAACAGAAGCAAAAAACATAAAAACTGAACCGAAAGCAAGCCAAAGCTAAATTAACCAAAAACCGAATTAACTTAAAATAGGTTATTGTTTTTGGTACACTTAGTTCAACAAAAGAAACCAAACTGAAACAAAACCATTCATATATTCATATATTTTTAGCTTTTATACCTCTATTTCATTTATTTATATCTCCGTTTCATTTACTTCTAGACAAAAAAAAAATTTAGCCAAAGTTTGATTTTTGTATCAACCAAAATTAACTAAACCGAACTAAAAACCGATAATCTAACCATATAAACCGAACCACGTAACTAATTGTTTAATAAGATCGATTAACTGACAACTTTAGTTTTAGTTTCGGTTGAAGCTAATAATCAAACTGAACCGAACCATATATACCTTTAGAAGTGTCTGTGTTCATCGCTGCATTGCGCGAACACCCTGCTAGTATAAAATAAAGCATTAGGTGTTATAGTCTAGTGATAGACCACAATCACTTTTTAGTTTTTGGACCCCCCCTTGTTTAACACAATTACCATTTTGTCCTTTAATCTTTACCCATTTACAAATCTTCATATCCTTTCTCCTTTCATTCTTCTTCTTTGCTGCTGCTAGAAAAAAATAATTCCGAAGACATTATTTTCCCTCGTCTCTCTACACTTTAAATAGTTTAGGAGACACGATTTAGATGGTCAAACTTCTCTGTGATGTATTCCGATTAATGTAAATCCAGTGACCTAAAGTGCCCACGGAGAAATGGTCCTCGGTCGAGAGTGCGGCTCGCCCACCCCTGAGGCCGGCTTTGTTACAAGGCATCAGTAGTCTAATGCTTAATAACACATAAAAGCATCAGTTGAAATAGTTTAATTGCACTAAAGTTTTGTATAAACCGAGGTTGTGAATATGCCTTGATCTTTTATAAATCATATTTTGGTTGATGCAAGGGGATATGAAGCTAATATTATAAATTAACACAATTAGGTGACCGTATATACTATATACATGTTTAGAATTCTTATTTGTAAAATTGAAACATGTTATCATTGTTGAACTAGGTATTGATTCAGTTTATTGATAAATTTATAAACTTTTATTTCGATATTACAAAAGGCATAAAGTTTTGCATATTTAGGGAATATATCCTGCTGAAGGATTTAGATATTATGATTCTATTTTTCAGTACCATACAACATAAGTAGAATAATTATTGCATCCACAATACGTATAAAGAGAGTGTGACATCCATATGCTAAAATATAGCCAATGGGTGGTTGTCTATCTATTTTTATTCTTAAATAAAGTAGGCCACATAAAATATTATGAATTTATGTTTGTTTTGTGGTAACCACATGAATTTGCAACCTTCAAAGTATTCTTAGGACCACTTGAAAACGAAAAGAAATTAAAAAAAAAAAAAGAGATAAATAAATAATTATAAGCATATTTTAATGTTGTATGTGTAGTGAACTGATTATGAGATTCAAATAATCTACAAACTATTTGGGTTTGATTCATAGAGAATGTTAAAGAATGAATCACATAATAACAAAAATTAAAATCAAGTTGGATTTTTAGAAACATTTTCTCAATTGACCAATAATAATATCAACTGATAATATTTTTATCACGGGTCCCTTCCTCGCCCCCCCCCCCCCCCCCCCAATGCACCTAGGGGTGAGCAATAAACGGTTTCGAACTGCGAAAACTGTGAAACCGACCTAAAACCGCTAGAACCGAATTAATGTTATAGGTTCCGGTTCTCATATTTTGGCAAAATCGGTTCCCGGATCGGTTCCGGTTAAAACCGATGGGTACAGTTAAAAACCGTTAGAATTGTTTTGAAGGTTGCTGCTTTCTATTTTAACTTTTCTGAAACTTTAGATTATTATATTATATTATACATATTGCATCCAGTTGTCTTGGTCTTCAATTATTCAATTCTCTTCTCAAAAGTCACATTCTAACTCCAATCATCATACGAGTTTTTCTCCTCCAATCTTCAGTCATGTTTTTTTTTTCCTTCCTCTATTAGAGGGGGAAGGGCCCTTAACTGATTTGTTTTTCACTTCACTGATTTTAACCAATCTTGCATTGCCACATCACTTCACTTCACTGAAACCGTTTTTTAGAGGCAGCACTTAACTGATTTTTTACGCAACAATCATTTATTTTCACACATAATAATAATAATAATAATAATAATAATAATAATAATAATAATTTTTGACCGAGACTTTAAGCTTACCTAACATAACCTCTATAATAATAATAATACTCTCTTCATCTCCCTCAAGAAACATCTCTTTCTAAACTTCCAACCAATAAACCAACATCTTCATACTTTTTTTTTTGAAAAATTCTCTCATACACGTTCATCTTCCTTATCAAAGTCAAAATAAACGTCCATGTTCAGTGCTAAACCAAAGCTGGTAAGGGATGGTGATATAGAAAGAAATAATATTTTATTCACATTCACGGGTTTACATCCGTCAACTACAACCAGGATTTGTTTCACGGATCCACCACCAGCATCACTGGCGGCGGTGTTACCGTGCTGGTAGTGGGGTACCCGTGACCAAATCTGGTAGCGTCCCGTCCCCCTTAGAATACTTATCTTTGATTACTCATTTAATGATTTAATCTATTCATCATCTTATTTATGCACTGTATTTTTTCTTTCGCATCAAACCTGAGTTTAATCTTTTAACTGAATGGATCTTACAAAAAATGTTTCTGGTGACGAGAATGACGAAAACGAAACCACTGATGAAACGCAACCCGGGAATCAAAAAGTGACAAAAAAAAGAAGCTCATAGGTGATTGGTGAATGTTGGAAAAATTTTGATAAATTTTATGATGAGGATGACAATAGAAAGGAAAGATGCAGATACTGTTAAAAAAAAATTAAATGTTGCAATTGATGTTTTGATTAGTTTGTTTTTTATTTATTTATTTAATTGTTAATTTTAGGATTTTATTGACAACTGGTTCCGGCCTAGAACCGTTTCACCCAGTTCTGAACTGAACCATTTATTAATTATCGATTCCAGTTCTGGTTCTTGTATTCTGGAATAAACGATTCCAGGGTCGGTTCGATTCGGTTATGAACCGTTGCACAACCCTAAATGCACCAACAAGATATTAGAGAAACGCCTTGAATAATTGCTTTCTTCCACCTGTTCCATTTCATATTTTCCTATCTTTAACCACTTCTACCAAGTCCCGAATATCAAACACCAACATCGAAGTTGTGTGTGACATTCACGAAGCTTTTAAACTAAACATGTACAATGCAATTTACACACCCATGACTTCTTGGTCTAGTGGTATGGTGTCCCCCCTTACAAATGTAAGGTTGTGAGTTCAAATCCTTGCAAATGCAAGGTGAGGTGGAATTAAGGTGTGAATAAAATTTGCTGTTAAAAAATGCAATTTACACATTATATCTTTTTATATATAACTATGGCTTTTTACTAAGGGGCTGTTTGGTTGATTAAGTGTTGAATCATTAAGATGGTATGAATGGTTAAGAGCTGAATCATTCAGCATCCCTTATTAGCTTAATGGTTCAGCACTTAATCATTCCATTCAGATGCTGAAACAAACAGTCTGAATGCTGAATGATTCAGACCTGAATGGTTAAGAGGCTGATTAAGAGACTATCAAACAGTCCCTAAGTTAAATAAGTCGGGTTATCCAAATTTGAAGTTCTGAAAATCATATTCAAATTTATCTAAATTTCGAATCCAACTCAATAAGCTACTGTTCATGAACGTTCATAAATTAATAGTAAAGATAAATATAAGGTTGTGAGTTCAAATCCTTGCAAATGCAAGGTGAGGTGGAATTAAAGTGTGAATAAAATTTGTTGTTAAAAAAAATGCAATTTACACATTATATCTTTTTATATATAACTATGGCTTTTTACTAAGGGGCTGTTTGGTTGATTAAGTACTGAATCATTAAGATGGTATGAATGGTTAAGAGCTGAAATATTCAGCATCCCTTATTAGCTTAATGGTTCAGCACTTAATCATTCCATTCAGATGCTGAAACAAACAGTCTGAATGCTGAATGATTCAGACCTAAATGGTTAAAAGGCTGATTAAGAGACTATCAAACAGTCCCTAAATTAAATAAGTCGGGTTATCCAAATTTGAAGTTCTGAAAATCATATTCAGATTTATCTAATTTTCGAATCCAAATCAACAAGCCACCCAAATCAACAAGCTACTGATCATGAACGTTAATAAATTAATAGTAAAGGATAATTCTGGTCCAACCAAATATCAACTTATACAAATGTGATACGAATCATCAAATTCAAAACCCCTAATTATTAATATATTTCAAATTAAATGTTATACCATAAATATTTCTACAATAAAGGTGCAAGAACGAACATTCAAGTGATGTTACTTTTTGAACCTTCTTCGTCTTAACTTTCTTAATTAAACAATTTATTCCACAAACAAAAGTTAGAAACGGCGTTACACGTAAGCCGTTATGTAAGCCAACCATTTTGGCCCTTCCTTCATTCTTTGCCACGTCATCCTAGTTAGTGCGTGTTTTGTGTGAAAACACACACACCACCAAATCACGTCCAGGTTCATTGTACCTCCTATTTCCGTTTTCCCTACCGTTTGTATATAAGTTTCCGCCCTCTCCACCACTTCCATCATCAAATTCACAAAATTATTATTTTTCCAAACAGTTTCTCAATATTAATATTAATAATAATAATAATATTATTATTATCTCATATCATCAATGGCTTTGGCTGTCACTTCTTCTACTTCCATAACCTTTTCATCTCCCAATTCCCGTACCGAACAAGGTAATTACTGTTTTACGGTTATTGCTTTATTAATTTAATTAATTAATTAATTAATTTTGAAGTTTATAACCGAATTGATGTATGCAGGTGTTCAATTCGGTTCAAGTAACTTTCAACCGTCCGATCGGTCTTTTCAAGGACCGGCGGCTTTGAACGTAAAC
This sequence comes from Ambrosia trifida, assembly GCA_028751855.1. Taxonomy (NCBI): domain Eukaryota; kingdom Viridiplantae; phylum Streptophyta; class Magnoliopsida; order Asterales; family Asteraceae; genus Ambrosia; species Ambrosia trifida. The sequence goes on from CM054129.1 coordinate 129,434,222, forward strand.
CGGAGACGGTCTCCGGTTCAGGTGGTGAATGCAGAGCCTAAAAGGAATGATTCGATTGTTCCGTCTGCAGCCACTGTGTTTGCTCCTGGTATGTGTATGAATTGATATTGATTTGTTGGGATTTGGGAATTAGGGTTTGTTTTGGGATGTATATGTTATGAAGCGTGATGTACAAGTGGTTAAAGCGTTGTGTGTTAATTATTGTGTAGATGTTGTGGATAAAGTGGTAGAGGTTGAGGATATTGAGAAGCTGGCTTTGGATCTTGAGAAGGCTTCTCCACTTGAAATTATGGATAAAGCTCTTGAAAAATATGGGAATGATATTGCTATTGCTTTCAGGTAGTTTATTGGTATAAGTGTTAATGCATGGTTTACAAGTGTCTAATGCATGTTTGAAAAAATTTTAGCTTTGAAAAAGTAGCTTAGACCGTGTGTAGTGGTAGGGTGAAAAGTGCGTGAACCGCCCCGTGGGCGCTAAAGGGGCAAGCGCGAAATATTTCGCGGGGTAGGGGCACTCCATTAGCCAACCAAATTCTTCCACGTTTGTTTTTATGATTTTATTATTATTTTCTATTTTTTAATTATATTTTAATATATTAAAATATTCAAAAATGCACCTTTTTCCCACTTGGAGCCCCATTCACATAGAGGGGCGGTGTTTAGGGGTGAACTGGGCGCGAATTTTCCCATATAACGCCCATTTGGGGCTTCCATTACGTATGGTCTTAAGTCATGTAGTAAATTTGTCTCGGTAATGTAACTACTGACTAAATGCCATAAGTATCGGTACCAGTATTGGTACCGGTATTTGTTTTTTATGATTTCGGTAGCCTTAGTTTAAAGTATTTTCAATGATACCAGTACCGGACCGACAACTTTTTTGGTTTGGGCATATTTCGGTACGGTACTGGTTTCATCCCGAATTGTTACTATTGGTTTAGGGTAGATTATTGTGTGATTTAGCTGTTCTAAAAAAAAATCTGAATATTGTTTTGATTGCAGTGGTGCAGAGGATGTTGCTTTAATCGAGTATGCTCACTTGACCGGACGTCCATACAGAGTGTTCAGCCTTGATACAGGGCGGTTAAACCCGGAAACATACAAGTTCTTTGATACGGTTGAGAAACACTACGGCATTAGGATTGAATACATGTTCCCTGATGCTGTTGAAGTTCAGGCTTTGGTTAGAACCAAAGGTCTGTTTTCGTTTTATGAAGATGGTCATCAAGAATGCTGCCGTGTGAGGAAGGTGCGACCGTTGAGGCGGGCGTTGAAGGGTCTGCGGGCTTGGATTACGGGTCAAAGAAAAGACCAGTCTCCAGGGACTAGGTCTGAGGTTCCGGTTGTTCAAGTGGATCCGGTTTTCGAAGGGTTGGATGGGGGTTCGGGTAGCTTGGTGAAGTGGAACCCTGTGGCTAATGTAGCCGGTAATGATGTGTGGAACTTTCTTCGGACAATGGAAGTGCCGGTTAACTCGTTGCACGCTCAAGGGTACATTTCGATTGGGTGTGAGCCGTGCACGAGGTCTGTGTTGCCCGGTCAGCACGAGAGGGAAGGGAGATGGTGGTGGGAGGATGCCAAAGCGAAAGAATGCGGGTTGCATAAAGGAAACCTCAAGGAGGAAAACGTGAACGGAAATGGTTCGGTTGATGGTAAACAAAGCTCTGTCGTCTCGGATATATTTGAGAGCCAAAACATGGTGAACTTGAGCCGACCTGGTATCGAGAATCTTCTCAAGATGGAAGACCGAAAAGACGGGTGGATTGTTGTTCTTTACGCACCATGGTGCCAATACTGTCAGGCAATGGAAGCGTCGTACGTTGAACTGGCTGATAAGTTGGCCGGAAGCGATGTGAAGGTTGGCAAGTTTAGAGCGGATGGCGATCAAAAGGCGTTTGCGCAACAAGAATTGCAGCTCGGGAGCTTCCCGACCATCCTTTTCTTCCCGAAGCACTCATCAAGGCCTATTAAATACCCGACTGAGAAGAGGGATGTCGACTCATTGATCGCTTTCATTAACGCGCTTAGATGATGATGAAGAAGAAGATGGTGTTGTGTTTGTTCATCGAGAACTTGTACGTGAATGTACAATCGAGTGACGGTTTTGGTTTTGGTTTTGGTTATGGTCATTGTATAATATTCGTATAGTCAGTCAGTCACCTCTCGGGGAATGATCGTTTCCAAAATATTGAATGCAAGTCGTTAATAAGATTAAGATGGTAGTTATTTTTATTCTTGTGTAATATTGTTGTTGAAGTTTAAAGAAATCACATGTTGAATATTACGTTTATGGTTACAGCAACAGAAAGATTTGTACGAGACCTTGAGTTTGAACAAGTGGTTTCCATTTATAACATAAACCTTCACACTAATAAACCTTTTAATCATTCACGTCTTAGGCTGTTTGGTAGCCTCTTAACGAGGCTCTGAACCATTAAGCTCTAAATGATTTAGCATTCAGATTGTTTGTTTCAACCTAAAAAACGTTCTGAATGGAATGGTTAAGAGTTGAACAATTCATACTTGGTACATAGTTGAATCATTCAGTATAAAGTATTTGCTTCAACTCAATATCTATTAATCATTTAGCTAATAAGTGGTGTTGAACCATTCAGAGTCTTAAACCCTCTTAATGATTCATCACTTAATCAGACAGATTCTACCAAACAGCTCCTAAGACTACCACGATTAAATAATCAGACAAATTAAACAATTTCACCGTCCGAAAACAAGACCCTACTAGTTGACACGTTGATGTTATGTACATAGGCCAACTTACAAACGAGGGTTGTAAATGGACGTTGCGGTGTATGGGGATGTAGTCATCTTTCTAGCTACTAATTTCCTCGAGCATGGATGGTTACAATGTGTCAGTCGAATTGCGACTTTGAACTTTAATGTGATGTTATTACTGTGAATGGACGGCAGTTTCCACAACTTCGGTTACTGCTAATAGAACACTTTCCTCATCATCTTATTGTATTCATCATACATTCATCAATAGTAACTTTTTTCTGAGCTTCTTTTAAAATAATTATTTTGGCTCTTGATGTCCATTAGTTCTCTTACAACTGATGAGACATTATTAAAAAGAAGAAAATTGTCACCTACAAATACAACATAAAGATCATACAGTTTAATCTTAATCAACAGAAAGCAGTAGTGGTGTTCAACGAATCAAATAACGAATTTTCGAATTATTCGAATCGAATTTCTCGAATTTTTAATATTTTTACCTGAATTCGGATTCGATTCGTATTCGTTTAAAATTCAATTTATTTGATTTGTATTCGATTCGAATAAGAAACTCGAATTCGAATAAATTCGATTTAGTTCAAATTCACCATAAATAACAAATTGTTTTACTTTTAGTTTTAAAACTAATACAAACTCATTATTTTTAACATATAAAATACAAATCAACAAAATTGATAAACAACAATATGTCAAATACGGGTATAGTAAAAATATTAGAGAGTATAGTTTGTTTGAATTTTGTGATGTCTAAGGTAAATATGTAAAATATGGTTATGGTAAAAGTTTTAGAGACTATGGGATCTTAGTGTTTGATCAAAATTTAGAAGTTCTTTTTTTTCAATGTGTATATATTTATGTATATAATAATGTGTGTGTATATTTAAAAAAATATACATGTAGAATTTTTATTCAAATTTCGAATCGAATTGAATTTAAAATCATAAATTCGTATTCGATTCGTATTCGAATTCTTAATAATCGAATCGAATTCTCGGTCAAACTAAGTCGAATTTTGAATTTTTCGAATCCGAATCGAATTCTGAACACCCCTAGAAAGCAGGACATATTAGCATTTTTCAGCTCAAACTAATCATGTTATAGTTTACCGAATTAGTTGGACCCGCAACAAATTAATTTTGTAAATAAATACTCCGTATTATCTTAAATGTAGTCTAATAATCAGTGGCAAAACTTGAACAAAATTTTCGAGAGGGGGGGGGGGGGTTTCCAAAAGTCACGGGACTCCTAAATTAGGGGTGGAATCAATACGTATTAAATTCTCGAGCAGAATTCTACTAAATTTACAGAATTGACTATTGAGCAAAAAAAAATAGGTGGGGCACCCTTGGCCTCTTCTATCCTTCCCCCTGGTCTAATTCAGTCATTCTAGTAACTGTAAAATTTCATTAATCATATATTAATCCTACTTAATTCTAAAAGATAAAATTACAGTAATCGTCTAATACGAAACAAAAAAAAAACTAGCTTTTTGTTTAACAGGGTTAGGTTCACGTATAAACACCTTTTTCGTACGAACTGTACGAATCAAAGGAAAAAACACACGGGGTCGTGTATAACTAGAGTAATTATATAATTACTCTATTTATATACGGCCGCGTGTTTTTCCTTTGATTCGTACAGTTCGTACGAAAAAGTTGTTTGTATTTGATCTTTTGTCTATATAAAATGAAGCAGTAGAAATAAAACCATAATTTTGTTTATCAATATTCTGTTTCCGTTATGATTTGGGTAATCGATTTTTCTTCTCTCCTATTGCCATCATGGTTTGTGCATTGAATGGTCAAGCAACAATCCAATAACAATAGAAAATCTCCAATATAAACATTGGTAAGAGGCTAAATTTAGGGAATAAAAGTAGGAAACAAAAGTGCCATATCATAAGTTTTAACTGTTACGAATCATGAAGAAACATCAATAATCTATCCACTTAGGAGAGTCATTACAAAATCACAAAGAACTCACGCTAGGCATAACAAATTTGTGTATACTGAATAATCGTCTTGATGTAGTTGAGACTCGATAATTATCGAAAGTGGGCGGAATGAAGAACATATGTTACTTCAAACGGCACAAGAACAAAGTTTGGAAGGCAACTTAACTGAACGAATCAATGTTAAAGAATGCGCCAATTCCTCAAGTGGAACTCTCTTGCATTAATGAATTGAATTCTTAGGCCATGTGTAATGGTTGATGAAATTTGGTATGTGAAAGGGGCGTTTTTCGACACGTGGCAATGTGGGGACACTTTGTGAGTGAAAGGGGCTTAAAATGGGCAAGGGGTGTAATGGTGAGTGAAATTTGATGGGTGAAATGGGGTGAATATATATAATGGTATTAAATTTAAATTAAAAATAAAATAAAATAAAAATGAGGTGTCAGCCATTGATTGGCCCATCAAAAATGTCACCCGGTGAAATATTTCACGGGGCACCCTTTAACGCCCCATTAACCGGGGGGGGGGGGGGGTTTCCAAGGTGAAAGGGGGGTGAAATTCCCCACTTCACCCCCCATTAACCATCCATTATACTTGGTCTTAGTAATCAGTTTTGAGAAATAGAAAATGGGTGTTGCTAAATGCACTCCTTTTTTTTTGTTTTACTGATTACACTCCCCTTGAAGTTTTTAAATAAATACAATTAAACATTAAATTTTCCAAGTTTTTAAAAATTGCATTAGTAAGCATCCTTAATTATTCTAGGGTTTTTTTTTTCACTTTCCATAACTTCAATTAAGCATTTTTTTTTTGCATCTATTAATAATCAAACTTATTGAACAGTACTCTTCAAATGAATAATAAATCAATAAATGCTAATGACCAGCTCATCTACCACTTCATATTTTATATACACGTGTCTCTCTCCTTCATCACCTTTTCCTTTAATCTTCTCTCTACAGTCTTCTCTCCATTTTCCTTTTACCAGCTCCAACCTCAAATCTCATCCCAACCCTCTCAGCCACGCCTTTACCAGTTGTCACCACCATATCCGTACATCGGTACCATCAACATCAACGCCACCGTCCTCCGTCAACGCCTCATCCTCCGTCCCCTGTTGTCTGGTAACAACAGCGCCTAGGGTTTCATAGATGAAACCTCATCAGTAGCGACGCTTAAGGTTTCGGCAACAGGGGACGGAGGATAATCGGTGTGGTCAGAGGAATGGGTTATTGGTATGTGTTTTTATAAAATTTTGATATATTTGAATCTGTTTTTATAAAGAATAATAAAAGGTTATTGGTATGCAGGATAATCGGCGTGTTCAGAGGAATGGTAGCTTCACTAATTCTTCTGAAAATCCGTCTGTTAATAATCTTGAAGGTATGGTTACTTGTAATTTTTTTTAATAGTTTTTATTTTATTGTTGATAAAGATTGACGCTTGATTTTGAAGCAACTTTTATGTTTTGAAGAATGTGATCATAAGCTTTAAATGGTTAATTTTGTTTAGTTTATGTGTTTATTTAATGTTACCCCTGTTTTAATATGATCATCATTTGTTGTTTTATCCGTTATTTTCTCTTTTTTATTACTTTATTTGCATATGTTTGAATTTTAATTTTCCGTACAATAATTTTGACTGTGATCATGAATTGTTTGAATAGTTTGAATGTTTAGTTTTTATTGTTTGATATTAAATATAAAGTTTTGATTTTTAGAGGCTGTAAGGAAGTTGAGGATTCAGAAAGAGGATGGTTATCCGGACCGGCCAGGTGAACCTGATTGCATATTTTATATAAGGACCAGCATGTGCGGTTATGGAAATAGTTCTAGGTTTAATCATCCTACCCACATTGGGCAGGTAAAGAAATGGACCCTCTTCTAAATTGTGTTTATTTTTCATGATTAGTTATTTTTTTTTTTTGAATAAAATGTTGATTAAACGAGTTGCGTAAAGATTATTGGTTTTGTAGCATGTTGCATAATGGTTTGTAATTGTTTATAGGCCAATCAACATGTAGGCGAGCTTCCGGAAAGAGTTGGAGAGCCGAACTGCGTGGTAGGTTGTTCATACATGTTTATGGTGCCATGATCTTTATGTTTGCAATATCTTTTGTGGTTTTAATTGTGATCTTTGAGATATTTAGGATAATATTTTTTTGCAAAATGTATTATAGGAGTGACTATTATTACCAATTTACCATGTCAGGTTTGAAACCGAACATCCTAAATTACTTTTTTAGTTGAAACAGTTATTGTTCTTTGAGATACATAAACCATTTTTGTTGCAGTCAGTTGTTGTCTGCATTCCCTTTGGTGCTTTTTTATGTTTTCTACTTTGTGTGTGTGATCTGTTTGGACTTTGAAGAACGGTCCCGTAAATGTCACAATAAGGTGATCAGGGGGTGTTTGGATGTTTGTTTTTAAGTCATCGTTACAACATCAAGAACTAGAATAGAAAAATTGTCTTATGTTACAGTTTGGATTTTTCTTTACAAAGCAAGAAAAGTCCAAACTGTTTTTACCTTTTAAAAAACAAAAATTTCACTATCGAAATCAGTTATGCCAAATTGCTTCAGAGTTATAGTTTTTGCATCATACCCAAACACACGATTAATTCATAAGTAGAAAGGTATACAGATCAAGATCAGTAAAAAATGAACATTTCTTTTATCGTTTTCAGTATTATCTAAAGACGGCCACTTGCAAATATGGATCAACATGCAAATACAATCATCCTCGTGATAGGCATGGTGTTGGACCAGTTGTGCTGAACATGGTTGGGCTACCTATGCGACAGGTATTTGTGTTTTAATAATCACTCAATTCAAATAATATTTTGACGCTGCTAACTAATGTTGCCTTATTAGGAAGAGAAGGCGTGTCCACATTACTTACGAACTGGATCGTGTAAATTTGGAGTTTCATGCAAGTTCCATCACCCACAGCCATCAGTGGATGGGGGAGGCATACCATATCCATCGACACAAGTACCTTCGTCTGGTGTTCCTGCATGGTCATTACCTAGACCAACATATGTTTCTGATCCTCAGACTTACCTACTGATTATTCTTCTTCCTTCCCAAGGAATTGGCCCTACACATGGTTAGAACACTTACATGGTAAGTATTCGGCTCATATTTGAAAGTTATATTTTTCCCCTCATCCCCTGTTTGATCCGTAGAGACTGAATAGTAATTTCCCCCAAGATCATTGTCAAAATGTCAAATACTTCAATAGTTCAATCCTAAACATCAATTTAAAAAAGATTCGATGTTTTTTTGTAGACAAGCATTATCTAAAACTTTAAACTTTGACAAGCATTATCTAAAACTTTAAACCTATGCAGATATGAGCCGAATCGTTTTGTTACAATTTTTGAGTATGTTTCTTTTTCAAGAAACTTTTTACATTGATGCCTTTTCATACTCAAAAATAGCAAATTATTTACTCACAACTTGATTCTTTTTATTGTGAACAGGAATGTTGGTTTTTTTTTTTGTGTGAATATAGGAGGCCACTGCAGACGACTTATTACACCAAAGTGTTGGCTGCTGATGTGCCAAAGTTGCTGGGTAATCGTATACTTTTTGCGGATTTTGACTTTTGGAGAAAGGCTAATGAATCGTGGGATGGAACGGTATGTTTTTTTAATTATACCACTGTGTATCAATTTTCGTTTGCCTTTTATAGTTATTTTTTTTAGTAAGGATGATAGATTAGATTCTTTGATACTCATTAGTAAAAAAGATTTAATAATCTAATAAGTATTATATCAATTATTATGATAGGCACACATTCCTGGCGTTATATTAATGAATATTACATCAATGATAATGATCCATGGTCTTCTTTTTCTCCTAGATATAGCAGGTGGTATAGCAGGTGGTAGGACATCAGATGGAATGAGTTAAGGTCTAGATGATGGTCCAAAGCAGCCTGCATCTCAGAGCAAAACCAAGTGGATGAAGTTTGTTGGATTTACACCCAAATGTGATTTACAGGCCAATGTGTATGTTAGATTGATTAGTATTAAATATATTGCTTTGATTATGGTTTTGTCAATCATTTGAGAGGTTAAATTTAAGATGCGATTTGAGGTGCCGCAACGCGGCACTGAGCTAAAACACTAGTTCAATTTGAAGAACATACTCCGCACCTTTTGTTATTATATTGATTGAACCTTCTTGGTATGTATAGTTATTCGTGTGAAAATACTCTTTTTGTATTAGTATGTGTATAAAAATAATACTTTTTTTACTAAGTCGACTAGAATATAACTTAGATTTTTGCAAGTACTGCAAAAGCGATGATGACAGGGACTATGAGCCTAAGCCTTATGACTCAAAAGTAGGGCTGTAAACGAACCAAACGAACACGAACAAGGCTTTGTTCGTGTTTGTTTGTTAAGGTTTCTTGGACAAAGGAACCGTTCACGAACACACTAACAAACATAATTCTATGTTTGTGTTTGTTTGATAAGAAATTCAGTTGTTTGCGAACTGTTCGTGAACACGGGTCTTGAACACAAACAAACAAAAAAACATTTAATATGCAACTAACTAAAAAAATATTGTTAATATTAACCGTTAGACAAAGTACATCTACTAAATGATGTCGATAAGTCAAATTGTACTAACTTAGACATAATTATCTAAAATTACTTAGGCATAGGCATGAATACATGATATTCCTAATTCAAAAGTTCATAATTATCCTAAGTTTTAACTAGTGATCGAACATAAACAAACATACACGAACGGATATAAATAAACGAACGTAAACAAACACATTGTCGAACATTCACGAACGCAATCGAACGAACGAGACATTGGATTTTCGTTTGATTGGGTATAACCAAATGTATTTGAAAAAATAGTCAACAAAAGTGACATAGTATTTAAAGCCATCGATTGACGTTTTTACGGGACCCCATACGTCGGAGTAGAGAAGTTGTAGAGGTTGATTGGCAACAAAAGAGTTTTTGACAAAAGGTAGTTTGTGGCTTTTATTTAGGGAACATGAAGTACAATGAAAAGACTCATGGGTCACCTTATTAAAACGAATACCCAATCTAGAAATTAAAGACTTGAACACTTGAAGCGATGGATGTCCAAGTATGTGGTGCCACATGAGAAGAGAGTTTGTTTGGGTGTTGTTGACTTGAGGAGACAAGGAGATTGGTCCATAGTAGACATCATTGACGTTCACTCCACGCATGAGGCGCGCCCCCGTGCTTAGATCCTTGACAAAAAATGATAGGGAAAAAATTCAACGGAAACACGATTAGTACGTCAAACTTTGGCAACAAAAGTAAGATTATTTCGAAGATTAGGAGCAATTAAAATGTTATTTAAAAGAAGTGGGTGAGATTTTGTTGGAATAGTTGTTTGAGTAATATGGGTTATAGAGAGTGTTTTACCATCACCTAGCACGATCTTATCGGGTCCTCCATATTCGGAAAGAACGGGAAATTGTTGGTTGTTGTTCGCGGTGTTGTTGGACGCACCGGTGTCCCACATCCAAGATGGGGTTGTAGCCGTTGGGTGAGAGGTGGTGTAGTTAACCACCGGGGTGTTGCTATTTTGAGGCGAGACATTGTGTTCTTGTAGGAAGCGACTAAGTTTGCGACAATCTTTAGTGTCATGTCCGGGAATGTTACAATAGTAGCAATAAGTGTTATTGTTGCGAGTCGGGCGAGTGTTGGGATTGGTAGTTCGAGGTGGCCCTTGGTTTCGGGTTGTGGCGGCGGTAATGTGGGTGATTTGTTTGGCCATGGTGAATCGAAAGAAAAAAGGCAGAATGCGAACAGAAGGTGTCTGTCAAGTAGGTTGGGATCGAAGATGGCTCAATGGAGCTTTTAGGCTCTTGATACCATATTAACAAAGTGGTTTTTGTATTGAAATTGTATTGATCATTGGAGAATTACAAGACTCTTATAGAGGATTTACAATAAGGAAAAAGCTAATACTAAGGGATACACTTAATTACATAATTACAATTATAATTGACTAAGCTAAGATTATGCAAAGTCTTGGTCAATATCTTTAAGATGATGGTCAATGCCTTTATGGTGATGATACATTCCTTATAGTTGGTATACCGCCTGAGGGAGAGGTTATTCTAATTCAGAAGAAAACCAAAGTCAAGTTCAAAGAATTTGAGGGTAGAAGAAGGGTTGTTTTCCGAATGATAAACCTAGAGCCATGTGTCAGATTCAGTTCGAGCATGCTAGGAAAGGTTCAGAGTTATCGGTCAATGGTTTTTGTGGCGATGGGAGCACAAGTTGTGCTTTAGTCAGAGTTAATAGACGACGGTGGATTAAGAGAACCATCATGTAACATCGCATATTTTCCCCAATTTAAAAAAAAAAGTGTTTGTTTTAAAATATATATTTTAAACACCTTAAAAAAATAGTTATTGGATTCCCGACGTTTTGAATAATCTAAAAATTATTCGCAACACTTTTAATCTTGTGTAATCATAATATATATTAATATAGATTATATATAAAAGAAAATGCTTCAAAAAAAAGTGTTGGTGCAGGGACTCGAACCCGAGTCCAACCCAGTACAACCTTTTAACACAAACACACAAACCAGCTGAGCCACAACATCTTTTGTGATAATATCCCAACGTTATTAAAGTTAACACTTCCCTTGAATAACCCAGTCAACCACAAAAGTCAAAACCCATGGAGCCGACAAATTTGATTCAAATTAACGCGTCTATGGGCCGATTATGGAAATGATATTGACGAATTGATTGACCAAATCATCGTACGCGTCAATTCTAGCCTTCAATTACGGTTAATCATTCCTTAATAAGCCAATTTTACGCGTTTAAGATAACCCCTTGGTCAAGACTTTCAATTCGACAATAAAATCTGTTAATCTATAAATTAGACCCTTCATTAGAACCTAAAACCGCCGAAAACTAAACCCTCATACCCAATTTTGTCTGAAAACCCATAATAATCAGTGAATCTCGTCGCGTTTGACCCTGGTGTTGACTCGTGTTTCTGCTTCAATCAAGCCCTGTATGTTTCAATTAAGTTGTTGTTTTTGTCCTTCGTTATCATACAATCAACAGCCCTAAGGTTTCTATGGCTGTTGATTGGTAATTGTATCGATTATTATAGCTAGGGTTCATACGAATTGGATTTGGGGATAATCACGTTTCTGCAGACATAATTATATAATTATTTCTGAATCAAAATCATCACCAACTGATCATCAACAGATCAGTTGGTGTGGCCCCTTCTGTCTAAAACGCGAACCGGCCTGATGGCCGGGTTCGAGTCCCGTATCCCATAATTTTTTTTCTTTTTTTTAAAAAGGATTATAAATCAGTTTCTAGTATAACTATATAATTATTTTCAAACCAAAAATATTCGTTCTCAGGGTCCAGCCCAGTTGGTGGCTGGGCTTGTGATAAAACTCCACCCGGTCTCAGACCCGGGTTCGAGCCATAGCATACACAACTCTTTTTTTTAAACACCTTTATTACTTATATATTCTCTATTATTTTTAAAAATGGTTTTAAAATACTAAAACTTCTTTATAAATTCTACAAAAATTATTTTATGATATTCTAATAGAAAAGTTTAACATACAATTTTTAGTTTTCCAAAAATTATTTATTTATTATATATAATAAATATTTCAAGTTTATTCCATTATAATTATAAAATTCTATAAAAATATCAAAACGATTATATAAATTTCCACAAAAATTATTCTGAGTTTATAAAACATTAAAAATTTCTGAAATGATTTTTATTTTCGAAAAATCATTTATTTAATATTTTTAATCAATTTTTGTCATTTTAAATCATAAATAAATGATAATAAATTCATTTTTCAATATTTTTGCACCAAAATTTTATATAAATTATTTCTGTCCATTTAGAACAGAAATACAAATTTTAATTTAAAAATTCTTTAATTTTAATATTTTTAGATATTAAAGTTATACTTTGGCAAAATGGAAATAAATAGACTAAATATTCTATTTTTAAGAAAATAATTTTATAAAAATTATTTTTATACTTAAAACCTTATAATGTGACCATCTTTAGTCTAAAGTCCACAAAAAGACTTTTGTTTATTTATTTATCGAATTTCTTTTATTTATTAAACAATTTAATTATTAATCAAACGAATACATATCCCCAAATTCGAAACCCTAGAATATATTTGTAGACTAGAAAGACTTAGACATATTTATTACCTTAATTATAGGCTAATACTTGGCATCGTTGGGCTACACTTATTCTATTTCACGAGACTTAACATTTTGCTAAGGTGAGTTTACATAGCCCCCTTTTCTGTTTTACATTTTGGAGTGAAACATGTTTAAACATTTTATACACTATTTACTCATTCTTACATTGTTTAAACTTATGATTCAATTACACTATCATTTACTCATTCTATCATTTGACTGTAACAAAAAGACACAGTACAATCATTAACATTGATCAAGCCGCCTGTTTAGATTATAGCGCTATAGGTCTGACAAACCCACCCCCCGCATAAATTCAGGGATGATCGATAACAGTTACACTTTTACTAACTTGCGAGTTAGGTCTCAGTCGACACAAGGTTTGATTGTACAAAGACGCATTGTTACATGTCGGACTCATACTCTATCATTATACAACTGTGATTGTTGTGCAAGCTATCATTATCTATTATATTCGAAAACCTATGTATTCTCACCAACTTTTGTTGACCCAAAATATTTTCAAACTTAACATGTTTCAGGTTCTACTTGCTTGAAGATTTGAGTTAATGCTTGAAGATGTATACATAGTATTATTCTTTTTGATGTACGAATTCTTGTAGAACAATTGTATGTATTTAAATCATTTAATGAAATTTATTATTCTCCATGAGCTACTGAACAATCCTCAATACGTGACATCCCGATGTTTCCGCCATCGGTTGGGGTGTTACAGATTGGTATCAGAGCCATGGTTATAGGGAATTAGGTTATTAGAAAAATAATCTAGTCTATAACCATAGGATTTAACCAGTACTTGTTTCTCTTACTTGCTTCTTGTTGGGTCTAAAATTGATAGTCTAATGTTATCAACAAAGTCAAAGTCAACAAGTCAATGTTCGGTCAAGAAAAGTCAAAGTCGAACGAGTCGCAGTCAACACGTAAGGCGAGTCGAGAAATTCGGATAGTAGATCGACGAGTGAAGCTCAAGTTATGATAGAGAAAGACGCTACGGATACATAAATATATTTTGTTTAGACAAAATATATTTATTACTTTAAAAAATAGTTTGCTGGTTTAGTGAGAGTTTTAGTATTTTGTTAACCCTAGGGACCAAAGTGTAATTAGCCTAATTATGGTTGGGCTATAAATAGAATGCTAGATTAGGGTTTTGAACCAACACACATGCTAGAGATTTTGGGGTTTTAATGTATTCATCTATGCAAATCATCTAGTGGGTTTTTATTGTCATATTCAAGTGTGTGTTCATCATTATTTTCATCTTGTTCTTCATCAAAATCACATTCAAGCTCCAAATCGATCCTACAATTTGGTATCAGAGCTTGGTACTCGAATTTGAGATTTAACCATCTACAAATTCGTTGTTTAATCTGATTTCTGTTGAAGATATTATAGATTGTTTAAAGTTTTTTTTGGGTTTTTCATCAAGTTGCATACTTATTTGTGCACTTAACTCATAAGTTGTGCACTTGTTTCTTATTCTGCATACTTATTTCTTGATGCGTGCACTTAACTCATAAGTTGCATACTTATTTTTTGAAGATTTTATAGATTGTTTAAAGTTTTTTTTTGGGTTTTTCATCAAGTTGCATACTTATTTACGCACTTAACTCATAAGTTGCGCACTTGTTTCTTATTCTGCATACTTATTTGCGCACTTAACTCATAAATTGCGCACTTGTTTCTTATTCTGCATACTTATTTGCGCACTTAACTCATAAGTTGCGCACTTGTTTCTTATTCTGCATACTTATTTGCGCACTTAACTCATAAGTTGCGCACTTGTTTCTTATTCTGCATACTTATTTCTTGCTGTGTGCACTTAACTCATAATCTGCATACTTATTTGTTGTTTTGTGCACTTAACTCAAGTATTGATGTGCGCACTTAACTCATAAGCTGCGTACTTATTTCTTGTTCTGTGTACTTAACTCAAGTCTTGTTGTGTGCACTTAACTTATAAGCTGCATACTTATTTCTTGTTGTGTGCACTTAACTCATAAGCTGCATACTTATTTCTTGATGTGTGCACTTAACTCATAAGTTGCATACTTATTTGAGCACTTACCAAAGGAAGCTTTGGGAGACAGTGATTTAGCCTTCTGTGGCTTTATCACAGTGTACTTATTCGTGTGTTCTAGTCGTTATTCTGCCCGAAGTTTCTTGTGCCATCTGATCAACAAACCGTTAAATCTGCATACTTAAATTCTGCATACTTAAAATCTGCATACTTAAATTCTGCATACTTAAATCTGCATACTTAAATTCTGCATACTTAAAATCTGCATACTTAAATTCTGCATACTTAATCATTAACATTGATCAAGCCGCCTGTTTAGATTATAGCGCTATAGGTCTGACAAACCCACCCCCCGCATAAATTCAGGGATGATCGATAACAGTTACACTTTTACTAACTTGCGAGTTAGGTCTCAGTCGACACAAGGTTTGATTGTACAAAGACGCATTGTTACATGTCGGACTCATACTCTATCATTATACAACCGTGATTGTTGTGCAAGCTATCATTATCTATTATATTCGAAAACCTATGTATTCTCACCAACTTTTGTTGACCCAAAATATTTTCAAACTTAACATGTTTCAGGTTCTACTTGCTTGAAGATTTGAGTTAATGCTTGAAGATGTATACATAGTATTATTCTTTTTGATGTACGAATTCTTGTAGAACAATTGTATGTATTTAAATCATTTAATGAAATTTATTATTCACCATGAGCTACTGAACAATCCTCAATACGTGATATCCCGATGTTTCCGCCATCGGTTGGGGTGTTGCACATCATTCCATATATCAGAGTCTCTCTAGTTAAGTGTGTCTGCTTTATTCAGAGAGTGTTTGTTCTCATGGTGTTTCAGGACCTGACAATTCATGTCAGTGGAGTCGGTAGAGACAGAGAGCGAGCTAGTGATAAACATAGCCATGAATGATGTTTTAGAGCTCAGGGGAGCTGTAATGAGCCTTCATGTTAACTGATGAGAAGGCCGCCATATCCAAGATGGGATGAGGAAGTTTACTAGAGGTACAAATGTTCATAGTGCAAAGTCATTTAAAGACTAAGCCTCAAAGTGTGAGAATGTTGGGTTTTGGGTGGAGGCTTGATTTGGATTAGGCCAGTTCAGTTTTAGAAAACAGAGCAGAATAGTTAATTTGTAGATATGGCCTGTTTCATTTAATAATAGTCCATTTATTAGCTTTCTTTGGTAACAAAATTTTGGTCCACCTCTTCTTTTGCAGATGTTTGTAGATGTGATTCGTAGACGGGAGACTTTTTACCTCTTAAAAAACAAACAACACTTTAATCTCGATTCTTTTTTCACAACTTTGTTCAATTTTGACATTTGGAAAGACTTTTATATGCAACAAGTTGTCAAGGAACTTTAATTATAAATATATACTAGTGGGAATACCCGCGCGTTGCAGCGGGTGCGTCTGTTTTGTCGCATAGTAGTTGTTGTCGGGCAAGAATAAGGTAATCGCTTAATGATTATCTATTCTAGAATATATTCGTGTGATGCGACGAGGAACACAGACACCCATACAGCACCAACATTAAAAGTTTTAAGATAATTTGCAGTATTGAATAGCTAAACATATAGATAAGCAATTGCAGTGATAGAATAATTATATCACTCTTACCTGTATTACATATCTCTTAATATTGTCAAAATATCAACAATTGAACAACCACCATCATGGATTAAGATATGATGTTATGTTATTTTTATCTAGATAAAATAGATGAATATAAAATCATCAATCCGTCTTTCAACATCAGGCACAAATTTCTCTTGCATTACTGTGATGTTCAAATCCAACATCAGATACTCTTAGTATCCAAACATGTGATTCCAAACGATCAGCTTCTGCTTGTTCTGGTGATGTTATTGTTTCGGGTTGGCTTAGAGGAATTTAAATTCACTGGTCAACTCACTTTCTGATTGTTCTATTCTTATTTGTTGGGTTTTTTTTAATCTGCACAAAAGACAGATAATCATGAGGTTGCAATAGTTATTTATAGTATTAATCTTCCAAAAAAAAGTCCTATGTTTGACTTTAACTTTGACATATTAGTCAAATGCCTAAAATGGCTCTTATTCACACACCAAAAAAAAAAATTAGGGACCTGAAGCAAAGTAAAGACAAGAAAATGGTCAAAACAGGCCAGGTCAGTTGGCCCAAAGCTTCTGCTCAAATTTTAAAAACTAAAAACACTTGCATAATAAACTGAAGAAGATATACTATTACAACACTACTATATTTTTTTGACTCAAGCGTTTAGTTACTTTTAACTTGTTCCAACCATTCATCTGACCTATTTTTAACCAAAATTTATTATCTAACGCATTTGCCCCTAATAAAAGTATAAAATTCTAACCCAAGTCGACCCATTGGTAATTACATGGGTCAACATACACATCTAATGCCTAAATGTTGATTACTAACACAAAAATTAAATTGAAGTGAGAACTAAAAAGTAAAGGAATTTTAAGAATACCTCAAGTATCAAGTTGGTCATATATTTGAACTTCCACATGTAATCTTAATGCTTCAGTGATGTATTAACTCCTGTCGTAAAAATTACAGTTCACTATGATGAAATTATTATATTAAATAACAATAACACATAAATGGAAGCAATCAATAATTTCATGTTTATTTTTTTCTCTAAGCCTTAATCTCCAATTTTCAACCCATATAATTTTGTAATGCATAAATTATGCCTCTTAGACCAATTTAATTAAAAGATTCATTGATGAGATTATATACTTCTTTTCATCGTACTTGACACACTAATTTAAAATCAAATATAAGTTTGTTGGTACATAACAAATACTAAAGATAAAAATACCTGATTGTTTTTATAGAAAACGAAATATTATGTTAAGCCCTCAACCTTCATTAGCTTCAATACTCCTTTCAAAGTAGAGCCCGTTGTTAATATTGAACAATTACAATAAGATCTACCACCATCAAGTGCAACATTGGATAAACAATCATGCAGTAGACAATATAAAATATAAAGTTAGAATACATTCTAATGTGAGTTTGGTTAGCATCCGCTTTGGTTGGCACAAAACTAACTCCGGAATCAATGATCTCAAGGGATGAAACCGTCAAATAAAATCTATTATCAACAAACATTTGTTCAAATGAATTGGGTATGATTAAACCTCGACAACGCCGCATCAACTGTTCAATTTCCAGTCAAAATAAAAAGCCACAAACGAAAATAAATCAATAAAACAATTAACAAAAGAAACTACCGTTAGTTCGAAAAGTTAAAAAAGAGAGAGAGAGAGAGAAACGGTTGCATTCATGGTAAATGATGATACCAAAACAATAAACATTAGGGTTCGTGTTGATATATCTTTGTTTTCTACCTTGCAAAGTGTTAAGCCAGTATCATGATATGCATCCATCGATGAACAAGCACAACCACCAGATTCATGTTGGGATAAACTCAAGTGAGATAAATAAATAAAGGGAAAACATCACAAAAAAAAAAAAAAAAACTGAAAATAAGAGAAAACATCACCAAAAAAGTTAGAAATAAGGAATAACTTACGTGAAGGAAGCGTAGTAAAGTCTACTCTGCAATGACCCACTGAAAAAGGAAAACGATGACGTTATAAGTCTTCCTTAAATATAACCAGATCTGAAATCAAGAGAAGGAGAGCAAAATCGAAACCAACAAAAAATGAACCATTCATAATCGTTATCCAGCTTTAACAATATTGAAATAAGAAATTAGGGTTTATCAAAGACTAACCGGTTATCATTAGCTGATGTTCGATAGAAGAACGTGGACCGCGTGCTTGATTACTATGGCTGACTTCTTCTTGGCAGGAGTGGTTCATTTCCATGGCGATTGAATACACTAAAGGGGGGGATTCAATTGTAACATCCAGGATGGAAATAGGTTGTAACTCCTGTCCATTGAATACTATAAATGTGTTCAATTCAATCAACTATTTGTGTTTGAAGAGAATTGAATGCCCAAAAGTGTAACTCATTCAGCATTCAGTTGTAGGTTACATCTCTTATCTCCTATCTTCAATAAAACACAATAAAAAGTATGTAGTACACACATATACAATAGGCATTGCATATTGTACACAAGGACATGAATGGAATAAAATGACCAAAGATTACCCTTTTGTGAATAGCCTCTTCATATGCCATCTTAAAAGGGAGAGAAAATTACTTTTCTAGACATGTCTCCTCTTTAATAAAGTAACATAGATATGTTGGTTTTTTATGAGAAAAAAACATAAAGAAACTTTTATAAGAAAAAATAAAAAAATATATTGGTTTTTTTCATGGTATTAATCCTTTATAAAAAGGGGAAAAAAAAAAAAGAAAAACAAAAGAAGCAAATGGCAATATGGTCAGTTTCAAAGTATCACATGCACTTTTTTGGTTGAAAGTGATCAGTGAGGCTACAAGCCTAGAATAACTCGGTGGAATTGATTCAAAACATGCAATGGTTCAAGATATAGTTGACTTAGTAAAATTTCATATATTGCCTCAAACTATTCTTCACCAACAATCATAGTCCAAAAAGTTAATACTAAACAAACACTTGTTAAGCTTTTGTATTTTTGTTTTGTTTTGTTTGGTTTGGTTTTTTTCTAAATGTTTCTCAACATTTTGTTATAGACTCCTACTATTTGCATAATGTTAGATTTTATTCATACAACCCTTTACGGCCCGTAGAGGCCTCTACGGGTCGTAGAGCCCATTTTTTACTTCTTCTACGAGCCGTAGAGGCTCGTAGAAGAAGTCTTATTAATTTTGAGAATGAAGAAGGAAGAGATGGATGTTTTATGTTGCCTACGGCCCGTAGAGGTCTCTACGGGTCGTAGACAAAAAAAAATAAAAAACGTTTGGGACGAGGTTCGATCTTAGGCACATTATCACACAAACACACACACAAATCAGTATGTCATGGTGCACCTTTTTCACAGACAAACTCTCTTCAAACGAGTGGTTTATTGCCCTCTCTTGTGACGTTACCACATCGTCTGCAATCATCACAAGTTTGTGGAGCGAGTTGTTCGGCCCCTTAATCTGCATCTTAAACCGTGAATGCTGGCTCTCAGCTCTGTTGGTCGTATACTGACCAAAGTTGTAGTTTGTGTCTGTCCATGCAGAAACAAACCTTTCTTTGTAGTCACGGAGCCAGACCCGGTCTATATATTCAAAAACATCTGTAAAGATAGAACAAAGATATTTGTTAATGTGTGTATGCGTTTTAAACTAAATTAATAAAATATGTACCAGTTCGTTCGTCTTGACATAGTCGTCTGTAGAATCGGTCTAACCATCGTGGCCGGAGTGGTATCCCCCTATTAGTTCAAACGGGCAATTACATTTTTTACTGCCCGTCTTTCGAACCGTGGCTACACTATGATGTACGCCACTACGGTCACATCGTATCCATGCCGTCGTTACACTCCTATTCGGCCCCCTGCCTTCCGAAACAGTACGTGAGTATACGGTAATGTAACCATTTTTTTTTGCCCTTTGATAAACCCACTCTGTCAGGTCTTTAAGAGACCCGAATACCTGCAAAATTTATTTACGATTTCAAATAGCAACTAATATATACGAGTTCAAATCTCACAAACCCTACGAGTTCAAATAACAACTAATATATACGAGTTCAAATCTCATAAACCCTACGAGTTCAAATAACAACTAATATATACGAGTTCAAATCTCACAAACCCTAAAACAAATTTAGGTACGGGACTAAATATACGAGTCTAAATATACACGGGTCTAAATTATAAACAAGTGCAAATACATAAACACACCTGATTCGTTTCGTACGAAACATCCGGGACAGGTTCCTCGCCACCGTTATCACCTCCCTCGTGCGAATGATAAGTCCCGTATTCGTACTGTGGATGACTTGGCGGAGGCAAGTAAAATGACCCCGGTTCTTCTACGTACTCCTGGTTCAAATCGGGCAGCAGGTTCAAATCGGGTAGTGCATTCCCGTCACCACAGCGAACAACGGATCTAACCTCCTCCTCACCACGTTCCACCACGGCTCCGAATAGGCTTTCCGAGACGTGAGATAGGCTAAACGAATGCTCCCATTCATCCCAAACATTACCGTAGTGACCCGAAGACATCGCGGTAGCTTGGTTTTGGTCGGATTTTTTGTGCACCCGTGTTTTTGATTTTGTTTCGTATACTGAAGAAAGAAGACAAGGCAGAAGAATATATCTGGACCTCTACGGGCCGTAGAGGGTATGCTTTTTCAGACTGACACACTGAATGTCAGACTGTTCATTCAATGACCTCGTACCTCGTATGACCTACGGGCCGTAGAGACCTCTACGGCTCGTGTAGGGTTTAAATGCACTCCACCAAACCACCTCTACGGGCCGTAGAGGGCTTTACGGGCCGTAGAGGGTGTTCGCATTTATTACACTGACACCCTCTACGGCCCGTAGAGACCTCTACGGCCCGTAGAGGGCTGTGCAAACTTACTTTTTGTTATTGTGTAAATAACATACCTCTTGTTATATCATTTGTTCGATTGGTAACGAACATATTGATCTGGTATACAAGCATATAGCCTTGATATATGGATGTATACCCTTTGTATACGCACATATAGCTCTCAAATTGCCAGGGTGATAATAAATTAAGGGGGTATTGTATACCTATTCTATTTCATTTCATGTTTTATTAAGGACAATCTTTGTGTCATATATATTTCTTTTGCTAACTCATGTGATTGAAGTAAAACAAGAAAACCAAGGATGATTTATGTAATTTTATTATTAGACCAGTTAAAAGTTTTATTTCTTACGTAAAGTAAAATTATTGATAAAAAGAAACATGGTATCTCATCCCCTTTTGAGTGGTGTACAAAAATTCTATACAATAGTCGTAGTCCTATCTACTAATTGATTCTACAGTCCACTTTGGAAAGTAGAGTAATGTTAATCATTATTCTAGCATTGAGATTTCCATTATACAGAAAAAAAAAATTTATTTGCATATAAACATGTTAAAAGTTAAAGTTGCGGTTTACATAACCAGTTTCAAGCACCAAACCAGACAAAACCTTTAAACCACCAAATACTTAAACAGTTAAACGAACCATTTGTACTTGAAACCGACCAAACCCATCGAGTTGCTTCAGCTTCCACGGTTTCCTAAAATCTTTTTTCATTACTTGTCCTATAGATCATTTTGCTTTGAAGGGCATGTTTGACAAAAACTAGTTGGTAACTAGAATCTGATAGCTGGTGGTACAGCTGGAAGCTGGTAGCTATAGTTTTTTAACATGGCTGTCCCTGAGAATTTAAGTGTCCGGTTCAAGTCACGAAAAAAGGGGCCTCTTAGCCTTTGGCGTTAACGAAATATATAAACATAAACAATTTTTTAAACGACAGGTAAAGTAATATCAAATCGATAAATCAACTCTTCACAATTTATATTATCTACCATTTCGTTCTTGATAACTATCATTGTCAACCCGCAACGTTTTTTTTACCTATGTGGGATAACGTTTCATGGTTATTGACTAATAGATTAATGGTTAAGTTACTTTAGTGTATTGGCGAATATAAAATTTCCTTTGGTGGGGGCACAATACATGATTAGTTTTAAGTTTTTTTTTTATCATTTGTTTTGAACGGCGTTTTTTATCATTTTTAATTTTGAAAATAATAAGTGACTGACAATATAATGACAAATTGACAATGACAGGTTTGACCGACAATAACACATGTTTTACTCACATAAATCTTTTCAGGTACTCATAAAGTCACTCTCAAAAAAAAAAAAAAAATAAATAAAATTCATAAATTCGTAACTTTACTAAAATACCTCTATCATCTTCGAGTATTTACGCATTTACCAACGTCTTCCTCACTAAACCCTTAGCCTGAAATTTTTTTTGGCAGATCTGTAAATTTGCTTTGGTCAGATATGAACCATTTCCAACCGGTTCAATAAGGTTATTGGCGACCCTCCAATACATGTAAATCCGCCATTGTGACCGGCCGAATATGCCCCATTAGAAATTGGGCCCGGGTCGGTAGTCCTCCCCGCACCCCACCATGGTCGGCCTGCTTTTTAAATATATTTTATGTTTGGCAGAGTAACCGGAGTTTTTAATAAAATGTATATAATGACCAAAATGAGCATTAACTTAAAGCTTGTATGCATGTTTTTTTTTTATTTTATTATAGAATGAGTATTTGTGTCATTTACTCACTAAAAACTTGTATCTAGTATGAACTTTCTTTTAAACACTACTACTAGTAGCTTTTCTATATAAACATTTTTCTCCTAACTTAAAAGCCTCAAGCTTCTTCAACCAAACAAGACTTTTTATTGAGTATAAGTTTTTTTCTTAAAAGTTTGAAGCTTGAAACTCATAAAAGCTCTTAAAAGCTCTTGCCAAACATACACAAAATCTTGTTAACAACAACAAACTTACTTTTTTTTTAACGGCAAGTGGTGCAGCCGGTGGAGCTCCACCTAACATCCTGGACCAGTCTGTACTGATTACCCATCTCACCTGGATTGAGGACCTCCTCAGGTGAAACCTCCATATGTGATAAATATGGCTCCGACCGAAATCAATCCCTCAACCTATATACGGTCTCTGCTCTAGCTCCCCTATCTAAACTTAGTAATAGTAAAAAGTAAAATAGCAAAAAGTAAAATACTTTTGTAAAAAAATAAAATAAAACATGATTTGAATTTTAAAATAAAACCCCATCTCAGATTCGTTAACACTTCTCTCTATATTTTCAATTACTGACAACTCCTCACGAGCCTTTGTTTACTTCCCTCATCTCTCTACATCTCTCTTACTCTTCCCTCCATTATTTGTATACTCTACACATATACATACAAAAATACTGCATCTATAAGTTTTTATACAAAAGTTTTCTTTTTCAATAAATCTTGTAACAATGTTGGAGAAAAGAAATCTAGTATTCATTTGTTCTCTGTTTTTATTCATAAGTAGCATCAATGGTGAAGACCCTTATAGGTTTTTCACTTGGAAAGTCACTTATGGTGACATTTATCCAATGGGTGTTAAGCAACAGGTATTATAATGTTATATAATTTATGCAAATAATATCATTTGCTCTGTTTTTTTGGTGGTTTCTTCATTTCTTGAATGTTTGTGATATTTTGTAGGGAATATTGATAAATGGGCAGTTTCCAGGACCTCAAATAAATTGTGTCACTAATGATAACTTGATTATTAGTGTCTATAATTACTTGAATGAGCCATTTCTTCTTTCTTGGTAAAGTTCTTGTCTTATATTTTATTTATTTATTTATTTATTTATTTATTTATTTATTTATTTATTTATTTATTTATTTATTTTGAAGAATATTTTATTGATTCTTAATTTGCTATGATTAACGACATACTAGTGTTGAAATAATTATGATTAAACTTTTAAAGAAACTTTGAAAGTGATGTGTTTAAACTTAGAATGTGTTTGAAATTCAAGATTTGATTTCTTAAATCTTTTTGTGTTTTAATGATTTAATATTTTTAGTTCCTAATGATTTGTTAAATATGTTCTCTGGTGTTGAATTGGTTTTCTGGTTATTCGGGTTATTTAGATTCGATTTTTTAAAAATGAATAGTAATTTGAAAAAACCGATTCGGGTTATTCAGATTCGAGTTCAAGTTGACTAAATACATATTATGAGAAAAATGAGTAAGAGGCTGTTTGGTTGGATCTGTCTGATTAAGTGCTGAATCATCAAGAGGGTCTGAATGGTTCAGCACCCTTTATTAGTTGAATGATTAAGAGTTTAATGGAACCATTCAGATGTTTTTTTTAGTTGAAACAAACACTCTTAAATCTTAGGGGCTGTTTGGTTGATTAAGTGTTGAAACATTAAGAAGTCTGAATGGTTAAGAGGCTCTGAATGGTTAAGCGCTGAATCATTAAGTTGGACCTCTTAATGGTTAGTTTTCTTGTCCCACGTTGGTAGGGGAGTCTCATTAAGGTTCAGCCTAGTTCAGTGCTTAATAGTTCAGTGCTTAATGGTTCAGCAACATCCCAAATCTTAATGATTCAGACTTAACCATTTCATTCAGAAGTTGAAACAAACACACTGAATGCTGAATCATTCAGCGCTGAATGGTTAAGAGCCTCATTAAGAGGCTACCAAACAGCCCCTTAATGTTGAATGATTAAGAGCTAAATGATTAAGAGGTTTATTAAAAGGCTAACAAACACACAACTTGAATTTGAATGGGTAATCCGAGGTACAAGGCTTCAGCATGTGCAGGGTTTAGGGTTGTCGGGCCAACTTGAAATAATGTATGCATTTTTGCATTTCTCCAAGAGACGGTTTTCACGACTTGAACCCTTAACCTCTAGGTCACATGACAACAACCTTATTTCACGACTTGAACCCTTAACCTCTAGGTCACATGACAACAACCTTACCATTACTCCAATATTCACCTAATATAATTTGAATTCGAATACGCGGTTTAAATCGTTTCGAAAATAATAAATTCATGTTTTATGCCAACTGTTACAGTCTACTGGATCTCTGACAATTTATATATTTTTTATATATTTTATTATTTATTATGAACATGGTATGTTAATTGCAATCATTTGATAATATTTAAATAGAAAGCTGGCAGTCGTTGTATGTAATAAATGGTTGGTCCCATGCGATATTTCATGGTGCTTTGCATCTTAGATCTTGGGAATATTAAATAAATGTTTGTGACATTGTGTTTCTCTATATGTCATGTTATAATTTAGGAATGTACAAGTCACTATGCATGACTATGGACCAAAACTTAACTTTCCCACCAAGTGTTTTCAAGAATGTACAAGTCACCAATTTACAACCAAAACTTAAGGGGTGTTTGGGGTTGCGTTTTGAAATGAATTTTTATATTATCGCGTTTTGAAAACGTAACGCAAATAATTAGTCTTTAGTGTTTGGGTTTGAGTTTTGAAATGAATTTTTATATTATCGTGTTTTGAAAATGTAACGCAAATAATTAGTCTTTAGTGTTTGGGTTTGAGTTTTGAAATGAATTTTTAGACTACCAAAACGCAATAATCTAAAAGCAGCTCCGCCCCTGTTTTTCCAAAACGCAGAAGCTGTTTTGAAAAATCAATCCCAAACACCCTCTAAATTTGTTATTAACAATGTGGATTCCACCAATACATAACCGTAGCCACGCTTGTAGACTAACGGTATCAAGGTGAAAAATAGCAGATGTGTGAGTTAACTGTTTAATAAAAAGTAACCCGACCTGAAACTTGTTATTTTTAGGAACGGGTTACAACACCGAAGAAACTCGTGGCAGGATGGTACTTATGGTACCACTTGTCCGATCCCACCGGGCAAGAACTTCACATACATGCTTCAAGCGAAGGATCAAATCGGTAGCTTCTTCTACTTCCCGTCACTCGGCCTTCAAAAGGCCGCCGGGGGCTATGGCGGCATCAAAATCTACAGCCGCCCTCGGATTCCCGTCCCTTTTCCTTTCCCTGCAGGAGATCACACTGTTCTTGCTGGTGATTGGTACAAAAGAGGTCACCAGGTCAGCTCAAAAGTCAAACCTTATGCGTTGACCTTTATAGTCAACCCTATATATTACTTTCACAATTCAACCAGAAATTAATGTCTTTAACACTGACTTTAACATGTTGATTCATTGTGTACAAAACTAATATATTAGTAGGACTAATTTTAAATTAAGATTAGTGAGTTTGACTTAGAAAGTCAAAGTATGTAAACACATATTGTTTGGTCTTTGTAGAGACTAAGACACATATTGGACATGGGTCGAAGCATTTCTTCTCCGGACGGACTCGTCATCAACGGGCGTGGTTGGAATGGTTACACATTTGAAGTCGAACAAGGTGTGTCCCTTAACGCGTTTTCGTTAATCAACCACATAACTGGTCTGATTGAATATAAGTATGTTGTGTGTGTGGGGCGGGGCCGCTTAACAGTTCTGTTAAGTCCCCCAACCCCCTCCAATAAAATAAATATTGGGTCCGCCACTGACATGTGGTTATTATTTGGCTAACCCCTAATGTCACACCAAAAATTAAATAATTTCATTTTTTGTTTATAAACAGGGAAAACATACAGATTTAGAATATCAAATGTGGGGTTGACAACATCTATCAACTTCAGAATTCAGGGGCATACAATGAAACTTGTAGAGGTTGAAGGATCACACACACTTCAGAACACCTACGAATCGCTAGACCTCCACCTCGGACAGTCGGCTTCGGTGTTGGTCACCGCCAACAAGCCCGCGAGAGATTACTATGTTGTCGTGTCTTCACGGTTCACCCGTCGTGTGCTCACTACCACAGCTGTCCTCCACTATAAGTACTCGAAGACCGGGGTCTCTGGTCCTCCCCCTGGTGGCCCAACCACCCAAATTGCTTGGTCGCTCATGCAGGCCCGAAGCATTAGGTAATTCCTGAACCCACATTTTTTTGTCACCGGAATTTGTTGGATTTTTATATATAAAAATTTATGTGTCTTAAAAAAGACATAAGTTATATTCGCTATTTATTATTATTTATTATGACCTTTGACTAAAAAGTTCTGTTTCCGCCACTTTTAGTTAATATGATATTTTGATTCTTAAATCAGATGGAACTTGACCGCGAGTGGACCCAGGCCGAACCCACAAGGCTCGTACCATTACGGGATGATCAAGCCGGCCCACACGATTATTCTATCCAATTCGGCTCCTTGGATCAACGGCAAGCAACGATATGCGGTCAACGGTGTGTCATTTGTTGCTGGAGACACTCCTTTGAAACTAGCAGATTACTTCAACATTGGTGGAGTGTTCAATGTAGGGAGCATTCCTGACAAACCATACAACGGCAACAACGCGTATCTTGCAACCTCGGTTATGCATGCTGATTTTCGTTCTTTCGCTGAGATCGTGTTTCAAAACTGGGAGGATACTGTGCAATCGTGGCATATTGATGGCTACTCGTTCTTTGTAGTTGGGATGGATGGCGGCCAATGGACATCAGCTAGTAGATCGCGCTATAATCTAAGAGATACGGTTGCTCGTAGTACTGTTCAGGTAAAAGTTTCTTGAAAACGTCAAATCAAAGGGATCTTTTAGTCTTTTAATATTAAAAGCAGAGAATACTGTCATTTTGTCATTTGACATTTAAAAAAAAAAATTGAAGAGGTGGGCTAGTTTTAGCCCACCCATTCTGTTATGTCTTACACTAAAACCGAAACGGTGCCTTACAGGTGTACCCTAAGGCATGGACCGCAATCTATATCGCATTGGACAACGTGGGTATGTGGAACATACGATCGGAGAATTGGGTGAGGCAGTATTTGGGGCAACAGTTTTATCTTCGAGTGTACTCACCAGCGCATTCGTGGAGGGACGAGTTGCCTATCCCGAAGAACGCGCTGCTTTGCGGCCGGGCTAGAGGGCGGCACACAAGGCCACTATGAGCTTAGATAGCAAGTGGTTTGGATTAACCCCTATTGTGACAATTGGAGTTTTATTTAGGAACTTCTTGTTCCACTTCTTGAGTTCATTTTTTTTCATAAAAAGTTGCTTGCTTTTTGAAGATGGTCATGTTGTAAAATAATAGTTGAATTACTCTGGAATAGAATGAACTTGATCATCAATAAATGTATTAAGTTTTGATTACTGGCTTTTATTTTCTTTCATCAATTTTCCTATTCAAGCCAAGGATCATGTCTAAGCCCAAATGAAAATTACTTGAGCTGTAGCTGATGTAGTCAGGGGCGATTCTTTTAAGGGGCGAGCAAACCCCCCCCCCCTGCGATTTTTCGCTCAGAAGTTCCGATTATATAGTATTCGTATAGAATTTTTTTGGTATATAAGGTTTCGACCCCCGAAACTAGTGAATTCCGACCCCCCGAAGTTTCGGGTCAAGATTCGTCACTGGATGTAGTCAAATTATTCAAGAGCAAATACAATCTAACTTAAACTAGAAAAGAGTCCATTATAATTTAAAACTAACCTCTTAACAAGTTCTATAACCTTGTTAATTTTGGTTGACAAGGTCTTTGAAAATAAATGCTTTTGAGAGTGGCCATTAAGCCATAGCTCAGCTTCAGTACATACATCTTTAACCTGCTATTAAGAGTGTTGAGTTACTTTGACAGAGGACTGCCAGACTGATATCATATATGATACTGAAAAAAATTCCCTTATTAATGTGTTATATTTGATAATCCCTTGAATGAAAGTTTTTGTAACAACAGTTACAACTAGTGGCAACAAAAGATGACATGATAAGTGATTAGAGGGAAGAAATGGGGAAGAAGGGGCTGCTTAGAGGGTGAAATAATGTTGCAGAGCAATAGCAGCGACATATCACCGCTATTGCATCTAGTACGAATTTAACCCGGCTGTTTGATCTCTCATCAGATCAATGGCCCACAATTAAAGAAGACCCATGTGTAGGTTTTTGAGCATTAGCGGCGACACGCAGCCTATCGGCTATCGCTGCTACTGGTGTTGCCGCTATTACTCTTATTTATTCATCTAGCTACTTATCTAAACCTCTTATACGATTAGTAAGACAAATAAGTTTTTAACATTTTATAAGTTAATAATTCTGTTTCTTATATTAACTTGTTTTAACAATAAAAGAATATATACATCATGTCAAGCATATATTCAACTATGCGTATGATAACACACACTTGTTGGGTACTTCACTACATACAGAAAAGTATAAAACGCCATTCTTAAAAGTTACAGGTTTTAATACTTGATAGGATACCATGATGTGAAATGCCTAGATTAATTTCCTTTCTCAACTCTACTCAAATTTTAATATTTTCTTGTTATCTATTTTTTTAAATGCCTTTTTTATTAACACATAACCGTGTAAAATTACATTAAAATTACAATAAATAACTAAGGGTCCAACTTATATTTTTCTAACAAAAAAAAAAATTAGCATTTTTACGTATTTCTTTTAGCGAATTTCATTCGCCGGACCCATAGCTTGACGCCGATTCTGCCCATGTTTACATGTGTTGGTAGGAGACCACCTATATGTGATGGAGGAGTGATTATTATGCCGTTTAATAACATGTCTCCTAACTGAAGAATGTTTTGACAATGACACATAATGAATGCAAATTTGAAATTAAGAGTATGACAACTTCTGCATGCAAAGAAAGCTTTCTTTACAACAATTGAAAACTAAATTGACTAAATTAGTTATGTTACAAAGAATATAGTACCACAAAATGGTCGGAATCTTTCCCACGAGACCCTAAACATTCAGTAAACTATAAGACATGTGTATGTCTATACATAGATGGTACATATTCCACTATCTATATATGATGTTAGGTACTTAGGTTATTAATTACAAAGTTTGAAACAAAGTGGTGACATGATATAAATATTGATCAAGAAGTCTTTTATTCATTTGTTGCTAAGAAATGAAGAGGCTAAAGGGCGCAAACACTCGAAAAGAGGCGTCATCTATGGTTCAAAGTTCATCTAGGATTTTTCACCGGAGGACGGTTGAGTACTTGCCGGAAATGAATAAATCAAGCAAGCCTATCGTGCGGTCTTACAATCGGTCTAGAGTACCCCGTCTACGATGGACAAATGAACTTCATCAATGCTTTGTCAATGCAGTTCAAAGACTTGGTGGTGAAGATAGTACATACTCTCTATCCCTCCCTCTTCCTTTATATATCCCTCACTCTATTAGTCTATATATACACATGAACATATGTATAAAAGGCTCATTAAGATAAGAACGATTAAATGATTAAGAATTAATGTGCGTTTTGTAAAAGCAGGGGTGGAGCTGCTTATAGATTATTGCGTTTTGGTAGCCTAAAACACTGATTATCTGCGTTTTTTCAAAACACAATAATCTAAAAATCAGATTTAAAACACAATCCCAAACATCCTCTAAATTAGATTTTCATATAATTATATATAGTGGTTCTTATTTAAACACATTGCATATTATACATTGGGACGGTTGACATTTTAGAGTTAATAATATGTTGATAACTGCGTGAATAGCTTTAACCAGTGTACTATTTTTATCATATAGATCGACTAGAATGCATATAGATTTCAATATATTTAAGATTAGATTTTTAAAAAATATGGTATTTATAGTATTTTTCCTGAATGCATATGTGCACATACACTATGTGCGTACGTATATTCATATATGCACATTTTTTTACATAAAAACAAATCTATGAGAGGGGAAATAATCATAGAAGAAAGATCGACCGTAAGCGTTTTTTTTTCACTTCAAATTTGGAAAACGTTGCTACTAAAATGAAAAAAATGAAAAACGTTACTACTGATTTTGTGGCCTAGATCCGCCACTGGTTTGAAATGGACATGTCTATATATGTATGTACATGCTAATACATTGCTTGTATTAATGTTTTTTGCTATATGGAAATAGAAGCAACTCCAAAGATGATTCTGCCAATGATGAATGTGAAGGGACTAAGTCTATCTCATATCAAGAGCCATCTTCAGGTTAGTTACTTTATAAAGCAAAAAAGAAAAAGAAAAGAATTATCATGAGTTGTTCATTAGGTTTTTCGATGGAATAGTTATTATATAGAAGCACACAAAAATATATATAAAAAAAAAGTACAAAATGAGCAAGTCGATCTTGAAAAAAAAGGGAAGCCCAAGAAGTATAAGAATCACCAAAATGACCATCTTGAACTTATGAGTTTCACAAAATAGCTTTGACTTTTAAAACTTTCTAATCAACTAGTGTTTGATAAATGTCCATTGGTGCAATAGATAGATTTCTACCTTGGCATAACATATTTCAATCTTGGCACATACCGCCGTTGATTTCCATCTAATCTGTGCCAAGTCAAAATCTGTAGCGTCGGTGCAGCAGGGTGTGCCATGTGAAACTTTCTTGTTGGTGACTAAAAACAAGAAAACTCAAATGACATTTTGTAAAAGAAAAAAAAAATGAAGACTATATTTTACCAACTCATATGTTAAAAATGTCACTTTAGTACTTTTTTTTTTTTGCATTAATACTTTCAAAACTTGTCACAAATCAACAGCATTCTTATTTCTAGCAGATTATGATGTTGTCTTTCTTATTCACACCAAAGTGATGTATTCACTTATGATGACTAGAACAGCAGTCAATATTGCTAATGAGTTTAATGACATTAATCACGTGATATACTTCTTATATATATGCATGATGATGATGTTGTGGATTTATGTACAGATGTTCAGGAGCATGAAGAACGATGCGATTCTCCAAGGTCCGTCTACGTATTTATGCACCGGAGGTGAGTCTGTGACTAGTACACCAGTAGCTAGATCATGACTCAAAAATCACCACTTAAAGCTCATCATTCCTCTTGTGTTATTTGATTTGGTGGTATTTGAAGTCACATAATTAGTAGTGTATAATTAACACATAGCCCGTCTAAAAATTTCTTTTGGGGCCAGTGCTGAGTAGAAAAATTGGCCCCTAAAAGATATATTTATTTTAAAAAAAGTATATCCAAAAAACTTAAAATATATGAATAGAATTGTAACTTAAAAAAAAATGGTATCCTTGGGAGAGCGGGCATTGGGCGGTTGTCCACCCTGCCCCTCCTCTTGGTTGGCCCTAATAATACAAAAAGAAACAAACATATCCTTTAAAAATCTCACTTGTAGAGTAAGGTATATAGAGGGTTAGATGAGAACAACTTAATCTTACTTGAATCTTAAGAGATAGTGTGGTTGCATACTTGCATCGAATAATACACATCCTTGTATAACTAATAACTAATAACTAATAATAGGAGCACACAAATTAATTAGCATGGGTTGATCTAAATTCTATATATGTCTAGAATTTCATGCTTGTAAATGTTAATCGTACTCTCTTATGAAAACGTTAAATCAATGGGTTTTTTGTCTGTTAGTATGTAAAATAGCGAATATGAAGGGAGGCGGAGTATGTTTAGCACAACCCTTAGGCAAAGAGAAATTTATCTTTATGTTTGATCAAAACATGAAACTCGAACATGTAGAAGCTCCAGCGGCGAAACAAGGTGAACATGGCAAGGACAATCATCTATGCTTCGCCCAACACAAGAACTATCATGGAAGATTGGCCAAGATCCAGCATGAACCTCATCATAAGCATTGTATAATGTACAATGGCATTTTTGGATCAGAAGTAAATTGGTAACTATAAATATCAACCAAGTTATATTGCATTTTCATGTTAGAGCAATTTACGCTACAAAACAAAGGAGTATTATCATCAACGGTAAGTAACACAACAACTAAACTCTTGTAGGACAAAGGTCGATGTGGTGACTAATCATTTGACACTAAAGGAGCCTCCTACAAAGATGAATTCCGAGACGATGAGAGCTACTGTTTCAAGGAAGAAAGAACTAATGTTTGAGGCAAATAACAACATGGAAAATGCTCTAGAGCCGTTTGTAGCATCTTTGTCTTCTCCAACTGTCGTTGATGTAGAGTTAACTCTAGGAGGTCCATATGCTTCTTTAATATCTTGTGAGAGTGATATTTGATAAGAATGTTTTAGTTTAAGCATGGCCTTGTAAGAACTTACTAATAAATATATATATATTTTTATCTTAAATATGATCATTTTTAGGGTTGTACGCGACGGCTCGTTTTTCTCGTTGAGCTAAAAAGCTGAGCTCGAGCTCGGATCGTAAATGTCCGAGCCGAGCTTGATATTTTTTTTATTATTTTTTTTACAAAAATTTATAAAATAAAAAAAAATAATAAAATTACAAATATACATGTATATTTTTTAGTTTTATAATATTTTAAAGAATGCAAGGCATACTAAAAGTATTATATGTATAATTTGTGCTTTTTTCTATTAATTTTCATATTTTATTGATTAATTAAACTTAAAATGTTAATACTTCAACCTCCTCTCATATATTTTTTAATTCAAACATTTAAAAATAAAATTAATACATATAAATAAAATAATTCAAGCCAGCTCGCGAGCTCACGAGCCGAGAGAGGCCTAGCTCGAGCTCGAGCTCATTTACAATTGAGCCGAGCCGAACCGACTCGTTTTTTTCAAGTTTTTTTTTGAACGAGCCATGAGTTCCGAGCTTTTTGTACACCCTAAGCATTTTAGCTTCTAGTACATTAACGGCTAACCATCTCAAAATATTGATGAGAGTACATTGTCATTTTCTCACCAAATGCCACTTTAGTCTATTTTATTTATTTTATTTTTGTGCTTCTTTTGTCTATGACATATCCAAAATATATCATTTTTATCCAATATGAGTAAAATAGCCATTACACATATCTTTTTTATTTTTATTGACGTGTGGGGGGGGGGGGGGGGGTTGTGGTTTTTGTTATAAATAACATTTATATATATAAGTTTGTTTGTATTATTTAATTACTTCGTCTTTTCTTACTTCATCTTCGCACCACCACCGCCAACACTGCCTTTGATTTTGTTACTTAGTATTTTCCTGCCTACCAAACAATAGAAACTAATAATGCTTTTATTTTCACACTAGCTAAATACCCGGGAGCGTCCCGGGGTTGAAATTTAGAAAACGTACCAATCGTAATCTTAGTCATATGAATCAACATTCAATCATGCTTAAAAATGAAACCTTTTCTTCCAAGTGAGCGTTACACTTTTTATTTCATAAATTAATTTACATATGAGATGAAAGAAGAAATTACTTATACACTAAATTATCTGAAAATTGATGGTTATGTAGACCACAAAGTTGGTTGATTCACCTGGAGACTGACTACTGCCTGTTTGGGCTCTCTCTTTGAATGCATCATCACCATCAAAACGTTGTTTTGATGCCTGATAGAACACCTATGAAATTACCAACTGAGTCAGAATAACATCAATGGTTAAGCTTAAGCATTCAAATTGAATAACCAATATATTGGATAATGATTATAAGTGTATAATTAATTAGATAAAAAAACAAATAACCACCTCTCTCCGACCACCACAGCCTTCGACACCACTATTGAACCATCTACCCTTCACTACTTAGACGAGAGTACCACAGAATCTCTCTGTCGCCCTGTTTTCTGAGCAAATAACCGCTTTCGTTCCCATCACTATCTACGTCGCAGATACACTTCCATAAAAAATCTAAATGAGATTTGTTTTGTGGGTTGTTGAAGCGGATGGTGTTTTCGATATGTTGTTAGATCCTTCTTTTTTTTTTTGTAGATCATTTGATTTGATCTTCTGTTTTGTTGTTTGATGTGGTGAAACCCATTCTCATTGTTATATCCTCTATTACCTCCTGGTAGCTGAATTATGACCGGAGTTTATAAATTAATCTTGTAACTAATATAAACTGAATATTAATTCATGTTATATGCTCTATAGTTTTAATTCAATACTTACCCTTTGTTAAGCTCCAGAAAGGCAGTAGCAACATGGTGGAAGTGGTCCATGAGAACTTTGTAATCCTTTGTACCATCTTCAAGGTAAAATAAAAAAGCAGCCTTAACGTACATATCATATGTAGTGAGGAACACAAAACATTTGAGTTACAAATAGACAGGCATCAGTAAGCTTAGTACTCACATGCAAAGTGCCAGTCACGATCATAGATATGCTGATGAATGCCAATGAGAATGGGTACTTTGATATCAACATCTATGCTTGTATTGTCCTCTGGTTAAATGGAAAAACACCCAAATTACTAAATCATGGAAGGCAAATGCTTTTGGTATATATTTTTTTTTGAAGAAAATGAATTGTTGTAGACATACTAACAGTGTCAAGAGCTCGAAGAACTAAATAAAAAATGCACACCTGCATTGTAAGAGAAGATAAGAAAACTAAATATAACTTGCTGCAACCAACAGTAAGGAGATTTAAAATGTTTAAATGAAGAGCGTAGTGTGCATCCATTTGCATAAACAAATATCGACTAAGTGATTTCTTTTCTCCGCCAACAGTTCTTGGCACCAGATAATGTAATATTTTTGCAACTCTTTAGATTATTTCTTTTGACCTCTCCGGACATACAAAGTAGAAGTCGCTAGGTAAAAGCAAGGTCTTTATAAGCAAGGAGCACAGTATAAACAGACCATTTTAAGGGATTTTAGACAAGATTCAGGATAATTTTGACTGTTTCCGATGCTTGGATGTTTTTAACATGTTCTAGATGTTTTTACCGGAATCTGGCCAGAGAGCGCCCTCATGGCTGCATTGGGTTGTTGACCCTTTTACTACCATGACAAAAAGCTAAATCTAATTGAAAACAATTAACATGATAAAAGTACACTTATAGGCATCTGGGTTCATCCACTCATTTGTTGTATACTATGTGTATGTAAGTTAAAGAATTGAGTGCTGACCTTTGACCACTGTGAATACTAAATTACCCCTCACCCAAAAAGAAACTTAAGTATAGATGCTGCAGTTGCACTGTTATTTATCATAGTAATGATCTTAAACAGCTTCACAAAATCTAAAACCACACACACATACCACATCAGCACTAATTGTAGAGAAGCACTTATTCTAGACATCTGAAACAAAATACCACCATATGGAAAAATAATAAACATTAGTACGGTATAACTACCTCTCGGCACGAGAATTACACTTTTTTTCTTCAGAAAGCTTAATCGGCATACCAAAACGCTTGGCTTCGCTTCATCTACTTCTCTTTTAGCTTTATCCAACGTCTGCATATCTGCAGCGCGAACCTCGCGTAACTGTTCTAAAACATTTATTGCTTCACTTGTCTCTTCTAGCTTGAATTAAAGAGAAATTGTTGTGTAGAGAAATTGAATTAAAGAGAACCTGAAGAAGTGTTGTAGAATCGACAGGTAGAAGGAGTTGTTGTTGTATTGATGGCGATGCAGCTTCCTCCTCCTTCAGATCTTCGATTCATCTCCTTCTACTTCATAATAGGTATTCCTAGCTTCATGAAGGTCAACGAAAGAGAAATCAAATTATGAAGCATCTAGGTTTTGCTAGTGATCAAGTGCATTCATAATATGCAATAATGCAACATATTAATAGTTTTATAAAAGGTACTGCACTTCACCTTAGCTCTAATTAAGCGGTTGAAAAAATTGTTCAGTTCGAGTACCATTGGACGCTGAACGCTCTATCTCTTGCTCCCATGATTTAACAAAAAGTAAACAGAAAACAGACCCGTTATTGGCTAAGTCTATTAATTGATCAAAACACTCAGAAAAATAGATGCTACAATATTACTCAACAATCAAACAGAACACAAATACCTTTTGTTTATAGTGATGTGTTGCCAAATGCATCACATTTATATAGTAGTTTTATATAGTTTTTAATCATTTAACGTTCGTAAATATCGTGTCTTAGATACTTATTTGTGTCTTGGTGTTAAGCAGGTGTTCGTGGGCTAAAACGAGAGAAAAAGAGTCTAATTGGAGGTGAAACGAGTGCACGGATGAATAAGGAATAAAAAGAAAATAAAATCTGTCAGATCACTTATTCATGCCCTATGAATAACCTCAGGAGTTATTCATGCCCCGCGAATAACTGAATTGGGTTGCAAAATGACTATAATGCCCTTAATGAATCTAGCTATTTACCCTTGCTACCCTCGCGAAGTTATGACTTATTCATGCCACGCGAATAAGTCAGGGAGTTATTCATGGGGTCGCGAATAACTCTTCAGCTCATAAAAAGCCCATTTTCGCAATTAAAAACCTAGCAGCCGTTTGGGGAGAGAATAATCGAGTTCCAGAGCTAACAAGGGGCGATTTGGAGTACTTTTTGCAGTTCCATTCATTCCGGTTGATGCCAGAGCAATCCAGAACAAGTTTTGAAGCCGAAATCATGAAGATGCAAGGCTAATCATCCTGCGGTTTCTCCGGGTGAACGATTTGGTTATTTTATCAATTGTTTTATGTTTGATACTTATTATTGGGATTAGATTTTGTGAACACCTTAACGGTCTTTGCGTCTAATTGTATGTTTGACTGATCTAGACAGTTTGGTTGATTAGTATTATTGCATTATGTTATCGTATCTTGGTTTTCTTGCACTACGATTAATTTAACTTTGCAATTAATGTTATGATAGCTGAATTGGGTCGAACAACTTAAACAAAGTCATGTCTATGTGATTTCCTAGATAGAGTATTAACATAATTCAGTTGATAATTACCGAATCAGAAACCCGGAGTGACCGTTTTTCCATATTATTGTCTTTTATAAACTCTATTATCAATCCGTTTTGCAGCACTGCAGCACTTTTACATCAAACTTCATAAAATTACTTTAGTTAATCTTAATTTAATTACAAATTAGTAACTTAGCACTTTCCACAAACTCCCTGAGGTTCGACAACCCTACTTCCTATACTGCAGTCAGTTGTAGCTAAGGAGTAGTTTTTATTTAATTTTTGATTAGCACTTCGACATGCGATCAAAATGGCGCCGCTGCCGGGGAGTTCGTGCGCTAAGTGTTTTTAGTTTAATTATTATTTTTTTTTTAATTTAAAAAAAAACCAAAAAAAATATTTTTTTTTCTTTTTCTGTTGTCTTGTATTTTTCTCCATTTTGTTCAGTATTATGCTGGGTATGTTAGTTTTGCTAGAAAATTGAATTCAAGATGAATTGGGTGGATTATGATGCATGTGGGTGTTGCGAGAGCCCATATCATGTGATGCAGGATTGTCCAATTGCCCGTCAGAGAGTTAAAGCATATAATGCACGAAAAGATCGTATTATCTTTGGGCTAGAAAAAGATGAAGACTCATACTTATCATCCTCTTATTATTGGCCACAAGATCAGAACTGTCAGCAAAGATACTACAAGCCAAACATTTATCAATCTAGGGAACAAACTGCAGATTACTACATGAATACTGATCCGATTGTTCATGGAGGCCAGAATGTTGACTACGGTTATCAACAACAACAAAACAATGAAGAGGGAAGCAATGATCAGCTGAGTGAGATCTTAGAGGCCATAAAGGCTCTCCATGAAGATGTAAAGGCGATCCGAGAAGATTTTAAGAGAACTCGGAAGGATAATGAAGTTCGGGACCACACCGTTGAGGCATTGTTTAAGCAAGTTGGTCAACTGGCAGCAGATTTAGAACTTGAAGATTTGATTGTTGAACCGGATATGGTTAACGTTAACGTGGCTGAAAAAGTTGAAGAGGCACATGTGGACCAGGTTGTGATGGAGGAAGCCTTAGAAGAGGAAGTTACAAGCTTTAAAGTAGACGTGACTTCGTGCGTACAACCACTTGTAGACGCACTTGCTGAAGAACCTGTGAACCGGGTAACCTTGGTGTATCCTAACCTTCCTCCCATATTTATGAGGAAAATAGACAAAGTTGAAGATGATGGCTTGAGTGGGCAAAAGAGGAAGGCGAGCATTGAAGACCTTGGACAAAGTATAGTGAAGTGGCCCAGCAATGATCCTGCAGACATGTCAAAGATAAGAAAGAAGATAAAGATTCGACATGTCAACTACCGAACATACATTGGGAATTCGGTAGGCAAATGTTCTTTGAGACCACCATGAATGAACATCAGGTATGATTTTTGTATATTTTGTATATTTATTTGTTTTTATGTTGTTTTATTTTAGTTTATTTTTATTTTGAGTGTGTTTGAGTCAGTTTTATTTTTATTTGAGTCATGGGATTGCTTGATATGATTTGAATAATCGATTGCCCTGCCCGTACTCAATCTCCATTCGGGCGGGGACGATCCGGAAACCACTAATGTTTGCAGGCATCCCAATTTGTTTGTTTGTTTTTTTTCCTTTTTTGTTTCTTTGTTATAGGCTACGCAGTTTATCGACCGCGAATGAAATGCTATACGGTCGTAGTGGGAGGAACTGAATGAGACTCATACGCGCACTGCATATATCCAGGGGAGTCTGTTCCTTTTTATTATTGTTGTACATTATTTTTATTTCTGCTTTATTTTATTCCTTAGCTCACATTGAGGACAATGTGCCGTTCAAGTGTGGGGGTGGGGAAATTTTGATTTTATTTGTTTTTAAGTCTTTTAAAAAATCAAAAAAAAAAAATTAAAACTTAAAATTAAAAATGTCCTAAAAGCGGTCTGATCGGGCATAAAAGCGACTGTTTCAATGCCTTTATTCTGTCTCTGCTTGTGGTGTGTGGGTCCTTAATCATGGTCCAATTCTTTAGAACAGACATATGAATCGTTTTCAGCAGGTATTTTATAAAAAATGTTTAGAATTTGCCCGATTAGGTGTAACGAGCTGTCGGTAATAAATGCATGCACACATCGGTAACCCATTTCCACACTTTGGTGAGATCTTGAGCCTACTAGATGATAGATTGATACATATATATTTTCATTTGATGAGTGTAGGCCAGATGTTTCTCTGTTGCAGAACTTGTGTGATTTGATACATGCCGAGGTTGTAGACTAGATATGCACATAGATGATAAAGGCAATTTAGGTTTTCCCTTTTTCTTTCGATACCCATTTATTTGTGATGTTTGACCCGTTTACCTAAAATCACCCTTAGTAACCCATGTTGAGCCTATACCATTTCATTTGATTAAACCTATTACCCAAATTGACCCGTTTATCTTTGTGAAATAAATTGATAACATCCATTGTGTTTATGTTTTGTTCAAGTGATTGCGTTATGTTTAAGCTGTGAAAAAAAAAGAGAAAAAAAGAAAAAATATATGAAAAAAAAAGGAAAGAAAAGAAAATAAAATAAAAAAAATAGAAGTATGTGTTATGGGTCAAATATGCCCAAAGTTGTGTGATTATTGTATTATGGTGATTAGTGAATAAGGATGGTCATTCAAGCGTGTTGAAACCCTTGTTTTTAAAACCAATTGTTAGGCAAATCTATCCTACCTTTACCCGAAGCCCAAAACCCGTAAGTCTTTTAGATATGTGCATTGTCTATAGTTGAGGTGTGATTGTTATACAAGCCTATGATAACAGAGTTACATGTTTGGTTTTGAGTGAATAATACTAGCGCATTACATGCTAGTCCAGATATTAAACCGAGTGGAGCGAAAAATTGTGAGGGGTGTGTTGCATGAGAATAAAAGCCGAAAGCATGTTAGACTTAGTTGGGAGAGTTCTGTTTTCAAAATTGTGCATCATGGTTGCCTGTTGAATTAACACATCTAATGATGATCTATGAATGGGGTATGACTTTGGACCCTAACTAGTGCATGGCGGGGGCGTTTGAGGTATTTGTTACTTGTTCGTGGTAAGGTTCTGAGCAGATTTGCTTGAGGGCAAGCAAAAGGTAAGTGTGGGGGTGTGATGTGTTGCCAAATGCATCACATTTATATAGTAGTTTTGTATAGTTTTTAATCATTTAACGTTCGTAAATATCGTGTCTTAGATACTTATTTGTGTCTTGGTGTTAAGCAGGTGTTCGTGGGCTAAAACGAGAGAAAAAGAGTCTAATTGGAGGTGAAACGAGTGCACGGATGAATAAGGAATAAAAAGAAAATAAAATCTGTCAGATCACTTATTCATGCCCCATGAATAACCTCAGGAGTTATTCATGCCCCGCGAATAACTGAATTGGGTTGCAAAATGACTATACTGCCCTTAATGAATCCAGCTATTTACCCTTGCTACCCTCGCGAAGTTATGACTTATTCATGCCACGCGAATAAGTCAGGGAGTTATTCATGGGGTCGCGAATAACTCTTCAGCCCATAAAAAGCCCATTTTCGCAATTAAAAACCTAGCAGCCGTTTGGGGAGAGAATCATCGAGTTCCAGAGCTAACAAGGGGCGATTTGGAGTACTTTTTGCAGTTCCATTCATTCCGGTTGATGCCAGAGCAATCCAGAACAAGTTTTGAAGCCGAAATCATGAAGATGCAAGGCTAATCATCCTGCGGTTTCTCCGGGTGAACGATTTGGTTATTTTATCAATTGTTTTATGTTTGATACTTATTATTGGGATTAGATTTTGTGAACACCTTAACGGTCTTTGCGTCTAATTGTATGTTTGACTGATCTAGACAGTTTGGTTGATTAGTATAATTGCATTATGTTATCGTATCTTGGTTTTCTTGCACTAGGATTAATTTAACTTTGCAATTAATGTTATGATAGCTGAATTGGGTCGGACAACTTAAACAAAGTCATGTCTATGTGATTTCCTAGATAGAGTATTAACATAATTCAGTTGATAATTACCGAATCAGAAACCCGGAGTGACCGTTTTTCCATATTATTGTCTTTTATAAACTCTATTATCAATCCGTTTTGCAGCACTGCAGCACTTTTACATTAAACTTCATAAAATTACTTTAGTTAATCTTAATTTAATTAGAAATTAGTAACTTAGCACTTTCCACAAACTTCCTGAGGTTCGACAACCCTACTTCCTATACTGCAGTCAGTTGTAGCTAAGGAGTAGTTTTTATTTAATTTTTGATTAGCACTTCGACACGCGATCATATAGTACTGAAGAATTTCTTTGTGTCTTTTATTCCATCTCTTCCTTCCACAACCTCCTCACCAATTTTCTCATCAATTCCCTTACAAACACTCAATAATAATAATAATAATAATAACAATAATAATAATAATAATAATAATAATAATAATAATAGAAATAAGAAGAAGAGTAAAGCAAACCTAATTCACGGATGCGAGGATCTTTAGGATCCGTGATGGAGTCGCAGAGGGAAGGAAGCAAGGTCAATGTTGGCATCGTTACGGACCTTCCAGTTCTTATGGAACAATCGATCTTCCCATGGTAACAAAGCAGGGTGTAGAAGATGATATTATTAAGGAATGAATCTCAGGGGCAAGATTAAAATCAAATTTATTTCATAAAGTTCAAATCCTAAAGCTCGATTCATTAACAGATACATCTAACAAAACCCTATAATCAAGAATTCAACAATTTATCCATTCAATCATTGACAAAAACAAACCTACAGATCAGGCTAATAAATTGACAAATCCTAGATGTGTAAATTATAATAATAATCAAATAAATAACAAAAGACAACAGATATTGAATTATTGACGTACCCATCAACCACCAACCACCGAACAACCATCACCATCGAAACCCTAGACCTTAGCCGCCGCCGTCACTGTCATCGTCTTCCTCCTCTCCGTCTGTCTCTCTCTTTCTTCCAGTTTCTTTCTCTATATCTTCCCCTTCTAACAGATCTGAAACTCTTACACATACACCAGAAACATCTTAAAAAAAAAGCAAATATAGAATAATAATAATAATGATGATAAGAACGTGATACCTGAAGCTGATGTTTATGCGTAGCACACCGGTGGTTCGTCAGGAAATCGATGTTTATGCGTAGCACACCGGTGGTTCGTCAGGAAATCAGAGGGTGGTGGCCAGGGATCCTCCTCCGCCGCTCTCTCTCTCTAAAGTGTGTTTGTTTAATAAGAACAGGGAATGGGTGGGAGGGTTAGGGTTTTATCTAATTGATTCAAGCTGTTTGTTAGATGATAACGAAGGAGATATTGGTAGGGTTTTTGTGAAATTGAGAGAGTAATGAGATTGAGAACTTACTTTGAAGATCTGGAGATTGGCAGAGAGTAAAGGATAAGGAGATGAATGATTGAGAGCTGAGAAAGAGATGGTGAGATAATGAGAAGAGGCGGAGATAACTTTAGGGTTTGAAGTTTTTCGTTTTTCCCGTGTGTTTTTTTTCTTTTTTGGTTAAAAAAGGAAACACTCCAAAAACCTCAAAAAACATCTATTATTAAGCCACTTGGCACAAAAAAGTGGAGGTTGAGGCCTCCATTGGACGCCACGTCAGCAAAACCATTTTCTTTTATATATATTAATAGATAATAGATACTAACCAAACAACACCATATAACTTCGAGTAAATTGCCAAAATGGCCTCTCAGGTTTGGCCTAAAATGCTTGTTTGGTCAGTTATCTTATTTTTGTGCCAAAAGCACCCCTCACAGATCGAAAATTGCCAAAATGGCCCATATTTAACAGAGTTTTTAACTGAGTATGGAAAGTCAGTTAAGTCTGAGGGGTAATTTCGTCCTTTCAACTCACTCCTTCTTCCTCATCATCTTCTTCAACCTACCTGCACCCACCCCTCCTTCCACAACTCCACCACCCCTTTCTCTGCTCCTCTCCAACTGCTCCGACGACCTCTCTCTCTCCTCCACCATCCTCTCCTCTCTCTACCCTCACCTCTCTCTCGATATCACCAGAAAAGGAGAAAAACTCGTGAATTTCTCTCTCGGTTGCTAGATCTGAAAGGTGTCCTACTTGTACCGTTCTCGTCGTCTGAAACAATCACAAAACATAATTAAAAAATAACTAAAAAATAATAATTAAACAGATATATGAATCGAAAAGTGGTTAAAACTTAAAACTCACTTGCATTTCAATTGCAAGGCACAAAACAATCTGTGAGGTCTGTATGTGAAAAGGGTTACAAAAGCGTATGAAATTTTTGGTTGATATATATATATATATATATATATATATATATATATATAGAGAGAGAGAGAGAGAGAGAGAGAGAGAGAGAGAGTAATTACACAATTAATAGATAGGCTATGAAGATGATGAATGATGATGATGAAAGATGGATGGATGGATGGGATAGAGATCTAGATCCAGATCACACAGTGTCTGTAATGTCAAATGTGGTTCAATTTGATTAATAAACACACCTTTGCTTAAAAATGGTGTTGACGTGCAATGTGAACTAGATATAGATAGATTGATAGATGATAGGTAGTAGACTGCCTAACCATTACAGCAATACACACTTTGATTTTCGCACATCCCTATTTAATACCCAGATCTGAATAATAACCCACCAAACTATTTATTATTATCATAAAGAATTTTGGGAATTAGGGTATGTATGATTTGGGAATTAGGTTTGAATTGAGAGGAAGAAGAAGAAGAAGGTCTGAAGATGAAG
The DNA here is from genome assembly GCA_028751855.1 of Ambrosia trifida. Taxonomy (NCBI): domain Eukaryota; kingdom Viridiplantae; phylum Streptophyta; class Magnoliopsida; order Asterales; family Asteraceae; genus Ambrosia; species Ambrosia trifida. Next base: position 129,479,172 of record CM054129.1, read on the forward strand.
AAGATAGGTTTACAATGAGGTTTTAAACGTTTGAACATGAAAGGACGAAAATGCCCCTCAGACTTAACTGAGTTTTTCTTCTTCGTTAGAAACTCTGTTAAATATGGGCCATTTTGGCAATTTTCGATCTGTGAGGGGTGCTTTTGGCACAAAAATAAGATAACTGACCAAACAAGCATTTTGGGCCAAACCTGAGGGGCCATTTTGGCAATTTACTCTATAACTTCTTTGCCAATTAAGAAGGTGTTTGGGATTGCGTTTTGAATCTGATTTTTAGATTATTGCGTTTAGAAAACGCAGATAATCAGTTTTTAGTGTTTGGATTGCGTTTTGAAAACACAGATAATCAGTTTTTTAGGCTACCAAAATGCAATAATCTATAAGCAGCTCCACCCATGCTTTTCCAAAACGCATAATCTGTTTTAAATAATCAATCCCAAACACCCCCTAAATTACCTTCATTCATGAGCTGACTTCCCTGGCCGCCATATGGGCTGGCTTTTCAATCCAAACCCTTTATCATGGGCTGGACTCAAAGACTCCAGTCAAGGCACCACTTCAAAAAAAAAAAAAAAAAAAAAAAAAAAAAATTACCTACATTCAATTTCCGCTACATTCCACCACCCCCCAAAGCTCTACAAACTATTGGCCTAATAACATTTATCCCCAAATTGACAAAAATATTAAAGTTGAAGGTGCTAATTACACACCAACCAAAAAGCCATACGTAGGGGAAAAAAGAGTACCAAAACAACCAAACCAAACCAAACCAAACTTTACAAACGCCGTCGAAACCCTAAACAGCAACCAACCACCGTAGCACAACCACTCACCACCAGTATCAACCATGGCAGACGTAGTCCAATACAAGCTCGAACGCATGGTCAACGAGCTCGACGACCTCGAGCGCCGCGGAATATTCTCACGCCGTGAAATAGCCGAGATAGTAAAACAACGCCGCAAGTTCGAGTACCGACTCCAACGACCTAGTCCTTTAAAGCATGATTACATAGCCTATATCGACTACGAGAAGGCTATTGATGCTTTACGAATACTTCGTAAGAAAGCCGTGACTCGTGAATTGAAGAAGAAGGACAACGGAAATGGTGGTTTGAAGATGAAACAGAGTTATTCGGATTTCGCTGGAGTTTCGAGGATCGTTGAGGTTTATCGGTTGGCGACGAATCGGTTTAAAGGAGATATTGAGCTGTGGTTTCAGTATTTGGAGTTTTGTAGGCAGAGGAGGAATGGACATATGAAGAAGGTATATACATAATATATATATGTATTAATTCATGTTTGTGGATGTTTGATTAGTTTAAGTTATTTAGGTTTCTGTTTGTATGCATTATTGGTTAATAATTACTGGAACTATAGTGGTGGAAATAGGTTGGAAGTATGTTTTTTAGGGTTGGTTTGATTAAATGATTAGTGGTTTAAGTGAATTAGGTTGAGTTAATGTAGAAGGAAGTCGAGTCGTAGTATTTTCCAGGTGATTGAATTCTTCAATTCTGTTGTGAAATGAATTAGGAGTTAGGACTGGCTTAAATTGGATATAAATAGGATTTGGGTCGGGTCAACGAAATGGAAATACTTTGGGTTTTTTTAGTATTGACTTGGCTATTATAGGTTAACTAATTATTTTAGACTTACTGAGTTACTTCTCTTAAGATTACCAGTCATTTAGTCCTAAACGCTAAGTTATCATCTATTCACAAAAGATAAGCCTTACATGAATTGGATAACCATGGAAATGGAATGAGTATACTTTATAAGTTTATAGCAGCTGGAACATCACATAGGCCATAGTAAATAAGTTATATAATCTCAATGGCTTCCATGGTTTAAAAAAACTTTTGAGGCGTGCGCCTCGAGGCGAGGCGACAAGAAAAACGAGTTTGAGCCGCGCCTCATGAGGTCTAGTCTGTACATATGCCTCTAAGGGCTGAGGCATTAAGAAAATGTGCGCCTCGGGTGCGCCTCCGGGGGTTTATGGTGCTTACACCTCGTGAGGCGAAGGGAAAACGCCTCGAGGCTCGTTTCCCTTCTTTTAAACTTTGATGGCTTCAAAATCCAACAAAGGAACAACTATTACCAAACCAGCAACAAATGAGGTATGTACCAGCATTCCAAGTTATTATGGCATGTGTATAGCATTTACACAAAGGGCAGCGTTACTCAAAAGAAAAAAGAAATAAAGCCCCAAACATAACCATGACTAACTGCCTAGAATTGATTTCCATAAACTACCTGTATAAGTTCCAGTCCTTAAAAGGAGGAACAAGCCCCAAACATACCATGACTCAAATCGAACTACAAAAAACAATACATATTCTTCTCTCAGATATATAGATAAACACATACAAATCTATTAAATATTTAACTGCATTGAATGAAGACGAAGGTTTGTTTAATTTGAAAGGAATTTACAAAAAGCTTGCATTGGGAAAGAAATGTCGGGCAGTAGCTCTTGATCTCTCCATTGGAACTACTGTGACTGTTATTCATGCCAATGTCAATTGGTTAGGTTATGTAAGACTAAAAAGAAGCAGACTCAATAGTCAATACAAATATGTTGGGCAGGTCCTGGCTGTAAAAAGTAGTTAAAAAAACTCAAAACCCCCTTAAGATGGGTTCGAACCTTTGTTCCATTGAAGGAGCGTTGACTTAATTGCTTAACCATTTACAAATTGTAAGTTTACTTTCCAACAAAAAACTATGGGGTCACTCGATTTTTTTGTAGTATAAGCTATATCATATAAAACCAGAAAAAGTTTGGTGTAGGCCTGTCGCTCGAACGGCATTCATAACATGGCTCTGTCCATGCTTTTCATTATTTTTTGTCGTCTGAAGTTCATATTATTTGATATCTAAATTAATCTTTAAATCTAATTTTTCACCCATTATTTTTTGTGCATCTCTCAGGTTCTGGCTCAGGTGATCAGATTTCACCCAAAAGTACCTGGAGTTTGGATATATGCCGCTTCATGGGAGTTTGATCACAATTTAAATGCTGCAGCTGCTCGTGCACTTATGCAAAGTGGTTTGCGATCTTGCCCACATTCTGAAGCTCTATGGGTGGAATATCTTCGCATGGAGCTCACATACCTTAATAAGTTAAGTGCGCGCAGGGCAGCTCTTGGGGAAGATGTCGGCGCGTTGGTTCCTGATCGTTCTGACCCTGAAGATAAACAATGGCGAGATGAGAACAAAGAATTATTTATGTCGATTGATGGAGAAAGTGAAGATTACAAAGAGTTGAATCAAAATGAGGAACTGAAACAGAAAATTGATGTATTCCGAGAACAAGGATTAAACATTCTTCAAACTGTTTACAAATGTGCAGTGGAAACGATCCCTTCCAGTTTCAGCTTGAGAACACAGTTTCTGGAGATACTAGAGGCAACAAACTTGGCGAATTCAGAAAATATGCAAAAGGAGATTCTTGCTGACATGAAAAATGAGTTTTCGAAAGACCCATCATACTGGGACTGGCTTGCAAAATACGAAGCAGCTGGGCGTAAAGGTACGCAAGATCTACGGAAAGAAATTACGCCTGATCAGTTATTCAATGCGGTTCAGGTATGCTACCTCTTGATTGGAAACATGACTGGGTATCCTCTATATGTATTTTGTAATATTTTTTTCCGGAGCTTCAAGTTGCATGTTTTTTTTTTTTCAAATATGTCTAGGTTTATGATGAGGCTTTGAAGGTTCTACCATCATCTGCAATGTTTGATCTGTATATCAAGTTCTTGATGGAGACTATTGGTAGAGATGGACACAGTAAAAGTTCTACGCTTTCTGGTTCTTCTGGCAAGTACATAGATCCTGTTGCGCATGTTTTAATGATTTTTGATAAGGCTCAAAGCATGGGGTGCATCTCTGAAGATCTTGCCTGCCAGCATGTTTCCTTTTTGTTACAACTTGGGAGATTAGATGATGCTAGAAATTTGGCAGAAAAACTTTGCAATGGAGAACTTTCAGCGGCAGTAAATTTGTGGGTTTTACGACTTTCAATAGAGATGAAACGAATTACATCACCAAGCAAAGCTGATTTGTCATATGTGTTTGATCTCATGCAAAATCCTTTGAAGAAAATTTCTGTTGCGCAAGCTGAGAACCTGTGGCTAATGGTATGTGAAAGTTCAACTTTTCTCATAACTCATTCCGTCATTGTCGTTAGTAAACTTGGCAAAACAGGCTGGGTAATGAGTCAGAAAAGGTCATTCTAAAAAATGGTTATTTTGGTCCCAATCAGACTGGATTCTTTTTAATAATTATTTTGATCCAGGTTAGAAGGGGTTTTGGCAAAATGGGTATATGGGTCAAAGCACGGGGTTTTAGAAAAGATCTATTTTGGTAAGGGTGTAACATGTTTTAAGAAACAGAATAATCTGTGTAGAGGTTCCAGATGGCCTTCTCGTCATTCGATGGTTGCGGTTCTTGTTCGGCTTTGCATTCTTCTACTTTTTCTTTTGGTACTTCTGCTATGAAATCAGCCAGTACCTGTCCTTTAATCGCCGGGCGCGTCTTGTAATTGATGGTGTGCTCACCCAGCTCAATTGCCCATTTTGCCAATCTCCCAGAAACTTCTGGCTTTGATAGGACATTGTTCAGCTTGTAATCGCTCAGCACATTGATGGGATGGCCTTGGAAATAACGGCGCAGCCGTCTTGATGCATGAACGAGGGCTAAAACTAGCTTTTCCATGATGGTGTATCTGGACTCCGCATCTGTTAGTACTCTGCTGACGTAATAGATAGGCGTTTGGACCAGCTTTCTATCTACCATCAGTACTGCGCTCACCGCCTGCTCTGTGGCGCAAAGATACATCGTTAGGGGCTCCCTAAGGAGTGGAGCGGTGAGCGTTGGTAGGTCCATTAAGCATTCCTTCATCTCTTGAAAAGCCTTCTCTGCCTCCGATGTCCATTTAAAATGGTTCTTTTTCAAACAGCTTTTCAGTGTTTCGATGAAAGGAATGGATTTGCTTGCGTGATGCGACAGAAAGCGGTTGACCGCTACAAGGCGTCCATTCAGCGTTTGAACCTCTTTTAGGGTGGATGGGGAGGGCATTTGCGCAATGGCTTGTATTTTTTCGGGGTTTGGTCTGAACCCATCTTTGGTGACCACGACCCCCAGAAACTTGCCTTCTTCCATCCCAAAAGCGCATTTGCTTGGGTTTAGCTTCATGCAGATCGCTTTTAAATGCTTGAAGGTCTCTTCAATGTCTTTTAGCATCTGATCCTCTTCCTTGCTTTTGATGACTAAGTCATCAACATAGACTTCTAGGTTTCTCCCGATCTGCTTGGCGAATGCGCGGTCCATCAGTCGTTGATACGTGGCTCCGGCGTTTTTTAGGCCAAATGGCATCTTTGTGTAGCAGAAGACTCCTTTATCTGTGCGGAAGGCAGTTTTGTCTTCATCTTCACGTGCCATCTGTATTTGGTGGTAGCCTTTGTAGGCGTCCAAAAAACACTTGAAGCGGAACGGGGCTAGAGAGTCTATTTTCAAATCGATTTCTGGTAGGGGATAGCAGTCCTTCGGGCATGCTTTGTTGAGGTCGGTGTAGTCTACACACATCCTCCATCCGCCATTGCTTTTCTTAACCATGACTGGGTTTGCGACCCAGGTTTGGTATCGTGTTTCCCTCAAAATGCCTGCCTTTAACAGTTCTCCAACTTGCTCATTCATTGCTTGAGTTTTTTCAGCACCCATACTTCTGCGCTTCTGCGCGATGGGTTCTACGGAGCGGTATGTGTTAAGCTTGTGTTGAGCGAGTTCGCGCGGAACACCGATCATGTCCGACGGTTGCCATGCGAAAACATCGATATTTTTGCGGAGGAGTTGTTTCAGATGGTCCCTGATATTTTCGGAGATTTCTGGCCCTATTGTTATGGGCTGCTCAGGGAACTCTGGGTTTAAGATCCACTTTTCTGGTTCAGTGCGCGGGCAGGGCTTCAACATTTTTGCTGGGTGGGGCTCCGTGGTCATGGCGCACTCTCTGTTGGCCCATACAATGGCTACCCCGTTTGGAGTGGGGAAACCGATCGCGCTATGCACGGTGGAGGTGACCATGTTGTAGGAAGCCATGGAGTCCCTACCCAGGATGATATCATATTTAGACTTGGATGGGATGACGAGGAAAGTGACCTCTTCTGTTCGCGACCGTCCCTGCGCGCCTAGAGTGAGAGGGAAGGATATTTCTCCGAGGGGTGTTACAACCTCGTTGGAGAATCCCATGATCGGCGAATTGATGGGGCGCAGGCGCTGCTTATCCTCTTCGTCCAGGAGGTCAAAGCACTGACCATACATAATGTCTGAATTGCTGCCCGTGTCCATGAATGCTCTAGTGGTTCTGTAATGGTCAAAAATGGCTGTGACAATGATTGCTTTTGTGGCCGATGGGCCGCCTTTGACTATGGGGAAACACACCTGTTGTTCCCTCCATTCTGCTGTTGATTCAGTTTTTCGTTTCTGGCTTCGGTGCCCGCTGCTGTGTATCATCATGCTTATATTCTTTATCTTTTTGGGCGGAGGACCCCCCGCTTGTTTGCGCTCGACGTTTTGCAGCAGGTGGCCGAGCTTGCCGGACTTTAATGCATCTTCAATGGCTTGCCTTAGTTGGTAACACTTATCGGTGTCATGACCGATGTCTTGATGGTATGCGCAAAACTTGTTGTGGTCCAACCCATCGCGCCGTTTGATGACCTTAGGTTCTGGGAAGTCAACGTTTTCCGTTGCTAGAACTTGCGCCGGTGTTTTGGTTAAGGGAGTCCAGTTGTTGTGACTCCTTCGGTTGGGCTTGTGCACAAGCGAGGTGTTGCGCTAGTAATCTTGTGACGCAGAAGGCTTTGGGGTTGTCTGGTCGGCTCCTTGAAGCCTCGTCCAGACATTGCCCTTCGCCCTCCTGTCATGCTTGTTGTTTCGGTTGCGCATTGCTTGCGCTTGTGTATCTGTGTACTGTGGTGCTTGAATTCTGCTCCAGACGGATAGTTCTCTTTCTGTCTTCGCATAATTTTTAGCGCCGCGCATGATCTCTTCCCATGTATTTGGCATGCCTGTGCATCCGGCCAGTGTGCGGATCAGCGAGTCACATCTGACTCCTTGCGTAAACGCTGCTTTCATAAGCTCGAATCCGATTGGACCAATTTGTAAAGCTTCGCGGTTGAACCTGGTGATGTAATCCTCGATGGACTCATTATCGCGTCTTTTGACTTGCAAAATGTCAGTGGAATCCCGCTCGATTCTTTTGTTTTGACTGAAGTGGTCCAAGAATTTATCAGTCAGCTCTTTCAGATTATCAATCTTTCCGTTTGGTAGGCTGTCGAACCATACCCGCGCTGCGCCCGTGAGCGTCTGCGCGAACATGTGACACCATGCTGGCAAGGTCCACCGCGCGCATTTTCCTGCGACCTCGAAACTTCGTATGTGGTCATCAGGGTCGCCGGTGCCGTCAAATTTTCCCAATGTGCTTGGCATTTTTGTCCCAGCGGGCAGTATGGCGAGTGCGATGCGCGGTGTAAACTTTGATTTTTCACTGAACGAGGGGGGGTAATATGGTTTTGTTAGGTCGTCTTCTCCGGACGACAAGTGTGCTCGATCAACGGTGTTGGTCAAGTACTGGCTTGTGTCACGTTGAAAACGACTCTGTGACTCGTCGGAGTCTTCCCTCCATGTTGGGTCAGTGTTATGGGCTAAGCAGTTAATGCGGAAATATATCGGTTATCGGTCGAGTACCGATATTTGATATATCGGTTTTCGCGGTGAGATATCGGTGAGATATCGGCCATTGCAAAATTTATATACATATATTTTTATACATAAATATAAATATTCAAGTTTAGAAACTATATGTAAACAAGTGAAATATGGAGGGGGTTAAATTGGAAAATACCCAAACTTAACAAACCTAATCCCTCACCATATTTAACATCGCATATCTTTCTCCTCCTCCATTTACATAGCAGCCACAACAACAAAACATAAACCCTAGCCCCAAATTGGCTTCATCTATTGATGGATTCTTCATATGGGGTTCGATTTTGACCTAAAGAGACGCGTGCAGGTCTGATGTTGGTTAGAATCGAGGTAATAACTAGTTTCCCTAAACTGATTTTGACCTAATTTGTTTTTATTTGGGCAAAACCGGTTTTATCGGTGAGATTACCGATATAAAAACTCAGATATCGGCCGATATATCAGTTGTCTCGGCCGATATTATCGGGACCGAGATAACAGCCGAGATTTGATACCGAGATTAGTCCCTGTGGCCGAAAACCGATATATCGGCCGAGATATCAGTTGTCTCGGCCGAGATTAACTGCTTAGGTTATGGGTGCTTCCGCCGACGTGTCCTGCAGCTCTGGACGGCCCTTCTGAGATAGTGACAGGCCTTCCTTCGCTGAAGGACAGGGCGCGGGATGCCTCTCTCAGATGTTGTTCTTTAAGCTTGTGCATGAATGCTTGCTTCAGAGCTTCTTTCTGCTGCGCATACCATACCTCCGGGCTAACCATCGGCGTAGTATGAGCGGCAGGTGAGGTCTGAAGGTTATCAGTTGCAAAATGGAATGACGGGGTTTGCCTTGTCCCGGAGGACGGGGTGTGGCCCACGTCGGTGATGTGAACTTGCTCTTCCACGTGGCTGTCGGGCTGGCTGGTGATTGCCGGAGCTACACCAGTGCCGGACGGGCCTTGTGGAGAGTTTGTGTTGATTGGTAAAGAACTCATCGCTGGTGTGTTGAGAGATAGAAGTTTTTAAATTGCTGTTCTTAATAACTCAATAGACGGATGGCGCCAATGAAGAAACACCAGTCTAATAATCAAAATATAACAATGATAATGAACTAATAATGTAAAGGAACGGACTTCTTATTTATCAGGACAAGTTACAAGACACTGTTATAAGATTATTACAGCGTTTCGACTATAATCTATCTCTCACAGCTCTCTATATGAATTCTATTCCTTCCTTTTCGATCCCCTCTTCTGGTGACGAAGGGAGGTATTTATAGGCTGTTTAGGTAGCCTGTGATTGGCTGTGAGGAGCATGGCAGCTGTCTTGTACGATTGTGGCCGTTGTCATTTTCTGCGCTGTCTTCTTTTGATTGGTCCACGTGTCCTGACGTCGTCCTTTTCGTCCTTTTCTGTACCTCGTACTGGCAGGAGATCGTGGAGCAGGGTGCTCTGGCCTGTGATTGGCTGTTGGCTCTGCTCCTGTCGGGTGATATTTGTCCTTTTTTGCTGTTGCGTGCGCCGTCTTCCAGAACGCCACGTCATATTACTGTGCTGACGTGCGCGCGGGTTTCCTTCCTGCGCGTGTGCGGGTACCTATCTCTTCAATATTGAAATTAATTTGCATCATTTTTTGATGTTCATTTGCGAAGGATGCACGACTAATGTTTACCAAAGAATAATATCGTGCATCATGAACAAATTGATATAATCAACATTGCTCTGATACCACATGTTGATTATATTAATAAAAACATAAGGTATAAACATAAGAATTAATCATGTGTACCTGATATGCTTAACCGCTTAGGAACCTCAGTAATGGAAGACACCATCATCTTGATTGGGTTCCCTTTAGGGTATGCAGTTCTGATGGTTTATGTGTTCTTGAGTTATGAACACATTGAGGAGAGAGAGAGAGAGAGAGAGAGAGAGAGAGAGAGAGAGAGAGATAGGGGATGGCCAATGGTGTTATGAATGTGTCTCAACCCTAATCTCATAATAATCTCCTTATTTATACATACCCAGGGGACACCCTAATAAGGCCCATCTAATGATAGTCCGCCCATCAAAGACATATCTGTTATTGGGCTTAGGATAATATTAATAATTGATCATCATAATATAAATGATTGTAATGGCTATCGATAAATATACAAACGTTACGTATATTTATTCCAACACCCATGTGTCAGTTTTTGAGCATTAGCGGCGACACGCAGCATATCGGCTATCGCTGCTACTGGTGTTGCCGATATTGCTCTTATTTATTCATCTAGCTACTTATCTAAACCTCTTATACGACTAGTAAGATAAATAAGTTTTTAACATTTTATAAGTTAATAATTCTGTTCCTTATATTAACTTGTTTAAACAATAAAAGAATATATACATCATGTCAAGCATATATTCAACTATGCGTATGATAACACACACTTGTTGGGTACTTCACTACATACAGAAAAGTATAAAACGCCATTCTCAAAAGTTACAGGTTTTAATACTTGATAGGATACCATGATGTGAAATGCCTAGATTAATTTCCTTTCTCAACTCTACTCAAATTTTAATATTTTCTTGTTATCTATACAATAATTAAGGGTACAACTTATATTTTTCTAACAAAAAAAAAAAAAAAAAAACATTTTTACGTATTTCTTTTAGCGAATTTCATTGGCAGGACCCATAACTTGAAGCCGATTCTGCCCATGTTTACATGTGTTGGTAGGAGACCACCTATATGTGATGGAGGAGTGATTATTATGCCGTTTAATAACATGTCTCCTAACAGAAGAATGTTTTGACAATGACACATAATGAATGCAAATTTGAAATTAATAGTATGACAACTTCTGCATGCAAAGAAAGCTTTCTTTACAACAATTGAAAACTAAATTGACTAAATTAGTTATGTTACAAAGAATATAGTACCACAAAATGGTCGGAATCTTTCCCACGAGAACCTAAACATTCAGTAAACTATAAGACATGTGTATGTCTATACATAGATGGTACATATTCCACTATCTATATATGATGTTAGGTTATTAATTACAAAGTTTCAAACAAAGTGGTGACATGATATAAATATTGATCAAGAAGTCTTTTATTCATTTGTTGCTAAGAAATGAAGAGGCTAAAGGGTGCAAACACTCGAAAGGCGTCATCTATGATTCAAAGTTCATCTAGGATTTTTCACCGGAGGACGGTTGAGTACTTGCCGGAAATGAATAAATCAAGCAAGCCTATCGTGCGGTCTTACAATCGGTCTAGAGTACCCCGTCTACGATGGACAAATGAACTTCATCAATGCTTTGTCAATGCAATGCAGTTGAAAGACTTGGTGGTGAAGATAGTACATACTCTCTATCCCTCCCTCTTCCTTTAACAATGTGAATAATTGTTACAAATCTAAGGGGGTGTTTGGGATTTATTATTTAAAACAGATTATGCGTTTTGTAAAAGCAGGGGTGGAACTGCTTATAGATTATTGCGTTTTGGTAGCCTAAAACACTGATTATCTGCGTTTTCAAAACGCAATCCCAAACACTAAAAACTGATTATCTGCGTTTTCTCAAAACACAATAATCTAAAAATCAAATTTAAAACGCAATCCCAAACACCCTCTAAATTAGATTTTCATATAATTGTATATAGTGGTTCTTATTTAAACACATTGCATATTATACATTGGGACGGTTGACATTTCAGAGTTAATTATATGTTGATAAATGCGTGAATAGCTTTAACCAATGTACTATTTTTATCATATAGATCGATTAGAATGCATATAGATTTCAATATATTTAAGATTAGATTAGATTTTAAAAAAATATGGTATTTATAGTATTTTTCCTGAATGCATATGTGCACATACACTATGTGCGTATGTATATTCATATATGCACATTTTTTACATAAAAACAAATCTATGAGAGGGGAAATCAATCAATCATAGAAGAAAGATCGACCGTAAGCGTTTTTTTTTCACTTCAAATTTGGAAAACGTTGCTACTAAAATGAAAAAAAATGAAAAACGTTACTACTGATTTGGTGGCCTAGATCCGCCACTGGTTTGAAATGGACATGTCTATATATGTATGTACATGCTAATACATTGCTTGTATTAATGTTTTTTGCTATATGGAAATAGAAGCAACTCCAAAGATGATTCTGCCAATGATGAATGTGAAGGGACTAAGTCTATCTCATATCAAGAGCCATCTTCAGGTTAGTTACTTTATAAAGCAAAAAAGAAAAAGAAAAGAATTATCATGAGTTGTTCATTAGGTTTTTCGATGGAATAGTTATTATATAGAAGCACACAAAAATATATATAAAAAAAAAGTACAAAATGAGCAAGTCGATCTTGAAAAAAAAGGGAAGCCCAAGAAGTATAAGAATCACCAAAATGACCATCTTGAACTTATGAGTTTCACAAAATAGCTTTGACTTTTAAAACTTTCTAATCAACTAGTGTTTGATAAATGTCCATTGGTGCAATAGATAGATTTCTACCTTGGCATAACATATTTCAATCTTGGCACATACCGCCGTTGATTTCCATCTAATCTGTGCCAAGTCAAAATCTGTAGCGTCGGTGCAGCAGGGTGTGCCATGTGAAACTTTCTTGTTGGTGACTAAAAACAAGAAAACTCAAATGACATTTTGTAAAAGAAAAAAAAAATGAAGACTATATTTTACCAACTCATATGTTAAAAATGTCACTTTAGTACTTTTTTTTTTTGCATTAATACTTTCAAAACTTGTCACAAATCAACAGCATTCTTATTTCTAGCAGATTATGATGTTGTCTTTCTTATTCACACCAAAGTGATGTATTCACTTATGATGACTAGAACAGCAGTCAATATTGCTAATGAGTTTAATGACATTAATCACGTGATATACTTCTTATATATATGCATGATGATGATGTTGTGGATTTATGTACAGATGTTCAGGAGCATGAAGAACGATGCGATTCTCCAAGGTCCGTCTACGTATTTATGCACCGGAGGTGAGTCTGTGACTAGTACACCAGTAGCTAGATCATGACTCAAAAATCACCACTTAAAGCTCATCATTCCTCTTGTGTTATTTGATTTGGTGGTATTTGAAGTCACATAATTAGTAGTGTATAATTAACACATAGCCCGTCTAAAAATTTCTTTTGGGGCCAGTGCTGAGTAGAAAAATTGGCCCCTAAAAGATATATTTATTTTAAAAAAAGTATATCCAAAAAACTTAAAATATATGAATAGAATTGTAACTTAAAAAAAAATGGTATCCTTGGGAGAGCGGGCATTGGGCGGTTGTCCACCCTGCCCCTCCTCTTGGTTGGCCCTAATAATACAAAAAGAAACAAACATATCCTTTAAAAATCTCACTTGTAGAGTAAGGTATATAGAGGGTTAGATGAGAACAACTTAATCTTACTTGAATCTTAAGAGATAGTGTGGTTGCATACTTGCATCGAATAATACACATCCTTGTATAACTAATAACTAATAACTAATAATAGGAGCACACAAATTAATTAGCATGGGTTGATCTAAATTCTATATATGTCTAGAATTTCATGCTTGTAAATGTTAATCGTACTCTCTTATGAAAACGTTAAATCAATGGGTTTTTTGTCTGTTAGTATGTAAAATAGCGAATATGAAGGGAGGCGGAGTATGTTTAGCACAACCCTTAGGCAAAGAGAAATTTATCTTTATGTTTGATCAAAACATGAAACTCGAACATGTAGAAGCTCCAGCGGCGAAACAAGGTGAACATGGCAAGGACAATCATCTATGCTTCGCCCAACACAAGAACTATCATGGAAGATTGGCCAAGATCCAGCATGAACCTCATCATAAGCATTGTATAATGTACAATGGCATTTTTGGATCAGAAGTAAATTGGTAACTATAAATATCAACCAAGTTATATTGCATTTTCATGTTAGAGCAATTTACGCTACAAAACAAAGGAGTATTATCATCAACGGTAAGTAACACAACAACTAAACTCTTGTAGGACAAAGGTCGATGTGGTGACTAATCATTTGACACTAAAGGAGCCTCCTACAAAGATGAATTCCGAGACGATGAGAGCTACTGTTTCAAGGAAGAAAGAACTAATGTTTGAGGCAAATAACAACATGGAAAATGCTCTAGAGCCGTTTGTAGCATCTTTGTCTTCTCCAACTGTCGTTGATGTAGAGTTAACTCTAGGAGGTCCATATGCTTCTTTAATATCTTGTGAGAGTGATATTTGATAAGAATGTTTTAGTTTAAGCATGGCCTTGTAAGAACTTACTAATAAATATATATATATTTTTATCTTAAATATGATCATTTTTAGGGTTGTACGCGACGGCTCGTTTTTCTCGTTGAGCTAAAAAGCTGAGCTCGAGCTCGGATCGTAAATGTCCGAGCCGAGCTTGATATTTTTTTTATTATTTTTTTTACAAAAATTTATAAAATAAAAAAAAATAATAAAATTACAAATATACATGTATATTTTTTAGTTTTATAATATTTTAAAGAATGCAAGGCATACTAAAAGTATTATATGTATAATTTGTGCTTTTTTCTATTAATTTTCATATTTTATTGATTAATTAAACTTAAAATGTTAATACTTCAACCTCCTCTCATATATTTTTTAATTCAAACATTTAAAAATAAAATTAATACATATAAATAAAATAATTCAAGCCAGCTCGCGAGCTCACGAGCCGAGAGAGGCCTAGCTCGAGCTCGAGCTCATTTACAATTGAGCCGAGCCGAACCGACTCGTTTTTTTCAAGTTTTTTTTTGAACGAGCCATGAGTTCCGAGCTTTTTGTACACCCTAAGCATTTTAGCTTCTAGTACATTAACGGCTAACCATCTCAAAATATTGATGAGAGTACATTGTCATTTTCTCACCAAATGCCACTTTAGTCTATTTTATTTATTTTATTTTTGTGCTTCTTTTGTCTATGACATATCCAAAATATATCATTTTTATCCAATATGAGTAAAATAGCCATTACACATATCTTTTTTATTTTTATTGACGTGTGGGGGGGGGGGGGGGGGGGTTGTGGTTTTTGTTATAAATAACATTTATATATATAAGTTTGTTTGTATTATTTAATTACTTCGTCTTTTCTTACTTCATCTTCGCACCACCACCGCCAACACTGCCTTTGATTTTGTTACTTAGTATTTTCCTGCCTACCAAACAATAGAAACTAATAATGCTTTTATTTTCACACTAGCTAAATACCCGGGAGCGTCCCGGGGTTGAAATTTAGAAAACGTACCAATCGTAATCTTAGTCATATGAATCAACATTCAATCATGCTTAAAAATGAAACCTTTTCTTCCAAGTGAGCGTTACACTTTTTATTTCATAAATTAATTTACATATGAGATGAAAGAAGAAATTACTTATACACTAAATTATCTGAAAATTGATGGTTATGTAGACCACAAAGTTGGTTGATTCACCTGGAGACTGACTACTGCCTGTTTGGGCTCTCTCTTTGAATGCATCATCACCATCAAAACGTTGTTTTGATGCCTGATAGAACACCTATGAAATTACCAACTGAGTCAGAATAACATCAATGGTTAAGCTTAAGCATTCAAATTGAATAACCAATATATTGGATAATGATTATAAGTGTATAATTAATTAGATAAAAAAACAAATAACCACCTCTCTCCGACCACCACAGCCTTCGACACCACTATTGAACCATCTACCCTTCACTACTTAGACGAGAGTACCACAGAATCTCTCTGTCGCCCTGTTTTCTGAGCAAATAACCGCTTTCGTTCCCATCACTATCTACGTCGCAGATACACTTCCATAAAAAATCTAAATGAGATTTGTTTTGTGGGTTGTTGAAGCGGATGGTGTTTTCGATATGTTGTTAGATCCTTCTTTTTTTTTTTGTAGATCATTTGATTTGATCTTCTGTTTTGTTGTTTGATGTGGTGAAACCCATTCTCATTGTTATATCCTCTATTACCTCCTGGTAGCTGAATTATGACCGGAGTTTATAAATTAATCTTGTAACTAATATAAACTGAATATTAATTCATGTTATATGCTCTATAGTTTTAATTCAATACTTACCCTTTGTTAAGCTCCAGAAAGGCAGTAGCAACATGGTGGAAGTGGTCCATGAGAACTTTGTAATCCTTTGTACCATCTTCAAGGTAAAATAAAAAAGCAGCCTTAACGTACATATCATATGTAGTGAGGAACACAAAACATTTGAGTTACAAATAGACAGGCATCAGTAAGCTTAGTACTCACATGCAAAGTGCCAGTCACGATCATAGATATGCTGATGAATGCCAATGAGAATGGGTACTTTGATATCAACATCTATGCTTGTATTGTCCTCTGGTTAAATGGAAAAACACCCAAATTACTAAATCATGGAAGGCAAATGCTTTTGGTATATATTTTTTTTTGAAGAAAATGAATTGTTGTAGACATACTAACAGTGTCAAGAGCTCGAAGAACTAAATAAAAAATGCACACCTGCATTGTAAGAGAAGATAAGAAAACTAAATATAACTTGCTGCAACCAACAGTAAGGAGATTTAAAATGTTTAAATGAAGAGCGTAGTGTGCATCCATTTGCATAAACAAATATCGACTAAGTGATTTCTTTTCTCCGCCAACAGTTCTTGGCACCAGATAATGTAATATTTTTGCAACTCTTTAGATTATTTCTTTTGACCTCTCCGGACATACAAAGTAGAAGTCGCTAGGTAAAAGCAAGGTCTTTATAAGCAAGGAGCACAGTATAAACAGACCATTTTAAGGGATTTTAGACAAGATTCAGGATAATTTTGACTGTTTCCGATGCTTGGATGTTTTTAACATGTTCTAGATGTTTTTACCGGAATCTGGCCAGAGAGCGCCCTCATGGCTGCATTGGGTTGTTGACCCTTTTACTACCATGACAAAAAGCTAAATCTAATTGAAAACAATTAACATGATAAAAGTACACTTATAGGCATCTGGGTTCATCCACTCATTTGTTGTATACTATGTGTATGTAAGTTAAAGAATTGAGTGCTGACCTTTGACCACTGTGAA
This sequence comes from Ambrosia trifida, assembly GCA_028751855.1. Taxonomy (NCBI): domain Eukaryota; kingdom Viridiplantae; phylum Streptophyta; class Magnoliopsida; order Asterales; family Asteraceae; genus Ambrosia; species Ambrosia trifida. Next base: position 129,496,007 of record CM054129.1, read on the forward strand.
TACTAAATTACCCCTCACCCAAAAAGAAACTTAAGTATAGATGCTGCAGTTGCACTGTTATTTATCATAGTAATGATCTTAAACAGCTTCACAAAATCTAAAACCACACACACATACCACATCAGCACTAATTGTAGAGAAGCACTTATTCTAGACATCTGAAACAAAATACCACCATATGGAAAAATAATAAACATTAGTACGGTATAACTACCTCTCGGCACGAGAATTACACTTTTTTTCTTCAGAAAGCTTAATCGGCATACCAAAACGCTTGGCTTCGCTTCATCTACTTCTCTTTTAGCTTTATCCAACGTCTGCATATCTGCAGCGCGAACCTCGCGTAACTGTTCTAAAACATTTATTGCTTCACTTGTCTCTTCTAGCTTGAATTAAAGAGAAATTGTTGTGTAGAGAAATTGAATTAAAGAGAACCTGAAGAAGTGTTGTAGAATCGACAGGTAGAAGGAGTTGTTGTTGTATTGATGGCGATGCAGCTTCCTCCTCCTTCAGATCTTCGATTCATCTCCTTCTACTTCATAATAGGTATTCCTAGCTTCATGAAGGTCAACGAAAGAGAAATCAAATTATGAAGCATCTAGGTTTTGCTAGTGATCAAGTGCATTCATAATATGCAATAATGCAACATATTAATAGTTTTATAAAAGGTACTGCACTTCACCTTAGCTCTAATTAAGCGGTTGAAAAAATTGTTCAGTTCGAGTACCATTGGACGCTGAACGCTCTATCTCTTGCTCCCATGATTTAACAAAAAGTAAACAGAAAACAGACCCGTTATTGGCTAAGTCTATTAATTGATCAAAACACTCAGAAAAATAGATGCTACAATATTACTCAACAATCAAACAGAACACAAATACCTTTTGTTTATAGTGATGTGTTGCCAAATGCATCACATTTATATAGTAGTTTTATATAGTTTTTAATCATTTAACGTTCGTAAATATCGTGTCTTAGATACTTATTTGTGTCTTGGTGTTAAGCAGGTGTTCGTGGGCTAAAACGAGAGAAAAAGAGTCTAATTGGAGGTGAAACGAGTGCACGGATGAATAAGGAATAAAAAGAAAATAAAATCTGTCAGATCACTTATTCATGCCCTATGAATAACCTCAGGAGTTATTCATGCCCCGCGAATAACTGAATTGGGTTGCAAAATGACTATAATGCCCTTAATGAATCTAGCTATTTACCCTTGCTACCCTCGCGAAGTTATGACTTATTCATGCCACGCGAATAAGTCAGGGAGTTATTCATGGGGTCGCGAATAACTCTTCAGCTCATAAAAAGCCCATTTTCGCAATTAAAAACCTAGCAGCCGTTTGGGGAGAGAATCATCGAGTTCCAGAGCTAACAAGGGGCGATTTGGAGTACTTTTTGCAGTTCCATTCATTCCGGTTGATGCCAGAGCAATCCAGAACAAGTTTTGAAGCCGAAATCATGAAGATGCAAGGCTAATCATCCTGCGGTTTCTCCGGGTGAACGATTTGGTTATTTTATCAATTGTTTTATGTTTGATACTTATTATTGGGATTAGATTTTGTGAACACCTTAACGGTCTTTGCGTCTAATTGTATGTTTGACTGATCTAGACAGTTTGGTTGATTAGTATTATTGCATTATGTTATCGTATCTTGGTTTTCTTGCACTACGATTAATTTAACTTTGCAATTAATGTTATGATAGCTGAATTGGGTCGAACAACTTAAACAAAGTCATGTCTATGTGATTTCCTAGATAGAGTATTAACATAATTCAGTTGATAATTACCGAATCAGAAACCCGGAGTGACCGTTTTTCCATATTATTGTCTTTTATAAACTCTATTATCAATCCGTTTTGCAGCACTGCAGCACTTTTACATCAAACTTCATAAAATTACTTTAGTTAATCTTAATTTAATTACAAATTAGTAACTTAGCACTTTCCACAAACTCCCTGAGGTTCGACAACCCTACTTCCTATACTGCAGTCAGTTGTAGCTAAGGAGTAGTTTTTATTTAATTTTTGATTAGCACTTCGACATGCGATCAAAATGGCGCCGCTGCCGGGGAGTTCGTGCGCTAAGTGTTTTTAGTTTAATTATTATTTTTTTTTTAATTTAAAAAAAAACCAAAAAAAATATTTTTTTTTCTTTTTCTGTTGTCTTGTATTTTTCTCCATTTTGTTCAGTATTATGCTGGGTATGTTAGTTTTGCTAGAAAATTGAATTCAAGATGAATTGGGTGGATTATGATGCATGTGGGTGTTGCGAGAGCCCATATCATGTGATGCAGGATTGTCCAATTGCCCGTCAGAGAGTTAAAGCATATAATGCACGAAAAGATCGTATTATCTTTGGGCTAGAAAAAGATGAAGACTCATACTTATCATCCTCTTATTATTGGCCACAAGATCAGAACTGTCAGCAAAGATACTACAAGCCAAACATTTATCAATCTAGGGAACAAACTGCAGATTACTACATGAATACTGATCCGATTGTTCATGGAGGCCAGAGTGTTGACTACGGTTATCAACAACAACAAAACAATGAAGAGGGAAGCAATGATCAGCTGAGTGAGATCTTAGAGGCCATAAAGGCTCTCCATGAAGATGTAAAGGCGATCCGAGAAGATTTTAAGAGAACTCGGAAGGATAATGAAGTTCGGGACCACACCGTTGAGGCATTGTTTAAGCAAGTTGGTCAACTGGCAGCAGATTTAGAACTTGAAGATTTGATTGTTGAACCGGATATGGTTAACGTTAACGTGGCTGAAAAAGTTGAAGAGGCACATGTGGACCAGGTTGTGATGGAGGAAGCCTTAGAAGAGGAAGTTACAAGCTTTAAAGTAGACGTGACTTCGTGCGTACAACCACTTGTAGACGCACTTGCTGAAGAACCTGTGAACCGGGTAACCTTGGTGTATCCTAACCTTCCTCCCATATTTATGAGGAAAATAGACAAAGTTGAAGATGATGGCTTGAGTGGGCAAAAGAGGAAGGCGAGCATTGAAGACCTTGGACAAAGTATAGTGAAGTGGCCCAGCAATGATCCTGCAGACATGTCAAAGATAAGAAAGAAGATAAAGATTCGACATATCAACTACCGAACATACATTGGGAATTCGGTAGGCAAATGTTCTTTGAGACCACCATGAATGAACATCAGGTATGATTTTTGTATATTTTGTATATTTATTTGTTTTTATGTTGTTTTATTTTAGTTTATTTTTATTTTGAGTGTGTTTGAGTCAGTTTTATTTTTATTTGAGTCATGGGATTGCTTGATATGATTTGAATAATCGATTGCCCTGCCCGTACTCAATCTCCATTCGGGCGGGGACGATCCGGAAACCACTAATGTTTGCAGGCATCCCAATTTGTTTGTTTGTTTTTTTTCCTTTTTTGTTTCTTTGTTATAGGCTACGCAGTTTATCGACCGCGAATGAAATGCTATACGGTCGTAGTGGGAGGAACTGAATGAGACTCATACGCGCACTGCATATATCCAGGGGAGTCTGTTCCTTTTTATTATTGTTGTACATTATTTTTATTTCTGCTTTATTTTATTCCTTAGCTCACATTGAGGACAATGTGCCGTTCAAGTGTGGGGGTGGGGAAATTTTGATTTTATTTGTTTTTAAGTCTTTTAAAAAATCAAAAAAAAAAAATTAAAACTTAAAATTAAAAATGTCCTAAAAGCGGTCTGATCGGGCATAAAAGCGACTGTTTCAATGCCTTTATTCTGTCTCTGCTTGTGGTGTGTGGGTCCTTAATCATGGTCCAATTCTTTAGAACAGACATATGAATCGTTTTCAGCAGGTATTTTATAAAAAATGTTTAGAATTTGCCCGATTAGGTGTAACGAGCTGTCGGTAATAAATGCATGCACACATCGGTAACCCATTTCCACACTTTGGTGAGATCTTGAGCCTACTAGATGATAGATTGATACATATATATTTTCATTTGATGAGTGTAGGCCAGATGTTTCTCTGTTGCAGAACTTGTGTGATTTGATACATGCCGAGGTTGTAGACTAGATATGCACATAGATGATAAAGGCAATTTAGGTTTTCCCTTTTTCTTTCGATACCCATTTATTTGTGATGTTTGACCCGTTTACCTAAAATCACCCTTAGTAACCCATGTTGAGCCTATACCATTTCATTTGATTAAACCTATTACCCAAATTGACCCGTTTATCTTTGTGAAATAAATTGATAACATCCATTGTGTTTATGTTTTGTTCAAGTGATTGCGTTATGTTTAAGCTGTGAAAAAAAAAGAGAAAAAAAGAAAAAATATATGAAAAAAAAAGGAAAGAAAAGAAAATAAAATAAAAAAAATAGAAGTATGTGTTATGGGTCAAATATGCCCAAAGTTGTGTGATTATTGTATTATGGTGATTAGTGAATAAGGATGGTCATTCAAGCGTGTTGAAACCCTTGTTTTTAAAACCAATTGTTAGGCAAATCTATCCTACCTTTACCCGAAGCCCAAAACCCGTAAGTCTTTTAGATATGTGCATTGTCTATAGTTGAGGTGTGATTGTTATACAAGCCTATGATAACAGAGTTACATGTTTGGTTTTGAGTGAATAATACTAGCGCATTACATGCTAGTCCAGATATTAAACCGAGTGGAGCGAAAAATTGTGAGGGGTGTGTTGCATGAGAATAAAAGCCGAAAGCATGTTAGACTTAGTTGGGAGAGTTCTGTTTTCAAAATTGTGCATCATGGTTGCCTGTTGAATTAACACATCTAATGATGATCTATGAATGGGGTATGACTTTGGACCCTAACTAGTGCATGGCGGGGGCGTTTGAGGTATTTGTTACTTGTTCGTGGTAAGGTTCTGAGCAGATTTGCTTGAGGGCAAGCAAAAGGTAAGTGTGGGGGTGTGATGTGTTGCCAAATGCATCACATTTATATAGTAGTTTTGTATAGTTTTTAATCATTTAACGTTCGTAAATATCGTGTCTTAGATACTTATTTGTGTCTTGGTGTTAAGCAGGTGTTCGTGGGCTAAAACGAGAGAAAAAGAGTCTAATTGGAGGTGAAACGAGTGCACGGATGAATAAGGAATAAAAAGAAAATAAAATCTGTCAGATCACTTATTCATGCCCCATGAATAACCTCAGGAGTTATTCATGCCCCGCGAATAACTGAATTGGGTTGCAAAATGACTATACTGCCCTTAATGAATCCAGCTATTTACCCTTGCTACCCTCGCGAAGTTATGACTTATTCATGCCACGCGAATAAGTCAGGGAGTTATTCATGGGGTCGCGAATAACTCTTCAGCCCATAAAAAGCCCATTTTCGCAATTAAAAACCTAGCAGCCGTTTGGGGAGAGAATCATCGAGTTCCAGAGCTAACAAGGGGCGATTTGGAGTACTTTTTGCAGTTCCATTCATTCCGGTTGATGCCAGAGCAATCCAGAACAAGTTTTGAAGCCGAAATCATGAAGATGCAAGGCTAATCATCCTGCGGTTTCTCCGGGTGAACGATTTGGTTATTTTATCAATTGTTTTATGTTTGATACTTATTATTGGGATTAGATTTTGTGAACACCTTAACGGTCTTTGCGTCTAATTGTATGTTTGACTGATCTAGACAGTTTGGTTGATTAGTATAATTGCATTATGTTATCGTATCTTGGTTTTCTTGCACTAGGATTAATTTAACTTTGCAATTAATGTTATGATAGCTGAATTGGGTCGGACAACTTAAACAAAGTCATGTCTATGTGATTTCCTAGATAGAGTATTAACATAATTCAGTTGATAATTACCGAATCAGAAACCCGGAGTGACCGTTTTTCCATATTATTGTCTTTTATAAACTCTATTATCAATCCGTTTTGCAGCACTGCAGCACTTTTACATTAAACTTCATAAAATTACTTTAGTTAATCTTAATTTAATTAGAAATTAGTAACTTAGCACTTTCCACAAACTTCCTGAGGTTCGACAACCCTACTTCCTATACTGCAGTCAGTTGTAGCTAAGGAGTAGTTTTTATTTAATTTTTGATTAGCACTTCGACACGCGATCATATAGTACTGAAGAATTTCTTTGTGTCTTTTATTCCATCTCTTCCTTCCACAACCTCCTCACCAATTTTCTCATCAATTCCCTTACAAACACTCAATAATAATAATAATAACAATAATAATAATAATAATAATAATAATAATAGAAATAAGAAGAAGAGTAAAGCAAACCTAATTCACGGATGCGAGGATCTTTAGGATCCGTGATGGAGTCGCAGAGGGAAGGAAGCAAGGTCAATGTTGGCATCGTTACGGACCTTCCAGTTCTTATGGAACAATCGATCTTCCCATGGTAACAAAGCAGGGTGTAGAAGATGATATTATTAAGGAATGAATCTCAGGGGCAAGATTAAAATCAAATTTATTTCATAAAGTTCAAATCCTAAAGCTCGATTCATTAACAGATACATCTAACAAAACCCTATAATCAAGAATTCAACAATTTATCCATTCAATCATTGACAAAAACAAACCTACAGATCAGGCTAATAAATTGACAAATCCTAGATGTGTAAATTATAATAATAATCAAATAAATAACAAAAGACAACAGATATTGAATTATTGACGTACCCATCAACCACCAACCACCGAACAACCATCACCATCGAAACCCTAGACCTTAGCCGCCGCCGTCACTGTCATCGTCTTCCTCCTCTCCGTCTGTCTCTCTCTTTCTTCCAGTTTCTTTCTCTATATCTTCCCCTTCTAACAGATCTGAAACTCTTACACATACACCAGAAACATCTTAAAAAAAAAGCAAATATAGAATAATAATAATAATGATGATAAGAACGTGATACCTGAAGCTGATGTTTATGCGTAGCACACCGGTGGTTCGTCAGGAAATCGATGTTTATGCGTAGCACACCGGTGGTTCGTCAGGAAATCAGAGGGTGGTGGCCAGGGATCCTCCTCCGCCGCTCTCTCTCTCTAAAGTGTGTTTGTTTAATAAGAACAGGGAATGGGTGGGAGGGTTAGGGTTTTATCTAATTGATTCAAGCTGTTTGTTAGATGATAACGAAGGAGATATTGGTAGGGTTTTTGTGAAATTGAGAGAGTAATGAGATTGAGAACTTACTTTGAAGATCTGGAGATTGGCAGAGAGTAAAGGATAAGGAGATGAATGATTGAGAGCTGAGAAAGAGATGGTGAGATAATGAGAAGAGGCGGAGATAACTTTAGGGTTTGAAGTTTTTCGTTTTTCCCGTGTGTTTTTTTTCTTTTTTGGTTAAAAAAGGAAACACTCCAAAAACCTCAAAAAACATCTATTATTAAGCCACTTGGCACAAAAAAGTGGAGGTTGAGGCCTCCATTGGACGCCACGTCAGCAAAACCATTTTCTTTTATATATATTAATAGATAATAGATACTAACCAAACAACACCATATAACTTCGAGTAAATTGCCAAAATGGCCTCTCAGGTTTGGCCTAAAATGCTTGTTTGGTCAGTTATCTTATTTTTGTGCCAAAAGCACCCCTCACAGATCGAAAATTGCCAAAATGGCCCATATTTAACAGAGTTTTTAACTGAGTATGGAAAGTCAGTTAAGTCTGAGGGGTAATTTCGTCCTTTCAACTCATTCCTTCTTCCTCATCATCTTCTTCAACCTACCTGCACCCACCCCTCCTTCCACAACTCCACCACCCCTTTCTCTGCTCCTCTCCAACTGCTCCGACGACCTCTCTCTCTCCTCCACCATCCTCTCCTCTCTCTACCCTCACCTCTCTCTCGATATCACCAGAAAAGGAGAAAAACTCGTGAATTTCTCTCTCGGTTGCTAGATCTGAAAGGTGTCCTACTTGTACCGTTCTCGTCGTCTGAAACAATCACAAAACATAATTAAAAAATAACTAAAAAATAATAATTAAACAGATATATGAATCGAAAAGTGGTTAAAACTTAAAACTCACTTGCATTTCAATTGCAAGGCACAAAACAATCTGTGAGGTCTGTATGTGAAAAGGGTTACAAAAGCGTATGAAATTTTTGGTTGATATATATATATATATATATATATATATATATATATATATATAGAGAGAGAGAGAGAGAGAGAGAGTAATTACACAATTAATAGATAGGCTATGAAGATGATGAATGATGATGATGAAAGATGGATGGATGGATGGGATAGAGATCTAGATCCAGATCACACAGTGTCTGTAATGTCAAATGTGGTTCAATTTGATTAATAAACACACCTTTGCTTAAAAATGGTGTTGACGTGCAATGTGAACTAGATATAGATAGATTGATAGATGATAGGTAGTAGACTGCCTAACCATTACAGCAATACACACTTTGATTTTCGCACATCCCTATTTAATACCCAGATCTGAATAATAACCCACCAAACTATTTATTATTATCATAAAGAATTTTGGGAATTAGGGTATGTATGATTTGGGAATTAGGTTTGAATTGAGAGGAAGAAGAAGAAGAAGGTCTGAAGATGAAGAAGATAGGTTTACAATGAGGTTTTAAACGTTTGAACATGAAAGGACGAAAATGCCCCTCAGACTTAACTGAGTTTTTCTTCTTCGTTAGAAACTCTGTTAAATATGGGCCATTTTGGCAATTTTCGATCTGTGAGGGGTGCTTTTGGCACAAAAATAAGATAACTGACCAAACAAGCATTTTGGGCCAAACCTGAGGGGCCATTTTGGCAATTTACTCTATAACTTCTTTGCCAATTAAGAAGGTGTTTGGGATTGCGTTTTGAATCTGATTTTTAGATTATTGCGTTTAGAAAACGCAGATAATCAGTTTTTAGTGTTTGGATTGCGTTTTGAAAACACAGATAATCAGTTTTTTAGGCTACCAAAATGCAATAATCTATAAGCAGCTCCACCCATGCTTTTCCAAAACGCATAATCTGTTTTAAATAATCAATCCCAAACACCCCCTAAATTACCTTCATTCATGAGCTGACTTCCCTGGCCGCCATATGGGCTGGCTTTTCAATCCAAACCCTTTATCATGGGCTGGACTCAAAGACTCCAGTCAAGGCACCACTTCAAAAAAAAAAAAAAAAAAAAAAAAAAAAAATTACCTACATTCAATTTCCGCTACATTCCACCACCCCCCAAAGCTCTACAAACTATTGGCCTAATAACATTTATCCCCAAATTGACAAAAATATTAAAGTTGAAGGTGCTAATTACACACCAACCAAAAAGCCATACGTAGGGGAAAAAAGAGTACCAAAACAACCAAACCAAACCAAACCAAACTTTACAAACGCCGTCGAAACCCTAAACAGCAACCAACCACCGTAGCACAACCACTCACCACCAGTATCAACCATGGCAGACGTAGTCCAATACAAGCTCGAACGCATGGTCAACGAGCTCGACGACCTCGAGCGCCGCGGAATATTCTCACGCCGTGAAATAGCCGAGATAGTAAAACAACGCCGCAAGTTCGAGTACCGACTCCAACGACCTAGTCCTTTAAAGCATGATTACATAGCCTATATCGACTACGAGAAGGCTATTGATGCTTTACGAATACTTCGTAAGAAAGTCGTGACTCGTGAATTGAAGAAGAAGGACAACGGAAATGGTGGTTTGAAGATGAAACAGAGTTATTCGGATTTCGCTGGAGTTTCGAGGATCGTTGAGGTTTATCGGTTGGCGACGAATCGGTTTAAAGGAGATATTGAGCTGTGGTTTCAGTATTTGGAGTTTTGTAGGCAGAGGAGGAATGGACATATGAAGAAGGTATATACATAATATATATATGTATTAATTCATGTTTGTGGATGTTTGATTAGTTTAAGTTATTTAGGTTTCTGTTTGTATGCATTATTGGTTAATAATTACTGGAACTATAGTGGTGGAAATAGGTTGGAAGTATGTTTTTTAGGGTTGGTTTGATTAAATGATTAGTGGTTTAAGTGAATTAGGTTGAGTTAATGTAGAAGGAAGTCGAGTCGTAGTATTTTCTAGGTGATTGAATTCTTCAATTCTGTTGTGAAATGAATTAGGAGTTAGGACTGGCTTAAATTGGATATAAATAGGATTTGGGTCGGGTCAACGAAATGGAAATACTTTGGGTTTTTTTAGTATTGACTTGGCTATTATAGGTTAACTAATTATTTTAGACTTACTGAGTTACTTCTCTTAAGATTACCAGTCATTTAGTCCTAAACGCTAAGTTATCATCTATTCACAAAAGATAAGCCTTACATGAATTGGATAACCATGGAAATGGAATGAGTATACTTTATAAGTTTATAGCAGCTGGAACATCACATAGGCCATAGTAAATAAGTTATATAATCTCAATGGCTTCCATGGTTTAAAAAAACTTTTGAGGCGTGCGCCTCGAGGCGAGGCGACAAGAAAAACGAGTTTGAGCCGCGCCTCATGAGGTCTAGTCTGTACATATGCCTCTAAGGGCTGAGGCATTAAGAAAATGTGCGCCTCGGGTGCGCCTCCGGGGGTTTATGGTGCTTACACCTCGTGAGGCGAAGGGAAAACGCCTCGAGGCTCGTTTCCCTTCTTTTAAACTTTGATGGCTTCAAAATCCAACAAAGGAACAACTATTACCAAACCAGCAACAAATGAGGTATGTACCAGCATTCCAAGTTATTATGGCATGTGTATAGCATTTACACAAAGGGCAGCGTTACTCAAAAGAAAAAAGAAATAAAGCCCCAAACATAACCATGACTAACTGCCTAGAATTGATTTCCATAAACTACCTGTATAAGTTCCAGTCCTTAAAAGGAGGAACAAGCCCCAAACATACCATGACTCAAATCGAACTACAAAAAACAATACATATTCTTCTCTCAGATATATAGATAAACACATACAAATCTATTAAATATTTAACTGCATTGAATGAAGACGAAGGTTTGTTTAATTTGAAAGGAATTTACAAAAAGCTTGCATTGGGAAAGAAATGTCGGGCAGTAGCTCTTGATCTCTCCATTGGAACTACTGTGACTGTTATTCATGCCAATGTCAATTGGTTAGGTTATGTAAGACTAAAAAGAAGCAGACTCAATAGTCAATACAAATATGTTGGGCAGGTCCTGGCTGTAAAAAGTAGTTAAAAAAACTCAAAACCCCCTTAAGATGGGTTCGAACCTTTGTTCCATTGAAGGAGCGTTGACTTAATTGCTTAACCATTTACAAATTGTAAGTTTACTTTCCAACAAAAAACTATGGGGTCACTCGATTTTTTTGTAGTATAAGCTATATCATATAAAACCAGAAAAAGTTTGGTGTAGGCCTGTCGCTCGAACGGCATTCATAACATGGCTCTGTCCATGCTTTTCATTATTTTTTGTCGTCTGAAGTTCATATTATTTGATATCTAAATTAATCTTTAAATCTAATTTTTCACCCATTATTTTTTGTGCATCTCTCAGGTTCTGGCTCAGGTGATCAGATTTCACCCAAAAGTACCTGGAGTTTGGATATATGCCGCTTCATGGGAGTTTGATCACAATTTAAATGCTGCAGCTGCTCGTGCACTTATGCAAAGTGGTTTGCGATCTTGCCCACATTCTGAAGCTCTATGGGTGGAATATCTTCGCATGGAGCTCACATACCTTAATAAGTTAAGTGCGCGCAGGGCAGCTCTTGGGGAAGATGTCGGCGCGTTGGTTCCTGATCGTTCTGACCCTGAAGATAAACAATGGCGAGATGAGAACAAAGAATTATTTATGTCGATTGATGGAGAAAGTGAAGATTACAAAGAGTTGAATCAAAATGAGGAACTGAAACAGAAAATTGATGTATTCCGAGAACAAGGATTAAACATTCTTCAAACTGTTTACAAATGTGCAGTGGAAACGATCCCTTCCAGTTTCAGCTTGAGAACACAGTTTCTGGAGATACTAGAGGCAACAAACTTGGCGAATTCAGAAAATATGCAAAAGGAGATTCTTGCTGACATGAAAAATGAGTTTTCGAAAGACCCATCATACTGGGACTGGCTTGCAAAATACGAAGCAGCTGGGCGTAAAGGTACGCAAGATCTACGGAAAGAAATTACGCCTGATCAGTTATTCAATGCGGTTCAGGTATGCTACCTCTTGATTGGAAACATGACTGGGTATCCTCTATATGTATTTTGTAATATTTTTTTCCGGAGCTTCAAGTTGCATGTTTTTTTTTTTTCAAATATGTCTAGGTTTATGATGAGGCTTTGAAGGTTCTACCATCATCTGCAATGTTTGATCTGTATATCAAGTTCTTGATGGAGACTATTGGTAGAGATGGACACAGTAAAAGTTCTACGCTTTCTGGTTCTTCTGGCAAGTACATAGATCCTGTTGCGCATGTTTTAATGATTTTTGATAAGGCTCAAAGCATGGGGTGCATCTCTGAAGATCTTGCCTGCCAGCATGTTTCCTTTTTGTTACAACTTGGGAGATTAGATGATGCTAGAAATTTGGCAGAAAAACTTTGCAATGGAGAACTTTCAGCGGCAGTAAATTTGTGGGTTTTACGACTTTCAATAGAGATGAAACGAATTACATCACCAAGCAAAGCTGATTTGTCATATGTGTTTGATCTCATGCAAAATCCTTTGAAGAAAATTTCTGTTGCGCAAGCTGAGAACCTGTGGCTAATGGTATGTGAAAGTTCAACTTTTCTCATAACTCATTCCGTCATTGTCGTTAGTAAACTTGGCAAAACAGGCTGGGTAATGAGTCAGAAAAGGTCATTCTAAAAAATGGTTATTTTGGTCCCAATCAGACTGGATTCTTTTTAATAATTATTTTGATCCAGGTTAGAAGGGGTTTTGGCAAAATGGGTATATGGGTCAAAGCACGGGGTTTTAGAAAAGATCTATTTTGGTAAGGGTGTAACATGTTTTAAGAAACAGAATAATCTGTGTAGAGGTTCCAGATGGCCTTCTCGTCATTCGATGGTTGCGGTTCTTGTTCGGCTTTGCATTCTTCTACTTTTTCTTTTGGTACTTCTGCTATGAAATCAGCCAGTACCTGTCCTTTAATTGCCGGGCGCGTCTTGTAATTGATGGTGTGCTCACCCAGCTCAATTGCCCATTTTGCCAATCTCCCAGAAACTTCTGGCTTTGATAGGACATTGTTCAGCTTGTAATCGCTCAGCACATTGATGGGATGGCCTTGGAAATAACGGCGCAGCCGTCTTGATGCATGAACGAGGGCTAAAACTAGCTTTTCCATGATGGTGTATCTGGACTCCGCATCTGTTAGTACTCTGCTGACGTAATAGATAGGCGTTTGGACCAGCTTTCTATCTACCATCAGTACTGCGCTCACCGCCTGCTCTGTGGCGCAAAGATACATCGTTAGGGGCTCCCTAAGGAGTGGAGCGGTGAGCGTTGGTAGGTCCATTAAGCATTCCTTCATCTCTTGAAAAGCCTTCTCTGCCTCCGATGTCCATTTAAAATGGTTCTTTTTCAAACAGCTTTTCAGTGTTTCGATGAAAGGAATGGATTTGCTTGCGTGATGCGACAGAAAGCGGTTGACCGCTACAAGGCGTCCATTCAGCGTTTGAACCTCTTTTAGGGTGGATGGGGAGGGCATTTGCGCAATGGCTTGTATTTTTTCGGGGTTTGGTCTGAACCCATCTTTGGTGACCACGACCCCCAGAAACTTGCCTTCTTCCATCCCAAAAGCGCATTTGCTTGGGTTTAGCTTCATGCAGATCGCTTTTAAATGCTTGAAGGTCTCTTCAATGTCTTTTAGCATCTGATCCTCTTCCTTGCTTTTGATGACTAAGTCATCAACATAGACTTCTAGGTTTCTCCCGATCTGCTTGGCGAATGCGCGGTCCATCAGTCGTTGATACGTGGCTCCGGCGTTTTTTAGGCCAAATGGCATCTTTGTGTAGCAGAAGACTCCTTTATCTGTGCGGAAGGCAGTTTTGTCTTCATCTTCACGTGCCATCTGTATTTGGTGGTAGCCTTTGTAGGCGTCCAAAAAACACTTGAAGCGGAACGGGGCTAGAGAGTCTATTTTCAAATCGATTTCTGGTAGGGGATAGCAGTCCTTCGGGCATGCTTTGTTGAGGTCGGTGTAGTCTACACACATCCTCCATCCGCCATTGCTTTTCTTAACCATGACTGGGTTTGCGACCCAGGTTTGGTATCGTGTTTCCCTCAAAATGCCTGCCTTTAACAGTTCTCCAACTTGCTCATTCATTGCTTGAGTTTTTTCAGCACCCATACTTCTGCGCTTCTGCGCGATGGGTTCTACGGAGCGGTATGTGTTAAGCTTGTGTTGAGCGAGTTCGCGCGGAACACCGATCATGTCCGACGGTTGCCATGCGAAAACATCGATATTTTTGCGGAGGAGTTGTTTCAGATGGTCCCTGATATTTTCGGAGATTTCTGGCCCTATTGTTATGGGCTGCTCAGGGAACTCTGGGTTTAAGATCCACTTTTCTGGTTCAGTGCGCGGGCAGGGCTTCAACATTTTTGCTGGGTGGGGCTCCGTGGTCATGGCGCACTCTCTGTTGGCCCATACAATGGCTACCCCGTTTGGAGTGGGGAAACCGATCGCGCTATGCACGGTGGAGGTGACCATGTTGTAGGAAGCCATGGAGTCCCTACCCAGGATGATATCATATTTAGACTTGGATGGGATGACGAGGAAAGTGACCTCTTCTGTTCGCGACCGTCCCTGCGCGCCTAGAGTGAGAGGGAAGGATATTTCTCCGAGGGGTGTTACAACCTCGTTGGAGAATCCCATGATCGGCGAATTGATGGGGCGCAGGCGCTGCTTATCCTCTTCGTCCAGGAGGTCAAAGCACTGACCATACATAATGTCTGAATTGCTGCCCGTGTCCATGAATGCTCTAGTGGTTCTGTAATGGTCAAAAATGGCTGTGACAATGATTGCTTTTGTGGCCGATGGGCCGCCTTTGACTATGGGGAAACACACCTGTTGTTCCCTCCATTCTGCTGTTGATTCAGTTTTTCGTTTCTGGCTTCGGTGCCCGCTGCTGTGTATCATCATGCTTATATTCTTTATCTTTTTGGGCGGAGGACCCCCCGCTTGTTTGCGCTCGACGTTTTGCAGCAGGTGGCCGAGCTTGCCGGACTTTAATGCATCTTCAATGGCTTGCCTTAGTTGGTAACACTTATCGGTGTCATGACCGATGTCTTGATGGTATGCGCAAAACTTGTTGTGGTCCAACCCATCGCGCCGTTTGATGACCTTAGGTTCTGGGAAGTCAACGTTTTCCGTTGCTAGAACTTGCGCCGGTGTTTTGGTTAAGGGAGTCCAGTTGTTGTGACTCCTTCGGTTGGGCTTGTGCACAAGCGAGGTGTTGCGCTAGTAATCTTGTGACGCAGAAGGCTTTGGGGTTGTCTGGTCGGCTCCTTGAAGCCTCGTCCAGACATTGCCCTTCGCCCTCCTGTCATGCTTGTTGTTTCGGTTGCGCATTGCTTGCGCTTGTGTATCTGTGTACTGTGGTGCTTGAATTCTGCTCCAGACGGATAGTTCTCTTTCTGTCTTCGCATAATTTTTAGCGCCGCGCATGATCTCTTCCCATGTATTTGGCATGCCTGTGCATCCGGCCAGTGTGCGGATCAGCGAGTCACATCTGACTCCTTGCGTAAACGCTGCTTTCATAAGCTCGAATCCGATTGGACCAATTTGTAAAGCTTCGCGGTTGAACCTGGTGATGTAATCCTCGATGGACTCATTATCGCGTCTTTTGACTTGCAAAATGTCAGTGGAATCCCGCTCGATTCTTTTGTTTTGACTGAAGTGGTCCAAGAATTTATCAGTCAGCTCTTTCAGATTATCAATCTTTCCGTTTGGTAGGCTGTCGAACCATACCCGCGCTGCGCCCGTGAGCGTCTGCGCGAACATGTGACACCATGCTGGCAAGGTCCACCGCGCGCATTTTCCTGCGACCTCGAAACTTCGTATGTGGTCATCAGGGTCGCCGGGTGCCGTCAAATTTTCCCAATGTGCTTGGCATTTTTGTCCCAGCGGGCAGTATGGCGAGTGCGATGCGCGGTGTAAACTTTGATTTTTCACTGAACGAGGGGGGGTAATATGGTTTTGTTAGGTCGTCTTCTCCGGACGACAAGTGTGCTCGATCAACGGTGTTGGTCAAGTACTGGCTTGTGTCACGTTGAAAACGACTCTGTGACTCGTCGGAGTCTTCCCTCCATGTTGGGTCAGTGTTATGGGCTAAGCAGTTAATGCGGAAATATATCGGTTATCGGTCGAGTACCGATATTTGATATATCGGTTTTCGCGGTGAGATATCGGTGAGATATCGGCCATTGCAAAATTTATATACATATATTTTTATACATAAATATAAATATTCAAGTTTAGAAACTATATGTAAACAAGTGAAATATGGAGGGGGTTAAATTGGAAAATACCCAAACTTAACAAACCTAATCCCTCACCATATTTAACATCGCATATCTTTCTCCTCCTCCATTTACATAGCAGCCACAACAACAAAACATAAACCCTAGCCCCAAATTGGCTTCATCTATTGATGGATTCTTCATATGGGGTTCGATTTTGACCTAAAGAGACGCGTGCAGGTCTGATGTTGGTTAGAATCGAGGTAATAACTAGTTTCCCTAAACTGATTTTGACCTAATTTGTTTTTATTTGGGCAAAACCGGTTTTATCGGTGAGATTACCGATATAAAAACTCAGATATCGGCCGATATATCAGTTGTCTCGGCCGATATTATCGGGACCGAGATAACAGCCGAGATTTGATACCGAGATTAGTCCCTGTGGCCGAAAACCGATATATCGGCCGAGATATCAGTTGTCTCGGCCGAGATTAACTGCTTAGGTTATGGGTGCTTCCGCCGACGTGTCCTGCAGCTCTGGACGGCCCTTCTGAGATAGTGACAGGCCTTCCTTCGCTGAAGGACAGGGCGCGGGATGCCTCTCTCAGATGTTGTTCTTTAAGCTTGTGCATGAATGCTTGCTTCAGAGCTTCTTTCTGCTGCGCATACCATACCTCCGGGCTAACCATCGGCGTAGTATGAGCGGCAGGTGAGGTCTGAAGGTTATCAGTTGCAAAATGGAATGACGGGGTTTGCCTTGTCCCGGAGGACGGGGTGTGGCCCACGTCGGTGATGTGAACTTGCTCTTCCACGTGGCTGTCGGGCTGGCTGGTGATTGCCGGAGCTACACCAGTGCCGGACGGGCCTTGTGGAGAGTTTGTGTTGATTGGTAAAGAACTCATCGCTGGTGTGTTGAGAGATAGAAGTTTTTAAATTGCTGTTCTTAATAACTCAATAGACGGATGGCGCCAATGAAGAAACACCAGTCTAATAATCAAAATATAACAATGATAATGAACTAATAATGTAAAGGAACGGACTTCTTATTTATCAGGACAAGTTACAAGACACTGTTATAAGATTATTACAGCGTTTCGACTATAATCTATCTCTCACAGCTCTCTATATGAATTCTATTCCTTCCTTTTCGATCCCCTCTTCTGGTGACGAAGGGAGGTATTTATAGGCTGTTTAGGTAGCCTGTGATTGGCTGTGAGGAGCATGGCAGCTGTCTTGTACGATTGTGGCCGTTGTCATTTTCTGCGCTGTCTTCTTTTGATTGGTCCACGTGTCCTGACGTCGTCCTTTTCGTCCTTTTCTGTACCTCGTACTGGCAGGAGATCGTGGAGCAGGGTGCTCTGGCCTGTGATTGGCTGTTGGCTCTGCTCCTGTCGGGTGATATTTGTCCTTTTTTGCTGTTGCGTGCGCCGTCTTCCAGAACGCCACGTCATATTACTGTGCTGACGTGCGCGCGGGTTTCCTTCCTGCGCGTGTGCGGGTACCTATCTCTTCAATATTGAAATTAATTTGCATCATTTTTTGATGTTCATTTGCGAAGGATGCACGACTAATGTTTACCAAAGAATAATATCGTGCATCATGAACAAATTGATATAATCAACATTGCTCTGATACCACATGTTGATTATATTAATAAAAACATAAGGTATAAACATAAGAATTAATCATGTGTACCTGATATGCTTAACCGCTTAGGAACCTCAGTAATGGAAGACACCATCATCTTGATTGGGTTCCCTTTAGGGTATGCAGTTCTGATGGTTTATGTGTTCTTGAGTTATGAACACATTGAGAGAGAGAGAGAGAGAGAGAGAGAGAGAGAGAGAGAGATAGGGGATGGCCAATGGTGTTATGAATGTGTCTCAACCCTAATCTCATAATAATCTCCTTATTTATACATACCCAGGGGACACCCTAATAAGGCCCATCTAATGATAGTCCGCCCATCAAAGACATATCTGTTATTGGGCTTAGGATAATATTAATAATTGATCATCATAATATAAATGATTGTAATGGCTATCGATAAATATACAAACGTTACGTATATTTATTCCAACACCCATGTGTCAGTTTTTGAGCATTAGCGGCGACACGCAGCATATCGGCTATCGCTGCTACTGGTGTTGCCGATATTGCTCTTATTTATTCATCTAGCTACTTATCTAAACCTCTTATACGACTAGTAAGATAAATAAGTTTTTAACATTTTATAAGTTAATAATTCTGTTCCTTATATTAACTTGTTTAAACAATAAAAGAATATATACATCATGTCAAGCATATATTCAACTATGCGTATGATAACACACACTTGTTGGGTACTTCACTACATACAGAAAAGTATAAAACGCCATTCTCAAAAGTTACAGGTTTTAATACTTGATAGGATACCATGATGTGAAATGCCTAGATTAATTTCCTTTCTCAACTCTACTCAAATTTTAATATTTTCTTGTTATCTATACAATAATTAAGGGTACAACTTATATTTTTCTAACAAAAAAAAAAAAAAAAAAAACATTTTTACGTATTTCTTTTAGCGAATTTCATTGGCAGGACCCATAACTTGAAGCCGATTCTGCCCATGTTTACATGTGTTGGTAGGAGACCACCTATATGTGATGGAGGAGTGATTATTATGCCGTTTAATAACATGTCTCCTAACAGAAGAATGTTTTGACAATGACACATAATGAATGCAAATTTGAAATTAATAGTATGACAACTTCTGCATGCAAAGAAAGCTTTCTTTACAACAATTGAAAACTAAATTGACTAAATTAGTTATGTTACAAAGAATATAGTACCACAAAATGGTCGGAATCTTTCCCACGAGAACCTAAACATTCAGTAAACTATAAGACATGTGTATGTCTATACATAGATGGTACATATTCCACTATCTATATATGATGTTAGGTTATTAATTACAAAGTTTCAAACAAAGTGGTGACATGATATAAATATTGATCAAGAAGTCTTTTATTCATTTGTTGCTAAGAAATGAAGAGGCTAAAGGGTGCAAACACTCGAAAGGCGTCATCTATGATTCAAAGTTCATCTAGGATTTTTCACCGGAGGACGGTTGAGTACTTGCCGGAAATGAATAAATCAAGCAAGCCTATCGTGCGGTCTTACAATCGGTCTAGAGTACCCCGTCTACGATGGACAAATGAACTTCATCAATGCTTTGTCAATGCAATGCAGTTGAAAGACTTGGTGGTGAAGATAGTACATACTCTCTATCCCTCCCTCTTCCTTTAACAATGTGAATAATTGTTACAAATCTAAGGGGGTGTTTGGGATTTATTATTTAAAACAGATTATGCGTTTTGTAAAAGCAGGGGTGGAACTGCTTATAGATTATTGCGTTTTGGTAGCCTAAAACACTGATTATCTGCGTTTTCAAAACGCAATCCCAAACACTAAAAACTGATTATCTGCGTTTTCTCAAAACACAATAATCTAAAAATCAAATTTAAAACGCAATCCCAAACACCCTCTAAATTAGATTTTCATATAATTGTATATAGTGGTTCTTATTTAAACACATTGCATATTATACATTGGGACGGTTGACATTTCAGAGTTAATTATATGTTGATAAATGCGTGAATAGCTTTAACCAATGTACTATTTTTATCATATAGATCGATTAGAATGCATATAGATTTCAATATATTTAAGATTAGATTAGATTTTAAAAAAATATGGTATTTATAGTATTTTTCCTGAATGCATATGTGCACATACACTATGTGCGTATGTATATTCATATATGCACATTTTTTACATAAAAACAAATCTATGAGAGGGGAAATCAATCAATCATAGAAGAAAGATCGACCGTAAGCGTTTTTTTTTTCACTTCAAATTTGGAAAACGTTGCTACTAAAATGAAAAAAAATGAAAAACGTTACTACTGATTTGGTGGCCTAGATCCGCCACTGGTTTGAAATGGACATGTCTATATATGTATGTACATGCTAATACATTGCTTGTATTAATGTTTTTTGCTATATGGAAATAGAAGCAACTCCAAAGATGATTCTGCCAATGATGAATGTGAAGGGACTAAGTCTATCTCATATCAAGAGCCATCTTCAGGTTAGTTACTTTATAAAGCAAAAAGAAAAAGAAAAGAATTATCATGAGTTGTTCATTAGGTTTTTCGATGGAATAGTTATTATATAGAAGCACACAAAAATATATAAAAAAAAAGTACAAAATGAGCAAGTCGATCTTGAAAAAAAAGGAAGCCCAAGAAGTATAAGAATCACCAAAATGACCCTCTTGAACTTATGAGTTTCACAAAATAGCTTTTACTTTTAAAACTTTCTAATCAACCAGTGTTTGATAAGTGTCCATTGGTGTAATAGATAGATTTCTACCTTGGCATAACATATTTCAATCTTGGCACAGACCGCCGTTGATTTCCATCTAATCTGCTGTGCCAAGTCAAAATCTGTAGCGTCGGTGTAGCAGGGCGTGCCATGTGAAACTTTCTTGTTGGTGAAACAATCTCTCAACTAAAAACAAGAAAACTCAAATGACATTTTGTAAAAGAAAAAAAAATCAAGACTGTTATATTTTACCAACTCATATGTTAAAAATGCCACTTTAGTACTTTTTATATTTTTTTTGCATTAATACTTTCAAAACTTGTCACAAATCAACAGCATTCTTATGCAGAATATGATGTTGTCTTTCTTATTCTCACCAAAGTGATGTATTCACTTATGATGACTAGAACAGCAGTCAATATTGCTAATGAGTTTAATGACTTTAATCACGTGATATACTTCTTATATATATGCATGATGATGATGTTGTGGATTTATGTACAGATGTTCAGGAGCATGAAGAACGATGCGATTCTCCAAGGTCCGTCTACGTATTTATGCACCGGAGGTGAGTCTGTGACTAGTACACCAGTAGCTAGTTCATGACTCAAAAATCACCACTTAAAGCTCATCATTCCTCTTGTGTTATTTGATTTGGTGGTATATGAAGTCACATAATTAATAGTGTATAAATAACACATAGCCCGTCTAAAAATTTCTTTTGGGGCCAAAAAATTGGCCCCTAAAATATATGAAAAGAATTTTAAAAATTAGTTGAACTTTTTTTAAAAAAATGGTACCCTAGGAAGAGCAGGCCTTGGGTGGTCGTCCCCCTCCTTTAGGTTCAGTGGCGGATGGGGGGGGGGGGGGGGGGGGGGGGGGGGCAAGGGGTGTCTAGCCTCCCCCAATGGCCCAAATTTTATCAAGTTTTAAGGTTAAAATTCAAATTTAATTAAGTTTTTAAGGTTAAAAATCCAATAAAATTGTATCAAGCCCCCCTTAAGACTCACTTCAATAATCTAAGTCCCCCTTATCCTGAAATCCTAGCTCCGCCTCTGTCTAGGTTGGCCCTAATAATACAAAAAGAAACATAACGTATCCCATATAGATCTCACTTGTAGAGTAAAGTATATGGAGCGTTGGATGAGAACAAATTGACCTTGTATCTTAAGAGATAGTGTGGTTGCATACTTGCATCAAATATACACATCCTTGTATAATTAATAACTAATAATAGGAGCACACAAATTAATTGGCATGTTTTGATCTAAATTAATTTCATGCTTGTAAATGTTAATCGTACTCTCTTATGAAAACGTTAAATCAATGTTTTTTTTTTGTCTGTTAGGGGCTGTTTGGTTGATTAAGTGCTGAATCATTAAGATGTATGAATGGTTAAGAGTCTCTGAATGATTAAGTGCTGAATGGTTCAGCTATGCACCAAGTCTGAATGATTCAGCTCTTAATCATTCCATTCAAAACTTTTTTTTACGTTAAAACAAACAGTCTGAATACTGAACCATTCAGAGCTGAATGATTCAGAGCCTCGTTAAGAGGCTACCAAACAAGCCATTAGTATGTAAAATAGTGAATATTAGTGAAAATGAAGGGAGGCGGAGTATGTTTAGCACAACCCTTAGGCAAAGAGAAATTTATCTTTATGTTTGATCAAAACATGAAACTCGAACATGTAGAAGCTCCAGCGGCGAAACAAGGTGAAAATGGCAAGGACGATCATCTATGTTTTGCCCAACACAAGAATTATCATGGAAGATTGGCCAAGATCCAGCATGAACCTCATCATAA
This sequence comes from Ambrosia trifida, assembly GCA_028751855.1. Classification (NCBI taxonomy): domain Eukaryota; kingdom Viridiplantae; phylum Streptophyta; class Magnoliopsida; order Asterales; family Asteraceae; genus Ambrosia; species Ambrosia trifida. The sequence goes on from CM054129.1 coordinate 129,518,531, forward strand.
GCATTGTATAATGCACAATGGCATTTTTGGATCAGAAATAAACCGGTAACTATAAATATCAACCAAGTTATATATATTGCATTTTCATGTTAGAACAATTTACGCTACAAAACAAAGGAGTATTATCATCAACGGTAACACAACAACTAAAATCTTGTAGGACAAAGGTCGATATGGTGACGAATAATTTGACTCTAAAGGAGCCTCCTACAAAGATGAATTCGGAGACGATAAGAGCTACTGTTTTAAGGAAGAAAGAACAAATGTTTGAGGCAAATGACAACATGGAAAATGCTCTAGAGCCGTTTGTAGCATCTTTGTCTTCTCCAAGTGTCGTTGATGTAGAGTTAACTCTAGGAGGTCCATATGCTTCTTTAATAATATCTCGTGAGAGTGATATTTGATAAGAATGTTTAAGTTTAAGCATGGTCTTGTAACAACTTACTAATAAATTTTTTTTTCCTTAAATATGATCATTTTGGCTCTAACCATCTCAAAATATTGATTAGAGTAAATTGTCATTTTCGCACCAAATGCCACTTTAGTCTATCTTTTTTCTTTTTTGTTTTGTGCTTCTTTCGTCTCTAACATATTCAAAATATGTCAGTTTTATCCAATGTTTAACCCTTGTTAAAAAAGTCAGTTAACCGTAGGGATAAAATATATAAGTTTGTATTTTTAGTTACTTCGTCTTTTCTTACTTCATCTTCGTAACACCACCACTGATTTTATTACTTCGTATTCCTGCATATCAAACAATACAAACTAATAATAATTTTATTTTCACTTGCTAACCAAACAAGGCCATGTAATAGTAATGATCCACACTTAATTTCTTTGTCCATTCAGTTACCTCGTCCATTGGCACAGTTCTTAAGGGACGGGGAGGGGCGGCCGACCCCCCAAATTTTCTCTCAAAAGTTCCGATTATATAGTATTCGTATAAATTTTTTTTGATATATACGGTTTCGACCCCCCAAAACTAGTGATTTCCGAGCCCCCAGAGTTTTGGATCAATCTTCGCCAGTGACCTCATCCATTCAATTTCCGCTTACATTCTACTAGCCAAAAAAAAAAAAAAAAAAAAAAAAACTATTGGCCTAATAACAGTTACCCCCAAAATTGACAAAAATATATAAGTTGGAGGTGCTAATTCCATACCAACCAAAAAGCCATACGTAGGGGAAAAAAGAGTGAGCAAAACAACCAAACCAAACTTTACAAACGCCGTCGAAACCCTAACCATTAACAAACCACCGTAGCACAACCACTCACCACCAGTATCAACCATGGCAGACGTAGTCCAATACAAGCTCGAACGCATGGTCAACGAGCTCGACGACCTCGAGCGCCGCGGAATATTCTCTCGTCGTGAAATCGCCGAGATAGTAAAACAACGCCGCAAGTTCGAGTACCGACTCCAACGACCGAGTCCTTTGAAGCATGATTACATAGCCTATATCGACTACGAGAAGGCTATTGATGCTTTACGAATGCTTCGTAAGAAAGCCGTGACTCGTGAATTGAAGAAGAATGACAACGGAAATGGTAGTTTGAAGATGAAACAGAGTTATTCGGATTTCGCTGGAGTTTCGAGGATCGTTGAGGTTTATCGGTTGGCGACGAATCGGTTTAAAGGAGATGTTGAGCTGTGGTTTCAGTATTTGGAGTTTTGTAGGCAGAGGAGGAATGGACATATGAAGAAGGTATGTTGTTATGGATTTCTTTTGTGGATGTTTATTTAGTGTTTAAATTAGGTTGAGAATATGTCTTTAACTGTTTGTTTGATTAGTGTTTTAGTGAATTGGCCTTAGTACATGTAGAAGGAAGCCGTATCGCTATAGCGGGCGCTATGCTTGCTATTAACAGCTAGGGTAAGCATTTGAAAAGGAGAGCAATACTCAAAATAAGGATATAAATCCCCAAGCATAACCATAACCAACTGCCTAGAATTGATTTAAAAAGTATATCACACAAGTTAGAGCTAAATTGATGGATACAGCTACAACCTATACATATTACATAAACAGATTCAGTACTAAGAATTATGTTAATAACTAGTATCAAGCCCCGCGCGTTGCGGCAGGGGCGTAAAACCGTGCCAATTAACGCCTATGTTACACCATTATGATCGACTCAACTTCTTTGAATTCAATTAGTTGACCCTGCAAAAGCAGACGTTGAAATAACTTTTTTGCCTTCAAAATGTTGCTTAAGTCCCTGCTTTCATATGTTCAATATTTTTTGTATACCGAAAACTAAATTTATAGTAATTGAACCCCAACAAAAGCTTATGATCTTAAATATCGAACTGCCAAGGTTAAAAGTCAACAGTAAACTTCTTGTGTTATGTAAGGAATAGGATATTAAATTTCGGATGATTAAGCACTATGTTTAAATACTCTGACAACTACAAGATACATAGGCATTAACATCAATTGGAACTAAAGCTTAAAACACTAAAATCAAGCGGGAGCTTAACAGACTTTTGTGGAATTTTACCTCCAAACTCTTGATGTATTTAGTGAAATGTAGCGCAACCAATATGTTATTTATCGAAATTTAAGCTAGACATTTGAGAGACAATATGTTCTGTCCAAGGTGAAAAACGTTACGACTGCAAAAAGAAGGGAACTGGTTCACCATTTACCTGTGCTATATCAGAAGAAGTTAATTCGATTGGGTGAGCAGTGTCGTTTGGCCTAATCGCCGATTTTTTTAGCGCCATCACTCGATTGGGTGAGCAGTAGAAACCAATAGTATAATAAAAAAGCATTGAGCATTTGCAACTATGAGTTTATACGTGTCAAACCAATAGTTTTAAGAGGGGATGCAATAACATTTTTTGTCAAACCGTATAAACTCATTATCGAGACAAGTGAGCTATGTAATTGCAGTAACATTTTTTAAGAGGGGATGCAAAGCTTTTAAAATCCTCAGTATATCAAATTGCTTGTTTAAACTCAATTGTTGTGCTAACCGCTACCAATAGTTTCAACTATTCATATCAGCATTGAGCATTTGCAACTAGTAGTATGCATACATTTTGGATTCCTTGTGTTGGATTGTTGTTTCTCATTTACTATAAACAGTTATGCTTTTAGTGAAGTAAAAATGTGACAATAGTATAAGCGAGTTTTCAACTGCAGTTTCCTTCATCTTGATGTGAACTGTATTAATTATTATAAAGTTCACTTTTAATAAATGAGATGAAACCTAAGTGTAATAGAAAAACAAAAATTTGACAAATTGCATATTCAATTTCATCTGTTTTTCATTAACACAACAATAAAAAATTGAGAGTAGGATGCACTTAATGAAAGAACATGATACTTTTAACCACAATAAAACTGATGACAGATTCTAAATGTGTTTCACAACCTTTATGTCTTGAACTATTGTCCTAAGAATACATTAACCACTTGGTTAGAATTACTTATGACGTAACTAACTCTTTTGATTTATCAAATGGTATTACTTAGCAATCTTGAGGGATACCATATGTTGCAGCCATAATCGTCCACATTATAATACACGCCTTAAACAAAAATACCACTCTGAATACCGAGTACCCACCATCACACTTGGCCAGCTTGACTTAACTGCGCACAATACAGTCATACACAAACGGCATAAGCACCACCTAATTCACCGGAGGTTTAACCGGTCGCCGTCGCTGTTCCCCACTTCCCCACCACCGTCGCCTATCGGGATCATGTCTGGACGTCTGGTCCCCCCTCGCTGCCCAAAATAACCGACACTAACACTAATGTGGGTACAACCCGAACCACAGGAAGCTTACATTGGTCACCGGGAAATAGAAGGAACATCCTCAAACTTCCATACTTCGAATCTAACCTTGAGAGTTGAGACTTTCCAATCTGCGTGAAAAGAAAAATGGAACAACCTTTCCACCACCGGTCAACACTAACATCCTCTTCACGGCTGTCGATAGTAATCTGGTGGACAACCCTCGTTCAAGACCACCGCCGAGTTAACTTTCTTACAAAAAACTACGGGGTGACTCGATTCTTTTGTAGTATTTAGTTAAAATATAAAATCAGAAAGTATGGTGTCGCTTGACCTCTCATAACATAACATAGCTCTGTCCCTGCTTTTCATCATTTTTTGTCATCTGAAGTTCAAATTGTTTAGTTTCCAGTTTTATCTTTTATCTGAATTTTTCACCCTTTATTGTTTGTGCATCTCTCAGGTTCTGGCTCAGGTGATCAGATTTCATCCAAAAGTACCTGGAGTTTGGATATACGCTGCTTCATGGGAGTTTGATCACAATTTAAATGCTGCAGCTGCTCGCGCACTTATGCAAAGTGGTTTGCGATCTTGCCCACATTCTGAAGCTCTATGGGTGGAATATCTTCGCATGGAGCTCACATACCTTAATAAGTTAAGTGCACGCAGGGCAGCTCTTGGGGAAGATGTCGGCGCGTTGGTTCCTGATCGTTCTGACCCTGAAGATAAACAATGGCGAGATGAGAACAAAGAATTATTTATGTCGATTGATGGAGAAAGTGAAGATTACAAAGAGTTGAATCAAAATGAGGAACTGAAACAGAAAATTGATGTATTCCGAGAACAAGGATTAAACATTCTTCAAACTGTTTACAAGTGTGCAGTGGAAGCGATCCCTTCCATTTTCAGCTTGAGAACACAGTTTCTGGAGATACTAGAGGCAACAAACTTGGCGAATTCAGAAAATATGCAAAAGGAGATTCTTGCTGACATGAAAAATGAGTTTTTGAAAGACCCAGCATACTGGGACTGGCTTGCAAAATACGAAGCAGCTGGGCGTAAAAGTACACAAGATCTAAGGAAAGAAATTACGCCTGATCAGTTATTCAATGCGGTTCAGGTATGCTACCACTTGATTAGAAACATGACTGTGTATCCTCTATATGTATTTTGTAATATTTTTTTCCGGAGCTTCAAGTTGCATGTTTTTTTTTTTTTTTTTTCAAATACGTCTAGGTTTATGATGAGGCTTTGAAGGTTCTACCATCATCTGCAATGTTTGATCTGTATATCAAGTTCTTGATGGAGACTATTGGTAGAGATGGACACAGTAAAAGTTCTACGCTTTCTGGTTCTTCTGGCCAGTACATAGATCCTGTTGCGCATGTTTTAATGATTTTTGATAAGGCTCAAAGCATGGGGTGCATCTCTGAAGATCTTGCCTGCCAGCATGTTTCCTTTTTGTTACAACTTGGGAGATTAGATGATGCTAGAAATTTGGCAGAAAAACTTTGCAATGGAGAACTTTCAGCAGCAGTAAATTTGTGGGTTTTACGGCTTTCAATAGAGATGAAACGAATTCTAACACCAAGCAAAGCTGATTTGTCGTATGTGTTTGATCTCATGCAAAATCCTTTGAAGAAAATTTCTGTTGCGCAAGCTGAGAACCTGTGGCTAATGGTATGTGAAAGTTCAACTTTTCTCATAACTCATTCCGTCATTGTCATTAGTAAACCTGGCAAAACAGGCTGGGTAATGAGTCAGAAAAGGGTCATTCTAAAAAAATGGTCGTTTTGGTCCCAATCAGACTGGATTCTTTTTAGTAATTATTTTGGTCCAGGTTAGAAGGGGTTTTGGCAAAAATGGGTATATGGGTCAAAACGTGGGGTTTTAGAAAAGATCTATTTTGTTAGGGCGTAAGTGTGTAACATGTTTTAAGAAACAGAATAATCTGTCATTAAAACTATGATTATCCATGAACATAAAAAGATTACATCCAAAAAATAAACAAAATAAATTGGGTGTAAGCTAAGAACAACAAATAAATACATAATAATCTGCGGAAACTGAAGTGACAGGACCATTGCAAATAAAACACAAATCTTTAAAAGTTCGTTATGTTATGTAAAGGGTTTTCTAGTAGAAGACAGACATGAATTTTTGCAATGGTTCTCGAAGAGGGTTTATTTCTAAACTAATTGCTTCAATGGTTCTTAACTTCATGCTATTCGATCGAAATTAAAACTTTGCAGCTATTAAAAAAAAGCATTTATAATGTAGAAGTTCAGATCTAAATTAGAAATATATCCAAAGAAATGGGGGAAGACAGAATAAAACTGTAGAAGATGATAACCACAATAGCCGCCGGTGCTAAATTCTGTCGAGAAATAGAAACTACAGCTGGTAACTAGTGTAGGTGAAAAGAGAAGCGACCTGATGAGAAGAAGAAAGACAGCGACCTGAAGTAGACGAAAAATACTTTCAGTGAGTTCTGTGGACTACCTATTCTGAGCTGTACATCATTTTAACACAGCTCACTCTGATGGCTGATCCTTAGAATCTGTACTATAGCTCTTTTGGCTTATTTCTAACCTGTTCATAAATTTCTTTAGAGCCCAAAACAACCCAGCATACCATAATAATTACCCAAAATGACACAAAACCAACATGGGTTCTTCACTAGTCCTAGTTATGCTATCTTTCCACAAACCTTGAATGTTAGAAGCTCATACTATATGATACATTATTGCATTGTTGTGCAGGGCTTGAAATATTTTTCAAATCACAAGCATTATTTTGACAAGCTAGTGGATATTTCCCTAAGTTCATTGATCAGAGATGGTGGTAGCGATGACGGGTTCTCCCTTTCATCTGCAATTGTAAACTTTGTTCTTCAGAAAGATGGAATTCAGAGTGCAAGAGAAATGTATAAACGGTATGTCACTAAATATTCTTTTAGCTGGTCAATCATCATATGAGTAATATATTTGTCATTAAATTTACAGTTTTAATACAACCATACGACATATATTATTATGAAGTCACCGGTCACCAAATATTTTGAATGTGCAGGTTTTTTGCTTTACCTCGGCCTGGGCTTGCTTTATATAGAAACTGCATTGAAATAGAATTGAACGTTGCATCATCCGCTGGTGCTAAAAAGGTTAATCTTGTAGAAGCCCGCAAGATATACGAAGCTGCACTTTCGTCATACGACCAAGATGTGAGTTTGTGGCAAGATTACCACTCTATGGAGTCCAAGGTATATATTAAGTTTGTTAAAATACTAAAAATGTCAAAGAAATAAAACAGTAAACATAAAAAACTTATGGTTTAATAAATTTGCCACTTAATTTGTTTGTGGTTTTTTTTCGTACAGATGGGGACGTCAGAAACTGCTGCTGCTGTCCACTGGCGTGCACGAAAGATACTTAAAAACAATGCTAAGCTACTAATATGACGAGATTATGAATGAGAAGTTTGTAATTGCGAATCATTCACAGTTTTGGAAGGTCTGCTTGTTGCCGTTGCAGCAAGCATGCCCTTGAGAAATGTAACAGTTGTTTTATTTATTAGCAGAGGATAATCAAAATTTTGGTTTTATTTGGATGAGTGTTGATGTTAACACACTTTTTTCACAGTCGAGCCGTTAGGGCTCGACTCAACATTGTTTTTTCACTGAAAATGGTTGATTTTTTTAAATCCCAACCCCATAATCAGCTTATTCTATTTGCGATCAGGGTTCCTGAATCAGCCGCTGGTTTCCAAACGCGGGTGAAATGGCCCGTTACGTTCACTTAGACCATTAGACCTGTTGAATACAACTTATCAATTCGGTTGTCTTGTTTTGTTTAATGGGTTGCAGTCATGTACATGTTTGATTTTAAGTTGGTCTTTAGGTGGGTTTTGAGTTATGCTCATGTCTTTTTAAGTCGAATAAATAAACTGATTTCGCGTAAAGCACATATGTTAGATTTAACAAAATAAAAATAAACAAAACTCTAAATGTGAAGATACAAGTACCAAAAAAGAAAGACACTAGATATAGATAAGCATATGCTTTAATAAAAATATCAAGTGTAAATCTGTATTAATATTAATAACATATAGGCTCAAATGAACCAAAACATATCAATAACCATTCCAACATAAAATATTTTAAAAAACAATATAAAAAAAATTATATATATAATATGAATGTATGGCATCCCATTGATCCTTATCATGGATGACAATGGCTTACCACTCACCAACGATGGGGTTTTGATTGCCACCAAAACTTCTCATCCACTCACTACTTTTTAGTTTTCACTCACCAACCATTTCCTATTTTAATATTATTATTTTATTTATTTACAACCAAAATATTCACCAACACATGTAAACATATCATTTAAAAACTCCATCCAATATCCCATCCAGATTTGCTCTCTAAAGTTCACTTGTAAGTCCAATCTCAATCCACTTCTCTTTTCTTTATTGTCAATAAACCTGTGTTTGGTGTCCATTCTTTATGTCTTGTGTAAAAAAATATGTTTCTTGATTGTATTTTTGTGTAAAGATTGTATCTTTATCCATGTGGGGATAAACCCTTTTGTAAATTTGTTGATGGTGATGCTAATTGTTGAAAAGATTGGATCTTTATTGATTCTTGAATTGGATACATGTGTTTTCTTGTCTCTTTTCTTTGAGGCATTTTGTTGAACAGTTGGTGTACAAAGTTAATACATTGGTTTATTAGTTATTCATGTTGGAAATACAATATGTTATTTGAAGTTGGTGTGTTTGATTCTTGTCTGTTTTCTTGATTTTATAAAATCTTGATTGGAATAAGTATAATCAAGATTTATATATAATGTTTACATCTTTAAGTGGTACCATTGAAAACCTTGTTTGTGATTTCATATTTGCTTCTTGTGATCAATTTAAGGTTATTGGAATCATGAGACTTACTTTTCATTATAATAAAGTTTTTTTATTTTTTTATTTTATTATTATTATTATTATTATTATTATTATTATTATTATTATTATTATTTTATGCAGAATAAATCAAAATGAGGGGAGGACTATGGCAACTAGGTCAATCAATCACTCGCCGTCTTGGTCAAGCCGACAAAAAAACTATCGCCCGAAGGTGCTACGCCTCAGACGCTGACCTCAAGAAAACCGCTCTGTACGATTTCCACGTTGCCAATGGTGGAAAGATGGTACCTTTTGCTGGTTGGAGCATGCCAATCCAGTACAAAGATTCAATCATGGACTCTACAATAAACTGCAGGGAAAACGGTAGTCTTTTTGACGTTGCGCATATGTGTGGGCTAAGTCTTAAAGGGAAAGACTGCGTCCCGTTTCTTGAAAAGCTCGTGGTTGCTGATGTGGCTGGACTTGCTCCTGGTACTGGCTCGCTCACTGTTTTTACCAACGAGAAAGGTGGAGCTATTGATGATTCTGTGATCACTAAAGTGACCGATGATCACATTTATTTGGTTGTTAACGCGGGGTGTCGAGATAAAGATTTGGCGCATATTGAAGAACATATGAAGGCTTTTAAAGCCAAAGGTGGGGACGTAAGCTGGCACATTTATGATGAGAGATCTCTTTTGGCTCTTCAGGTCAGTAACCATAAGTTTAGAAATATATTTCTTATATTGTTTAATCGTTTTGTAGGTTATAGTTGATTATCTCGATAACGAACATGTTATGATCTACTTGGTTTTAAAAAGCGCGCTTGAGGCGTGCTTAAGCGCAAAGCGCACCTAGGCACAAATCCGTGCACCTTATGTAACCCTAGGCGAGCAGTGTACGAAAAGCGCAAGAAAAAAGCGCTTTTTGTACACATGATGTTTTTGTGCTTAAAATTGTTATACATGTAGATAAAAAGGTTGTACATTTTAGTTAAATCATATACATACCCTTATTTGTATCTGTATTTTGAGTAAATAATGCTAAAAACCTATAACATATATAAAAAAATTATATAATTGTCTTGCGCCTCGCGTACGAAAAGCCCACCGCTTTTGCACTTTGCGCCTCGGTTTTAGACCTCGTCGCTTTTGTGCGCTTCGCGCTTTTTAAAACCAAGATGATCTATAATATTCTGTATTTTTGTATTCCATCTTGTTGTTGTGGTGCAGGGTCCTCTTGCAGCCCCTACTCTTCAGCACTTGACTAAAGAGGATTTGAGTAAAATGTACTTTGGGGAGTTCCGTATCATCGATATCAACGGTTCTAAATGTTTTCTAACCAGAACCGGGTACGCTTGCTGTTTGTTAAAGCACAATTAGATCATTTGTTGAAGAATCAGAATCATTATAGTAACTTGTTACAGGTATACCGGCGAAGATGGATTTGAGATTTCTGTTCCGTCAGAAAATGCAGTCGATCTCGCAAAAGCGATTCTAGAAAAATCTGAAGGGAAAGTTCGGTTGACTGGTCTTGGTGCCCGTGACAGTCTTCGTCTTGAAGCTGGGCTGTGTCTTTATGGCAATGACATGGAGCAACACACAACCCCTGTCGAGGCCGGGCTCACTTGGGCCATTGGGAAGAGAAGACGGGCCGAGGGTGGTTTTCTTGGAGCTGACGTGATCCTAAAGCAAATTGCTGACGGCCCGGCTATCAGAAGAGTTGGGCTTTTCTCGACAGGACCACCGGCCCGTAGCCACAGTGAGATTCAGAATGAGAATGGGGAGAACATTGGTGTGGTTACTAGCGGAGGGTTTAGTCCGTGCTTGAAGAAGAACATTGGCATGGGGTATGTTAAGTCGGGATTGCACAAAGCGGGTACGAAACTGAAGATCGTGATCCGAGGGAAAACGTACGAAGGGTCGGTTACGAAAATGCCCTTTGTAGCCACAAAATATTACAAGCCAACATAATCTTTGTTTGTGTGTTTGAAAAGTCCAATGTTCTGATGATGGCTGTTTTCTTTACATTTAACCTGTTTTTGTTGAACTTGAATACTGCAAGCCTGCAATCTTTGATTATGTGGTTCAACACTTGATTTTGGTGTCATATAAGCAGCAGATTACCTACATGCAATTGTCTTAATACTTTTAATTATCTTCCAAGATTTGGTGCCTAATAAAATTGAACATGATATTGACTAATAATTGATGACAACTATATACAAGTGAAAAACCATATAGATGGTTTCAACTAAACCATTTGTTGTTTACCTTTATGGGTCATGGTTGTTGGTAGAGTGTGGTTTCATATTGGGCTCTATGTTTGGGTCAATAGGCCTGTGGGCCCTGTATAAATAAGGGCACACCAAGGGGAAAAATGAGCTTTCTCTTATGTAGAGATTGAAAAAAAACAAACCCGGTTTTGAACCCGACCTGACTCAGAACCAGAACTGGTTCCTACCCGCTTGTAGGAGTAGGAGGAACCGGTCTAGGTCCTAGTGTACCCGAAGATTCTTACCCGGTTCTTGTATTTTTTTTAAAATTTTCGGGTAGGAACCGGTTATTACCATTAGAGGCCCAAAAACCGATTCTGAAAGTTACAAACGGCTATATAGCCGTTAGAGACCCATTGGATATGGTTTTGACACCCAAAATCAAATATAAATAGTTGAGAGATGTATTGGTTGATTGCTCAACTCAAATCCCTTAAATGAACACAACAAAAAAATAATAATAACTAAATAAAAAAAATGCAAAAAATATTCTCAGTTACTAGCGTTTAATACTTTCGATCTTATACACTTTCATTCACACTTTCTTTCTTTTTTCTACTCTACTCTCTACATATGGCGAGCCGATCAAATCATCCGTTGGTGTCGATTCTTCAAGTGCGCTGTACGTTTTAGGGTTCTTCCGCATAATCGGAGCCAAGATGTTTGGTGCAATTGGGATTTGGTGGAGATGAGTGACGGTTCTACTAAGGCTCGTTGCAAATTTTGCGGTACATTGTTGAAAAGTGATTCAAGCTCTAACATTGAATAAAAATGTTCAAAGGAAATTTTGCAAGGCATTAAAAGAAATTCCTGAAGACCGACAACCCGAATTGCCATCCAACCATTTCGACAACCCTCGGTTGACATACATGATTCGAGATACGCTTCAACCTCGTTACGTTCACGTAAGTCATAACAAACTAAGACGTCATTGTTTAAAATTGTGGAGTTAACACAAAAATGATTTAATTATATTTGGTCGGCTCCACATGGTTTACAGAGATCTTACAATTCTGTCACCGCTAACTGGATAGATCCTATTTCGTGGCAAATGATGAATTGTACGATTGGTTTGAAAATTTTCCATCTCTACATACCTCAAATAATTTATATAAAACTATAACATATAATTTACAAAATAAAATATTTTCAATATCATTCAACAATGCATTGAACAATACAACGATGATTGAAAATTTTACATTAAAATTAAATATGATATGTGAAGGCTTATTTCTCCATACTCGTGTTGTGCATATTATTAATTTAATTGTGTAATCCGGGCTTGAAAATGAATGCGTGAAAAAATTTATATAAGCTTTTAAATTTGTATTACAAGATGTTTTTAAAAGTGGAAAGGCAAGATATAAATATCATAGAAAACTTTGTGATGATATGGGTCGCAAATATCTAAGTCCTAATTGGGACGTCCGATTCGCTGGAATTCAACTTGTCATATGTTTGAAAGTGTTTTGTCCCGATCTAAAAATTTAAAGGCTTTTCATAAGAGTATTCGTGAACAATATGACATCCAAGAGTTCCCAGATACGGCTTGGAACAATATTCAAAGTCTCACTAATTTTCTTTTCGTTTTCAAAACAACAAAAACAAAAATATCCGGAGTTGACTATCCCAAGAGTAGTTTAGTTATTTCGGAAGTGTATATATTAACCTTAAGCTTTAAAAATTATAAAAATTAAAGTCCAATGTTTAAAGGTATGATAAACCAATAAGAAAAACATTGAAAATATTTCTTGGAACTATCATCTGTTTTTTCTTATGCCGTCGCTTTAAACCCCTTTATAAATGTTGCGGGAGTTAAAGGACTTATATACGAAATAGTTGACAATTTGAATATGCATGAGTCAAACCCAAATAACATGTATGATTTTTATTCAAAAAAATTATGGGTTGACAACACACATAAACATATTTCAACAATCAAGCTCAAGTGCTTGTGAGAGCTCGATAATGGACTCAATTATGACTATGGTGAATGTCGTTCGGGATGTGATAAATAAACGTCATAGGGGTGAAATCCTCTCAACTGAAGTTGGTAGATATAGTCATTCAAGTTATGTACAAACTATGTTTACCTAAAATTATCATAACTTTTAATATTTTGGCTTGGTGGAAAGAAAAGGAAACTGTATATCCGATTCTTTCCATCATTGCCTGTGATTTACCAAGTGTCCAAGCTTATAGGATAACTTTAGAATCTGCTTATTCTTTTAGTGGCATGGTATTGTCGATACGAAGAACAAGTCTGACTCCCGAGTCGATATAGATGTGCATTTTCCTAAAAGACCATTTGGATATGGTGGATTGTATAAAAAACATAAAAAACAAACATCGAAGATGAAATAGAACTTGAAACAAAAGTACACGACGAAGAGTTAGATGATGTACTATCTTCCGACGTATCCAACGAAGAACTCGCTGGCAATGTGAGCCAATGTTGAAGATAAAGTTGTATTGAATAAAAAACGGTGTATTTGTGAAGTACTAATAATTAATAAATATTTATTTTTTTAGTTTATTGATGTTATGTTTACTTTCTTAAACCATTTGCGTTCTAACAACTTAAAAACACGTTTCTTAAAGTAGAACCGGTTTTACCTAGTTTTCGGGTAGAAACCGGACCCGACCATACATGAGCCAGGTAGGCTGGCTGGCCGGGTATCCATACATATCCCGTACCCGGTCCAGTTCCTACTCGGTTCCTGACGTACTTGGTCCCATTTTGTGACTGATTGGGCTGTACCCACTTACCTACCCGGGTCCATGTTCGGCCCAAAACCTGCATCTGTACTCTTATGTATAAACCCCACAAGTTGATCCAGGAACCGAAATATTTGTATGGTTAGACCGACTAAACAAAAGTAGGCTATAAAAAGGCTTAACTCAAAGCAACATAACTTTTGATCAGTCAAGAGTTACGAGGCTATTAAAATATTGACAAAAGGGGCCATGTTATGATTAATTGATTATGACAAACATATTCAGTTTGCCTGCCTTTAGGATTCAGTTTTCCTCTTATTGAGACTTGGTTTAGACTACACGGTGTGATCATGGGTGAAGGAGGCATAGAGCGAAATGTGGCAGCCACGTCAATTCCCCTCCAACCCCTAATAAACCATGGAGTGATGGTGGCGTGAATGTTTGTTTTTTTAACCAACCAACCAATTAAAAATCATCCATAACCCAAGAACCAACCACAACCGTCCACCTCACTCTCACCTTTTGCCCCACGTCCGTGAAAATCTACATCCAACTTGCCCCTCGCCACCTTCCACACCACATACAGGGTGGCGTTAGTGGCGTGGAGGGGCTTCACATCCCCTTCCACGCCGCACACCGTGTACTCTTAGACTTTTAAGGTTGTCCTCAAATTCATTAATCTTCATTGATCCCATTTTGATTGTAAAAATATTTGAATCATGGGTTTCACTAATTTTTGCGTTGTGATTTAATTATCTAGTTATAATATAATTTTAGATTGTCAGATTTGATACCAATTTTTGATAATATATTCACATTTAGAATTTCACTATAGAAAAAGCTAGATATACTAATTATTTCACAATTAGAAATATATTCTTTTTCTCTACATAAGTGATATATTAATAGATAAAATTAGGTGAAAATGCACAAGGAAATTTTTTCTCCAAGGCAGCCTTCAACTGGCTTGCAATCGGGTTACTTGCTCCTGCAATCATGGCATTTTCAAACATTTCTTCAAGTTGATGCCAAAAATAAAGATGTAAATTATAAATATACAATTAAATTATGGGATATATTAGAGGCAATAAATGGATCACAAGGTTTAAAATAAAATATATTTCTATTCACTAACAACTTTACTCCTTCTTATATATGAATTATAATATAATTTTTCTAAAACGACTAACACATATACCCTCTAGTATTACCCTTAAGCTTACATTAACGTCCACTATATGACCCGAACCCTCAAGCTCATGGTCGATACCAGTACCTAGCTAGAAAACCTTTGGTCAATTCTGAATTATTTGGTACAACCGCTTCCAAAGGACTTTGGACTAGTGGTATGTAAAATTGTATCCCTAAATGGTGTAGTTTTAAGAGTAGGATTGAATTATTGCTAAAAGAAATGCTAGTACAACTAATTGCTCAATAGATACAAATAAAATCTCAAGACATACGGTTCTAAGGTTATGATGCATTTTGCAAGAAGCTCGTGTCTAATTTGACCAAAATGTACATCAACTTTGACCAAATTAAATTGGTTCATATTAATGGCATATTTGGCATGCAACTTGTGTTCTAATTAGTTAGTTCAAATGTTTCATCCAAACAAACAAAATAAAACAAAAGTTAGAAAAAAAAGGCCTTTGGCCTGGTGGTATCAAGGTATTGGATAAGGCTTTGCCTTTCTAAATAGTGAGGGATCAAATCCCGTTGGTAACAAAAATAATTAGCCGTTCAAAAAAAAAAAAAAAAAAAAAAAACAAAAGTTAGAAAGAAAGAACCAAACAAGTAGTTTCTGTTTTCATATATAGCTTTCAGAATGAAGCACGTGAATCTATAATCTATAATAACTTAATTGAAAATTGATGAGTTGTCATCCAATAAAGATCTAAAAGAAAGTCATTTTAATGATATGGTATTCAAGGAGGCATTCTCCTCCTTGAGTGTGCCATGTGTCATGCCATGCGGCAAATAAAAAAAATAAATAATAATATAAAACCTAATTTACTAAATTTAAATTGAGTTATTTTAGGAAATTTTTTTTAAAAAAAAAATTAAAATTTTTCTCTCTTATGTTTCCTCCCATAATTTTTAAACGTTAATATCTTTTATATATGAGATTTTTTAAAGAAAAAAATTACACCAAATTAACGAGCGTTTTATTATCTTTCCAACGAGTACCATAGTGCTATATAAAAAACGGAGAAAAAAACGACTATTTTTATGGGGTTTCGTTCATACAGGAAAAAAAAACACAAAGTGTTCAGGTTATTCATTAATAATGTTTTTTCTTTTAAACCAGGTTCTTATCTACGATGTTGAAATTCAGCCTAATCGCCATGCTTTCATTGGAATTTTACTCTTTTAAAGATGCATAGGTATACTTCATTAAGAGAAGCTAGGAGAAAGAATCACACAACACTGCAACACATGGTGTCACCTTATAGCAAGATTATTTTTTTATTTATTTAACTAGCTGATTACCCCGGGAGTGTCCCGGGGTTGAAAAATTTAATATGACTTGATAAAAAATAATAAAAAAAGTAAACAATCTCAACTACTTTCAATGCTAAAGAAAGTTATTCTAATGTTTTACTACGAAAAGGGGCTCTCATGTTGCGTTCCCAGCAGATTAAAAAAATCTCAACCTCTTTTAATGCTAAGCATATCGTTATAGCACATGAACATGGACAATTCATATATGTAATAGTAGATTTAAAAACATATATACTATCATAACATGATTAGTACTTCCCTATATATGATTAATAAATCACCTATACACATGTGTTTTTTTTTCTGCAAGAACAAAAACTCACTAAAAAACATTTTTTTCGTTTTTTGTATAGCACTATGGTGCTCGTTGGAAAGATAATAAAGCGATCGTTAATTTGGTGTAATTTTTTTTTTTCAAAAAAAAAGTCATACATAAAAGTTACTAACGTTTAAAAATTGTGAGTGGAACATAAGGAAAAAATAAAGATAAAAATATTAATTAAAATATTTGAAATTTTAAAATAATAATTAACAGTTAAAAATGTGAGAGGAAAATAAGGAAAATATATTAATTAACATATTTGAAATTTTAAGATAATATAGATATAGATTTTATTTAAAAAAAGAAAATAAAAATTTTAAAAAAATATCTTTTATTTAAAATAATAAATTCAATACTATCACCTCAAAGTGTCACATAACACATTCCATTGAATATCACCTCATAAAAATTCAATTCTTTTATTATAAGTTATAGATTATAGATTACAAGAATAATAATTATTACTATTAGTATTAGTATTATTAAAATTGTTATATTCTTCAACACCGGGACGCTTCCGAGAAAAAATGCTAACAATGTGTCACTCATGTTTCAAAAGATACAATATAGATTTGAATTGCATCAAGTTATGCTAACAAAAAGAAACCTTGAAATGTTTATACTTAAATATATTAATAATAATAGTATTTGCATACAGTAGTAGTTTGGTAGATCTTAGATGGCCGGGTGTATAAATATTTTGATATGATAAAATTACTTTGAATATTTATGGACGATGGAAGTTCCGTATACATTTAGGAAAAAATATATATTGTATACTTGTAGTAAGATCATTTGATAACCTTCCTACCAATGAGGTGGTGGTCCATTGGCAAAGGCAAAGCCTTTGTGAAAGGTTTTGGGTTCAAGTTCACAGGATTTAAAAGAAATTAACCTTTCAAAAAAAAATGGATAACCTTCCTAGTTCCTACAATTAATATTATCCTTAATTGTTAAATTAATTTCAACGTTTGACTTTGTAATTTAGTTTCAATTGATAATTAAGATCGAGAAATTGCTACTGACTATCTAATATTTAATGTCTAGTTTACTAGTTAATATATGTACTTGTATTTACGACACATATATAATATATGTACTTGTATTTGTTTATTTGTATTTTGAACATATTTAATTATGGATTCTTAAAGTTTTTAATCATGCCACCCATATATCGTCTATTGCTACCCACCATAGTCCTCCTAACACATATGACCGTGACAATGAGGCAATGACCTAAAGGCTATGGTGAGCAACAATGGCTAGTATATAGGTGGTTTGTACATATTTATTCGTAATAGGTCTTAAATACTGATGTTGTTAATCCGCGATATTAATTAATTACATAATTAGTTTTTTTTTTGTTATTATTTTTTAATCAGGTCTCAACATATATAAAGGAAAAAATAACTAATCTTGGTATAGTTATCTCAACTTGTTACATATTTATGATGTGCAACTTTATATACATATCAATGAATAAATTAATAAAATAATTTGAGAAGATTAGAAAAGCTTGCTTCCAAACTCTTCAATATCTTTCCCTAATCTTGAAGATGAAGCTGCCACATCTCTAAGCTCAGATAAACTTCTTCCAAGCTGCAATGCTACCTTCATCTCAAACACTTCACCATTCTCTCTCCTCTCCACATCTCTCTCCTCCAAGTTTGATTCTATAGACTCCTGCATCATCTTAAAGAAACCAGCATTGCTTCTATACATCTCAAACACCATCCCAACTTGTCCACCATGTTGTATAGTATTTACAACACTTGCCATTGCACCCCCCATGACTCCAAGCACCATGGCCCAAGAACTATGAGGAGAACATGCAAGAATGCCCGAACCAATGGCTCCTAATCCGGTTAGTAGAGGTCCAGCTATGGCTAAACCTTTGTTGAGTTTCAAGGCCTTTTCACCTAACCTTATATAATCATCTTTGTCTTTAACCTCTAAAACCTTAATGATCTCTTTCATCTCTTCTTCAAGCTCCATACTCCAACCGTTATTATCGTTACACCGTTTGGAAGATGTTGGTTTTTCGGGCCACCAAACTGCTGGTTCCACTTTGGCTGGAAACTTTTCTAGCATGACACCAATTAAAGGAAGAGGGTATGCTCTATCTAGAGCCAAAACTTTATTCATTGCATCATTAACATCACTGAGAGTAGGTTTGCTTATTGCAATCTTTGTCTTGATTTCGCTTTCGAGTTGCTTGAACAACCTTGATGCATTTCTTTGTTCTTCAGTCAGTTGAGATGGTTGGATCTTGTTCATGATAACTAACATGCCTGTGGCTGCTAAATACATGAAACTAGATGCAAGGTTAAGCACTTGAAAAGGTGCATTTGGGACAGTGGTTATAGCGGCAGCAATGCCAGCCATGGTTGCTGCTGAAAGAGTTATAGTGTTGATGGATGTTAACAACAAGTTGTTCCAGTTGTTTCTTTGCTCTCCAATGTTCTTATGCATCTCTACACGATCCGAAACCGCCTCCAATATCAAGTAAAGTTTCTCCATGATCATTTCATGATCTGGATACATATTAGGGTTTGGTGTAGGGTTCTTGGGTGTGATTCTTGAAAACTTATGCATTTCTTGTACCATGCTTATGTTTGATGCAATATTTGGTGTGAAAATACCAAGATTAGCTTTGTTAATCTTTGGCAAATGGATTGAAGCCCTTGTTATTACTCTATGAGAAGAAGTAGATGTTTTTGTGTGCATAAAGTTTGAAACTTGATTAATGGCTGCCATAAGTATAAGGTTATGAATATTGATTTCTATAAAACAAGAGGTAATGTTATGATCTGGGAATGTGTTTTGTTGAATCTTGAATTGTTTTATGAAACGGTTAGAGAGATTTATGTGTTTATATAGAGATGGAATCATTATGGATTAAAAATGTTGAAGTGGTCAAAATATTCAAACTTTGAATGAATGGTGTGTTGACATCAGACTATTTGGCTAGACTGCTTCTTATAAGTTATAACCTGCCCTAATTTGACTAGACCGATATTTTACCAAGGAAAATTATGTAAGCTTGGGCTTATTCAACTGACATTTAGGGAAATTTAATTTGTGTTTTGAATCTTGATTAAATACGAATGATAGAGACAACAAATTAATTAACTCATATTAATTAATTCTTAGTTTCTTACTAATTTGCTCATACAATGACAACAAATTAACTCATATTAATTAATTCTTGTTGTAGTCGACTACGTAACTATGACATATTCACTTCTGTCAATGCTATTACACTTTAGTTGTATAGAAATTGGTGAACAATTATAGAAAACCTAGGGTATCTGGGCTCGATTCTTGAGTCAAACGTGTTTTACCAGTAATTTCATCGTCGAGCTTACGGACGGTGTTGGGTTACCAGGTTTTTTCCGGAATTGGTGTTTGATAACTCGGGTACTCTCGGAGGATTTGAATTTATTGAAATGGGCCCCCGAGAATGCTCGGGTTTGATTTGTTGGCCGTAAAAAAAAAAAACTAGATATTCACTACTATTTTGGTGGCTAATTAAAGTAATAATTGCTAGCTAGAATAGTTTGTAAAAAGTGAATTCAACCAACGTTCAATCTTTTTTCGGATCTAAAGCGTATGGTCACACAAATTTTTTCTATGATTTATAAAACACACACAATCACACATTTTGAAGTTGGATGGGTTGTAAAAAGAAAACTCTTCCGACTGTATTGATGTTTTTTTTTTTTTTTTTTTTTTTTTTTTTTTTTTTTTTTTAGAAGTGAAAATTAAACGAAGTTTAACCCTAAAAACAAAAAAAATTTCTAAGCTTCAACTTAATTTTTACGGTCATGCCGCTTATGCCTGACTTTATTCTGCAATATTCGACAGTAAAATGAATCCCGTAACTAAGAAACGATGAACAAGTTCATTAGTGAGGGTGTAATAAAATGCAATATAAGCAATTTAGCTAAGATATTTATTTTTGTTTTGTGTTTATATTCCTCCAACAATTGCTAAAATACAATCCCATCGTGTGACTTTGAAATTTGTCTTAGGAAAATTCCAATATCACAAAAGTAGGCATTTGCTCCTTAGCAAACGAACCATTTTATCACGGATATGGTCTCGTGGTTATACATTAAGTCTTTTCGCTAACTTATTTGCTACGAATTTTAGGTACAATAGTAATATTTGTGACCGTCTAGCTACAAAAAGGGACATCGCTATTTTGGCTATGAAAAAGATTGCAATGGATTATCATCTACGGAGTGTTTTGCTACGGATGTTAGCTATGATTTGGCTACGGGAATTTGTTAAGTGTTCGCTATCAGTTCTTAAATTTAGCTAAGAATTTGTTACGGGGTGGCTACGAAAATTTGCTTTGCTACCAATCTAATTTAGCTATGAATTTTGTTTGAACTTTTCCACCGCTATGGATTTTGTAAATATGCAATAAATTTAGTACACATTTTGTTTGATTTTTTCAAAAGAATTCTCTTTTTTATATTATTTTCTGTTTTTCCCTACAAATATAATATTCAAATATCAATAAATAAATATAATAATAATAATACCAAAGATAAACATTTGAACCAAATAACATAATAATTCCAACATATCCTAATGTCACACTAAAGATCCAAAGTGTCCAAAAGCAATACAACAAATTTTAACACATCTTAAGTTGGTGCAAGTTTGTGATGGGTTTTGGGATAACAATTGAATTCTCTCATTTATTTAAGTGTATAATCTAGCATTTTCGTTAATCTTCGTCATATGGGTGCTTAATGAACGAATAACGAATTTTTGAATTAATCGAGTCTTCAAGTTTTTTTTTTATCTAAATTTGTATTCGATTTGCATTTTTTACTCAAATTCGAACTAATTTAAATTCACCATGAAACAATAAATAATTTTTTACTTTTAATTATAAAACTAATACAAACTCATTATTTTTAACATTCAAATTACTAGTATACAAAATTAATAAACAACTATATGTCAAATATAGGAATTGTAAAAGTAGTAGGGACTATGACCTTTTAGAGCTTTGTGATACATAAGATAAATATATAAAATATGACTATAATAAGGTAGTAGAGAATATGAGCTTTTAGAGTTTTGCCCAAAATTAGAAGTTCTTTTCAATGTGTATGTACGTGTGTATATTAATGTGTGTGTTTATATATATATATATATATATGTATAATTTAAATTTGAATTTTGAATCGAATTTAAAATTATAAATTCGTATTCGATTTGTTGGATTTGAATTCCAATTGAATCTAATTCGAATTCTTGATAATCAAATCAAATTGAGTCGAAATTTGAATTTTCAAATCCAAATCGAATTATGAACACCCTACTTTCCTATCGTAGTATGTTTCTCTATTTTTTTCTTGTTCCAACTCCCCTTCAATTGTTGCAACTATAATAATTAATATATAGCACATCACCTTAATAACAAATTAATACGAAATACATTGGGACCTTTTGTTACTCGTTTTGACTTGCTAAAAACAAATATAACTCAATATAAGCTACTGCATCTAAATACAAACCGTTTATACCCGTTATGATACATTCCAAGCAAAATCATTACACACATATATGGAATGTTACAACACAATACAATACAAACAAACCTAACTCATCATAAGCCAAATTGGCTCGGTGGCTATATTTGGAGGTCTTACAACCTTGGGCCATCACGGCCTGGAGGAACCCACGTTCAAACCAACTATCTGGCCCGAAAGAGGTTATTAATAGTCTGGTAGACAGGAACCGTTACAAGAGTATATTGGTATTCGAATTGACAATTGACGCACCTGTCATCATTACATACTAGTCAGCAATGTTGCCAGTCCTTTTTCGTTACCCCAACATATTGTGACCTAAATTTTACTATGTAAGAAAACTTTCAAGCTTGAGAATATGCTGAGCACAAATTAAGAAACGAAGAGGCAAATTTCTCTACCCTTCGTAATACGCGTACGTATTATGAGATTAATTTTAATTTTTGCTATTCTAACTTTTGAATGCAGGTAAGGATGGCAAAAAAAAAAAAAAAAAAAACCTGAGTCTGATGGGTGTATCCAAAATCAGACACGTATTGGACAAGCATATCCAAAACCCGACAGGCATGACCAGGGTTTGGGATTAGTTTTTGTTGGTCCTAGAATTAACAGCCTCAATTTTAATGTGATTTCAACAATATGTAAATAGTGTGCGGCACAAGAAATCAAACTTTCAGATGCAATAGAACAAAAGTTTTTAAGAAGTTTTGAGTTTATGTATCGATCACCTTAAATAAGGATCTCATTTAACTTTACAAAAGAATGACTCAAAGAATTCTTATGGCTGGTGTGAATGTGGTTTGGAGTATGTGTACAAAAGATATATCTATGACTCGACTATATTTGGTTTGTTTATCACACAACTTCACATTCACACTTGGCACTCTTCTTTGACGAAAGATGTCTTCTATTTATAGAGAAGAGTTGACCCAAGTTGATGAATAAACAATTAGTTTATTTCAACTTGTACTCTTTGTAGGATAACGGGGAGAAGAAAATATGCATATTGATTGGGTCCAAGTTGCATGCATTTTAACTTTCCCACTTGTCAAGATTCCAGATTTATTTCTAGAAATCTGAGGACTTTATCTGGAATAGAAGAACTTAGTCTATCTCAGAGTTTGTCCCAGAAATTTGGATCTTCATCTCTGATTTCAGTCTTACTACCCAGATTTCATCAGCTAGGAGTTGTACTTGTCATCAATTGTCTAATTCTTCAAAGAGATATTGTTCATGAATCTTTACTTGTCTTAATATCTTCGGCTGGAACCTGTTGTGGATGTTCTTCTTTAAATTAGCTTCGGTTCCTAACTTCAGTTTTCTTCAACACTTCATATTTCATATTTCATATTTAGGTTCTAACAGTCTTAAAATTTTTTCACTGGTTTGGGTTGAGTATGAGATTAGGTGATAACTAAACAGATTACCTGAAACCACACTGTTTACCTGATCAAATACTCGGAATTTTTATTTATATTTTTACTAGGTTATATCCCAGGATCTTCCCGGGATAGACAAATCTAATATTAAGACAAAATATGTGTTACGATGTATTATAAAAATTAATGTGGTATAATATAAGAAAACAACAATTTTAATCATGTGAATAAGAATGAATACGTATATTAAAAAAATAATGTATTTTTGGATGAGGTGCAAAGGCAGAAGCAACCATTGTAGAAAGTTATTGAGACAGTTGTCTTGATAGTGTAGCTTTTTTTATCAATAAAATTTTAAATGGATTTTAATAAGCGGAAATATAAAAAGAATTAATTAAGAAAACAATTCTTAAATAAATAAAAGATAAACGTGAAATTATGATTTAATAATATTATTTCCTATGAGTGAGAAATAAGATAATTTTAAGTTATTTATTATATAGTACAATAATAATAAAGATAAAGATAAAGATAAAAATATGTAAATTAATAAATATTGGGTTAATTGAGTTATTTCTGACCTAAAATTTTTGGTGAGAATTTAAGGGAGATGATGGCTTCAACAAATGCCATGTGTCCCTACCTCAATCGTTATACACACACACACTCCATTAATAAATATTGGGTTAATTGAGTTATTTATAACCTAAATTTTTGGCGAGAATTTAAGGGGGATGATGGCTTCAACAAATGCCATGTGTACCATTTTTTAAATCTCGTAATCCCACTTTTTTAGCAAATATTTATGGCTAATTATGAAGATTTTCAACCCAAATAACTAAATATTCATTGTTTTCATATGATTCATACTATTATATCAATTTATTCAATTTCATACTATCATCCCAAAATAATTGAAGATCATCATCCCATTTTTTTCGGTTGATTCATACTAACTATCATCCCAAAACAACTAAAGATCATCATCCCATTTTTTTGAGTTCTCAATAAAACACTTATGACGTTTAATCCATATCGAACACTGAACTAACAAAACCTTCTATAAAACACTTCTGATGTTAGAATTTTGTAACAAACAAAACACTGTTGAAATGTTTTAATCCACAAGAACAACTACACCTAATATACATGAACATTTTATAAAAACCCTTTCATGTTTAATCCATATCGAACAATGAACTAACAAAGCCTTCATATAAAACACTTCTGATGTTACAATCTTATAACAAACGAAACACTGTTGAAATGTTTTAATCAACAATCATAACTACACCTAATATACATAAACATTTATAAAACACCTCTGATGTTTAATCCATATCGAACAATGAACTAACAAATCCTTGTATAAAACACTTATGATGTCACAATCTTATAACAAACAAAACACTGTTGAATCTTGCTTAAGATTGAGAAGAAAGAGTGACTATTAATGAGAAGAGAGGGGGACTAATAATGAGAAGAAAGAGAGGACTGTGTTTTATGGAGATAATTCAAATGGTTTCTAGAAAATTAACACAAAATGACATTCATACCCTCATTTAAAACACTTAATGACAATCCTACTCTTAATTTCTATAATATATTAAGGGGAAAGTGAATATAGGGCTGTTAGGCATACAACTTACATGTGAAACCATCAAAACTACGTAGTTTTGATTAAAACCTAATTAAGTTACCATTGATCTCCAAAAAAACTATACCTACTGTTCCATTCCATTCCAAGCGAAGATCTGCAAAAAAAGGTGTCACGAAATTGATCGCTTCCTGTTGTTCTCTATTCTTCATCTATCTACAAGTAATTCAAATTAGCGGTTCTTTGTTCCTATTTTTTTTGGCAATCATGTGATATTTTGTTATATTTAAATCACTAGCTCATTCTTTAATTTTTTAGTATCGATCGCAATAACTAATGGGTAACTATGTATATGAATTAATTAACATCCTAGTGGATCAGCAGTTAAGTTGTAAGAAATTAGACAACTTGCTGTTTCCTATCAAGAATTAGTGTCCTCTTTTATGACTTTTTCATTATATTTATTCATATTTGTGATATGTGATACATAAGTTAAATATCAGAATTCTTTTTTTTTTATACAGGACACACCACAATGGATTTAGGAGTTCAGTCACAAGAGGAGGCTTATGAAACAAATCTAATTGATGATATAGATGCAAATGGGCATTTGGTCGTCAATAGCGATTTAAATGTTGAAACTATTAAAAAAAGATGAACATGAAACAGAGAAAAGAAATCATGTTGAAATAGAGAAAAGTAATGGCATTGACATGGATTTTGGAGAAGAAGCTAGTGATATAATGGGAATGGTTTTTGATACTCCTAATGATGCATATGATTTCTACAATCGCTATGTTTTTTTACATGGATTTGGAATACGGATTCATACAACTTTTAAAAACAAAACAACAAATGAGCCTTATCGAAGAATGTATGTGTGCAACAAGGAGTGTTTTAAAGATTTGAAGTCTAATAGTTCTACAGGAGATGTTAAGAAACGTCGCAGGGATTTAAGAACTGGATGTGAAGCTTTTCTTCGGATTTCAAAAGGTAAAGATGGGAAATGGTCAGTGGATAAATTTAGCGATTCACACAATCATGAGCTAACTGTTACTCCTACCAAAGTAATGAAACACCGGTCTCATGGAAAGTTTCATCGCTCACTGACTTGCAAAGCTCTATTGTCAGAACTTAATCAATCCAGGTTAAAACCTTGTCAAATGAAGAAGGTCGTAAATACCATGAAAGGTCCATATGAAAATGATGTAACATCAAAACAATGTTCTGATATCTTAGGTGATCAATGAAGACAATACAAAGGTAAGGAGTTTTATGGGCTTATTAAACATTTCCAAGATAAATTACTCGAAGACCGTAACCTTTATTCTGTTGTGGATTTATTTGATGATGGGTCTCCTAGAAATATTTTCTGGGCTGACGGGAGATCTAGAGACTCGTACGTAAAGTAGTCAATTATTTGATTAAAAGTTTAGTAGATACTAAGATTTTGGGTTTTTCTCATTATGTGTTCAAATACTAGATCAATTTTTATTTATATTTTTAAGTGAAAACATACGGGATTTTGGGTTTTTCTCATCATAAATGCAACTGTTTACATCTTTTCAACTTTGTTTATGATTTTTTTTTTTGTCACATGTACAACATACTACAACTTTAATTCTTGTGTTGAGATATTTTAGTTGAAGCCACCTGCAATGTAGCATATGTTGCTGCAACAAGACTTGATGTTGTTTGCTCTCAGCTTTATTGTCCATAGTGAAGCCTTTGGTTGATTTAATGTCTAATTTAGAGTAAATGAGAATCATTCATGCAATTATTACGGCTGTTCGCCACATCAACAGTTATGGGTGCACTTGATAGAATTGCAACTTAAATGAAACGGGTCAAACGTGCCGACATAAATTGAATGAACAAAAATTTCATGAAAAAATAAATAAAATTAGTACATTTGATTTTTTTTAAGAGTAAATTTCATTAAACACCAAACGAACTAGCTATTACCAAGACGGAAATAGCTAGCCGAAAATGACAAAAAAATCGAATACTTACATTACATCGAAACTACACCATCTAATCCACTCGACTATTTCTCCTTTATACCACAAAAATCCTAAAGACTTCACATCCGCCACAATCTCGACCGCATTCGACCTCTTACTCGCGAAAACCTTATCATTTCTGGTCCTCCATAATCTTCAACAAGTGATAACAAAAATCCCGTGCAGAATCATTTTTTAGGACCTGAAAGAGCACAAAAATCATGCAAATCTGCCAAATCCTTCAATCCAAACATGAAAATTTCCGGAATGCGACACCATGTCGAAACTCCATGCCAAACAGCAGCTGCAAGTCTGCATCCAGGTATAAGGTGTTCTATTGTTCTTCTTATCAGCACACCACTCGCACAATTCGCCTTTTATATTTATATTCCTTCTTAACAGCGCAGCTTTAGTCGGTAACCTATCCAAATAGGCGCGCCACATAAAGAGGTTACATTTAATAGGAACCCATTTCCTCCAATTAAATCCACATCGATCAGCATCATGAACCTGCCCTCGCATCAACTTTTTAACATCCGAAACAGAGAACTGCATGTTGACAGCATCATTCCACTCCGATCTTTCTTCCGTTTCATCGAATACACACTGAAACAGCATCGCTTCCAGGTCAGCCCTTTCTTGCTGCTCAACAGGTGACTCAGGCGATTTTTTCCACATCCATTTTATCATATTACCTGATTCTACGGCAGCACACACTACTAAAAAATAAGGCTAATGCAACTTTTTAAATGCAACTTTGATAAA
Organism: Ambrosia trifida; assembly: GCA_028751855.1. Taxonomy (NCBI): domain Eukaryota; kingdom Viridiplantae; phylum Streptophyta; class Magnoliopsida; order Asterales; family Asteraceae; genus Ambrosia; species Ambrosia trifida. The sequence goes on from CM054129.1 coordinate 129,546,308, forward strand.
AATAAAGGTTGCACTAAAAGATCTAGTGCAACCTTTTCATAAAAAAGTTGCAAAAAAATATCGAACATGCAACCTTTTTATTTAAAAGTTGCAAATTTATCAAAAGTTGCAACTTTTGTTAGAAATGTTACATTGTTAAAACTTACATGCAATTCTTATTCTAAAATGGCCGTGTAGTTTAATGAAAACAACAAACAAATACAAAGTTTTGATTTGTAAATGGTAAAAGACGTCTATTATTGTTTTCGTCATAACTGATATTTAAACAATATTTTTACAATAAACTAAATTGTAAGATTAATGTAGGGAAAACTAAACCATACATTTAACGGCGAAAGTTATTGACACGACATGAAACCTAACCCGATATGGAAAAACAGGTTAGGGTCAACAAACACAACCCGTTTAAAAAAACGGTTCAGGTCAAGCAGTATTAAAAAACAGGTCGGGTTTGGGTTGACATGTGTAAAAATAGATTGACCTGTTAATTCGTTTAAGTACTATTATATTTTTGTTTTTGTTTATTCCATTTCCATTTTTATGATTAGTTATAGTAGGGTTAGTTTTGGCACACCATATTATTTACATGTCACGCTCATACTCACCGTTAAATATGTTATGGATAACCCCCTTATGACCCAACAACCCACTTATGACTCATTAACAAGTACGAATCATTTAAAAATTCGAGTTAAGCGGGTCGTGTTCCGGTCGACCTTAATTTATGAGGGTTGGTTTAAGGTTGAAACATTTGACACAAATAATAATACGAGTCGGGTTTGAGTTGCACATTTCAACCTGACAACCCATCAACTCGACACAACTGGCAACCTACATACACTCACTCCTCCACACACACACCGTCACTCACTCCTCAAGTATGTAAGGAATTAGATGTTCCAAGGCAAACGAGAGCATTTACAAAAAAAAAAAAAAAAAAAAAAATTGATTAGTTGTTGGATGTTGCCTCACTTGACCACTCATAGTAAAACTTATTACAATTTTTTATATAATCTTTAGAATTTGATTTATACATATACCTATGATTTTTATAAATATTTTATTCCGTTTATTTCTATAAACAACAGTCTAATTTACGTTAGCTTTTTGGATATTTAAAAAAGAAACCTTTTTTCCCTCTTATCAGAATTTCAATTATCCCCCAAAATTTATGTTTTCCCTCTTAATCTAAAATTCCAAACTTTGTTTCTTCCCGCTTCCCTCTTATTGTATTAGGTTTCTCAAACTCCCGGTCATTCCTTATCCCATGTATCTGGAGTCGCCTTTCTGAACAGGGCTCCCAATTTATTTTAGATATACATTAGGGTTAACGATGAAGAAGAATGGGGCTGGATTACGTTAATTCGTTAGGAGTTTAGTGGAAGAGTGAAAGGTATGAAGGTCGTCGATACTCAATTAGTCCTTAAAATGATTATTTTCTTTCTAATTTGTGTTTTGATTCTGGTCATTTGCTTTAGGACTTAAGTTATTTAATCTAATTGATGTTAATTACATTCACTGATTGGATTTTTCCTTGAAATAGCATAAATCAAGTGTCCAAAATTAGGGCTTTCTCATGTGTAGATATTTTAATTGTGAAACGTGACTTTGTTTGTTGTTAGTAAGTTTTGGAACTTGGTAAATTGTTATATGTGGGGGATACTCATATTGGGGCTACCACGGGGGTGCAGCAAGGGGACCCCCTCGGCCCCCTTCTTTTTGCGTTGGTTCTCCATCCGCTGATCCTTCGCGTGCAGGGCGCTTGTTCCTTGCCTTTCCATGCTTGGTACTTGGATGATGGCACTATCATTGGTAAGGCAGAGGAGGTTGCTAGGGCGTTGGACATTATTCGTTCAGAGGGGGCGCCTCTTGGGCTTAGGCTTAATATCCGGAAAACAGAGATTTTTTGGCCGTCATGCAATGGGTCAAAAAATGTGCCGGGTTTATTCCCTAGCGAGATTAGCAGGCCCGCAAAGGGGATTAAACTGCTCGGGGGGGCAGTTAGTCGGGATGCAGGGTTTATTCAGTCTTTGGCATCTAGAAGAGCTCTTCGGGCGGTTGATCTTATGAAACGACTGCCGGACTTGAGGGACCCCCAAAGTGAGCTCCTCCTGTTGCGCTCGTGCATGGGGGTTGCTAAATTAGTGTTTGGGCTCCGGACATGTCAACCCGAACATGTCAAAGAGGCTGTGTCTATCTTTGATGCAGGCCTGCGAGGGGCTGTTGAAGATATTGTTGTTAGCGGGGGACCGCATTTTGGGGACTTTCAGTGGAGGTTGGCTTCTTTCCCTATGTGTTGCGGGGGCTTAGGGCTTATCTCGGCGGAGGACGTCTCCGTATATGCTTTTGTGGCATCCAGGGCACAGTCATGGAAATTGCAGGACCACATCTTGCGAAGCGCTGGTGTTGTGGGGGTGGATCCTGACTACTCCCTTGCTCTTGGTAATATTAGAACAACTCTTCCGGACCTTGATCTAGGTGGTTTTACCGATAAGGAGACCGCCCCCAAGAAACCTCAACAAACTTTGGCGAGTGCTCTTTATGGTAAACACGCACAGGATATGGAGGAGCGGTTCGATATGACCCCGCGTCAAAAGGCAGTTTTGGCTTGTCTCAAGGGGGCTCATGCCCAGGATTTTTTGACTGTTGCGCCCATTGAAGGTCTTGGGCAACGGATGTCAGCAGTTGAATATAGAGCCATCCTTAAATACCGTCTCCTGATTCCCCTTTTCCCACCAGACGGCTCATGCCCCATTTGTAAAAAAGCCTGTTTGGATAGATTTGGCGAGCATGCCCTCCACTGTAAGGAATTGCCGGGGTTCAAGTATCGTCATGACTGGGTTCGAGACGTTTTATGGGATGTGCTTAGGCGTGCCGGGATCTCAGCCAAGAAAGAAGCCCCTGTTAACTTTCTGACTGATCCACGAGAGGGAAGATCTACCCTGCGTCCTGCGGACGTCCTTGTGTTTGGCTGGGCGGGGGGTAAGCACGCGTGTGTTGACCTCACTGGAGTGTCCCCACTGGTGGGGCTGAGAGATAGCGGATTCATTCCGGGACAGGCGGTTTTGAAGGCTGAAGCTAGAAAAGTTGCTAAGCACGAGGCAGCGTGTTTAGAGAATCAGCATGTATTCATTCCGTTTGCCTTCGACACTTTTGGATCTCTAGCCCCTGAGGCAGTTCGCTTTTTGGAGCGGGTGCAGAAGGTGGTCCACAGTGACTCGCAAAGCCCGAGGAACCAAGGGTTTGTATTTAGTAGAATAGGCTTTGCGATTCAAAAAGGGATAGCGGCGCAGCTTGTTGCTCGCTTACCCATTATCCAGATGTAACTTGGTTATTATCTAATCGATATTATTTTTAAAAAAAAATAAATTGTTGTCATAGAATTGTTTATATATCATTGAACCCTGCTATTAGGCCACACTTGATACATGTGATTGTAACTCTTGTTGTAATTTGTTTATGACTTCATTGCTGCAATTTTGTTTTTAACATTTTTTATTATGCAAATTAATGAAAAAACGGTTTATAAACAAAAATTAATAGATAAAGAGATAATATTTATAGTATGATTTGTAATTTAAATGTATTTAAACACCTTCCTTATCATATGTAGAAAAAACTTATATATATTCTGCTCAAGACATTATCACAGACTAGCACCCCAGTCGCCCATCATACCTTAGCTAAGGTCCAAAGTCATACCCCATTTACAGATCAACATTAGATGTGTTAATTCAGCAAATCAAACTGATTTCCATTCAAAAACAAAATTAACCCGACTAAACCTAACATGCTTTCAGTTTTTATTTTCATGCAACACACTCTCACAATTTTTCACTCCACTCGGTTTAGTATATGGACTAGCATATAATGCGCTAGTATGAATCACTCAAAAACAAAGTATGTAACTCTATTATCATAGGCTTGTATAACAATCACACCTCAACTGTAGACAATGAACATATCTAAAGGACTTACGAGTTTTGGGTTTAGGGTAAAGGTAGGATAGATTTGGCTTAACAATTGGGTTAAAAACAAAGGTTTCAGCACGCTTGAATGACAATCCTTATTCATACTACACAATAATACACTAATCAAACAACTTTGGGCATATTTGATTAATAACACATACTTCTTTTTTTTGTATTTTTTCTTTTCTTTTCTTTTCTTTTTTTTTTTCGTTTCAATTTTTTTCACATAAATATTTTTTCAACATTTAATAAAACTCAAACACATAAACACAGACATAGAACACATTGGATGCCATCAATTTTCTTAACAACGGTTGACGGGTCGATTTGGGTAACTTTATAGGTTTAACAATCGAAAAGGTTTAGGCTCAACATGGGCTACTAAGGGTATTTTAGTTAAACAGGTAGACACAAAGCAAATAAAGGTGTCAAACAAAAAAGGTAATCCTAAATCGTCATTGTCATGTACGTGCATATGTAGTCTACAACCTCAGCATGTATCAAATCACACAAGTTCTGCAACAGAGAAACATCTGGCCTACTCTCAACAAACGAAAATATATGTAAATCAATCTATCATCTAGTAGGCTCAAGATCTCACAAAAGTGGGGAAATGGGTTACAGATGTGTGCATGCATTTATTACCAATAGCTTGCTAAATATAGTCAGGCAATTTTAAACATTTTTCTTAAAAATACCTGCTGAAAACGGTTCATATTACTTTTCCACAAATTAGACATGACTAAGGATCTACTGCCAAAACAATCAAGAAACAATTAGTATGTACTGAAAGAGCTGCTTTATGTCTGATTAGAATGCTTTTTAAGAACAATTTTTAAATTTTTTTTTTGAATTTTTAATAAAAAAAAATTTAGACTCAAAAATAAATAAAAATGAAATTTCCCCACCCCCACACTTGAACGACACATTGTCCTCAATGTGAGCTAGGAATAAAATAAAACAGAAATAAAAATAAAATACAACAACAATAAAAGGAACAGACTCCCCTGGATATAGGTAGTGTGCGTATGAGTCCGTTCAATGTCTTCCAATGTCGGCCGTATAGCATTTCATTTGCAGCCGATAAACAAACCTGAACAAAGAACCAATAAAAAAAACAAAACAAACAAATCAGGATACCTGCAAACATTAGTGATTTCCAGATCGTCCTCACCCGAATGGAGATTGTGTACGGGCGGGGCAATCTTTTCTTGCAATTCAAATCATAACAAGAACTCCCATGACTCAAACAAAAATAAAACTGACTCGAACACACTCGAAAATAAAAATAAATAAAAAAATACACAAATAAATATACAAAAATCATACCTGATGTTCATTCATGATGGTCTCAAAGAACATTTGCCTACCGAATTTTCAGTGTAGGCTCGGTAGTTAACGTGCCATATCCATGCCAGCTTAACGATGATTAGCATGTATGTTGAGTAGATGTTGTTGCAGAGTAGCCATTTCATGATCACATGCCCAATGTCTTGCAATCTCACACTTCTAATATTCATCCTCGAAGCCTCAGTCTGTGGTTCTTTGAGAGGTACCAAATATTTGACTGAGTCTGAACTTTCAACTTCATGCTCTAGAGAATCAACAACCTTCTCTTCACCTTCATTCTCGATAAGAATCTGCTCCATTTGTGGCTCTTTGACAAGTGAGGGAATCAGTGTGGTATTAATCTCCATAACCTCATCCCCAACTTGAGAATAATTCATGACATCATCAGATAATGGTGAGAGAGACTCTTCTACTTGTATCTTTATCGATAATACCTCACATTTCATACTCAAGTAGTCGATTCGTTGTTGATCTGAGAGATTGGGTGTTGATAACAAATCATCGATATTGGATAACAACGATTCTGCTCGAGCAAGTTGTTCATCCTCTTTGGACTGATACATTAGCTCAACATCTAGAGAAACCTCTTCTTCTTTATACGAAGGAATTCGGCCTTGATTTTGACGGTAACCTTGAGGAAAAGTTGATTGTGAGTATCCATAATAATCCTCTTGGTTACATTGATTAACATCCTCGTATGTGGCCTAAGGGTATTCATGGTGATAATCGATATACTCCTCCTGGTAACTTGAAAAATGTGGCATCTCAGATTCATAGTTATTGTAACTTCGATCTGGCTGAGCATAATGATCCATGTTGTCTCGACGATAATCTTCCCAAGTTGGATAATAATCTTGCACATCGTCATAGTAAACATCCAACTCATATATTCTCCTTCTGTTGTCTTCAAACTTTTCTCGGAACTTAGGGCAATCATATTGCGTGTGAATTAGACTACCGCAACCTATACATGACGAGTAAACTCTTTCCATTGTAAGATCCTCGAACTGATCTGCATAAACAAAAACAAGGAAAACCGAGTAGCACTGCACTAAACAAAAAGAACTAATTAAACTAAACTAAATACAAAAAATTAAACATTTTTGTTTTTTTTAATTTTTTTTCTAAAAGTAAAGACAACTAAAACTAAAAACACTAAGCGCACGCACTCCCTGGCAACGACACCATTTTGATCGTGTATCGAAGTGCTAATAAAAAACATAATAAAAACTACTCCTTAGCTACAACTGACTGCAGTATAGGAAGTAGGGTTGTCGAACCTCGGGGAGTTTGTGGAAAGTGCTAATTTACTGACTACTAATTAAATTAAAATTAACTAAAGTAATTTTATGAAGTTTAATGTAAAAGTGCTGCAGTGCTGCAAAACGAAGTGATAATAGAGTTTTATAAAAGACAATAATATGGAAAAACGGTCACTCCGGGTTTCTAATTCGGTAATTGTAAAGACAATCTGAATTAACCTATCTAGGCAATCACATAGACATGATCCTGTTTAAGTTGTTCAACCCAATTCAACATCATAACACAAATCACAAAGTTAAATTATTCTAGTGCAAGAAAACCAAGAAACGATAACGAATTGCAACTATGAAAATCAGTCAAATTGTTCAAATCAGTCGAACATACAACCAGATTCAAAAACATATAGAGATGTTCACACAATCTGATCCTAAAACATAGTTCAAAACAGAAAAATCCTTACAAAATACCCAAATCTTTCACCCGGAGAAACCGCGAGAGGATTAGCCTTGCATCTTCAGGATTTTAGCTTCAATCTTTATGTAGAATTGCATGATTGATGATTGGAAGGTGATTAGAAGGTGTGGAATGGTAAAAGAATGCCCAAAATCACCCCAATACTCTTCTTTAATCGTACCTAGTCAAATGGAGGAGAAGAACCCTTCAAAAACCTAATTTTCGGCACTTTATACTTGTTCCCGTAATCCCCGAACCGTAGGCTACTCTGGAACCGTAGCCTACTGCTGACAGCTTGTTCCAAAAACTGCTTTCTTCATAACTTCTTCGTTTTAGCTCCGTTTTCTTCGCCATTTGCGCCCACGTCTTCGTAATTCAATTATCTATCACCTCATACTTTAATATCTTTACTTCCTATCCACATGAATTCTCTAAAACACATCTCATCTTCGTATTTAACCTGCAAAACATCATTTCCTCATAGTTATCTAATTCCTCACATATAAACACTCAAATATGCATAAAATTAGACATTAAACACATATATATCACATTCCAATACCCATCCATCAAGTATACACTAGATGATTGGGATAACTACTCTTCATAAGTGTTTTAAAGTAATTTAGGTTTAATAAATGTTTTAATTTAGGATTATGTAATGTTATAATTAATGTTTCAATATTATTTGTGAGGTTTTAACATTATTTAAAGTTTTTTTAATATTAGGTGTATGTTTTTTTAATTTTATTTGTATTTTTTAATTACTTTTACTTAATAATTAAAAAAATAATAATAAACAACTAATCAGGAAGGGGGGTCTTAAATTTTTTTCCCCACTACACTCCATTTTGAGTTAAAGCTCCATGCTGACTCAGCTGTCACGTAGACCATTCTAGAGGGGGGGGGGGGGCTTAAATCCCCCCTCACTACACATGGTTTTATGGTTTTAGTTATTTTTATAGGGTCATGTTATTTACACCGTAGGGTTTTTTAGGGTTTCACAGCCCTCTACGACTTGTAGAGGTCTCTACGGGCCGGCGAGGTGTCAGGGCAATGAAAACCACATCCCTCTACGAGTCGTATAACTTTGTTGCCCTAAAAACCTAACCATTTTAGGACCTGTAGAGGCCTCTATTTGTCGTATATATGGGGCCCACTGAACATTCAATGTCCAGACTGCAATGCAGCTTTGTCAGTAAGCTCTGCGACTTGTAGAGACCTCTACGAGCCGCTGAGGTATGGTAGTTGGGTGTAATTAAACCCTACACGACTCGTAGAGGCCTCTACGAGCCGCATAGATCTGGTTATTGACAGCATTTAAATACTTATGCGACCAGTAGAGACCCCTACGACCCACAGAGTTTTCTATCAGCACTTTAAACCATTAACCATGCACGATTTTCAGTCCAGACCTCAAAATGTCAAAATTTTTTCTCCGACGGTTTCGCAATTTCTCCGGCGAAAATACCATCCGACCAACCAGTTCGTAACACAATGTCTTCGGGTGAATGGTTTGAAACAGCGCTGAAACGCGCAGAAACAATAATATACGCTTAACCGCTTAACGAGACGACAACAGAAACAAAAAAAACGCTTACACGCTTAACCGCTTACACCTAAAAAAAACTAAAAGTGTCATATGACCCTCTACGGCCCGTAGAGGCCTCTACGGGCCACAGAGAAGTTTTTTTTTTTCCATTCCATCCAAAACGAATGTAAAAGTATTCAAGTGATACTCTGTGGCTCGTAGAGGCCTCTACGAGCCATAGAAGCATAAGCAATGATTGTCAATGATTGGCAATTATTGACAATGATTGACACGGGCCTCTACGGCTTGTAGAGGCTTCTACGAGCCGCAGAGGACCCTCTACGCCCCGTAGGGGCCTCTACGAGCCGTAGAGGCTGGTGCAAATAAGTTTTGTGGTGGTGCAAATAAGAGGCGCCTTTTTATAACATTAGTTGATTATCATTTGTGAATGTCTTGTCAAAGACATCATACTATATCATTGATGCGCAAATTTTATTGCATGGATGCACAATCAGTATATACCTGTGGTAATCATCGTATATACTCTTATGAATGCAACGAAAAACTTATGTGCTTTCATTAATATTTAAAACCTTTTTTAAGAACTAACTAAAAGTCTCTTGCCTTTTTATAGATTTTATTCCAAGAGCACATAAAATCCAAACAATAACATATGTAATTTGTCCTTATAATCCATGGACAAATTAAACATGTGATGCCTTCTAATAAAATAACTCGTTAGGAAGTAGGAAAACATAACAAATGGTCCTTTGTCCATTATGTTTTGGAGCATTTCAAGGAGATATCTCGTAGCTGATTCTGTATTGTAATTAAATAAATAATTAACCACTAGCATACAATATGCTGTCATATTTTATTAAATTTGTTAGGAATTAAATATTATTTTGTTTAAGTAGTTACACCATATACAATAATACAATTATATAATTAAGATATAACACCAACAAGAAACAAAATGATAAATTTTTGACAAAGTTTTCAACCAATTTACATCTTCATGATTTAGTTAATTATATACATCATGAGAAAAATAGTCAAGAGATCAATATGTTCATGATTTACTATCATAACTAATTTAGAAAAGCTTGCTACCAAACTCTTCAATGTCACTACCTAATCTTGAAGATGAAGCTGCTAAATCTCTAAGCTCAGATAAGCTTCTTCCAAGCTGCAATGCAACCTTCATTTCAAAAACTTCACCATTCTCTCTACTATCAAAATCTTTTTCCTTCAAGTTTGATTCTATGGATTCCACCATCATCTTAAAGAAACCAGCATTGCTTCGATACATTTCAAACACCATCCCAACTTGCCCACCATGTTGTATGGTGTTTACAACACTTGCCATTGCACCCCCCATGACCCCAAGCACCATGGCCCAAGAGTTATGAGGAGTAGATGCAACAAAGGCCGAACCAATGGCGCCTAATCCGGTTAGTAAAGGGCCAGCCATGGATAAAACTTTGTTTAGTTTTAAAGCCTTTTCACCTAACCTTAAATAATCATCTTTATCCTTAACCTCCAAAACCTTAATGATCTCTCTCATCTCTTCTTCAAGCTCCACACTCCAACCATTTTTATCTTGTTGCCATTTAGCCGAAGTCCTCCGTTTTTCGGGCCACCAAACCGCTGGTTCCACTTTGGCTGGAAACTTTTCTAGCATGACACCAATTAAAGGAAGAGGGTATGCTCTATCTATAGCCAAAACTTTATTCATTGCATCATTAACATCACTGAGAGTAGGCTTGCTTATTGCAATCTTTGTCTTGATTTCGTTTTCGAGTTGCTTGAGCAACCTTGTAGCATTTCTTTGTTCTTCAGCCAGTTGGGATGGTTGAATCTTGTTCATGATAATCAACATCCCTGTGGCTGCTAAATACAAAAAACTTGATGAAAGTTTTAGAGCTTCCAAAGGTGCATTAGGGACACTAGTTATAGCAGATGCAATGCCAGCCATGGTTGCTGCTGAAAGAGTTATGGTGTTGATGGATGTTAACAACAAGTTGTTCCAGTTGTTTCTTTGCTCTCCAATGTTCTTATGCATCTCTACACGATCCGAAACCGCCTCCAATATCACGTAAAGTTTGTCCATTATTTCAGGATCAGGAGACACTTTAGGGTTGTCTTTGTTTTGTATGTTGGGTGGAATTCTTGCAAAGTCCATTCCTTCAACCAAACGTATGTTTGATTGGATCTTTGGAATAAGTGTGCCTATATTATTTGTTTTAATCTTTGGGATATGGATAGAAATTCTTGATAAATTTCTATGGGAAGAAGAAGAAGAACACAGAATACATGAAGCCTGATTAATGGCTGCCATGACTTATATCAATTTAATAGGTGTTAGTGTATGATAGAGTGGGTTGGTTTTGTGTTATTGGAAGAAGTTAACCGTGGTTGTCTATATATAGACAGAAACAGTACGGAATCAGTCAAACTTTGAAGTTTGAATTGAATATGCAAAGATCAAAACACTCGGTTTCTTGGAGGTATTAATTATGGGAAATTTACCAAAATACCCCCCATTGGTCAATGGCTTTACTAAAATAGTTTACTCTAGTATTTTTAAAGAGACGGTTCACACATTCCGAAATGCTTCAAAGATGGTGTTATTTGGTGTTAAGGGAAAACCAACGTTTGAAACGTCTCGGAATGTGTAAACCGTCTCTCTACAAAAAAACGGGACTGAGTTATTTTGGTAAAGCCATTGATCAACGAGATATTTTGATGATTTCCCATTAATTAAGGTCTTGTTTTGACCTTCAACCCTTATTAGACATGTACAAAATTTTGAAATTGTCAACTAACTTTATTTCGGCAGTTTATGGTGAATGTATAGTTTAACTAAATACTAAAATAAAAAAATGTCTTCAAATATTCCAACACTTTACAAATAGACGACTCCTGGAATTAACCGTACGTAACACAATGACTTGTGGTTTCACTTTTTACACCTTACGAAGATATTGGGAGAGTGGTATTCCACTTTTTCTGGGAATGCGAATTGCCACACGTCTACAATATGCCATTAATGTTGATCCTACCTCTTTTTGCCTACCTTTTCATCCCCGTAGAAAGAACCATGCGACCTAAACCACGACGTGGCCACTCCTTTGCTGGCACGGGTGTTCCATGTTGTTGGTTTGCAACCTACATCGGATTGTAACAATAGTTGCTTGTATGTGGTAAAATGACAATAATATCCACACCGGTTTAAATACTACCTCCGTCCCTATTTAAATGTCGTGGGGCCAAAAACACACATTTTAAAAAATCTTTTGTTTGTATGTGGTAAAATGACAATAATATCCTCAAAATTGGTGATTGTGTTTTGTTTTTTTATGGGCAAAACTGAAAATTGTATTTCTATTTTTGAAAATGGATATTTAATTTGGGACAACCAAAAATGAAAAGATGCACATTTAAATAGGGACAGATGGAGCATTATTAACTGGTAGTTATTGTATTTATATAGGTTACTTTTTATAATAGGATATATGTTGTGATTATTGATAACCATATAGTGATCATACTATAAATAACTTCTCTTTAGCGGCGACATCTGTAGTCGCTAGTGCTGGCGGTTTGCTTTTGTTAACTTTTGAGTTTTGACCATCTCTAATGTTCTTTCGACAAGAAATGGTATATAGCTTTTTGTCAGTTTTTGCGAGTCAAAACTTCGGGGACTCTGGCCTTTGCTCCAGCTACATCCTCGTACCCTCTTGCCTTCATAAACTCCTTTTTGGATTACATAGTTAACCCCATTCTTCTCACGTTCTCGGCTTCAACATCATGCTTAACCTGTTCCATACTAAAGCTTGCATACGAATTAAACAAAAGATGTTAGTCAAGTAAAAACAAATAAACAAAGAACATATAAAATGTACTTGTAAATTTTTTACCTTAAGATACTCATACAACACATTTTTTTTTTCTGCTCCTAAACTATTTCTCCAACCTTCTCTATCAAAGGGGATGGTCTGCCACATGTATATCCCGTGGGTTCACGAGTAAATAATCATTTCACTTACAACCGAGGTATATGTGGCCTCCCATCTTAGGCTAGAGTCAAAGTCCCCCTCCCCCTCTTTTTAACTCGTGACGGATTTTAAGGTTTTTAGTTTTTTTGTTGTCCTTGTACGGCTGGTTCAACTGCAATTACAATTAAAAATTATTAGTCACAATATTTATACTAAATGAAGTAAAAAATAGTATATAAATAATTTATAATAAGACTTACGGTCCTGCTGATGATCGTGCCCCCAACCGCTGGGAGCTGGTGGATCCTCGGCTCCCACGCCCCCAAGGTCCATCATCACCACAAGCACAATCCAGAGTGAAAACATGTCCTGAAAAGTTACAGATATAATACACGAGCAGAATCTAAAGTCAAACCATTTACTGAAATGTTAGAAACATAATACACGACCACAATTCAAAATGAACTAATTTCATGAAAAGTTACAACTTACAAATTATAAAACCTACACGTACACATAAAAATACAAATTATCAAACCTAAACATACAAATTATCAAACTTAAACATACACATAAACATACAAATTCTAAATTCTAAATCCTAAACATATATATAAACATACAAATTATCAAACTTAAACATACAAATTGTCAAATCTAAAAATACACATAAACATAAACATACAAATTATCAAACCTAGTTACATACATTCTTTCCTTACATACACACATACATATACATACTTAAATACACGCATACATACATACACACAATTAAAGCATAAACTTACATTTCTTCAATTTTCATATATCTACACATAAACATATACATACTTACTAACACAAATAGTAAAGCATATATTAGCAGCGACTAACTGAGGTGGTGGTTGAAGTGCTCCGGTCGTGGTAGTGATAGATCGGTGCTCCTGTAAACATATTATAAAGAAATTCAAAAAGTTAAAACAATTTTTTTAACAAAAAGTTAAAGATATAGATATTTAACAAAATAATAATTAACAATTATATAACAAAAAAGAATGTACCACGGAGAGGTGGTGGTTGACGGTCGGTGGTGGTGATGGGGAGAGGAGAGAAGAACTGGGTGGTGGGTGCTGAACGGGGTGGTGGTGCACGTGAGGTGGTGGTGCATGGGAGTTGGTGGTGGACGGGACGGTCGGAGAGGAAAGGAGGAGAAGAGGCAACTTGAAGAGAAAATGATGTTGTCGTTGTTGCCTATTGTACCTTTTCATCCCAACCGTCGGATCATTCATGTGATCAATGACGCTGGACCAATAAAACACCCCACGTCAGATTGTGGATGGTGTCGATCCTATTGCTCCATTTTTGTAGTTTCATATATTATATATATTTTTATTACGAGTTATCAATTAATGTTTGTCACATCAATAAGGTCAAAGTAAATTACCGAACTAGAAATGGAACCGGTACATTATTTGTACCATACAGGTACCGAAAATACCGGTATTGAATCTGAACAAAACTGGGTACCGAATACCGTACCAAATATATTGGTACGATAACTGTACAGGTACGAGTATTGGTACCGGTATTTTGATATGGTACACGTTCGGTGCCATTGTTTTTTTAGCACTCGTACGAGTACTCAATAAGTAAAATCGGTACTAATACCAACTAGTACTATTACCAATATGATACAAATAGATAAAATCTATACGAGTACCATAAAGAATTTTCAAAATAATTAAAAAAGTAGATAAACATGCTAAAGCTTGTGCTGAGAACCAACAAGTATTTATCCCTTTGGCCTTTGATACCTTTGGCTCCCTAGCGCCAGAAGCTATTCGTTTCTTGACCAGGGTCCAACGGGTCGTCCACAACAATAGTTCATCTCCAGAGGGGCAAGGATTTGTCTTTGGTAGGCTAGGGTTCGCAATTCAGAAAGGGGTGGCGGCACAGCTTGTTGCCCGTCTACCTTATATTGTGATATAACTTTCGCATTTTGTTTTATAATAAGTAAGCTACTTAAAAGAAAAAAAAAATATTGTGAAAAAATTAAAAAAGATATACATACAAAAAAACTCTTGAAATTCTACATAAAGTTTGGTACCAATATCATTTTATACCCGTATCCGTATAGATACCGATACCAAAAGTATCAAATATCGAAATCAATAAAACCGAGTATCGATACATATTACATATACCGTCAACACCTAAAGTCAGTACGAATACGACATGGATATGAATACCCGGTGTGTGAGAAAAAAAAAGTTGATCCCTACTATCAAATATTTAGCTTCATGATATTTTCTATTTCCAGCACAATTGGATACTCTGAAGATCATAATTTGTATTTGGTAATTTTTTTTGTATTATATAGTTCTCCTGTAGTTCGTTAAGTTTAGATAAGATCATTGACTTAACTGAAATTTGCTGTTTATCTACGCACTACGAAGTATATAAATAAACATGGGTTGGAGATACATGTGCACATAAAACCAAAACTGATGCGCAATGGTGAGCTGTCATGTGGATCTCAATAATTTTTGAACGTATGTTTGTAATTTATGTTTGACAAAACTAGCTGGTAGTTGTGATTAATGATTGGAAGCTGATAGCTGATGGCTGGAAGCTGTAGTACTTATGCACGGTACTCTTGCGATAATATAGGTGATCAATTTTAGGTTAAGAGAACTTTATATTAGTTTGATAGAGGAAGGCTAACATACAAAGCATCCTTAACATACAAGGAATATGAAGGACCATGACACGTGGTAATAGTCCAAAGGGTATTTTTGTCCGTCAACCATAATTACGCACATTATCACAAATTCAAATAATGACGCATGTTAAACATCAAAATGACACATGTTAAAAAGCGTAATGACGCACATTATACGTGATAATTACGCATGTTATAAAACCCAACATTTTTTTAAGTACATCAATATAGTATACAAATTAAAGAGGATAAAACGCTTGTTTTTATGGTGTATTTAAAAAAAACAATGTGGTATGAAAAAGTTATGGATATTTAAAAAATAGGGGTGAAAATTAAAAGAGTGACAATTGTAAGTTATACCAATTTTATCCATCTCAACTCATTTCTTGATTTTTTTAATACCTGAATTTTAATCTAAGTCCATCTTTTAATCTCACCCATTGATTTCCTAGATCAAAGGCTTATATTCCTTCATATCCTTTTTATGTTACTATATGTAGTGGCTAGAGGTGAGCCACAACTCTATCCTCTAATATTGTGCCATGTAAGCGCTGACATGGCAGGGTGATAAAGCTACAGCACACTCACTTGATCCGGTTGTGGCTATATGTAATCAACAGCTTTATCCAGTTTTTTTTTAATTATATTTTAAATGTGATACAATAGTTAAATTTGTAAGACAAATTAAATAATAAACATACAATATGCATTAATAAAAAAAAATTGCAAAGACATTAAACATTCATTATAGTAACAACATTATATAATTACATAAATAATTTATACCGGCTTTTCGATCTTCTGCAATTTCTACCCACGCACGACAAAGGGCTATTTTTTCATCTTGGACCACGGCGTCACTTGCCGTTTTGGACATGCATCTTGTTCGGGCGGTTCACCACCTCTACCACCACCCCTGGCCGCCGCCGTGCTACCTCGGCCACTACCCCTCGTCATCGTCCCACCTCTGCCACAACCCCTCCTTTGCCCTCGCTATTTTGGGTTGTAACTTGCGTATTCGGAATAACAAAATCCGGAGACGGGGGACATTTGGCTAAGATTTTTTTTGATTTCGGTATTCGTTCCATACTGGTCTTCATCTAAGAACTTCAAGGCCGGTTGGTAACATCCTTCCCATTATGATGGATCCATTTCTTAGCATGTAGTTTGAACGTTTGAAGATTGTTTGTGAATTGTTTGTGTGAAAAAGTGAATTAAAAATGGTTTTTTTTTTTTTTTTTTTTTTTTTTTATAAATAGCAAAACTAGCCATTAGCCAACGGCTAGTTGCTGCCAACGGTCGAATTCTCCTCGCCAACACACGCGAGCAGGCTAGCGTGGGCTTGCTCGCGCCAGCGTTTACGCAGGGGTGTTGTGGTTCACGCGATCCACGTGGATTGGTTTGTGGCTCGCGGCTACTCGCTTGCGGACCACGACACATAGTTATAAGGTTCCTTTTTATTTAAAACTTAATGGCTTTTTAACGCTCCGTGTATATTAAAAAATATTCTTTCACAGCGTAAATTCCCAGTCCTTTGTTTAAATCATAAAATCATTTAAAAAATCGATATAGATATTATAAAATATGGGTGTAACTCGCCCCACAACATAAATAATAAACGAATAATAAAAATCGATTATCTCATACAAATAAGACTGAATTACAAGTTGTGTCCTTTAGCTTTATACCCGATTGCAAATAATGCCCTTTACGTTTAAAATTGATGAGTTATGTACTTTATGTTTCAAAATATTGCACTTTTTGTCCTTTAACCCTAACCTAGTTAATTTTTATCGTTAAATGGAGGGTAAATTTGTCTTTTTTACTCTTCCGGGAACTATTAGTGTAATTACATGATGTAAAATACATGTGTTTGAATGCTTAAAAATTACATCCAGATAATGTTATAAATGTTTAAAATCATGTTCGTTGTAAAAAAAATTTTTTAGAGTGCTACTTTTCATTTCATAATCGATAAATTATATTAAGATAGCAGGTATATTACAACTTGTAATATTTTTCAAAAGAAAACTTTGTTTATATGAGTTTCTATGGGTTAAGGGGTTTTCCATTATTTTTTTTAATTTATTGACAACTAGGTTTGAGCCCCGCGTGTACACGCGGTATATGTTCATGGCAAATGAAAAAAAAATCTATAAAGATCGCAGTATGCAAATTTTATTTATTGAAAGTTACGTAATACAATTCGTATGAATTTTTGTTGATTGTAAATTATCATAAAAAAAGTTTAATATTACCCAATAACAGATATATGAATCAACAAATGTTTGAATAGACGTGATTTTAAAAACAAATAATGAAATGAATAAACATATATTTATTGTAACGACATGCAAATGAAGATTAAATTCAAAGTAAATAAATGTAGTTTAACAAATCACACAACCAAAAAAATATAAAAAACGATTTATGCAAAATATGATCGCATACTTATTCACAAACTTCAAAATATTTTTTTATAGACTACATTTTTTATTTATTATTAACGTTGTCATCTTTATCCAATATTAGTATGTTCAGGCCATCTCTACTCTTGTCACTTGGCAGCGACATACAACTGCCCATGTGTAAAAATAGGATCTTTCAAATACAACCTAAAAATCAAGCTAAAACCACGGTGAAAATCAATACTAAACCCACATGAGGAACTCGAACAATTCTGATCGAATCAGTCGGATTTATTTATATAGTTGAATTATAAAAATGGAAGGATTGGTAATTTACGTGATTTGGTCAACGACGCTTAAAATTAGCACAATTATTGCAATCATGATAATGGTTAGCGTTTCATGACAATTGATTAAAGGAAATTTCTTTGTAAACATAATATGATAACGTTAATCTGTCAAAGATATTTAAATGAAAGACGTAATATTCTTATTCTTAGTATCACTGAAACGATATTTAGTTAATGTAGTCAATGATGGAGGATTTCATGACAAATGAGGTTTTTTAATGTTTTGAATCGCCTTTTAGTTAATGTTGTTACTGATAACGTAAAATGATATTTCATTACTGATTTTCTTACTAATTACTAATAAGTGTATTTTAAGACATGAAAAATAAATAAGGTCAAAGAATTAATATCCATCAAAGTAACAAAAACGTAAAAAGTTTTTATGTTTATCGATCAACAATATTAAAATGAAAGTCGTTATTAGTAATATCATTTAAAATTATTTTGAATATATTATATATTTTAGGAAATTGTTAAATAGATTTAAATTGTATTTATTAAATACATTTTGTTTACCAAAATTATCGCTTGAATCTTTCTGTTATCATTAATTGAGTATTTTTTTATAATTTTTGAAATAATTTGAACGTTGTTAATGGTCGAGGGTTTCATGACAAATGAGGATTTTTTATATTGATGTTACGTTTATTCTTTATGTTAATAATTGTAATAATTATTACTATTAATAGTAATAAATGAATGACAAAAGTTAATTTACCAATTAAAATTATTTACTTATTTGTTAATATAATTGAAAATTATTTTGAAAATAATATATATTTTAGTAATATATTCATAAAAATCGTAAAAGAAAATTTTAATTCGGTAGATAAGAAATAAATGAGATTAAAAATAAAATAAAAAATCGTAATATTAGTTTTAGTATTAGTAATATATTCGTAATTTAATTTGGTAGATAAGAAATAAATAGATTAAAAATAATTTCGTAAAATAGTAATATAAATAAATGAGATTAAAAAATCGAAATAAATAACATTAATAGGGGAAAAATTATTATTGAAATGATTTTAATGATTATCGTTTAATGAGAATTGATTAAAGGAAAGTCATAATATAAAAAATCAAATTCGGTCAATAATATTAAACATAAAAACAAAAAAAACAGTAATATAAATAAAAGAGCTTAAAATTTTTAATAAATAACATTAAATTCGGTCAATTATTATTAATGTCAATAAATAATATTAAACATAATTTTGTAAAAATAGATTAAACATACTTTCGTATTAATATTAATAAATGAGGTCAAAAAATCATAATAAATAACATTAAATTCGGTCAATTATTATTAATGTCCATAAATAAAACTAATTCTAACATAATAAAAAAATATTAAGAATAATTAAATGAAAGTCATAATATAAAGGAAATGATTTTGATGATTATCATTTAATGAGAATTGATTAAAATAAAGTCATAATACAAAAAATTAAATTCAGTCAATAATATTAAACATAAAGTCAAAAAAAAGGTAAAATAAATAAATGAGATTAAAAATTTTAATAAATAACATTAAATTTGGTCAATTATTATTAATGTCAATAAATAATATTTAACGTAATTTCATAAAAATAGATAAAGCATAATTTCGTATGAATGGTAATATAAATAAATGAGGTTAAAAATCGTAATACATAAAATTAAATTCGATCAATTATTATATATAATAACAAAAGACATAAGGTCTTAGGAACAGTTCATGTGGCATTCCTGTAATTAAACAGCTTTTCATGGGTTGTCTTATAACACACTCTGCTCTCTCTCTCTCTCTCTCTCTTCGACACATCTCTCTTCTTCATCTATTCTTTCTCCATTCACATCCACCTGTAATATCTTACCGCCGTGTTCCTGCATATGCTTCGATGTTCATCGTCACAATATACACCATTGCTCCTGTTGTAACAGCAACAACCACCATCTTCGGGTTCTTTTTCACGTCGTTGATGACTTCAGGGTGAAAAGGTCTTATGTTATCGTCACGGCCAACGCTTTTGCTGCTCTATTGCTTCGATTGTGTTTTAAATTGGCTTACATCTAAGATTACAACTACGCTTCAACAACTAGGGCTCTAATTTCAGTCCTATTCACTCCGATCTCAGGTATGTTTGCTGCTTTCGTCTGAGATTATTAGGGCTCCAATTTCAATGTTCTTCACTCTTACCAATTGACCAAAAGTGTTGTTTATCTTATATTAACTATTATTTTGCATTACCATTTGCAGGTATCTTTGTTACAGTGTATATAACTACGTTCCTGTTTGTTGATTTTGTATTTGGAATTGTTCCATTACGAGAGCATCTTTTATAAGTTGCTCTCACTACTTTTTGATGTTGACTTCTACCTATCTAATATGTACCATAGGTATTGACAATCACATTTAAGCTGTAAAGATAGACTGGCTCTTAATCGGTAAGTAGTAATGGTTTTGTTTACATTTGCAGGAATTAAACTTGCTAAAAGACACATTTGGGATATGATCAAGACTTCAGCTAAACCTTTCAAACATCTTGATTAAAGGTCAATATGCATATATATATATATATATATATATATATATATATAGCAACTGTTTGCTTATGCTATCAGGTTGTTTTATGCATGAAATAGCATTATAAAATGTATTTATGTCAAAAACGTATTTCATTACATATGCCAAAAATTTTGTTTCATACATGAGTAGTTTAGAGAGTTTTTTGTTGTGCATTGACAACCTGCATGTTGCTTTTTTTTTCTGTTCATTTGCAGTACATCTCCGGATTTGTTGATGCTGGATACACTTTATAGTGTAGTAAATTGTTCATTCGTTTTATTAATGACCTGTTACAATACCAACTGGCTAAAAATTTCTTGACCCGTTTCATTTTGTGTGCAGACAAGGAAGCCTAGGCAGACCTTTGAAGACTGATACAACCAGAGCAGAGAACAACCACTTTTGTAACAAAGAGTGAGCTGACCGCCTAATCACAATCTTTTGGCAAGTAATACTAACAACTTCTCTTTTATAATTATCAAAACATAAAATTCTTGGTCTATTGGCGGGCACAATATGTCAAGGACTGCTCTTTTAGTGTCATGGAATGTATGGCATAGTTCTTTTCTACTGCTATAGACTTTATGACACCACTTTAAATCTGAATTGCTCCTTTACCTTATGCATTGTACAATAACAGCTTAACATCATGAGTTGTCACACAATGTCATATGTTATAGATCCGCAGCGAAGCGCGGAGCACACCAACTAGTTATTAATGTCCATAAATAACAGTAAATATAACATAATAAAAATATATTAAGAATAATTAAAGAAAAGTCATAATATAAAGGAAATGATTTTGATTATTATCATTTAATGAGAATTGATTAAAGGAAAGTCATAATATAAAAAATTAAATTTGGTCAATTGTACTAAACATATATTAAAAAAAAGTAATATAAATAAATGAGATTAAAATGTTTAATAAATAACATTAAATTCAGTCAATTATTATTAATGTCAATAAATAATATTAAACATCTTAATAAATAACATTTAAACTTAATAAATCTTATTAATTGCAATTAATACTAATCATAATTCGTAAACATAGTAAGATTATAAATTTTATTAATTGCAAGACTAATCATAATCTTATTAAGATTATAAATCCTAATAAATAACCTTAAAATCGTAATCAATAATTCAAATAAATTACATTAAAAACATAAAAGATCGTAATTTAAATTTAAAAATCAATGACTTTTTGTGGTGCAATCTTAGTAACAAATAGCCTGTGTTGGATTGAATACCATTTAAAGACACAATATTTGTCAATGGAAATATCTTCTGATTGAAGCAAATCAGGCCATCCAATCACAGTAAACCTTTACAAAAGCATTGTGTATAGTAAATTTAGAATGTCTACCAAATTATAAAATAAAAATACTGTAAACATAATGTTTAATAATTGAATAACAAACCTAGCGACTTGAGCAGAAATTTCAACACGCACCGACACAGACCACACGTACCCATCTGTAAATTTAATCTTGATCTTCATTGATTAATTTAAGTTTACCAATTCAGCAATCGTATTAGGAATTATATGCATAGTAATAAGAATTAAATAAGAAAAAAATAAAAATAAATGAGAGCTATTATGGTAACCATAAATTTGATCAATTATACCAAATCAATTTAATCAATATTATCATTCGTATAATTGATTAGAGATTAAAAAATCTCGTATTAATTTAATCAATTCGTATAATTTAATCAATTTCGTATTAATAGTAATATAAATTAATGAGATTAAAAAATCGTAATAAATAACATTAAATTCGGTCAATTATGGTAATCCTAAAATTCGGGAATGATTGATAATAAATCAATAATTCATACAAAAAAACTAATACGTTTTATTATGGTAAACCATAAATTTGATCAATTATACGAAAACAATTTAATCAATTATAATTTAATCAATATTATCATTCGTATAATTTAATTAATTATACACGAAAGCAGAGATTAGAAAAATTCATTTTAATTTAATCAATTCGTATAATTTAATCAATTTAATCAATTTCGTATTAATAGTAATATAAATTAATGAGATTAAAAAATCGTAATAAATAACATTAAATTCAGTCAATTATGGTAATCCTAAAGTTCGGGTCAAATTGATTCATAATCAATCATACGAAATCAATTAGACGAATTAAGGACATCACCATTAAGAAAACTTGGATTACCGGAGGGTCAATATGCCCCCAAAAAATTGGGCCCGGGCCGAGAGTCCTCCCCGCACCCCTTAAGGGCCGGCCATGGTCATAACAAAAAAAAAGGATGCAACTGACATGAGCATGAGCAGGGGCGGATACAGCTGTAAACCAGGGGGACGTATGTTACCTCTTGATTATCCTGACGAAGTGGAAAAAAATTGTTTTTAGGATATTTTATAAAATGTTATCTCTAAAACAATTTTTTTGTTATTACTTGTTTTATTTTCTAGATCCACCGGTGAATATGAGCTATTGTTAATAGATTTGGATCACATAAAAAGTCAATTGAAAACTAATCAGATTATACATGATTCTTTTTATTTAATCAAATGGTATCCAATGATATAAAAAAAACTAATTCCGCACCCGACACTTTTCTGCAGGGCATTCAAGAATCAAGATGTCAATTACATACAATGAAAAGTTAAACTAGTGGGCTAGATGATTAAAAAGAAGATTTGGGCTGCAAGCCAGAAGTATAAGCTAGTGGGCTAGATGATTATAAAGAAGCATTGGGCTACAAGCCAATCTCGTTGGAGTTGAATGTCAATGGAACCTGTAAGGTTTTTATGTGGGTAGCCGCCTGTAGTAGAGGTGGGCACACCGAGGTTTTTTTTTTTAAGAACCTAAACTGGTTTGGAACCGGTTTGGGTGTTGACCGGTTCCCGGTTAAACCAATCTAGGTTTGAAACCGATTCGGTTTCGTACTGATTTAGTCTGTCACAAATCGGTTTTTTTTACCTAGTTTTGGTTCGATGCCGGTTTAGTTTTGGTTTCATTCTGATTTATTTGTGCACCTTTTTAAAATCGTATAAATTACATAAAATTTAACTTTATTAACATAAATTTTATGGTGTTTTAAAGAAGAAAATTAAATTTTAATAAAAAAACAAAGTTTTATTTGTGTTTATGGCCAAAAATGTTTTTTTCTTAAACCGGTTTTGATTTTTTACTGATTTTGGTTTTTTACCGGTTTCAACCGGTTTTGGTTCGGTTCTGGTTTGTGTACCGGTTTCGGTTCTGGTTCAGGTTCGTTTGACCGGTAATAATGTCGGTTTTAGCCCGGTTTTTTATTCGGTTTAGTATTTTTTTAGTGCCGGTTTCATATGAAACCGGTTTTGACCGGTTTCTGTTTGAGTCGGTTTTATTGGTTGCGATTCTCAAACCAGTTTTTTTTTGCACCTCTAGCCTGTAGCAACTTGCTGTAGTGTTCCTTTGGTATTAATAAAAGGAAAAATTACATAGAGGCCCACGAATAGAAAAAAAAGAAACATCCCATAATGAAAGGGACACAATCTTCGAGGGGAAACCCCTTTTGTGGCTGGCGGCTGTGGTCACGCAAAGAGGAGAGGGTGTATTCTAAGATATGAAAATTCTAGCATGCTATCATCCGAGTTTGTATAATTACTTTAGTTCTTGTTTAACCTAGATATTTAGAATTGAATTTGTTATCCCATCAAGTTAAGATCAAATGCAATTGTGGTTTTTGCATTTAAAGGTTTAGTTGTGTTCGAACATTAAATTGTTGAACATTCGATTTTGGTTTCTTTACATCATTAGCAATTTGTTTGTTGGTTTATGTTTTCACAAAATTGAATTGGTAGTTGTGTGAATAAAGCGTGTGTTAAGTTCAGTTCCACACCTACTACTCGACTAACCATACACGTGGTCAACCTCGCTATTTTCCATTTCACTTAAGAGAGAAGAGAAGAGAAAGGGGATATTCTTTTCTCTTATTTTCCTCTCTCTATTTCTTTCCAATTTAGAAGAATGAATTTTAGGCTAAAAACTCCACGTTTTCTTTTATTTTCTTTTCGTCCCTCCTTAAAAAAAAAAAAAAAAAAAAAAAAAAAAAAAAAACTTTGAAACAAATTTTTTTTTATCCTTCCTTTCAAATCCTTTCTTGTCCCTCTTCAAATGAAACTTGTGAACACAACGTGAATAGCTTGCCATTAGATTAATTGTTATTTGCTAAACTTGAATTCCGGAGAGGATCATTTACTTATTGTTTTTAAACTAGTTAACGCCAAGCCGCGTGTTGCTACGAGATATTGATTATTGATGTTTGGACTATATGAGACGCAAAACCTGTTCATCTTACGCAAAAAAAAAAAAAAAATCTTACCATTTAGTTTTACCCCATTCTACAACATCATGCTAAATCATTTTACTTCAAATTACATAAAAGTATTTTGAGAAATGGCCCAACACTAATACTCATTCTACAACACCATACTAAAGCATTTTACTTCAAATTACATAAAGTATTTTGAGAAATGTCCCAACGCTAATACCCATTCTACAACACCTTGATAAAGCATTTTACTTAAAATTGCATAAAGTATTTAGACATATTGGCACAACCTAAAAACCAACATTAGTTTACCTAATTGTTGATATATGACATGTGCTAATGCATAAAGCTTATAATTATGCTACATCTAATTATACATCAAGTATTGGACCAAATAGAAATCATAACAAAGAGTATTGAAACATGCATTGGATTTAAGCATATGCTAAGATGTCAAATTGGACAAAGCATAATTCAATGAAAAAAGTACCGGTAGAATTCTAGATCCAGATTCAATTTTTGATTAATATAAACCACATGTCGATACACAAAAGTGAAACATGATTTCGAATATCGAAATGAACAAAATGAATGGATTGGGTGGCCTTATATAGGTTTTCAAGCACCATTTCACAAAAAATGAAATTGTTTCGCAATTGAGTTATATATCAATACATCACTTTGCCGCATTGATATTTATCATCCATTTTTATTATTAAACTGAATCAACAATAACAAAATAAGTGACCGGTTTAATAAAGTGAACCATTATTATAAATTAATTAAACTGAATCAACAATAACAAAATAAGTGATGCATCGATTATATGAACCCTCACACAAAACTGTATGACGGTTTAATAAAGTGAACCATTATTATCAATTAATATGCATATACACATGGTTTAGTGAAGGTGAAGTTCCAATTATTATGATGCATATATCATGCATCACACATGGCAATTACTACATTCATCTTTATTTTTTAAACAGATTCTCGATCAAAGAACCAAAACCGACGATAAAATTTCGCATAGTACTCTTTCTCAAAATAACCATAGATCGAACCAAAGTTCATACCCTATTTTGTGATCAGAAAGACCAAGTACATAGGCGGTTAGGGTGGCATGAAAATAAGGAGGAAGTTCAGTGTTTCATTAAATCTAAATCCTTGAGGAGATTGTATCCTTCGATCAATTTTGAAACATCGTTATATATTGAACAAAGTTGAAGTATTGTAATTTTTTCTTGCCGAAATCTTTCGGACCGGTGATCGAACCGTAAACCATGGCTGTTGAATTCCCTTTCCCAACCCAAAAAGAAAAAAAAAAACTTCAATTAGATCACATAAGAAACAGATATGTTGAATATCGAAGATATGGGTTTGGATTCAAAAAATCGGATTGAACATATGTTGGTGTTGATGGATAACGGAATTTGATCAACTTTGTTTGCCACTTTTGGAAACATAGTTATATGGCCTTAATGTGTGACTTTATATGTGGATTCGTATTGATTTGTTCTTTGATGTTAGGGTTATTTACGATTGTGCCACCAAGTTCATTTGAGTTGCTATAATTTATTTAATAGGGTGTATTAGGAAAAACAGTGCGAGATTGAAAAGATGGGTGTTATATTTGGAAAGGGTGGGAAATGCTGGTCGTTAGAATGTGGGAATGAAAAGATGGGTGTTATATTGCCAAAGGGTTGAAAATGGTGGTGATGGTTAGAGGTGTCCCAAGTTATTAGTTCTATATATATATATATATATATATATATATATATATATATATATATATATATATATGGGAGGGTTATCTTGAGAACGCTAAATATTGTGAGAACCGTGAAAACAAGTACAAAAATCAATCAAAATCAATTTTTTTTTAATACAAATCCCATTATAATCAAAATACAACATTAATAAATGAATTTTCTTTTCAAATAATCCATCTTTTCTTGCAAAAACACTTTCAAATTAACTTTTTACACATGTGTAAATGAAACAGTTTACACATGTATAAACAGCAAATTTACACATGTGTAAAAACAAATTATTTTCGTATACGTTTGAATTTTACGCGTAAATTGTGTTTTGGGGATTGTATTTTAGTAATAAAGACAAGTGTAAAAAGAAATTTTGAATTTGAATGGTTTTAGATGCCTTTCTCACAGTTCGCACGAAATATAGGTGTTCTCAAAATAACTTTCCCCTATATATATATATATATATATATATATATAGATATATATATAGGGAAATTATAAACTGAAAACCCCCTTGAGTTAAGAAAACTAAGAAAACCCTTGTAAAAACCATCTAAAATTTTGTAATTTTTTTTGAAAAAAATACACAAGGTAACATACATGTTTTTAAGTGTTTTGGGCCAAAAAAAAAAAAACGCCGAACGAATGTTTTTAAAAAAAATAAACAACGCAAACTTTGTAACAGCGATGTTAACATATGTTAAAAGGCAGAAAACATATGTTAACAGCGCTGTAACATATGTTAAAAAGCAGAAAACATATGTTAACAGCGCTGTTACAAAGTTTGCGTTGTTTATTTTTTTTAAAAATATTCGTTCGGCGCTTTTTTTATTTTTTTGGCCCAAAACGCTTAAAAACATGTATGTTACCTTGTGTATTTTTTTCAAAAAAAATTACAAAATTTTAGATGGTTTTTACAAGGGTTTTCTTAGTTTTCTTAACTCGAGTGGGTTTTCAATTTATCCTCCCCCTATATATATATATGGTAAGGATAATGTGGAAACCCACTCTTATAGTGAAAACTCTGGAAACTCAGACTTCCCAATTTGTTTTATTTTTGAAAAATTAGGGCATGTAATATACATGATTTTAAGCATTTTGGGCCAAAAAAAATCAAAAAAGCGCCGAGCACTTTTTTTTTAAAAATAAATAAATTTTCGACTAACACATGTTAAGCCAAACTAACACGTGTTACCCATTTTTTACCCGAAGACGGTTTTTATTTTTTTTTAAAAAAAACGGCTCGGCGCTTTTTTGATTTTTTTGGCCCAAAATGCTTTAAATCATGTATGTTACATACCCTAAAATTTTCATAGAAAAAAAAAGTCGGGAAGTTAGAGTTTATAGAGTTTCCAAGGTTTTCACTATAACAAGGGTTTCCAATATAACCTTATACTATATATATATATATATATATATATATATATATATATATATATATATACAGGGTTATGATACTTTGAAAACTCCTATGAGTTGTGAGAACTAGAGAACCATTGTGAACCTTTGATCTTCATGATCCAATGGTTGAGATCAAAAGTTGGGATTTTTGTCTTCACTTGAATATTAAGTATTTTTTTATTATCTTAAAGTATAATTAAGGGCATTTAAGTAAAAAGCCATGGGAGAGAAGATATAATATAATATAATATTATGTTATTTTTTAATTAAAATAATATAATCTGATTTAATTTTTTAAACTTTATTTTATTTTTTAATTAATTTAATTTTTTAAAACAAAAAATCAGATTGAACATTTTGTAGTATCACTCTCGTTTTTTACACTGGTGTAATTTTTTACACCAGTGTAAATCTCTTATACACAAACTTCTACACAAAATACACTATTGTACAAAAACAAACTAGATGATGGGTGCTTTACATTCATATTTACACTGGTGTAAATCTTCCAAAAAAAATACAAAATTTTACAACAATTACGCTAGTGTAGAAAACAAACCAAATAAAACATAAAATGGTGTAAAATCTGCCATACACAACATTTACAAAAAAAAAAAATGCACAAAGTGTAAAAAAACAAACTATACATTCATATTTACACTGGTGTAACTGATGTTTTACACCAGTGTTTTCTATACATTCATATTACGCTAGTGTAAAATTTATACATTCGTATTACGCTAGTGTAAAAAATACATAGTACACCACGGTAAATGCCCCACAAAACATCAAAAAAAATGTATTTCATCAATGTAAAACAACCAAACATTCTACAAAATTCGTCAAACATACCCATACCTGTTAAGATTCACACCCCCACCACCATTCACATCATCGTCGTCGTCTTCTATAACTTGAAACCATCCAAACCAACACCACTGTCGTCGTCTTCTGTTCGTCACCATCCACGTCGTCTTCTGTTCGTCACCACCACCCGTCACCATCCAGATCTGTTCGTCACCATCACAAGAATAAACCAAACAATAATCAAATCCCCAAAACACTAGTGTAAAAAACCAAAACTATAAAAGATGATGGTGTGTTTTATTATACAGTTAAAGATGTATAGCCAATGCTTCGTACTTACATCGGTGTAAAATCCAATACATCGGTGTACAGCCACCACACCCTTTACATCTGACCCATTTATAATTAAAGATTACCTATAGCCACCACTATAATTTAACAAAACTAACAAACTGAAATACCCTTGATAAAAACTAAAACGAATAACACGCTTGCATCAACTTTACCAGTTAAACACTAGTTTTCAACATTATTCAAAATCAAACAAACGAAAAAATTAATTAAATCATTTATACAAAACAGAGAGATTTATGAGTTTAATTGGGTTTTTTATAATAATAATAATAATAATAATAATAATAATAATAATAATAATAACCACATAATTAATAATAATAATAACATAAATAATAATAACAATAATACCTGATATCGTCTTCCTGTTTGTCGTTAAAACCCAGTTCATCGTCTTCCTGTCCATCAGATCCAGCCATACACACTTGTCAAAACCCACCACCATCAACGCCGTCATCGTCTTCTCTCTCGTCCCCTTTCTCTCTCATCCTAACCCAGATCTGTTCGTCACCGTCACAGTCGACCACCATGCACCACCCCCCAAGCTAAATCATCACCGGATCCTATATAGAGGATGACTAAAATGCGTCGATCTGTTGTGGTTTCTGTGGAGAATGAGTGTGTGAGTGTGATTAAGAGGCAGATTAACGATATGAAGATGGTGTAGGTTAAGGATTTCGCCATGTTTGGCTGGTTTTTTAGGGTTCTTGAGTTTGTGTGTATGAGAGAGAAAGGGGACGGGAGAGAGAGAGAGAGAGAGAGAGAGAGAGAGTAGAAGTGAGAGTTTTTTGAATCTGGTTATAGAGAGAGAGGAAGTGTTGATCTATTAATATTATTATTATTATTATTATTATTATTATTATTATTATTATTATTATTATTATTTAATTATAGAGAGCAATCATTACATGTGCAAAATTACCAAAAGACCCATACTTAAGTGTGTGTAAAAGACTTTATTAACCCTAATTAAAAAAATACAAAAAATATAAAGGTGGGTGATGTGTCACTTGGTAAATGGTCCAGATGAGTTCTCAAGTTCTCGCAACTCAGAGGAGTTTTCAAAATATCCGGATCCTATATATATATATAGGGGAGGGTTATTTTGAGAATGCTAAATATCGCGAGAACCGTGAGAACAAGTGAGAAAACTAATCAAAATCATTTTTTTTCAATACAAACCTAATTATAATTAAAATATAACATTAATAAACAAATTTTCTTTCCAAATAATTCATCTTTCTTGCAAAAACACTTTCAAATTAACTTTTTACACATGTGTAAATGAAACAGTTTACACATGTATAAACAGTAAATTTACACGTGTAAAAACAAATTATTTTCGTATACGTTTGAATTTTTACGCGTAAATTGTATTTTTGAGATTGTATTTTAGTAATAAAGACAAGTGTAAAAAGAAATTTTGAATTTGAATGGTTTTAGATGTCGTTCTCACGGTTCACACGAAATATAGGTGTTCTCAAATTAACTTTCCCCCATATATATATATATATATATATATATATATATATATATATATATATATAGGAGGGTTATCTTGAGAACGCTAAATATTGTGAGAACCGTGAGAACAAGTAAAATAATCAATCAAAATCAATTTTTTTAATACAAACCTCATTATAATCAAAATACAACATTAATAAATGAATTTTCTTTCCAAATAATTCATCTTTTCTTTCAAAAAGATTTTGAAATTAACTTTTTACACATGTGTAAATGAAACAGTTTACACATGTATAAACAGTAAATTTACACATGTGTAAAAACAAATTATTTTCGTATACGTTTGAATTTTTACGCGTAAATTGTGTTTTTGAGATTGTATTTTAGTAATAAAGACAAGTGTAAAAAGAAATTTTGAATTTGAATGGTTTTAGATGTCGTTCTCACGGTTCGCACGAAGTATAGGTGTTCTCAAATTAACTTTCCCATATATATATATATATATATATATATATATATATATAATTTTATTTTCTTTAGTATTGGTTAATCGATCAAGTAAAGTAGTTGGCTTTAATTTAACTTTTAGTTTAAATAATCAAACTAAAAATGTGATACGGATAACATGCTTTTCTTGGATATGATACCCTACTTACTCAAACTATATAGTTTAATTAGATTTTTACATGATTCAAACGGCGGCAATCAAAATGGTGTCGTTGTCAGGAAGCTCGTGAGCATAGTATTGCATTGCATTGCTTGTTTAATTTTGTTTTTAATTTTTCCTTTAAACCTTAAAATCCAAAAACATTTCTATTTTCATTTATTTATTTGTTTATTTTTATTTTATCTATTCGTTTTTACACTAGGTATTCTAGTTGTGTGTGCATGTTCTTCCTTTGTAGATAATAGAATCTCAAGTGTTTTGACGATCTCACCATGGATAGAGTTTACTATTCGTTTACATGTTGTGGTAGTCCATGTTACTCATATGATGGTTGCCTTATGTTCCGACAAAGGTGTGAGGATGCGAGAAGAAAACTATATATGTTGAATGTTTATTATGGAGATACACCCTAATCTTATCCATACAAGGCACCTTCATCGTATTCTCAAGGATATTACCAGTCAAAAGCGTATATCAAGGAAAATACTATTAATGCTAAAATCCAACTTCTGAATATAGTGGGAATTTCCAAGTAAAATATTGCTTATCTCGAGTCAATCGAGAGTTAGCACAATCCCATCTTCAAAGCAATATCATTTAGAGGAGTTGGATTACAAGTATGATCTTTTAGTAAAGCAAATGCAAAATGGTTAGCGATGCCTTTAAATTATTGAAAAGCGCAACAAAGTCTTCACAAGTTGGGAAAGATATGATGGAGACCAATGCCACATTAGTTCTGTCGATTGTTGTAGAACAAAAAATTGAGCTCGCCGAGGCCGAGGAAGTAACATAATTAGAGGTTGTATGCCTTTCGGCACACAAAGTTTGGGGGGTACGGAGAATTATACCACACGAATTCCTTCGATTGCTAAAGATTTGACGATTGCACTAGCCGTGATTGGTGATGAAGTGGAAGAAGAGGTTATGGAACCTCTGAAGCAAAGAGTTGAATGCTTAGACTTGATCGAAGACATGACACATCTAGAGGAACCAAAGAAGGAGACACTCACATTCCTCCTCGATCGTCCTCTTTGTTTTCAAGGTGAAAAAGTTGGGGATGACAGTTTGAGCGTGAAAAATAGAAAGGTGAAGTAAAATGGACAAATCATCATAAATTGGACCGGAAATGATTCTATAGACACGCCAATAATTAGAATGCGAGAATGGACTTGGCATGTCAACTACCGGCTATACATTGGAAACTTGATAGCCAAATGTTCCTTTAGACCACCATGAACGAATATCAGGTACGGTTCGGCTGAAGACCTAAAGTCTATCGCTAATAAGGAGGCAACCCGATAGTTTGTGTATTTTGTATTTTTTTCCTTTTTCTTCCGTTATTTTTAGTTTAAATGAACTTTGTGGGCGTGTTCCCTAGAAACCATCACGAGACTTCAGTCGTTTATTCGGCTCTACTAAGTGGTTTAAAAGGCTTGTTACATACGCTAAATGCAATCATGATTCCTACAAAAGTGAGTTTAGGATTTGTTTATGGTTAAGAACTGAACCTTGAAAAAAGAGGTTGAGTATATCGATGTTGTACTTGCAGAACCATCGATCGAGGTAGCGATGGAGTCTATCCCGACCCACATGATCTTAAGATAAAATGGCTCCGACAATGAGTTCTAGATCTTGAGAAATAACATGAAATCAAACGAATCCGCCAATTAGTCTGAGATCTTGAGTTACAATGGGTCTGAGATCTAGTACTTTGATTGTACTCTAGCCAACTTTGTTGCAGATTCATCTATATTTTACGTTTCACACTCTCGCTAATCTTTAATCCATCCAATTCGGTTTTTAGCATTTGAAGACGAGTATTCTTAATAGGAACTAAATTTGGCGGTCGGCTAGACTCAAGATTTCCGTTATGATGGAGGAGATAGTGAAGTAACCACACTTCGGAAAAAAACTTTCGAAAAAAATAATAGGGATTTTGTTCGCATTTCAATCTAGACCACTTTTGATTTTCTTCGCAGCTGTGAGTTACACTTAGCTATGACACCAGTTGTTGTCCCAAATGGCCAAATAATCAAATCAAACAACCGAACAAATTAAAGGATATGGAGGACAACACACAATATTTCCATTATACTCAAATCACACGAAAATACAAGAGATTATGTAACACTCAACCACATTTATAAGACTATTCCAAGTAGGTTTTTTCCCAACGAACAATATATTCTTAAAGTATGACTCAATATCACTAAACAAAACTATACCAAACTTGAAAGACAATAATAAAAACAAACCCTAAGGTAGCGTTTGGTATGAAGGAATCAAAGGTGGAATGGAATGGATCATTCCCATGGAATGAAATTAAACATGTTTGGTTACCATGTAGTAATGGAATGGATCATTCCATAAGGAATGTGATTCCTTCCATTTTAAGGTAGTGTTTGGTATGATGGAATGAAAGGGGGAATGGAATGGACCATTACAAGGTAATGAAAAATAATGTGTTTGGTTGGCTAAAGGAATGGAATCACTCATTCCACAAGGCATTCCATTCCCTCAAAACCATTCCATCCACCCCCCATGTTTTTTTTTCATTCCATCCCCATTCACCCTTTACTAACAAAAGCATAACCCACCACCACCCACCACCACTATCGCCACCACCCACCACCACTATTGCCACCACCCACCACCACTATTGCCACCACCCACCGCCGCCACCTCCACCCACCACCGCCGTCACCACCCGCCGCCACCACCACCCACCACCGCCGTCACCACCCACCACCGCCGTCACCACCCACCACCACCGCTACCAACCACTACCTTCACCTACCTACCACCGCCACCACCCACCACCACCGTCACCACCCACCACCGCCGCCACTCACCACCGCCACCAACCACCACCACCACCGCCACCAACCACCACCGCCACCACTCACTACCTTCACCCTCCCACCACCGCCACCACCCACCACCGTCACCCACCCACCACCGCCGCCATACAAAACCACCCACCGCCGCCTACCACCGTCATCAACCCACCGCCACCTCCACCACCTACTACCGTCACTCACCACAATTTCCTTTACCCACGACTACCGCCGCCACCCATCACCGCCGTCTCCTCCACCCACCACCGCCACTACTCACCATTGTCACCCACCCACCATCACCGCCATCCACCTCCACCCATCGTCACCGTTGCCGCCACCCACCACCGTCGTCGCCACCACCTATCACCGCCGTCGCCATCCACCACCACGCTACCGCCACACACCACCACCTACCATCACCACCACCACCGCCATCCACCACCGCCACTACTCACCATCGTCACCCACCCACCATTACGACCATCCACCTCCACCTTCCACCGTCGTCGTCACCCGCCACCGACCACAGCCGCCGCCGCCCACTACCGCCGCTACCGCCACATATCACCACCCACCATCACCGCCACTGACCACCACCCACCACCGCCACTAACCATCGATTTTATTCATTCGTTTTTTCTTGTCTATCCAACAACACAAAGTAATGTTTTGTTTCATTCCCACATGACAACCAAACAAGACATGGAATGACAATGATCCATTCCATTACCTTGTCCATTCCATTACCTCATCCATTCCATTCCCCCATCCATTCCATTACCCCATACCAAACAGACCCTAAGAATTTTCATTCCTTGGTAAGGTGGTTTTTTTTTTTCATTCCTTCAAGGAATGGAAACAAATATATTATTATTATTATTATTATTATTATTATTATTATTATTATTATTATTATTATTATTATTATTATTATTACAGCCACCCACAACCATTGCTACCATCGTCGTAACCCACCATTGTCACCACCGTCCAACCACCACCACCACCACCTGCGTCACTGCCACCCACTGCCTCACCACTGTCATCGCCACCACTACCCACCGTCACCGCTGCAACCCACCACTGCCGTCATCGCCCACCCACCATCGTCACCGCCATCGCCCACTGCCACCACCACCGTTGCCGTTGCCGCCACCCACCACTCACCATTGATTTTATATTTTCGTTTTTTCTTACATACTAAATAACACAAAGTAAGAATTCATTCCATTCCCACATGATAACCAAACAAGACATGGAATGGTAATGATCCATTCCATTACCCCTCCCATTCCATTACCTCTTCCATTCCATTCCCTCTCTCATTCCATTACCCCATACCAAACAGACCCTAAATTATATATGTGTTACTTACCAAGTACTTTGCGCATTAACATGTTGTACATTGGTTTGTTGGTGTTTTTGTCAAAATCATCCATGTTTGTCCCCTCAACATTGATAATGACATGTTTAGTCCTTTAGGGTCAAGTTATTCTACACAGTGTAACAAAAATAAGAAGGTGAGAAGGATAAAAAAAACAAAATAGATCATGAAATATGACACAATGAGCCATAAAATATAACACAGTGCTGAAAAATATAACACAATGTTAAAGAAAAAAGACACAATGAATTGAAAAAATGACACAATAATGAAAATAAGAAAAAGACACAATGCTATATAAAAGACACAATGATATAACGTGTATTCTAAAAACTACAAGCTAAAACCCCAAAAAACGAAGACCTAAAAACTAACATCGTAGGGTTCGATGAGACGGTTCCATTGCCGCTTGAATGAGTTCAATCGGAGTCCGTTTGATACCCTTTCTACGACTTCCTATTTTTCTTTCACTATGTATTTGATCTTAACCCTAGTCCTTTAATTTTTAATATGATTTCTTTTATAATTTTCATTATTTAATGGTTTAGCCTTTTACACTTTATTAACATTATTTTAACCCCTTAACTTTGGTAATGACATGTTTAATACCTTAACTTTAATAGTTGTTAAATTGTGCTTTGTTAATATATTTTTTTTATTTCCTTCTAGATTGTGTTCTATGTTTTAAATTTGGCCAAATTTACAAAGAGAAAAATCCACGCTTCCGCCTGAGTTGTTTGGTTCCGGTATTGGGACGATGGTGTGATTGGGGCTACTTGGCTTGATTTTACGCGCCTTCGCCGCAACACAGGCTTAAAACTACTTTTATTGAAAATAAAAGTAAAACAAATATAGGTAAATGAATAAGTGATGAAGGACGTCACCCAAAATATATTATATCATGTTTTACTAAAAATCGTTAAGTTGCTACTACAATTAATCAAATTCAACTCGTTCATTTTCCAGTTTTCTAGTCATGCCTCGCTCCTATATCTGCAAAAGAATTGGAAAAAAAAGAGGCATGTTATTTACACAAGAAGAAAAAGTAAGTTTGCACAGCCCTTTACGGGCCGTAGAGGGCTCTACGGGCCGTATAGGGGGTCAGTGTAATAAATGCTCAACCCTCTACGGCCCGTAGAGGTGGTTTGGTGGAGTGCATTTAAACCCTACACGAGCCGTAGAGGTCTCTACGGCCCGTAGGCAGTACGAGGTACGAGGTCATTGAATGAAGTGTCTGACATTCAGTGTGTCAGTCTGAAAAAGCTAACCCTCTACGGGCCGTAGAGGGCTATACGTCCCGTAGAAAACCTGGTTGTTGGGAGCATTAAACCCTATACGGCCCGTATAGGCCTCTACGAGCCGTAGAGGGTCCAGATATATTCTTCTTCCTTGTCTTCTTTCTTCAGTTAACGAAAGAAAATTTAAAAACGCGGTGCACAAAAATCCGATCGATTCCAAGCTACCACGATGTCTTCGGGTCACTACGGTAATGTTTCGGATGAATGGGAGCATTCGTTTAGCCTATCTCACGTCTCGGAAAGCCTTTTCGGAGCCGTGGTGGAACGTGGTGAGGAGGAGGTTAGCTCCGTTGTTCGCTATGGTGACGGGAATGCACTACCCGATTTGAACCTGCTGCCCGATTTGAACCAGGAGTACGTAGAAGAACCGGGGTCATTTTACTTGCCTCCGCCAAGTCATCCACAGTACGAGGGAGGTGATAACGGTGGCGAGGAACCTGTCCCGGATGTTTCGTACGAAACGAATCAGGTGTGTTTATGAATTTGCACTTGTTTATAATTTAGACCCGTGTATATTTAGACTTGTATATTTAGGGTTTGTGAGATATTTAGACCCGTGTAGTTTTTTAGACTCGTATATTTAGTCCCGGACCTAAATTTGTTTTAGGGTTTGTGAGATTTGAACTCGTATATATTAGTTGTTATTTGAACTCGTAGGGTTTGTGAGATTTGAACTCGTATATATTAGTTGTTATTTGAACTCGTAGGGTTTGTGAGATTTGAACTCGTATATATTAGTTGCTATTTGAAGTCGTAAGGTTTGTGAGATTTGAACTCGTAGGGTTTGTGAGATTTGAACTCGTATATATTAGTTGCTATTTGAAGTCGTATATAAATTTTGCAGGTATTCAGGTCTCTTAAAGACCTCGCAGAGTGGGTTTATCAAAGAGCAAAAGAAAATGGTTACATTACCGTATTCGGACGTACTGTTTCTGAAGGCAGGGGACCGAATAGGAGGGTAACATCGGCATGGATACGATGTGACCGTAGTGGCGTACATCATAGTGTAGCCACGGTTCGAAAGACGGGCAGTAAAAAATGTAATTGTCCGTTTCAACTAATAGGGAGATACCACTCCGGCCACGATGGTTATATTTTGGAGGTCCAAAACCAAACACATAATCACAAACCTTTCCAACACATCGAGGGTCACGCGTATGCTAGGAGGCTGGGTCCGGCCGAGTTAAAATTGGTGGATACACTTTATTTTCAAAATGTTACGCCAGTAGACATACATTCGGCCGTTAGAAAACAAAACCCGGATAGTCCCAGCATCTTAAGAGACATACATAACACAATAACCAAGGTTAAGCATTTGTTATACGGCGGCAGGACTCAAATGCAGGTATTATTATTATTATTATTATTATTATTATTACTTCTTTATTATTATTATTATTACTTCTTTATTATTATTTTTTAATTATTATTATTGCTATGCAGGTACTCGAAGCCACATTGGTGGAAAAAAAATTTGTTTACTTCACCCGGAGGAATGACTCGACAAATGCGATCGAGGATATTTTGTTTGTCCATCCCACCTCGCACAGGTTATGGCGTGCGTTCCCGCATGTGCTGATGATTGATGCGACCTACAAAACGAACGAGTATAAACTTCCGTTTGTTCAAGTTGTGGGTATGACATCAACATCCAAGTCGTTTTGTGTCGCCCATGCATTCATCTCCCGTGAAAAAAAGGATAACTACCTATGGGTGCTACAAAGGCTTAAAGAGTTGCTAGAAGATAGTACGGAGCCCCGTGCTATAATAACTAATTGTGAGAAAGCCTTGATGAATGCATGCGACATTGTATTTCCAGCAGCTTCGAAGTTGTTATGCAGGTATACATATTATTATTATTATTATTATTATTAATTATTTTTATTATTATTTTTTTATTATTATTATTATACATTTAGGTATCACATTCAACGAAATATATTGAAGCACTGCAGACAAGCCTTTGGAAATGCAGATTGGGAAATATTCGTGAAATCTTTTAAGCGATTATGTAGATCTTCATCTCCGGAATTTTATAGTCTCTGGTTAGACCGATTCTACAAACGACTATGTCAGGACGAACGAGCTGGTACATATTTTATTAATTTAGTTTAAAACGCATACATACACACATTAACAAATATCTTTTTTCTATCTTTTACAGGTGTTTTTGAATATATAGACCGGGTCTGGCTCCGTGACTACAAAGAAAGGTTTGTTTCTGCATGGACTGACACAAACTACAACTTTGGTCAGTATACGACCAACAGAGTTGAGAGCCAGCATTCAAGGTTTAAGATGCACATTAAGGGGGCTAACAACTCACTCCACAAACTTGTGATGATTGCAGACGATGTTGTAACGTCACAAGAGAGGGCAATAAACCACTCGTTTGAAGAGAGTTTATCTGTGAAAAAGGTGCACCATGACATACCTCTTTTTGAGGACCTACTCGGTAAAGTTTCCCATGCAGCGATCGAGAAGTTGATAAAAGAGATAAAAAAATATAGAGAGGTTGAAGGAACGAAAAATGAGTTGTGGTCACCAGCTTTTCACGAGTTCTGGGTTGCCGTGTGCATGTCAATTAGATTCGTATATAAATAAAGGTAATACCATTACTTTATTATTATTACTATTATTATTATTATTATTATTATTATTATTATTATTATTATTATTACTAATACTACAACTATTATGTTTATGTTTATGTTTATGTTTATTGAATACAGGAATAAAAATACAGCTGTCCGAAATAGACGTCTTCTGGACACGACTGAATTACGAACCGGAAGTAGTATGGGGGGAACGTGACCTTGCGAGTGAGTGGGAGATAGTCAAAGAGACACTGATGTCTCAATCACCACGCGTTCAAAGAAATATGTTGTCAAAAATAAAGTCGGTGGTAAATCCAAGTATGACTGACACTCAACCTCCTGAGGTACAAAAGAATACTCGCGGGCGCCCAACTACAAAATTAAAGAAAAAAAAACAGCAGGAGGATGCGCAAGAAGATGTTAGTATTATTATTATTATTATTATTATTATTATTATTATTATTATTATTATCCATTGTAGGAAGACGAGCCTGTTAGAAGACGTAGGCCATCAGACCCGGGTAAAGATAAAATGAGAGTGTGTAGCAAAAAGTATCCACTCTTAGTAGGGGACAGGTACATAAATAACTATTTATACATACATACATATGTACACATCCCCTAATCATGATTTCCCAATGTTTGGCGGTGACAGGTATAAATTTGTGCTTAGACAATTTAAGCATCAGATTGATCCCCTTTATCGACGGTTTGTCACGCATATTCAAAATGTTCAGCCAGACGGTAACTGTGGGTTCCGATCTGTAGCTTTGGCTTTGGATATGGAGGAGGAAGACTGGGATTTGATCTGCCACTTTCTTAAAGAAGAGATGATGGGTCAATACCATGAGGATTGGTACGAGATTTTGAACCGATTCGACGATAACGGTTTTGCCCGCATATACTCGTCCTTAGATTGGACGGGAGTCGGGAACACACCCAATTCAAAGTGGATGGAGATGCCTTTGACTGGATTAGTGATTGCTCAGGCATTTGGTGTGGTCCTTCAATTCTTCAGTCCTCTTGGAACGAGCACATTCTTCCCTATTCACAAGCATCCTCAAAGCGTGCCAGAACATCGGGTCATTTCGATGGCCTTCGTGAACGGCAACCACTTCATCATGCTAAAGCTAACAGACGACGCTCCGATGCCTTATCCGAGTGGAGCATGGAGGCGTTGGGTAGATGTAAATCACAACCCATGGTTAGCACTATACAGGGATCGTCTTGATGAGGGGCGTAGGCTATCTCAAACAGATCCAGAGTGGTTTGACCTAACAGGCTGTCCTGATTCTTCTGATAGTTCGGTGTAAATTTGTTTTTATAATGTATAATGATTTATTAAATACATTTTTTATTTTTTATTATTATTTTACATATACAATATGAAATGAAAACGTTATTTTATAAAAAAAAAACCTATACCACCTAATTAAAATTAACAAAATTTTTTAAAAAAAAAACTTCTACTGGGCCGTAGAGGGCTCTATGGGCCGTAGAAGAGATTTATCTACGGGTCGTAGAGCCCTCTACGACCCGTAGGCTTCTGGGACAAGCTCGTAGACACCATCTATGGCTCGTAGAGGCCATTGAGCCTACGGGCCATAGAGGCCTCTACGACCCGTAGGCAAAAGTTTTTTGATTTCTAAAAACTTTGTAAAGTTTATAAATATAATCATTAGTTTTTTTAAAAAAAATATGAGTCTACGACCCGTATAGGTCCCTACGGGCCGTAGACGAGGATTTTTTTAAAAAAAATTTGGGTTTTCAGTTATATGTTATATTAAATTTTTCTGGATAATATTCCAGCGAACTGGTAGCCCAGATGGTCCCCATTGTGTGTATAAGTTTGTATGTGTATGTGTGTGTGATAATTGACAGCCATGAGATCGATCCACGTCCCAAACGTTTTTTTTTTAATTTTGTTTACCTACGGGCCGTAGAGACCTCTACGGGACGTAGGTAAGCAGTTAAAATTTTTTTTTGATTTTGTTTACCTACGGGCCGTAGAGACCTCTACGAGCCCTAGGTAAACAGTTAAAACTCATAAACACAGATCAGTCGAACCAT
This sequence comes from Ambrosia trifida, assembly GCA_028751855.1. Taxonomy (NCBI): domain Eukaryota; kingdom Viridiplantae; phylum Streptophyta; class Magnoliopsida; order Asterales; family Asteraceae; genus Ambrosia; species Ambrosia trifida. The sequence continues at coordinate 129,587,843 of CM054129.1, forward strand.
TTTCCCCCAATTCACAAAAAATCAACCCAACCCTAACCCCCCACCGCCCCCTTCGACCAAAACCACCATCACCACCCTAATCCACCACCACCATTTCCTTCTCCACCACTGCAACCACCACGAGGTGCTAATCCACCGAAGATCGAAGAAACAGGTATTTTTTTTTTTATTTTTGTTTTTTTTTCTTTTTTTTTTTAAACGATGTGTGGTGTGGGGTGGGTGTGTGGTGGTGGTGGTGGGCTGTTGTGGTGGTGGTTGGGTGGTGGTTGGGTAAGGTGAGTGGTGGTGGGGCTGTGGTGGTTGGGTAGGGTGAGTGGTGGTGGTTGGGTGGGTCTGTGGTGGTGGTGGGGCAGTGATGGTGGTGGGGCTGTGGTGGTGGTGGGGCTGTGGTGGTGGTGGGGCAGTGGTGGTGGTGGGGCTGTGGTGGTGGTGGGACAGTGGTGGTGGTGGGGCTGTGGTGGTGGATATAGTTTTGGTGATTCTTTTGAATCGCCAAAAACTATATAGTTTTTTGGCGATTCTTTTGAATCGCCAAAAACTATATAGTTTTGGCGTTTCTTTTGAATCCTGGAATATTATAAAATCCTGGAATATTATTATTATTTATTAATTATTTATTATTTATTAATTATTTATTGTTATCCATTGCAGGTGATGCTGTGGAGGTCGGGTTGCAGTTTGTGCATGAGCAGGAGGGGGCGGTCTTAGGGACGTCGAGATGCCTCAGCAGCAGCCTGAGGACGTGCAGATACCGGCGCGCGTTTATCACTCTCTTAGGTTGTCTGCTGATGTTAGGGCGGACGTACGTGCGGCTGCCGAGGAGGCTGTCGAGATGCGTGTGTGGCGTGTGCAGCAGGACATCTGGCGTCAGCAGCAGGAGGTATAGATGCGTCAGTGGTGTGATCGGCAGGATGAGGCGATGCGCTGGCTGATTGCTGGCCAGCAGGATATGTATCGCCAGCTGGGCATGCAGACTCGTCTCTCACCGACTTTAGGGCCCATCACGCAGCAGACCCAGCATGAGTCCGGTACCTCCTCGCAGCAGCCCGGGACCTCGCAGCCGCAGCCGACGCCGACGCCTGATCATGATGTCTTTTGATTTATGATTTTCTGATTTGTGAATGTTTTAAACAATTTTTATTTTGAACGCTTGTGTAAATGTTTTAACGTTTAATTTTATCGTTTGGTTATATAAACGTTTGTGTTTATGTTTTACACGCTTATCGAGACGACATTAAAAAACTAAAAAAATTAAACAAATAAAATTTATTTTATAAATTTGTATTAATGTTTTACATGCTTGTGTTAATGTATTACACGCTCGGGATTAATTATTACATAATTAAAATGATTTAAAAAAAAAACCCTCTCTACGGGTCGTATAGGCCTCTACGGGCCGTAGAGGCTGCCTAAGACTGGTTTATGTTATATTAAAACTTTCCAACTAAGAAACCAGTAAACTGGTAGCCCAGATGGTCCCTATATACGAAATAAGACTTTGTGTGTGTGTGTTTGTGTGATAATGTGCCTAAGATCGAACCTTGTCCCAATCGTTTTTGGTTTTTTTTTTGTCTACGACCCATAGAGGCCTATACGGGCCGTAGGCATCATAAAACATCCATCTCGTCCTTCTTCATTCTCAAAATTAATAAGATTACTTCTACGAGCCGTAGAGGCCTCTACGGCTCGTAGGTAATCATTACCAATGATTGTATGATTGCCAATCATTGGTAATGAGTACCTACGAGCCGTAGAGGCCCCTACGGCTCGTAGAAGTCTGAAAAAATTGGCTCTACGACCCGTAGAGGGCTCTACGGGCCGTAGAGGGTTGTGTGAATAAAATTTATCCTTGTGCAAATAGTGGGAGTCAAAAAAAATACTTGAATAAACAAGGATCTTAAAGAATACCAAAATCATCAAGTAACATATATAATTATATATTCCAAGATACAACAGAATCAAATTTAAGTAAAAAGTAACCACAAAGTTAATTATACATTAGAGGCCAGACGATCAGCTTTCACTAGAGAAATTGAGAATGGGTTTACGAAGCAATGAGTCAATCTTCAAGGTCGAGCAGACCAGTAGAAACACGAAAACAAGAACCGAAATCGCTGATAAAACAAGTGCCAAACATGTTGCAGTCGCCTCCTTTGCTTGCTGAGCATACGCCATTGAGGCAAGTGCAAGGAATGATAGTGGAAAAGAGAAAGCCCACCATGCCACACTGAAGCTTTTCATTGATTTCTTGAACAAAACTGGCCGACTAGCCTGTTGTAATTAGTTAATATTAAATCTCAAAAAAATTAGTTAACAATATCCATAATTAGACATGGTTCACATATAATTTTTTTTTATATATAACAGATTTTCATTCCATGACTGAAAAAATTACATCAAGATAGCGGACACGCGATGCTTCACATATTATTTTATAAATAGATTAGCTTCATTTAAATTAAGTTTGTAAAACATGTTAATATCAAAAGGTTCCATAAAAAGATAGCATACCAATGATGTGAAGAGAAACAAGGATAGAAAGAAGAGCATTTTGCATAAAATATCAAAGTTTCCATTAATCGACTTCCAAGCTAAGGCAGCCATGCTCGGGGTGGCCACAAACATGAAAAAGACCGGTCGAAGTCTTGAAGGAATGTGATTATTGCCCGAAAACCGCTGGTAAAGTGTGATAAATACCACCAAATAATGTGTCATCCCTAATGTAAACAAACAAATACCACTTTCTCTCCATCCCATTTTAATGGCAGCATGGGCACCTACTAAGTTCCCAATCACGGACAACTGACTCGTAGGATTCGCCACCATTGAGAGAAACCGCTTCTCGGTGGTGAACCATTGGCCATATAACTTAACATCTAGAGCAATTACAGGAATAATAAGGGGCCACCATATGTATTCATAAGAGTATTTATTTCTAAATATGAACTTAGGAGCTGACTGAAGCAACAAAAGCCATGATACCCAAGGAGCAAAAAGGTAATTTACTCCTATATGGTGATGGTATTCAGCTTTTACCATGTTAAAGTGGAAAATGCACCTAAGAATGTAGAGTATAGATAGAGACACAAAGATGCATAGTGCAAGACACCATATAAGGAAGTAGGTTGTGGAAGGTAACTTGGTGAATAAGTGATCGAAACTTTGCGAAAAAACGGTTTTTTCGCTTAAGGTTTTCCATAACAAAGCTTGACCACCAAGGGATATGCAAATCCTGAAATAGCTTGCATTGATTTTAGTTATAATGGCTTGTTGTGATCGCATTGAGTGGTTTTCTTGATTGTTAATGATGGTTTGCTTCATGGGTTGTTCATGGTTTTTGATAATCGAAGAGTCGATAACGACCTCCAATCCGATTTCCGGTTGAGCCATATAGGTGGGGCTTAAAGAAGATCGAATGTTGGTGTAGATACGAGGGGTGAAGTGTCTAGGATAGCTTTTAAGGGTGTGGGTCTCTTGTGTTTTAGGTTGGATGCTTTATATAAGAGATTCGAAATTTGGTCATATAATGAGACAAAAATGGACGTAAGAAAATTCGGTTTGCATAGTAATCACCCACTTCAATTTCTACTCTCACTCACAATATATAATATATACTATGTGTGTGTGATTTTTTTGTTTGTGTGTGTAATTATACATTGGTGTCATTGGTAAAATCATGAAAAGCTATGATCACACGAGAATAAAAATCAAATAGGTAAGTCAGTCTAGGGTTACTGGGGTGAAAAATATAATTCCCTATTTTTCTGATTAATTATGTGGCAATTGAGTCAGCATAGAGCTTGAATTTAAAATAAGATGTAATGGTGGGATGAAAAACATAAGACCTCTGTTTATTATTGGTTGTTTATTTTATTATTTTTTTAAATTAATCAGCTAAAAGTAAAAAAAAAAAGACAAATATTATTAAAAAAAAGTTACAAATAATATTAAAACACAAAACTAATATTAATTAAAATCATACAACTAAACAAACAACTTAAAAAAATACAATAGCAAATTTAAAAAAAAACGAAACACACTATAGGTTATATTTATTAAGAATATATTTGTTGCCTATGATGCTGTGCAAACCGTAGGGCGTCTCCCTTGAAGTGGTCGATCGATCTGGACAAAAACTCAATGTCCTTTTCCCTTTGCCTCACCTCTTGGATGTCCACGAACCTTTTATTCTCGACCAATCTTTGGTGCATAGTTTCTAAACGTCTTTGGCCAAGGTTGCGAATATCTTGTAGTCGTCGATTCATTTCCTCAAAATCTTCCTTCAAGTCACCACCTCCCGAAGACGAATCCGCCTTTCCACCTTTTCACACTCTTCTACCTGGTGGTCGAGCCAAATCCTCCCCCTCCTCGTCCTCCACATTAACAGTATCATTTAAGCTCACATAGCGAGCATCAGATGACGGTGTATCCGGATCTCGCGACAAGAAGGTTTTGCTTCGTTTTGCTCTCCTTCCTTTGCGCCTAATACCGGTCCCCACTTAGGACTTTTTTCAACATCTCCCAAATCCTCAAATATGAGAACGACCCACGGGTTGCGTTGAATTCCTCCAACGCTCTTGCTAACACACCATCATCAGCTTCCCCACTAGTCCTATTGTCGCTGCAACGTTGGTAAACCTCCACGAAAGCAAGAAATCTATTATTTATATCGGTCCACTTTTTCGATATCGAATTGTTATCCCGATATTACCCTCGACCCATGGCTGTAAAAAATAGCTCTCGAATTCTTATCCAAAACAAAGGCTTGTCTTGATAGTTCGCTACAAAAAAAAATATATATATTAAAAAAATTGAACCAATTAACAAAAAAAATCCGATGTGTATATATATATATATATATAATACAATTAAAAAAACTAACCAACTTCAGGATCCTCCAATATGTCCAGGCAAATGCGCGCTAGTGCAAACTCCTCGTCTTTCGCCCAACGCTCATACTTCTTCTTTTGACGAGGCACGTTAATTTCTTTTCTTTGCGCAAGCGTCCCTCCCCCTCCCCCACGTTGAGGACCCTTGGGTTGACGTGGTTGTTCGGGTTCCGGTTCGGGCTCGCCTTGAGTTTAAGGCACGAGCTCGGGTTCCTCTTGAGAACCTTGGCCATAGCTTACGTTCATGTTTGACGCAAACCCCATTGGCCCTTGAAAAAATTGACCCGACATGCCAAGTAATTATGCGTACCCCATTGTGTTCACGTCGAAATAGCCCCAGTTAAAAGTGGGTGGTGGTTTGGTTGCGTAGCATTCGGGTTGCCCGGGCGAGACGGGACCCCAAAAGGTTGACGGTAGGGAAACATGTCACACCCTCAAGTTCCACGTGCGGGGTTTTACCGCTAGGCGCGTGACACACCAGGATCCAAGTCAACGGTCACAATAAACGACAACTAAATGATATGAAAACAACGTAAATTGCCCATTAAGTTTTCAAAACCGTTCTAACACAGCGGAAGCAAAATGTATTATTACAACTCAAAAGTAAAACTCGAAGTCTGAAATGTTTAACAAAACATGCATATGAATCCTAGACGCCGTGAGACTCCGTGCGCCTACCGATAGCTGCTACCTTAGCGACCTGAGAAAAACATGCTAAAGAACGTCAGCAAATAATGCCGGTGAGTTCACAGGTTTTTAAGTAAAAACGTTTCATGGACTTTTGAAAGACTATCATGATACTACCGACTAATGAAAACACTCGTTAAACGTCTGAACTCCATAACGAACCTCCCAAACAAACTATCACCCACCGTGGTTAACGAACTACCATCCCATGGCCAACGAACTACTATATCATAGCTAACGGACTACCATCCCATGGTCAACGAACTACCATATCATAGCTAACGAACTACCACATAGGGGCTAACGAACTACCGCATCGCGGCTAACGAATTGCCACAACATAGGCCATATAATACTGAACATAGATGAATACCTTGAACCCAAATGAACACTCCCAAACGAAATGAACTTGAGAACACAAATGACACACGTTTAAAGAACACAACATGTTTTCTCCCCCGAAAATGTAAAACCAGTAAAAGAGTGGGGCCGTGAAACTCACCTTAGAGTGCGCCTTCAGATATTTAGAATTCCAACACGTGTATGATGACCCAACATAGTCACGACCTATCAATGAGTTTACATAAGTGTGATGACTACTAACCTGAAGGCTAATCAGTCCCCAAGTTGTCCAGACCGTGACCGTGTATGTTGAAAACATGTTTAAACGTTAAACCGACCAAACCAGACAATACCCGGCATCCCATTGGTGACCCGACATCCCACGTGTTAGTCACATACAAGATATCATGTAACTTATGCAATTAAACACTTAGCATGCGCAAACATTCACCCTATCTAGCATAACGCCCAATTAACGCATAAACAAGTCCGAACACGTGTTACCAAGTCATTGGACATGTCACAGGGTTCCTAACATGTTCCTAGGCGTCAATCCGTGTTTCGGGATGTTAAAATATACATACAGCAGCATTACACGCGATTAGGAATCAAACATGTGATTAGGATAAGTCAACTGGTGATTAGGAGAGTCAAACTAGTGAATAGAATTGTAATCATTAGTAAAGTGGGGAATAGAATTGTAAACACTATTAAAGTGGGGAATAGAATTGTAATCACTAGTAAAGTGGGGAATAGAATTGTAATCACTAGTAAAGTGGGGAATAGAATTGTAATCACTAGTAAAATGGCGAATATGGCTCCTAATCGCCTATAGTTCAGGCGATTAGGAGCTAATCGCCTATAATAATGGCGATTAGAACTCCTATTCGCTAGTTCTGATCTGTTCCGTCCTTTTTGCGCGTTTAACCCTCCAAATCAGATCTGAAACATGTGTAAACACCCAATATCCAACCCAAAACATTAACCCAACTATTTCAAGCAAAAACCCCTAATCTATCATCACCCTAGCCGTCCCGAATGCATGCGGTTTCCCAAAATAGCATCACTAGCATGTAAGCATCACATCAACATGCAAAACTTACCCTAAATAGCAAATTTCCAGATTTCATCACATAACGACGTTGTCCGACAATATCCTACTGTTCTAGCATCATCCTAGAGTAAACCCTAACCTTAAACAATCATCCAAACACATCATATCATCATTAATCCTTCATAATCATTCAAACTGGTCAAAACGCCTAATATCAATATTACACATCTATGAACCTTCAAACTCCTAGGTTATCATCATATTAACTCATTTAGGTCAGAAACACAATAATAACACAAGAACAATCATGTTTAAACAATAAAAATCATATCTTGCATATATACATCACATATAACAAGTATAGAGGTTTGGGTTTGTTTTGAAACTGATTTTAATGAGTTTTCAAAGACACAAATGTTTAGAAATCAGGTCTGGACCTTTAGGAATCAAAACAATATCATTACAAAGGTTTGGGATGAAGAACACACCTTGAAATGATGAGATTATGAGGTGTAAAGCTTAGAAATGTGATTTCTTGTTCAAAAACGTGTTGCAGAGGTTGAATAAGGTGTGGGGTGACTTTGGGGTGTATTAGGGTTTCACAAATGATGTTTTAAAACATAAGGGTGGTATTTATAGGCGTTTTTAGTCGTCATGTGCAGATCAGGCGAGTACAGGATGGTTACAGGCGAGTAGAGCTATAATTGCCTATACCTACTAGCGAGTAGGCTGTAATCACCTATACCTACTAGCGAGTAGGCTGTAATTGCCTATACCTATTGGCAATTACGCTTAATCACCTATAATGTCATGCAATTACGCGTAATCACTATTTTAACACATATAAACACGTATTCACATACCGACAAGTCATATAACGACTATAAGCACATAATACATGATAACTAACACGTTCCCATCCGTTCACCAATTCCCGGGACCCGAGATTTACGTGTGTGCGTTAAACCCGGCGATTCTACAAATCACCTATTCGTGTTCACGTGGTTATGGACCGACTCCCAATGATCCCGTGGATCATCGTAACGACTCCCGATGATTCTCAGAACCATCATAACGACTCAACTGACCTAGTTAAGTATGTTTGGAAACGTTTTTCACTAAGGTAGACTTATGTGTTTTATAAATGTTAGCCTAAACGTGCCGGGTGTCACAAAACATTTTTGTATTTAGTTGTGTTTTTTAATTTGAATAATATGTTTTGGAGTGTGTTTGTGTATACATATATAAAGTTAAAAAAACAATCGTTAAGTTTGAATAAAAAAATAGTAACCGTTGGGGCTTTAAATTTTTTTGACCGTTCTAATTTTCAAATGTTTGTTTCTTGTTTGTTGCACATGGCCGATGATGGTTGGTTAATTGTTTTGTTGCACAACGTTATGAGCATAGCGCTTAGGGGAGTTTTTGCAAGATAACACCCCATGTAATGGTGTTAGGGATGCTATCTTCGTCTTCGGGATGCTATTCACGCTCGATTACGTATGATCTAAGGGTTTTATTACGTGGGGTTTTAAAGCCCCAGACTCATGCATTGTAATGAAACCTTTTTATATCTTTAATGAAAAAAAAAAGAAAAAAAAAATCTTACTGGTGCATACCAGATGAGCCCAAACACATCTTCCCTTCAAGCTAGTGTGTGGAGACACTCAAAATGGGATGTCTTCTTGTCACATAGGATAGAGTCATGTTCTTTTGTTTGAGACATGGGTAGGGTGTGGAGATATGAGAGACTCATTTATTATTAATAATATTAAATGCAATAAAGATAAATAAAAGTAATAATATTAAATTTGTGATTGGTGATATCTCTCTTTCTCTCTTCAACTATTAATGCGTCTTATATGTCTCTAGAGGGAGGGGGCGAAAACGGGGTCGGTGCTGGGACGGGGCAAAAAGGTGAAAACGCAGGTGGTGTGGCATCTCCACACCCATCCACCTCATGCCCACTATTGCAATAACGATCCCAAGCAATAGAGCCCCTTTTGACTAGCATGGTGTGGTGTGGGGATGCTATCCTAGGGATGTGGCAAGAGGCACTACACCATACCACCTAACCTAAGTCCTTGCATTAATTAAATTCTTAGTTCATGTATAGTGGAGGGGGGTTATAGGGCGTTATGGTGATTAATATATTATAAAGTAATAGAAGAGGGGATATGGGTCGTTATGAAAAAAGAGGGTGTAGTGGAAAGGGGCGTTATGGGGCTTTATAAATGATTGGGTAATCATTGTTTATTATTATTACTATTGTTGTTGTTGTTGTTGTTGTTGTTGTTGTTGTTATAAAAACCATATGCTTATTAAAGAAGTCAGAGATCTAGATCTAGAAGGGGGAGCATCTTCATCATCATCTTAATCACCACCATTCTTCATCACCACCTTCTACCACCGCCACCACCGTGACCTTCATCATCATCATCATCACCACCATTCTTCATAATAATAATAATAATAATAATAATAATAATAATAATAATAATAATAATAATAATAATAATCAGTCAAGCACAAACCCCAACATCACAACGCCCGTTGTAATTATAGCGCTCAAGCACATAGCGCCTTCATAGCGCTCGGGTGGTGGTGTTCCCGGCGCTATAGGGCAATATAACGCCCTAAAACCCCCCACTACGGATGGTCTTATAAATATCCATAAGAATCATATGTGTAACCCTATGTATGTCATACCATTTTATCATAGTTGTTTCATTATTCATGTCCATTTCAGATTATTACATGGATTTCATGAAATTTGGTCCTTTTTTATTTTATAGTTCGTTCTTTCAAGTAAACGGTTATAATTTACCATTTTTGAGCCCATTTTTAAAGATATAGACTATAAAGTCGAAATCAGAAAATTCAATTTTAGAGTTCGAAGAGCTTTAAAAAAAAAGAAGCAAAAGCCTTTTTATTTGTAAAACAAAGACGAAAAGAACTTTTAAAAGGAAAGAAAGTTCCATTATTTATACCGAGAGAAATAGATGAATCAAATGAAACTGAAATAGAAAAGGACTCTATAATCAGCAATCAGATTATTCATGAATCACTTATTCAAAATCGATCTACAGGTTTGACAAATTATTCACAGACAGAAGAAGAAATGAAACATAGAATTGATAGAAGAAATACAATAAAAAATCAAATAGAAATAATGAAAAAAAAAGAAAAAGAATAATGGAGAATCACCCCCCAAAATTTGGAAAATATTAAAAATAAATAATATTAAATTAATAGTTAATTTTTTTATTGAAAAAATATACATAGATGTTTTTCTATGTATCATTAATATGCGCAGAATCCCTCTACAACTTTTTATGGAATCAACAAAAAAATTATTAAGAAGTACTTTGACAATAATGAAACAAATCAAGAAAAGATTAATAAAACAAAACAAAATAAAATTGACTTTATTTCGACTATGACTATAAAAAAGACTTTTGATAATCTTAAAAATAGTAAGCGGAAGTCACATTTTTTTTTAATTTATCTTACTTGTCACAAAAATATGTATTTTTCAAATTATCACAAACCCAGGTTATTAACTTCAATAAGTTAAGATCTATTCTTCAGTATAATGGACCGTCTTTTTTTCTTAAGAATGAAATAAAGGATTTTTTTTGGAAGACAAGGAATATTTGATTCTGAAGTAAGACAGAATAAACTTCCAAATTATGGAATGAATCCATGGAAAAACTGGTTAAGAGGTCATTGTCAATACGATTTATCTCAGATTAGCTGGTCTAGATTAGTCCCACAAAAATGGCCAAATGGAAAAAATAAATGCCAGCCGTCTAAAAATACGAAAAAGACCAATTATTTGATTACAAAAAAAAAATCGAAAGTATATTTATTACCAAAAAAAAAAGAAGAGAATTTTCAAAAAAACTATAGATTTGATCGTCTATCATAACAATATATTCATTCCGAAACTAAGAAGAAGTCCTATATTTATAGATCATCATTAGAAACAAATAAGAAACAAGAAAATTCCACCAGAAAAAAAGAAAAAATTGTTAACATACTCAAAAATATTCCTATCAATAATGATCTAGAAAAAAGTGAGATTATATATATGAAAAAAAAAAAAACAGATAGAAAATGTTGGGGTTGGAAATGGAATAAAAATATAGGTTGAACCTAATAAGGACCAAATACAAATAAGGGATAAAATTCATAATAATGGTCTTTTTTATCTTTCGATTGATTCAAATTCCGAAATCAATTACATAAAGGTCTTTTTTGATTGGATGGGAATGAATGAAAAATTCTTAATCTAAAATCGCTTCATATCAAATCCGAATTTTTTTATTTCCAGAGTTTGTGATACTTTATCATAAATATAAAGAGAAACCTTGGTTTATCCCAAGCAACTTACTTCTTTTGAATTTGACTATAAATCCAAATTTTAGTAAAAATCAAAATATCAAGGGAAAGCAAGAGGGGGATGAGGATTTTTTTCAATTTTAGCCCATCCAATTCAAAACAATATTTTGAATTAAAGAATCAAAACAATATTGAAGAATCTTTTTTAGAATCGATCGAAAAACTCAAAATAGTCCTCAAAGGAGATTTTCCTTTGCAATTAAGATGGACTGGACGTTCGAATCAATTGAATCAAAAAAATGATGAATAATATCCAGATATATGGTCTCCTTCTTAGTCTAATAAATATAAGAAAAATGACTATATCCTATATTCAAAGGAAAGAAATGAATTTGGATATAACGAGGAGATCTTTAAATCTTACACAATTAACGAAAAAGGGAATATTAATTATGGAGCCTGCTCGTCTATCTGTAAAAAATGACGGACAGTTTTTTTATGTATCAAATCCTAGGTATTTCGTTGGTTCATAAAAGTAAGCACCAAAGTAATCAAAGATATCGAAACCCCCAAAATGTTGCTAAGAATCATTTTGATGAATCCATTCCAAGACATAAAACTCTAAATAGATACAAAAAGAATTCAGATTTGCTTGTTCCTGAAAAAATTTTATCGTCTAGACGTCGTAGAGAATTGAGAATTCTAATTTCCTTCAATTTAAAGAATCAAAATAATGTGCATAGAAAGAAATTCTTTTGCAAGGAGAACAAGATAAAAAAACTGGAGTCAATTTTTGGATGAAAGTGAAAAATTTGACATAAAAAAATAAATTAATTAAATTAAAGTTCTTTTTTTTGGCCTAATTATCGATTAGAGGATTTAGCTTGTATGAATCGATATTTGTTTGACACCAATAATGGGAGCCGCTTTAGTATGTTGAGGATATATATGTATCCCTAATTTTAATTTTTGAGTTTCCTATATATTCTATTAATCATATTTTTCATTTTTTCTGCTGTTCGTGATCTGTAAATATCTATGTTATATGCAAGTAACCCGATGCACACATGTACTATCTTACATCCCAGTTTAGGATAAAAAAAAATAAGGAAATGACGTATCAATTAAAGCTATAAATTAATCAACAGAATCTTTGTACTAAACTATTTGGTATCGTCTTTTTGTATCACTATACAAATGAACTCGATGAATAGGTATGCTTTTGATCGCATTTCAATTTTCTAAGGGTGATGAATTTAACTGTATGATAACGTTTATGATTAACAACGGGTGAAGCTTATAAAAGTCTAGTCGTTGAGTTATGAAATTCTATATGAATGTTAATAATAAATTGATGAGATTTGATCTTAGAAAAATCACCGGTTTCTAGATCGGGTGCAAAAGGTGATGCATAGTAATTGCTATAGTAATTGCTCGACAGCCAGGGATCAAAGTTTTATTTTTAATAGAGTAGGTTTGTTATCCAAAGGGGGATGGCGGCGCAACTTGTTGCCCGCTTACCAGCCGTCCATTTGTAATGCGTTATGTTTTTTATAAAAAAAAAATAAAGAAAGAAATTCAATAATAATTTGACCATAGAGTCGAGAATATGATTACTATATTAGTAATACCTCAGAACTGGATTCGAGAATCCAAAAACTTCCATCATCTCAAAGTCAACCAAAAAATCGAGGAAAGTCATAAAATCACTGTAATTCGAAAAGTAGATAGAATGATTTACTAAGGGAGGATGGGGCGCCACCAGAAAAGCTCACGGGTATCCCACTATCAGTACGGTAAGTCATCAGTGCTGGTAGGGGTCCCGTAAACCGTTTTCTGGTTTTATCTAACGGATTTGTAAAGAAAAGTAATAATTGCAACGGTCGAATTTAAGGATTTATTTTATTACTTTTTTGACCGTTTGAATTAATTTAATATGAAACGGTAACATTTTTTTTATCGTTGTTTTCAAAAGGTACATAATGTGGACGGTTTAAATAAAAAACACAAACAAACAACTAGGATGAAGGCGTTTGTATGTTTATTTAAATTGATGTTTCTTGTAAAAAATATTTAATTTTAATGGAACGGTTTTATTTTTTAAGCTTTACAAACGGTTCTTTTAAATCAAACAGTCATTTTTTTAAAAAAACGGTAATTAAAAAAAGAAAAACTAAAAAATAAAGATTTCAGTGAAGTGAATCAGTTAAGTGTTGCCTCTAAAAAAATGATTCGGTGAAGTAAATCAGTGAAATGATGTGGCACTGCAAGATCGGATAAAATCAGTGAAAGAAAATAACTCATCTAGGAGTGCCCCTCCCCCTAAACCGGACAAAGAAAATGTTTATTTCAATTCTTTCATAGTAATATAAAAACATGAATAAGTAAATCTAATGTATTTGGTAGCGCATTAATCGTGGTGAGGGAAGATGTCATGTAGATGAGACTAATTGAGTTTCCATTTAAAGTGTACAGTAATGATAACTAAATTAGGTTGGTAACCTAAAAATTTGTTGTACTGGTGATTCTTATGGGTGATTTCAATGCGGTTAGGGCTCTGGAGGAAAGAAAAAATTCCCGTTTTAATCACAGGTGTGCGTCTAATCTGAATAAGTTCGTGGACAGTATGGGTTTGGTTGAGTACATCATGAGGGGCAATAAATATACTTGTTTGACGGTTAAAGATAATGAGTTTTGAGCAAGATTGATCGCTTTTTTTGTTTGTCAAAGTTTTTTTAACAGGTGGCCAGAAGCAGTTCTAAGGGCCTCACCTAGAGATTGTTCTGATCACTCCCCGCTGCTACTCTCTATTGGGAAGACAAAGTCTGGATCCATTCCTTTCCGGTGGTTCAATTCTTGGCTGGATAGGGATTGGTGCAAAGAGGAGATTATCAAAGTTCTTGATACCCAGTTTTTGAAGGTCCTCCAGATGTTAGGGTTTCTTTGAAGTTTAAGGCTCTCAAGTCAGCTTTGAGCTCTTGGTGGGTACGGACTAAGAAGGCTGAAGAAGATAATTTTTCTGTTTTGCAAACAGATATTGACAGGTTGGAAAAAGTGATGGAAGATAGGAATTTAGAAGAGGAGGAGATTTGGGTGTGGGAAAATTGCAAGCAGGAGGTCGACTTTCTCAATCAATGCAAGATTAGAGACCTTAAACAAAAGTAGAGGATGCGTTGGGCTATGCATGGGGACGAAAACTCTGCGTATTTCCATGGGATTGTAAACGGGAGAAAATCTAAAAACTCTATTCCAGGCTTAATGATGGATGGGAATTGGATTACGAAGCCTTCGTTGGTCAAACGTGAAGTGTTAAAACATTATAGGGGGCTCTTTGCGGAGATGTATCCGAGAAGACCATTATTACGGAGTGACCTAATTAAACGGATCCCCCAAGATTGTTCTACTACTTTGGAGGCGAGGTTCACTAGAGAGGAGGTGAAGTTGGCGGTTTTTGATTGTGGTTCAGACCGGGCTCCTGGCCCGGATGGTTTTAATTTTCATTTTGTTAAGAGTTTTTGGAGCTATTTTGAAGACGACTTCTTTTCCTTGTTGGACACTTTTTATGATTCGGGAGTTTTCGGTAAAGGTTGCAGCTCATCTTTTATTACTTTGATCCCTAAGTTAAAAAATCCTGTGGGTTTATATGATTATAGGCCTGTTACTCTTGTGGGGGCCATTAGCAAAGTTGTTTCCAAGGTGCTTGCTCTTCGGATTAAGAAAGTGCTTGGACATGTGATTTCGGATACGCAGTCAGCTTTTCTAAAGGATCGATTTATTTTAGACGGGCCTTTGATTTTTAATGAGGTTCATGGGTGGTTATGTAAGCAAAATAAGAAATCGTTTATGCTGAAAATCGATTTCGAGAAGGCTTACGATAACGTAAACTGGGGGTTTTTAATTGATATGATGGAGCAAATGGGTTTTCCACACAGGTGGGGGAGGTGGGTCAAAGGGATCTTGGAGTCTGCTAGGTCCTCGGTGCTGGTTAATGGGTCTCCTACTTACGAATTTCAATGCCAGAAAGGTCTTCGTCAAGGAGACCCTCTGTCCCCTTTTCTCTTTTTAATTGTTATGGAGGCTCTTACTTGTATTCTGGAGAAGGCTTGTATTTCAGGTGAGTTCAAAGGCATTAATGAATCTAGGACTGGTCTAAAAATCTCTCATTTATTGTACGCAGATGATGCCTTGATAATTGGGGAATGGTCGGAGGGTAACATAGAAAATACTGCCAGGCTTTTGCGGCTCTTCCATATGTGTAGCGGCCTGAAAATTAACTTAAAAAAGTCACTTCTTTTTGGAATAGGGGTCGATAGGGACGAGATAACCACCATGTCCAATATCATTGGTTGTAAGGTAGGAGATTTTCCTTTTGATTACTTGGGAATTAAAGTGGGCGCTAACATGAACCGAGTGTGTCATTGGAGTTCGGTTGTCGAGACGGTACGTTCTCGGTTAGCTAAATGGAAAGCGGGTAGTCTTTCTATGGGAGGTTGCCTTACTCTCATTAAATCCGTTCTATCTAATATTCCAATTTATTATTTATCTTTGTACAAAGCTCCGGTAGAAATTGTGGAACAACTAGAGAGGTTGATGAGAAATTTTCTTTTGGGGAGGCTCTAATGGCGTAAACAAAATGCACTGTGTTTCATGGGATATTATTACCTCCCCAAAGCTGAATGGTGGTTTGGGCATCTCTAGGTTATCTGATGTGAATATTGCTTTGATTACAAAGTGGGTTTGGAGGTTTAAGAGAGACCCGTACAGTTCTTGGAGGCGTACGTTAGAAGCTATTCATGGTGGTAAAGGTAGATGGTGTTTTCTCCCGATAAATAATAGTATACCCGGTTGTTGGAAATCGATAATTAGACTAGTGGGCAACTTGAAGCTTGGCGGCAAAGAGATTCCTAACGTTATAAGGGGGACTGTGGGTTCAGGTACAGATATTAGTTTTTGGTGCGATGTTTGGTACGGCACATCGACTTTGTGCCAACGATGGCCATGTCTGTTTGCCTTGGAAAAGTACAAGAGGTGCTCGGTTCGGGATAGATTACAGGATCGAGATGGTACAATGGTTTTTGTGAATAATTGGTGATCTGGTCTTTCGACTGTTGAGGAGTTATCCGAATATAGAGAATTGCAAGAAATGGTTTCTAAATGTTCTTTTTAAGGTGATAAGGATAGCTGGGTCTGGGAGCTTGATTCGAGCAATGGTTTTTCAGTGCAAAATGTTAAAAAGATTCTCATTAGTGACTGCAATGAGAGGAGAATTCATAGTATGGTTTGGACCGGGTGGGTTCCGTTAAAGGTGAACTTGCATGCTTGGAGACTCAAGATGGATCGCCTACC
The DNA here is from genome assembly GCA_028751855.1 of Ambrosia trifida. Taxonomy (NCBI): domain Eukaryota; kingdom Viridiplantae; phylum Streptophyta; class Magnoliopsida; order Asterales; family Asteraceae; genus Ambrosia; species Ambrosia trifida. The sequence goes on from CM054129.1 coordinate 129,604,502, forward strand.
GACCAAGATTAATCTCTGTAGAAGGAATATAAACGTGGGTGATGGTTTGTGTGTGTTTTGTCAGTCGGTTGAGGAGTCGGCCTTGCATCTTTTTACCGGGTGCATTGTATCGAGTGGAGTGTGGCAAGGGATAGAAAAATGGTGCCGCTTGGATCCGCTCTTCTTTTTTGATATCAAAGATATTTTCTCTGTTCATGCAGCGATTCCAGGTAATAAGACAAAGGAGAAAATTATTAGAGGTATAGTGATGACGACGTGCTGGGTTATTTGGCAATCCCGTAACAAGGCGGTTTTCGATGATGTCAAGCCTCGGGTTTGTGATATGATTGCGTGCATCAAATCTTGGTCTTATTTATGGTGTAGTAGTAGATATAAAGTTGAAAACATTATTTGGAAGGATTGGTGTAGGAACCCAATGTATATGTTGTAAATGTTTTGTTCTTGGCGGTCCTCTGTTTTTGGAGGGCTTAGCCGTTTTCTAATGAAATTTAACGTTCAAAAAAAAAAAAAAATTGGTATTTCAACTTTCAACAGCTTCTAGTTCTCTCCAATTATATATACACCATAGGGGGAAACCTATATGTGGTTCATTAAGGGTAATTATGTCCAAATATTTATTAGAGAAATGATTATAAGGGTTGGATGGGCACCACCCCAAAGTACCATAATTTCCTCCAATCTTGTACTGTCACAACATTCCACTTATACACTACCATGAAACATTAATTTTTGAGACAACACTACCCTTGACAATTGATATTGTATTTTTCATTTAAGTTTTATTTAGGTTAAATATAGTTATATTATTTCATTTAAATTTTAAAAAGATACAAAAAGTTTAAAAAAACTACCAATAAATTAAAAATATAATTTCACCCGATAAATTTAAACCAACTCCTCTAAACCTACACACAAAAAAAACCTACCATTTTTACTAATTCTAACCACAATTCCTTTCTACAAAAATCCTGTCATTTTAACCATTTCATAAGCATATCCATAATGCTGCATTGAGCTGAAGAGAAAGAAATTGTGTTGGTAACGACTTGTAAAGACGTCCAATAATAGAAGAGATTGGGTAGGTTTTTGTATTTGAATAACATTTCGGTAGAATCAACTTGTCGGTGAAACTAACCGCACCGTTGATTCGCTTGAAAATGGATTGATCTTAATAACTAGTGTGACTGATGAAATACCTTCTTAAAACGAGCCATGGAAGAGGATGATATCGAAGTCACCCAAGTAAAGTATACGGTTGGTACGACAATAGTTTAGACCACTTTTGGCATTGCAGATGTTGCGTATTAGATTAGGTTAATTATGTTTTTTTTTCTAGTTTAATTGTTTATTTTGTAGTTTAATAATGTATTTTGATAATACTAAACTGTCTTTTCTAGTTTAATGTGTAATTTGTAGTTTAATTGGTATTTTTTTAATTAAAAAACTAACCGTTGAATTTGGGGGGGGGGGGGGGGGGCTTATATGAGCGTCACAGATGATCTAGATATCAAGAGTTTGTGAGATGCGCGAGTGCGAAATCATCGGGTCTCGGTTTTTAGCAACAAATATATTAAGAGGGTGTTTGGGATTGAGTTTGGAAATGCAAAAGTGTTTTTTGTAAGTGCTTATTGGCTTATGACTTTTTGAAAAAGAATTTTTAAAAAGTGTTTGGATTAGCTTTTGTGATGAGAAACGTCAAAAAGTCAATAAATTGTTTTTTTAATGTTTCTCTTAACTTATTGTGAAGATGGGTTGTATGGGTAATAGATTTGTAATTTTTTTTCAAAAGCTAAAAGCTAGGATTTCTGACTTCTTAAAAACAGTTTTTTCATCCTTATTGAAAAGTCAAAACCAAAAGTGTTTTTGGATTACACAAACAACTTATTGACTTATTGGCTTCTTGGAGAAGTCAATAAGTTGTTTTCAAACGCAATCCCAAACACCCTTGAAAACACACAGAAAGAGTTGTCGGATATTGTTTAAATGGTTATTTGGTTAGAAAATCAGAGCACCAGTGATTACAACCGAATCAGACCATCAAACGACACAAAAACCTCCCCAGAATGACAACTTCTCTATGTGCTCAATGAGGGCCAAACAAGATTGGTATTTATATAAGCTGTCATTTGAGGACACGAGTGAGTTGGGTGAGTAGGCTAAAACCTACTCCCCTAGAAATCCACATAAATGGCTAAGCCATGCGTGCCTAAGCAAAGCTACTTGCCCTTGGAAATTACCAAACTGCTCTTAAACATCTAAACGAGCTATAAACAACTCGTTTAAAACTCTAACCTGGCCAACGATCTATAATTAGCTGCGGACATATAAATAATTCACTTACAGTCTCCTCCTTGGACTTAGCTAGTGATATACAGACTTAACCTATCACCTAGTGGGAACACACACGAAGTATATTAACATTGACAGACTGTGATCATTTACCCGTGAAACCTACCAGCTATTACTACCCCTGCTATCGATGACGATGTTATCGTGAGAGTATTTAAGTACACGTGACCAAATTGGGTGACCCCCTCCCCCTAATAGTCATTTAATAGATCGAGTATATACAAATTAAATATATTCTTACGGAAAACACTCCTATCAAAACACAAAAAGCCTTACTACAGATTATTTATGTGCTGCAACATTAGACGTTATATCTACAGTATCATAGTTAAACGCTTAACTTAGGGGAACATCACTATGTACGTGAGGGATGTTACATATATTGAGTAGCCTGATGGTGAAGCGTAATAAAAAATTTTCTTATTAAGATGATGGGCGCAAACCATATTATCTATAGTGTATATAAATCATAAGAAAGTATTTCCAACATGTTAGCTGAATCATGTATTTTTTTTTTTTTTTTAGTAAAACTTAATTCATTAAAAACCAACAAAATTTACAAGTGAGTGACGGGTAAACGGGCTACAAGTTGCGCCGCTACCCCCTTTTGAATAGCAAAACCAACTCTATTAAAAATAAAACGTGAGTCCTTGGTCGCTGGGGAGTTACTCTGCACCACCTTTTGTACTCTTTCCAAGAACCGAATTGCTTCGGGCGCTAGACCTCCAAACGTGTCAAAGGCAAAGGGCACAAAGACGTGTTGGTTCTCCAGACAGGCAACTTCATGTTTGGCAAATTTATTGGATTCTGTTTTCAAGACTGCTTGCCCTGCCACAAACCCAGAATCCCGCAGTCCAACCAACGGAGACACCCCTGTAAGATCAACGCACGCATGTTTACCCTGTGCCCACCCGAACACGAGGACATCCGCTGGCCTTAGGGTGAACCGCCCTTCCAGGGGGTCTGTCAAAAAGTTAACCGGGGCTTTATGACATCATGTATGAATATTATAAAAAGTGATATTATGCTTTATGACAATTTAAAATACAAAATGGCCTGTTTTAAAAAAGATTGCATGCATATAATGATATAACATATTTGTAATTATTTTACAGCTGGTTAAGTTTAATTAAGGGTATGTTTGGCAAAATTAGTTGGAGGCTGGTAGCTGCAAGCTGGTAGCTGGAAGCTTTTTAAATATATTTTGGTGTTTGGCAGAGTAGTTGAAGCTTTTAATAAAATGTATAAAATGACCAAAATGAGTATAATTAAAAGCTTGTAAAGAAAGTTTTTATTTTATTTTTAAAATAGAATGGGTATTTGTGTCATTTATTAATTAAAAGCTTGTAGCTAGTAGAGTTTTTTCTTAAAAGCTACTACTAGTAGCTTTTCACTGTAGACTTTTTCTCTAACCTAAAAGCTTTCAGCTCCTTCAACCAAACAAGGTTTTTTATTAAGTAGGAGTTTTTTCTTAAAAGCCTGAAGCTTGAAGCTTCTAAAAGCTCTTAAAAGCTCCTTGCCAAACATACCCTAAATCATTGCATTTTTTGTATTTTCTATGCTACAAGTATACATTTTAAACCTAAATAAAATACGAAATAAACAAAATATAACATGGTTATAAAAGACTTCACTAATTAACCAATATTGCAACATGAAATTTATATTTTATTCATAATACACATTTGTCATCATTTTTTTTTTAGAAAATATAGTTAATAAATATTGTAACTTAATACACTTTAATCTAAAGTTACAGGTATAAACACTAACAAGTTTCGTTTTCACATTTTATGCAAAAAGGCAAAATCACTTTCCTCCACTCAAATTCTCTTTATAAAAAGAATACTATATTCATGATAAGATAATTATATTTATATATACTCTTTAACAATATTGCGGTTTTATTTTGTTAGATTTACAACCCAATATATAATGTATTTTTTTTTTTTTGGGTACAACATTAATTTTTCCATTAACATAAAAGGGTAAATTACATAACGATGGTAGGTAGGCGGACAACAAGCTGCGCCGTCACCCCTTTTTGAATAGAAAATCTTAATCTGCTAAAAACAAAACCCCGCACTTGAGAGGTGGAAAAGTTGCTGTGCACTACTCGTTGAACCCGAGCCAAAAACCGCACCGCCTCCGGTGCTAGGGAACCGAACGTGTCAAAGGCCAAGGGAACGAAAACATGCTGATTATCCTCACATGCTTTAGCATGCTTTTCCACTTTCTTGGATTCAGCTCTCATGACTGCTTGCCCGACAAAATCATTACTTAAATTAGTAATTTTAGTTCTTTTTTTTTTTTTTTTTTTTACAAATACATGTTAATTATGTTCCTTTTCATAAAACATTTTACACATTTGATTAGATGTCGACAGGTCACAATTCATTTTTGGAGAAACTACATATGTAATTTGTTTTCGAATTCTGGACGTTCTATATCTTACAAATTACTGACCGGATTCACCGTGACTAGAAAATACATTTTTTCTATATGATCATTATGTATCCATTAACTAATTTATAATCATTATTTTCGAACAAGCTTGTATATATCCGTATGAACAGCTAAATTTCTATGAGACATATCGAGTAGTTTATTGATCTAGAAAGACTTTTTTCTTTAACGGCCAACGAGTAAAGGTTGGATACCTAGGGTAACCTAATTGCAAAAGGTGATCTCATATGCCCGCGATCACAGATAGCAATCAGCAGCCCAAATCCACCATCTTCAGTTTCAAGATAAACTCATAGCCCGAAAGCCTACAATCATAAAGCCCGATTAAAATCGAATTCAAACTTCTCCTTAAATACCATTTTGAGAAGCTGAGCCAAAGCTGATTGGCATATGAAAACAATTATATTTATGTTTGTGGTTTGTGTTTGGTGGGTAATGAAATAATTATTAGGTTGGATAAAAGAACTATGCAATAAAATGATAAGTGGGGGTCAGGATAAGGTCCAATTAGCAAACCCAAGTTGGTGTGATGTTTCAAGTCCAAGATAAAAGAAAACCACATTTGTTTAGATACTATTCGTTGCAATTCTTAATTTATATATAGCACTAGTAGGCAGTCCGCGTGTTACAGCGTAATTTTATGTTTTCAAAATTTTTTATGTCTATGATTTAATACGAAATATCTTGATCTTTATATAAACGTGTAATAAAGCTAAAGGATTCAATATCTCCCAAACATATATGGATACAATGTGTGACCTACCTAAATACATATATGGACATACAATGCCTACTCTTATCCATATGTAGAGGAAAAAAAATTGAACCCCACTTCTAAATACGCAGGTCTTTGTGGGAATGACATACAAATGAGAATGCTTAACATGTATATCTTCACATTTTTCCTTGTCACTTGTACCATTATCTTTTATCTCTGGAAAACTAAAAAGATGTTATCTTAGCACAATCAGGATACATCCAATACACAAATTAAAAACTTTTAATTGAATAAGTTATCTTTATGGTACCTCTATAACTTTTACAATACAACCTCTCTTTTTTAACCTAGTCTCAAAAATATAATCTAAATTTGAGAAAAAACAAGCAGGGGTGTTGTTTGGGTTATTTAAGCTAGTTCCACTTAGTCCAGATTGGGTGAATCAATTTCTTCAATAGTAAACTTATCTAATAACCAACCGAATAACGTTCAGTTTATCGGATTCAGTTTAATCAGTTTTCGAGTAATTAATTCATGGACATTCACCACTTCCAGCTCATTGTTGTGATAATAAACCTCTATTAATAAAAGATGATTAAAATGCCATATTGCTATATCAAAAGGGTAGATGATTAAGTAAAAAAAGTGTAAGGATATGTAATTAGATAAGAAGATAAAAAAAATAACTTATATACCTTAGGAGTTGTTCTTAAATCTAAATAAACCACATTATCAGTAGCAAAATCTTCAACCACCTACAAAAAGTCAGTTAAAAATAAAAGATGAGACGATCACAAGGATAATTTCTTGTTAAGTGGTAACTATTGTTTTTTTTTCACTCACAAATTTATATCAAGTTAGGAATTACCATACTTCTTTAGTAATTCTTAATAACTCAATCTACTGTGACCTATCCTTGGTAGCTCAAATGGATCATGTTACTTTTGAAAATCGCGTGTTGCAGTAGCAACGACAATTAACAGTGCTATAATGAAGATTTAGGTGAAAAATTATCTCAATGCAAGAAACAATATCCAACAAAAGCAACTTGTGATTCCAAATAAAATACGCTAGATGCCCATGTGCCGTTAATATAAGATCCGGGCAAATTAAAAACCAAATTATAATTTTGTGAGTGAAAAAAAAAACAATAGTTACCACTTAACAAGAAATTATCCTTGGTGAGTCTACAACTTAATGACCTCATTTGAATGACAATTACCAACCCACAAGTATAGAGTTTCTTCCTTTTTAGCAGGCAAGACCTTACAACAACCCCTTCTTGTTGTCTGCAATATGACAAAGAACCCGTTAGAATATGGATTCATAGTTAAGATTCATAAGCATCGTTTAGATACATGTTTAGTTGGGCACATTGAAATTAAACAAAACTAAATTTAGGGGAAATTAGAAAATTTGAGATCTTGCTATAACCATTCTGCACATTCAAAATATACAGTCGACACATTGAAGAGTAGAGCATCAAAATATTCAAAGTGAAAAGTCCAAACATTACATTGTAACTGGAAAAAAATTACCATTTGTTGAACACAATGTTTTTCACATCATCTTATGCAAGATGCTGATAAAGAAATTAAAAATATAAATTTCGCTAATGATGAAATAACCCAAACAAACAGAGTTAAATTTTTTTGATAAAAGCACATACCTGAGTTTCAAAGTGTTCTTTGATCATCGTTTGTATCCTCCATTACAATATTTTTGATGCAAGTAAGCATCCGACCAAAGCCTATAAGACAGTTGGCATGTAAAAAACATAATAATTAGCAAAATGCGATGAAGATGATTGCATACTTCCGAAGATTAAACTTAAATAAGAACGAAAATCAAAGCAATCATTCCGAGTTCAATACCATACTCCAGCATTGTGCAGACCCAATTATGGGACGTACGATTTTTAACAGGGGTGGGATGGAAAGGGAGGTGATATTGAAAAGACGAATTGAAGTTTGCATGAGACGACTCAATTGAAGGAAGGAGGATTTGAGATTTCAGTTTGGGAGACTAAGGGATTTGTAAGAGAATAAATATAAGATGCTTTCTAGCCTAAAGCAAATCAAGACGTATGTATTAAACAGTTAATTAGAACATGTCAGCAAACATATATATACAAAGACACATAAGTGATAAACTAAAAAGAAGAAATAAATCGGGCACCATAATGAGCCAGAATAAAACCAAAGTGAATTATAATTACAAGTGAACAGAAACATTAATCAAGTTGTAGCAGCAATGATAGAATCCAATCTAGTTAGAAAATCAATGCTGAAAGTGAAGTCAATTGGATATAAAAAACAAGTATTAATATCAATTAAAAGTATGAAAGATCGATTAACATAGATAAATAGATTGAACAGAATTGAAGCATTGGAGTGAATCTAAAATCGATGTGTTATTGAAAATTAGGTGTAAGAGAAACGAACCAGTCCATGAGTCCGACTTGATATTGGAAGAGAGATAAAGTAGTCGCGATTAATAATAAGGATATGAAAAAGAGAAGAGTGAGAGAAAGCTTGATCGCCATAGCCATGGCGATTCGATTAGATGAAGCAGCTGATCTAGGAAGGAAGGAGGATTTGAGATTTCAGTTTGGGAGACTAAGGATTTGTAACTAATACGAATTGAATGAGAAAAATTGATGTAGCCTTCAATTGTTTTTATGATCATTGGCATGTGTGATGTACACAATGTTTTAATGGGTTTCAATTAGTATAATGGTCATAAAGGAGTCTGTATGTGGGTTTTAATGGGTGTTACATTGTGGAGAAGATATTAACCGTGTATTAGTCACATGTACCATAGGCATGATATATTGTATAAAGGGGCATAATGGGAAGAAAGGAGGTAAAATATAGAGATGTATGCTTATGCCTCTTCATATGCCATCTTAGAAAAGTAGTGAAATTACCTTGATGCCCATCTAGGATGTATTATATAATAACTAGTATGATTGCTCGCGCGTTGCGGCGGATGCATATGAATTGTTGTTTCGTAAGAGTGTTTGATGTTAACAATCAAGAAATCATAAACTTGTTCATGAACAAAATCGTAAGATTGACAAGTTAATGTTATATCCATCATCAAAGAAGATATATAGAAAAAGCCATGGAAGAAAACTTACACCACACATCGCGATGTTGCAGTGAGCCGATGACGACAATTTGCAACGTGGTACTTGTTTTCTCTTCGTGGGAATTACTCTCAGGGTTCGACTTGCATTTTGTTAAGAAAGAACCGATTAAATGAAAATTGTTGATTGGTTTTGGTGATGGTGTATGTCATAACCGAATCAGCCTAATTGAATGTCATCGAGACAACTTGTTGATTTATATGATCCAATGTCCAATTTACGAACTTCATATAATTGCAATTTAAAGTTCATATGATCTAGGTTGTACTTGAACGTTAGAGGCAACAAACATTGAAATCATAATTAATATAGGGTCTTCATGTTGGCACGCCCCTAACTTTTTGAGGGTGTGCCATTACCATGACCCTTAATATAAACTAATACTCCTATCATTTAAGTTTAATTAATTTTTCTATGACCCACTTTGCAAGATTTGAATTCTTATAATACACACATGATATCATCAAAAACCAGTTTATCATCATTTTGATATGCAGATGAAAATGAACTTAACCCCAATAATTTCAATTAACAGAGGTTTAACAAAAGTGCAAACAAAGATAAACTAATTGGCCTGACAAAAGTTTTTGAATTCTATTAAGTTAACTATGTGTCAAATGGGTAGGTTAGTAATGGGCCATGCTTATCAGTAGCATTATTGTAGAAAGCATGTAACAAACTTTGAATATAATGACAGTTTAACCCATGTAAACATAATGATAATAATACCTTTGAGAATATATAATAATAGCTAACTATGTAATACACTGTATACGGTTAACATTCAATCTCATATTGAATTATGCCTAACATGTAAAAATATAAAATGATGTTGTAGGCTATGATCCAAAGTAAACATAACATTAACCAGAAAAACTTGCACTAAAAACTCCACCAAAATCCGAACCACAGCCAAAATGAAGTACAACCCCTTAAATCCATGACAGGGGTCGAAAGGAACAGTTCAAGAAACTCAAAAACACGAAAAAGCTCATGAAGACAGAATATCGCAATCTCCACGGAGTCAGGATCTCTCAACAACTTAAAGTAAAACACGAAAAACGTCTCCATAACTCAAAATCTCGAATATCAAGCGCTCCATATTTGTTCTTTGCGCAATTTGCGTACAATCACAGGGACACTTGTCGAAGGTATCTAAAAAACATCACCTCCAACGTTAATGGCTAAAACAAATAAATACCAAAGTGGGTCGAGCCAAAATGGAACCAAGTAATAACCGGAATGAAACAAAATACCAAACCGACCCGAACCAATTAAGACCCAAGTTTAGTCCAAACAAACCATACATACTTGAGATTTTTGACTTCATATGTTTCTTTTTAAGTAGAAAAGGTACATGGATTATATATGTAACTAACTCCAAACAAAAAGAAATGTTAATCGAGTTTGGTCTAGTCCTGGTTCGATTTCCAGTTTTGTTGGTCTGGGCGGTTTCTTTTGAGCCCACCTATAAACATGATTTAGAAAACTCACCATGCCATAATCCATTACAATAATCGAAAGATAATCTGTGGGTGTCACGTCATACCTGTTTCACCAAGACCAAGTTATTAGCGTCAGCAGCTTGACATACTAAAGGAAAATTTGAATATTTGAGTTTAACTAAAGCATCAGGCTTATGTTAAATTAAGAAGTTGCAGGCTCCCTCCCATGAACTTTAAAAATGGCATCTGGGTCCCCTATGGTTGATATATGAAAACCTAAGCAATAAAGTTTTATGGTAAACAAAAAAAAAATACAATTCTAAGAAGCATACCAAGTTTGCTTATGTTTATCCAAATCAATATCAGTTCATAGACTTGCTACTATTGCAAATGTAACGAAACAAAGTAGTCACAAATGAATTACAAGGAAAAAATATAATAAAAAAATAAGAAATTATCTAATTACCATTCATGGCCACGAGTCCTTTAATTTAAACTGTAGCATGTACATCGTTTTCATCAACTCGGATATCTCTTGCAATTTGTATATTCGCTTCTATTTCTTCGTTCACCTGGACGAATTAAAATCAGAGATTACTTCAGCAGAAAACCTAGTGAAATGGAGTTCATAATAGATGAAGAAAAAAAACATGAATGTAAGGAATTGGATGGAGGACCTGATCAAGCATATCCTTTAGTGCTGATAACTGACAGAGAATGCACCTGAATCGTCCATTTTCTTCTGATTTGATTGAGGTTTTTGAACTCCAGGAGCTTTATTAGAGTTGATAATCACCACTTTGCGTTTCTCTGCTCATGGCCTTTCACAGCAACAACCGTAATCCATACCCAACAATATATTTCAATGATGATTACCGGTGGTGTGGAGAGATGAAATTTGGGGGGGGGGGGGGAATGTAAACAACAGTCGTTTCTTGTAGGTGGTAATGTCCAATGCATTTACCATTTATTAGACGAATTGAAAGGAGAGACCTTTCTTTGCAGCCTTCAATTGAAGGGAGCATTAAATTAGATTGAATGTGCAATCGGTTAAGAAAAAGGCCACGCAGAAGATGAAGGGAGGGAAGAGGTTACATCTTCACATGGGTATAAAGTGTGTATTAAAGATATATACTATTGGCATTAAGGATTGTACATAAAGGGCAAAAAAGGAAGAAAATAGCCAAAAAATAGAGATTTGTTAAGGGGCCTTTGGACTCCCATCTTAAAAGTTGAGTGAAATTACCAATGTACCCACCTCTCCTCCTTAATAAGATAACATAGATAAGTATAGATATAGATAGATATAGATAGTATAATAATTTGATTAGCTAATTAGGGGAATATAATGAATTAACCAACCATATAAATTTACTTCAATACTCTTAAAGTAACATTAAATACATATATTAGATTAAACATTTTAACTCCTTTTCATAGGTTATGGGGTATAATTTAACCCTTCTTAACTTCACCAAGATGTCACATTACCTATTTTTCTCCATTTCACTTCACTTCACCTTAAGAAAATGGTTTAATTTCACATAACTATACCTTTTAATGTTTTTTTTGTTTAAAAAAAGGAAATAAAATTAATTTAGTCTCTTAACACCCTGTTAACATGTTAATACTAATCTCTTTAAACACCCTTTAACAAAAGGAGGGGGTGGTGTGTAACACCGGTTAACATTTCATGTCACCATAACGCCTCATATGTTAGCGTATACCCATGGGCGGACCTAGCCCAACCGAAGGGGGGCGGGCGCTCACCTTGAAAAAAAATTAGTGTTATATACGAGCGTTAATCCCGTCCACACTCCTTGAAAATTTTCAAGCGTACCCCTTGGACTTTTGAAACCGACACCAAAGAAAAAAATATAATTATATTTATTAGAGTTAGCCCATTTAATTAAGTCGAAGCCCAAGGTTTATAATAAGCCCACATGTGTTTTAATATTGATTAAAATGAAAAAAAAAAATATATAGCCGCTAAACAAACAGAGAAACACCAAAAAAAAAAAAAATGCTTCCCCTCTTATCTGTAACCTATCCCTCTCCCTCCATGACTTTCGGCCGCTGATCAGTGATCAATCCAAAAAAAAAAAAAAAAAAGCTTCGATCTTTTGTGTTTATTAGGGTTATTAGTTGAGACAAGAATGTTATTTCAAATAATCTTAGGGAATGCATCGGGGAATAACCAAATGACAAATACATTGTCCTAATGTCTTCAAAGGAAAGATCAAGACTTGTTGAACGCGGTTATATTAGTTTCTACTACCAAGAACCAACTTACAAAGTTTAGATTGGAAGGTTTTAACAAGTTCTTAGAGTTAGTTAATCGTTTTTGTGATAAGCATGAACCTGAAGTGGTAAACATGGACGGTGAATATGTTGACCCAAGGATGCCAAGAAAAAAAAACATCACACCACACCACTATTATAAGGTTGAATGCTTCAATGTGGTTCTAGATATGCAAATCCACCAGCTTGGAAACCACTTTAATGAGGTAACATCCGATTTACTTGTTTGTATTCATAGCTTGAATCCTTGTGATAATTTTGGTGCTTTTGATGTTACAAAACTACTACGATTAGCCAAGATGTATCCTCATGATTTTGATGATGAAGAAAAAAGAAGACTTCTGGTTAAATTTGAGAGCTACATTAATAATGTAAAAGCGGATACAAAATTTGCCAAATTGAATGGTTTATCAAGTCTTGTGCAATTGATGGTTCAAATAAAGAAACACCTTAACTTTATATTGGTGTATCGTTTATTGAAGCTAGCTCTCACGTTACCCATCGCGACCGCAACCGTTGAAAGAAGCTTTTCGGCATTGAAGTCTGTGAAGAACGATTTGCGTAATAGGATTGGTGATGAGAATTTAAACGATAGTTGTATTGCTTTTATTGAAAATGACTTGCTTAGAAATATGGAAATAGAAGATGTTATAGATAGATTCCAAAAATGAAGACCCGAAGAGAACAACTTTAGATTTAGAATTTTGTTATGCATATGTAACGACGTTTAAATTACTTTTAGGCTTTTGGTTTCCTTTAGTTGATTATATAATTTTAGTATTATTATTTTTGGTATACGAGTCAACCCGAACCAAACCAACCCGAGACACCTGATGGATAAACGACCTATATAAGGTCTATGATTCCGCACCCCATGAAAAAAATTCCTGGGTCCGCCACTGCGTATACCCCATGGCCTTATTACAATATATTTTCTTTCATTTGAACCCTTCAATTAGAAGGAGATGATTTAGAATAAACTTAATGTGAGAACAAAAACAAGAAATGAGATAACTGTAAAATATTAAATACCTTAATTTTTCTTACATTAATTATTATCTCTCTAATTAATCCATAAAACTTTATCCTACACACACATTATTGAAATTTGGCATACACATTTCAAAATTCATTTTACAAATATTGAAATTATCATATGTTTATGCTACATTTATAGAAATTAATCTTACATGTATCGATTGAATTCGGTTATGGTTAATTCAGTTATTAACAAAAAACTAAATCTAACTTTCGGCTAAAGTTCAAAATTAAATTTTGTGAGTCTACAAAATAAAAAATGAAAACTACTAGTTAGACTTAGCTTGGGCTTTTTTTTTATAAGACAACCAAGATTACATTTTTTTGTTAAAGTACCAATGGGGGATCTTTGTTAATAAGATATTTATGGATAATAAAAATAACTTACCTAGGCATACGTTTATCTTAGTAATAAATCTCTGTGTGATTAGTGTAAACCATCAACCTAGTACATAGACTTAACACTAGAAGTTCGGTTCGATTTCAATTATATCAGTTAACTAAAGCTTCATAATCATAACCATAACCATAACCAAAGCTTCATAATCATAACCATAACCATAACCACTCGGTCGGTTAAAGAAATTTCATAACCATAGCCACTGGTTATGTCAATTATCAGTTAAAATCAGTTCAGTTTTGTCGATTATGATTCGATTACCAGTTATGACAGTTAATTTACTCACCCCTAATCACCTTCATCACCCAATTCGGTGATGGTGGTGCATACCAGATCACTCAAACCCTCAATGTTCTTGGAATGGGCTTCTTGTTCCCAAAAGGCTATACCCAAGTGAAGATGTATTTTTTTAACACCACACACACAATAAAAGAAATATTTTAATAATACACGAGTAAAGTTAAATATAACATCACAAAATATGGGTATTGTTGTGATGCTTTGCAATTCTTAAGAGGCAAATAGTAAGGGCTCGTTCGAAAAAATGTTTAAAAGAAACCCACTAAATTTTTATACATTTTGTCTACCCTACCCTTTTATAAACGTCTCTCTCTAAATGTTTACAAATCCTCATTGCATACTTAAGAATAAGGTTTTATTGTATATTTCTGTTTAAACCCAACAGAATTCTTAATTTGTTACCATAAGTGGTTGTTCAGGATTGGTTTTACATTTGATATTGAGTAGTGCATATTTACTAAATTTCTCAATAAACTATGGTTTTTGTTAAGATATATCCACGAAATTTATGTTAAGTGTTGACTCTGACTGGATTTTGCACATCAGCCTACCCTTTTCGCTTTTCAAACTGACCTCAATGGGTGTGATCTCAGTAAATTTAATACATAAATGTACAATCTGATGACACCTTTAAAATTCTAGTTGAGGCACATTTAATTAAATTTTATTATTGTTATCCTTAAGCTTTTCCTAACTTAAAAGATTTTCTTAAAACTCCACTTTTTCTACTTTTTCCTACAAACGTAATATCACATTTTAAGTATAGAATTGTTTTAAGTTCAAATCAGATGTTACTGGTTCAAAATGTTATGGAAAACTCGCATCCATATTCAAAAAAAGAAAAAGAAATATGACTTAATTTGGGTGTGCTATATACAATCTCTTCGTCACACGTTTTTTTTTTAACGGCGAAACTTCTATTAAGAAATAGAAAACCGGGTCAGCAAGAAACTGAATCCCAAACTTACAAGATTATATTACCAATGTTAAACTCACACCAACTATCCCAATCAAGATTGACATACTTTGATCTATTAGTGATCCACAAAAATGCATTTTCTTTGATGGTGTCCGCCGTTCGATTGAAGTTGATTTGATTATTATTGTAAGTCTTCTCGTTTCTCGCCATCCAAATTTCCCAAGCCGTGATTAAAAGAATCCCGCCAATAATTTTTTTCCAATCTTTAGACCCATTATCCCCATTGCCAAGCCAAAAAGCTCTTGGATCGACAAGTCCCTATTTGGAAATGGTATTTTAATCCAAACAAGTATCGTCCACCAAATTGACTTCGCAACCCAACAATCCCAAATCACATGGTAATCTGTTTCTTCCCTTAAACTGCATCTGGAACATAGCCTATCGGGAAGAATAACGCCTCTATACGCCAAGCTTGCTTTAGAGGGAATTCTATTTAACACGGCTCTCCACCCGAAAATATTAATTTTTGGTGGTACCCAACTGTTCCACAGCCTCCCCAAGTCGTTGTCAATCGGGTTTGCCGACTCGAACATTCGTTTCCTTAGCCCCGCCACAGTCAAACTGTCACAATTTTCTCCATTCCATGACCAATAGTCCGACTCGTTATGAAATGCGATGTTGTTCAGGATATGCTGCAACTCCATAAGTTTGTTCTTCTCTACACCTTCTTTGAGTTATCGTTTCCACTTCTAAATCCACTCTACTTGTTGCCCTTTATACAAGTAATCTTCAATTTTGGCCTCTTTGTTTTGGGCTAAATGAAATAGTTCCTTAAAACCATCTTTCAGTGGCCCATTTCCCACCCAATTGTCAGTCCAAAAAAGCACTGAATTGCCCACTCCTACCCTTCCTTTCAAGTTTTCTTTGAGAGACATATTTAGCTTTATAAAATCGCTTTCCACAGCTCCAATATCCTTCCAAACTCCTGCAATTTTTTTTGTTAAAGTTGAAAGAATAAAATATGTTTTTAACCTTGTGAATTGCCTTAATAACTCGAACCCAAAGAGCATCTTCATCTTCTTTCCGTTTCCACCACCATTTCGCCCACAAAGCTAAATTAAGGCTTCAAATATCCCCAATTTCCAACCCTCCTTTTCGTTTCGATAAGACCATTTTATTCCAAGCGATCCATTTTATGTTTCTATTCCCATTTTTATAACCCCAAACAAAGTTTTTTCGAATTTTCTCAAGCGACTTTATGATACCAACGGTAGCTTTGAAAATGGAAAGATAATAATTTGGGAGAGCCCCGAGTACTGCCTTCGCCAATGTCACTCTACGCGCCAAGGAAAGACTTTTCTCCTTCCACCCCAAAAGTTTCGCGTTAAACTTATCAATTATCGGCTTCCAGAATTTCAATCTCTTCATGTTGGCCCCAATGGGAATACCAAGATAATTGAAAGGGAATATTCCAGCTTTACATCGGATGGTTCTAGCCATAGCTAAAACCTCTTCATGGTTAACTCCAGATCCGTATATATTACTTTTGGCCAGATTAACTTTCAAGCCCGAACAAAGATAAAAGCATCTTAAAATCCTATTTAGATTCAAGATGTTATCCAGTGTTCATTCCCCCACGAAAACAACATCATCGACATAGAAAAGATGGGTTAAAGCGGGCCCTCCGTTAGGCAAAGTAATGCCCCGAAACACACCAGTCTCCACCGCTCTTTTCATAATGACATTCAAAGCCTCTAATACAATCACATATAGAAAAGGTGACATCGGATCTCCTTGTCTTAGTCCCCTAAAAATTTGAAATTCCGTAGTTGGAGACCCATTGACAAGAACTGAAGCACGACCCGATATTAAACAAGATTTCATCCAATTCCTCCAAAGGTTAGGGAAATTCATTCCTTTTAGATTAGCAAAAAGGAAGTCCTAGTTAACCGAGTCATACGCCTTCCGAAAATCGACTTTAAATACTAATAAACGTTTTTTGTTTGTTTTGGCCTAAGAAAGAACCTATGTAAGACCCTAACCCGTAAACGTGAGATTAATTTAAAACTTACGGGCTTTGGTCTTAATGAATAACACTCCCGATTTAAAACTTTGATATATGTGAAATCCAACCCATTATGATTTCTACATTATAGGTCCCAATAAAAATTTTTGTAATTAGGTTTACAAAAAAAACATGTACTAAGCCTGTGTTTTAATCGGTAACTTCAAATGTGGAAGCTTGACGAGTGCTCGGGTGTGTTCGGTTCTTCTAACAAGTCTTGATCATCATCCATTCAGTGTAACCGAGTACCTGAGGGCTAAACACGATTAATTAACCCATTAAACGTTACTAGAATCGAATAGGATAGAAAGTCTAAACAAAGTGATTTTTGTTTCTAAAATTTCCAGCTTTAATCCTACTTGAGGTTCTGGATCCCACTTGAGGTTCTGGATCCCACTTGAGGTTCTGGAATATATCCAAAAAGGGGAACCACGACTCGTTAAGGCCATAGGTTTTACAAAACCTCATATATATTAGACCATTCAAAAAGCATAATAATCATTTTGTGAACTTATTGGACTCTTGTTTAACTAAAAGTATTCTCCGTAGAAATAGTATTCTTGCTTATTTCGATGATCCTCGATATATAAGAAAGAGCTCGGGACTTACTAAATATGAGACTAGAGAACTGAATTCAGTCGTCAACGAAGAGGATTTGATTGAGTATCAAGGAGTCAAGGTATTTTGGCCTATCTTTAGTATGTATCGTAATGGACGATTCCATCGGTTATAATCGGAAAAAAAAAAAAAAAAGTCAGAATAGGTTTTTCAAAAAAAAAAAAAAAAAAAAAAAAAAAAAAAAATCATGACTATACTTAACAATAAAACACTCTGCAAAGCCCACATACGACGAAGACTTTTTGTTGCCGTCGGAAAAAGAAGAAGTCCCAACCCTATTAACATAGGAACTGGAAGTGGAAGACAAGGGATTATCCACGCATATTTATATGTCTGTTCCATAAAAAAGTTTTTTATTCTTAATTAATTGTTTCCAATTCACCGGATCTTGCCTCGTTTGAAAAAACTCAATAAAAAATCAAGATATGAACTAACTATATAATATTATCATCTAATGAGTTATAGTATATTAATTATCACGAATCATGATAAGTAACCACGACTTGTTAAGGCCATAGGTTTTACAAAGCCTCATTAGACCATTCAAAGAGCATAATAATCATTTTGTGAACTTATTGGACTCTTGTTTAACTAAAAACATCACCCGGTTTATGTCATTAAGACCCGGTTCCCAGTTTTAAATGTTTATGTCGATTTTTACCCAAATCAACCCGTTAAGGCCTTGGACTCTACAAGACACTATTTAATCACACACCAAAGGCATTGAAATTATATTGTCAACTCGTTGGACACATGATGATCATGAATTTCATCATGCATTAAGAAAAACCGACGATTTTTGGCATGATTTGGGGCTGAATTGGATGAAACTCTTATATGTGTGTTCTTGGAGGTGTGATGATTGATGTGAAGTGTGTGTCTTCACACACCTTTTCATTTTTACTCCCCTTTCATCACAACTTTGCTTAATTGTAATATTTAGCCCCTCAGGTTTAGCCTCATTTTTATCGGTGGTTAAAACATCCACCATTAAACTCGCTTTGTTATTTTATCGATTACGCCTAATGGCGTATTTAGGCGAAACGAGAGTTTGGGGCGTTACAACCTCACTCAAAATGAGCGGCCCGTCAAGAACCGGCCGTCCTTCAATAAATCCAGATTGAACGGGATCCACAACCGAGGAAAGGACCGGTTTTAAACGATTAGCTAAAGTCTTTGCCACCACCTTATAAGAAGCCCCAAGAAGAGATATAGGCCTGAAGTCTCCCACCTCTTTTGGATCTCTTTTTTTGGGAATGAAGGCAATAAAAGAGGAATTGCAACCGTATGGAATTTTTGGTTTGGAGTAGAACTGAGACATCATCTTCAAAAAAAATGGTTCAAAAAGATTCCAATATTTTTTGTCGGGACCGGGAACCTTCTCCCCACCACAACTCCAAACCGCCTTTTTAACTTCTTCAATCGAAAATTGTTGCTTCTTTCCCATATAATTTTACTCTGTATCTGTTATCTTAATTAACAAACAACTTTAACTACTACTTGGAATGACCATAGGCAAAAATATTTTTGCTATTTACCGGTCTTAAATAATTTTTTTTAATAACCACTTTTTATTCTATGATTGTGAAAATTACATCAAGATAGCACGCAGACGGGCAATAAGCTGCACCATCACCCCTTTTTAAATGACAAACCCTAACATACTAAAAACAAACCTTGCCTCCCAGAGTTGAGACATTACTATAAATAACTCGTTAGACCCTGGTCACGAAACAGATAGTTTTTGGTGCAAAGGAGCCAAGGGTGTCAAAATCCAGAGATACAAAAATGTGTTGATTCTCCTTACAAACTTTACCATGTTTTTCACTATATTTGAACCCAAATAACTATATGTAATTATTAAATAATTGAGAGGTTTGCAATATCCCTGAAAAGAAGGCAAGGCAAATGAGATATCAATATTCAAACCGATGTTTTTGAAATTTTTGAATTTGTGCACGCAAATAAGCAGACACGAAAGGGGAACCAAAGTCACCAGGCTAGTGCAACTTGGTTTTTGCATAATCCACTAAGAGGTTTTTACTTTATAAGATAAGTGTTGGAAACCACATAGAGGTCACAACTTCATAACCTAATTTAAAGGTTTAAGAGACATGTTCTGAACCAGGAATTGTAATACCGGAACCAAACATAATAAAAATTCATTAAGACAACCATATTAAACATGGTTCTTGGTTTTCATACACCCCGTGACACCACAGGGATATATGACATCACATTTCGGGTATGTGACAACCTTCTATTAGTGTATGATGTGGGTTAGGGTATATGATTTCTAATTGAAGGATGTATGATTCCTAAATAGTAAATACCATCAAATAAATATAAATGATCATTCCTTCAATCATCACACCCTTTCATAATCTAACACCCAACTTTTCACTCCCACTTCTAATATTTTTTTAGGGGCTGTTTGGTAGCCTCTGAATGGTCATTAAGAGGCTACATCTGAATGGTTCATAATCCCTTAATAATTAAGATACAATCTTAATTATGAATGGTAAGAGGTAACATCTTAATGGTTGCCTCTTAACTATTCAGACTTAAGGTTACCTCTTAATCATTCAGAGGTTATGGACCATTAAGAGGTAGCCTCTGAATGGTCATTAAGAGGCTACAAAACAGCCCCTTAGTCTCCTTCAACCAGCACACTCTTTCATAATCTAACACCCAACTTTTCACTCCCACCTTCTAATATTTTTTTAATACACATAGCAACTTGAGTCTCCTTCATCCATCACACCCTTTCATAATCTAACACCCAGCTTTTCACTCCCACCTTCTAATATTTTTTTAATACACATAGCAACTTGAGTCTCCTTCAACCATCACACCATTTCATAATCTAACACCCAATTTTTCACTCCCACCTTCTAATATTTTTTTAATACATCTTATTAATTTTCACTCCCACAGTCCCACTTCTAATATTTTTTAGGCTTCTTCAACCATCACACCTTTTCATAATCTAACACCCAACTTTTCAATCCCACCTTCTAATATTTTTTTAATACACCTTATTAATAAAATTCAAATTATATATGTATCTACAAAAAAACAACACAACCTTCTGCCTTTTACGAAATATTTCTATTTTTGAATCTTTTTTTTACAAAATCCTCTTTTATTGCCAAAAAAAACTGTCTTCTTCTTCATGCATCAAAATCCCTTTTTTTACATTCTTACCCTTCCCTATTTCCCTTTCCGAGGCCTTCAATCTATCTTCATCCAAAACCATATGTTATTCAAGTTCGTCATTAAAGGTACGCATGTCACACCCTCAAATTTCCACTGCGGGGTTTATACCGCGAGGCGCGTGACATACCAGGATCCCATAGCCATAAGTCATAAGAACGACTCTAAATGCCCAAACCATTTAGTTCGTTATTGAAAATCAAGTTTAAAGTTTACCAAAAAGTTTAGTTTAGTTGCGGAAACGTAAATCAAACATAACCGTTTAAGTTCATGCGCAAAACAACGCGCCCAAAATAAAACCATTTGATGTAAAGCAAAGTATAAGTTAAAAAATGTTCACAACCCATGACACAATGATGCATGTCCTATCGTGCTCCGAACCTAGAGACCTGCAAAGCATCCTAGCGTGTGTCAACATAAAGTTGGTGAGTTCACAAAGTAAAGTAAGTAAAAGTGTAGGTTTCCCAAACCAAGAAATAGTAGTTAGGTTTCCCAAACCCAAATGTAGTAATCAACAACCAAAACCAAGAACCAAGTACCACTAGTTCAGCGTATGCCAAGGGTAGCTAACCCATTCATGATAACTAAACAAGGATATACCGAATTGCTATTTGAACGATGCACTCGCCCCGCAAGCTGGTTTTTGCCTCCCATCATTGCCTATCAACAATGATAAAATCTAAGGTCGTAGTTCACGCCCGGCTCCCAGCACGGTGTGAGGTTTGTCAAACCTAATAGCGCTATCAACTAGTAACCCGCTTGCCACCCGGCAATTCATTTGGTAAATAGTGAAGGACTTCCGTGATAGAGTATAGTTTAGTTCATCAAGGACACAAAGTGTGAAACTAGAAAGGTCCGATTCCTCCCAGGAATCAACCCATCCAAAAACCCGAGATAAAAATAGTAGTCCTAAACCTGGACTAGTACAGTAAGTAAGTTGTCTCCCCGAGACACATGCTTTTGAGAAAAGAGTAGTGAAACTCACCTTTGTATGCAAGCAAGTAAATCCAAATTCCAAAGTAGGGTGCGCTACCGACTCCCTATTACATGTGTTACTAAGTAAGTATATGTGTAATATCATTACACCATATAACCCGTTTGTCCAAGATGTTTAAAAGTTCAAAACCGTGTAAGTGACACCTAACGATTCTACATGCATAAGTAAACCCTACGGACCCGTTGGTGAATATGTTGGTTATCATTAGTTTTACACTTCATATGCATCTCATATAAGTGTCCATTCAAGTTCACGTCAATTACATACCACATAAGACTCCAAATAGTCACATAAACACATAATACACAATCTGCGTTTTTAGGACAGATTGTGCGTCACAAAAACTAATTTATTTAAAATAGTAAATCAGTGAGTTAATCATATAGAGAGTGTTTTCCCTTAAAACATAACAAAGAAAAATGTTAGGTACCATATTTTGATTGATTGGATATGACTAAATTAGTGCATAAAGTGATGGTAGCTTTCTTTCACTAAAATCATTACTATACACCAAATTAAAAGCATAAGGGATAATCACATACCAAAGGCATTTTCACCGAAGCATTATAGGTCACTAAAATTTTACAACTATATCAGTACACATATCTAAAAAGATTATTTAATCTTACATGTTTTAATTTAGACTATCAGATGTGGTGGATAGTAGTCCTTCCAAGGCTACCCGTTATGTTACTAATTAAAAAATGGGTCCGCCCTCAAAAGATGACAATATGAGAACTATTCAAGAGTGTGAGGTGGTCCTTCTTAAGTAGCCATTCACTCCAATTGGTTCAACCTTTTTTTAAAATTCTAAATTTTAAACAACTAAAATAAATAATAAAAAAGTCACATAATAATAAAAAAAGGGTTACAAATAAAAATAAATTAGATAACAAAACCCCACTTACACCCCACCTTGCATTTGCAAGGATTTGAACCCACAACCTTACATTTATAAGGGGGGACACCATACCACTAGACCACAAGGTCAT
Organism: Ambrosia trifida; assembly: GCA_028751855.1. NCBI lineage: Eukaryota > Viridiplantae > Streptophyta > Magnoliopsida > Asterales > Asteraceae > Ambrosia > Ambrosia trifida. The sequence goes on from CM054129.1 coordinate 129,627,477, forward strand.
GGTCCCCACTCCCCACCTGTCTATCTCTCTTCTCTTTCTATCCCCCCTCCCCCCTTCCAACCTTTTCCTACAATAAACACCGATGGTTTGTTTGGTGATGTTAACACTGGTGGTTTGGTGGTGGGGTTAGGACAGAGGTGTAGAGGTGAACGATGGTGGTGCAGACATGGATGCAGATGGTAGTTGCAGCTTTTGAAGGGGGTTCGTTGGTGGTATAGTGGTGTTTTCTATAGTTTAAATTATTTTTTTTTAATGGTGAACGATGGGGCGTCACAACACACCAACAACCAATAATATCGCCCCGTCTTCATTGTTTGCTTTTGGCCGGTTAGGACGAGCCGCCCCATCGGGGGGCGGTGTAGGACGACCCACGACGGTTTGGACGAGGTTTAGACAAGCCCCATACCTGTTAGTCTTATAAAAGTTGTTTCACTATAGCAATCTTAATTTTTATTCTACCATTTTTTCCTGCCCCAAGTTTTAAATGTTACAAATAAAACTTTTTTATGTGCAGGGGACTGGGGAGTAAACATTTGTCAACACCTCAATAGACGTAAGTTTATAAAATCAATCGCAAAGACCGATATATTGCACCCACTAATTGGTTGTATAGATTGAGTCTCAATTAAATAGTTATGACATATCTATATGGTACCCCCGCCGATGAGGCTTTCCAGCTTGAGGCTAGCGAAATTTTGCCTAGCGACCAATGAAATGAGACCAAGAAGCTTTATTACAATAATGTCAATTTGAAGACATTATGCTTTTGCTTCCCTGTTGCTTACTATTGCTATTGAGGAAATTATCCTATGCACGTGGAATGGATCAACACCATATGCAAGGTTCAGTCATAAAGATGAATACGGTACAATTTTTTTCAAGCAAAAAGGTGGAGGTTCAAAAAATTTGCGGGACCTCACGACAATCAGGTTTTTATGGATGAAAAGTAGAGCAAAAATGCCCTTATTAGATTGGTGTAAGTAGGGCATTTTTTTTTTTTTATCGGAACCAGAAACCCAACCCGAACCCGAATTAGAGAATACCCGAAATACCCGAACCCGAAAAACTCAAGCCCAACCAACTCGAACTATAAATGGTTCAGTTATCGGATCACTTTTTCCCAGCCGAAAACCCGAAAAACTCGAATTTCAAAATCTGAAGAAAAAAAAACTCCGAATACCTAATGTCTTTTTTTTTATAGAAACGTTTAAGTTTAGAGTAATTAGAATATAAAGCATTAAGTTTCTAAGACTTTTATAAATTATCGTATCATATTGTCAAAAAATGTATGAATTTTGATTATATCTTTAAGTAACATGATGGATTTTGATGGTATTTACAAATGAAAAAAAATATTTTGGGGAAATTGAATTAAATAATCCCAACTTTGTCGGCTTGGAATGCAATAACTCCAACTTGAAAACTGAAATCTTATAGACCTAACTTGTCTTGATCTCCGTCTTCGTCACAGAATCGTCAATCAAAACAGCGGAGATTTCTTGATTCCTCCCGAATTATCGAAGCTAATTGAAGACCAAGACGAGATCTCAAGAAGCCACGAAAAAATCTCAAATCAGCAAGTATTCAAGTCTTCAGGGGGAGATTGTTAGTGCACTCTGGTGTATCTTCCCAACTTGAATATTACCATATATGAAGACTTGAAGACTGGAGATCACTAGCTAGACTTTAGGCGGAGTCTGTGAACGCCTTTCCAAACATCCCCAGTTTATTGACTGGTTAAGTCTACAAATCACTAGCTAGGTCCAAGAGGGAGACTGTGAGTGCACTTTGTGTATGTCCCAAGCAAGTGGATCGATTATAGGATCATTTATGTACGTTGTATAGATGTTCGGGTAGCATTTTAGAGTTCTAGGGGTATTTTGGGTATTTTAGAAGCCTCAGGCGTATGAGAGTCTTATACGCCTGGGTAGTCACACGTGAAGCTTCATACGCCTGCATGTCTAGGCGTATGAGGTCTGTCCTTATAAATACCCCATGTGTTGATCATTTTGTAACTTCTGCATTATTCTCTAACAAGGTGCTGCCCATTTTGTGTGTGTTTTGTGTGTGTACTCTCATATTATTATTATCTTCCAAACATACACCTATAACTACTAACCGGATCGTTGATTCCACCCTCGATCCATTACGCGCGTGATACTAATATCTTGTCCGAATCGATCCTAAAGTTGTGGACGACGTTGATGATGATGACGTGCCAGGGATGGCTACGCCACCCCTGGCTTGAGCTCGACGGTCCAATGACGACACCCACACCGTTTGGTCCAATCTTTAATTTTTTTTTTATCTAGCTTTTTGCGATTATGTGGTTTTAATAAAAGCAGGCCTTAATAGAAAACAAAATAAATTATTGTTGTTTTTTTATATAAAAGACTAAACTTTTATTTAAAAGTATTTTATAATAAAAAAAAATCATTATTTGATGAGCCAATTAATATTTATAACCGTTCAAGATTTTAATTGTTGCAAATTTTTTTTGAACGGCCAACGAATCAATTCCGAGCACTCTCGGGCACCCTTTTGGCGAATCAGGTACTCGAGAGTACCCCTCCACCAATGTCCTCCAAATGTAGCTAGTAAGAATTGAACCCAAAGCCTCCCATAGAAAACTTTAGGCCCTCAACCAACTAGGCTACAAGTGTTGGACTTTAGTTATTAAGATACATTATTTCAAATTAACCATTGAACTTTAGTTATAATTTTTTTTTAAATCTATGCTTTCATTTTTCTGGGCAATTTGCTTTCATAGCTGGGTGTGAGCGGTATTTGGCAATTTCTGAGTGGGTCGATTTAATGTTTCTAGGCGGTTTGTGCTTTTATTAGAAGTGGCAAAATACGGTGGCCCAAATAGAAAACGTTGAATTCCACTATTGCGCCGCCGGATGTGATTTAGTATATATACTAATTTTTTTAAAATCTATTTTTAAACTTGTTAATTACTGAATTGCTCAAGATTGACAAATCATTGTAGATCTTCAAGTTTCACAACCACCACAAATGTCATACCATCCACCAACATTATCCACCATCCACTTCCAATACAACATCGTCCTTCTATATTTTTTTAACAACAAATTTCTACTCCTTGTAAAACTTGCATCTATGACCTTCCCTTTAGGTGTTCTTAAAAACTTTTGCTTCTACCATTGAGCCACCAACCCCAATGGCAACATCGTCCTTTTATATAAAGGATTCAAACAAACATACCGATACCGTCATTTTCATGTTTGATCATCCTCCACCACATCATAACCGCCAACAAACAAATTAAATAGCATTAAACATACACACCATAATCTAAATAATAAAATTAGATTAAGGGCCAAATCAATATGCAGCAGCTGTCTAGTAATTAATAAGAGTCAAATTTAATATATAGCTGAATCTAAGAAATAGAACCTACCAAACAAACATGAAAGGCAAGAATGGTTAAGATATTTTTTTTAATGGCGTAGTTCAATGGTGAAATCCTAGTCCTAACAACCTTCGGGTCACAAGTTCGAGTCCTCCCACATGCCGAACACTTTCAGCCTTAATGGGTATAATTTTTCAATGACCGAGAATCGAAACTGTGACCAACCCGAGCTGGAACCCTCTGAAGAGGTAAACCCTCCCACCTCAAACCAGCTGGGCTGGAGATCATTGGCACTCTCAATAAGGGATTCTTAGAGGGACGGGGCACTCTCGGTAAGGGATTCTCGGCAAGATTTGATTTTGATGATTTATGTTGTTGACTTAACATGGCAAAGGGGGAGTCGACGGGGCTCGGCAAAGTTGCCGAGAGTGACCTTATAGATCTGATTTAGTAGGCTCCCAAAAATAATCACAACCAAACTATTAAAACCCCTAAAAAATTAACCAAAGAAAAGAAAAAAAACTTTCACGTTCGCCACAGGCAATAGTGGTTGGCAACCAGTTAGTGGTGATGTTCGGTTTAGGGTTGGTTTAGTGGTTGACGATGAGGGATACAATGTTAGTGGTGGTTTTGGTCTGGTTATGGTGTACCGTGGTGGTGGTTGGTCGTGATGGTGATGGAGTTCGACTAGGGTGGTTCACCGTGATGATGCTTGGTGTTAATGGTGGCGTAGCGCTCTCTCTCTCTCTCTCTCTCTCTCTCTCTCTCTCTCTCTCTCTCTCTCTCTCTCTCTCTCTCTCCCTTGATAGTAATGGCGGTGCGTAGTGGAAGGACCGGAATAGAATCCGAATTACAAAAGGAAAACACCTTTCTCGTCAGTCTAACTAGCCATCACATTTGTATTAATAATAATAATAATAATAATAATAATAATCTCTGTAACTACATATAATCTCATTGCATAATAATAATAATAATAATAATAATAATAATAATAATAATATTATTATTATTATTATTATTATTATTATTATTATTATTATTATTATTATTATTAGTGTTGTTATTATTTGAAGCTTAATAGTTACTGAAGTTAATGGAAGACAGTGGTGTTGTGAATGAATCAGATGATGTTGTGAAGAAAAAGAAAAGTATGGTCAACGGTTTGATCAGAAGGTTAGTGGTTAGGTTTTTTTTTTATTTTTATTTTTTGATTTTGATGAATTGTTGTTAGTAGGTTAGTAAAAAATCTTGGTTTTAATATTTTGAGAACACTTTGATAATATGTCATGTATCTTTTACCGATTCGGCTAGGTTTTTAATGCTTCTTCATGTTGAAGTATTAGGTCTTAGCATTGGATTTATAGATTGTTTTAGCTTAGGTATTGAATATTGATACTAGAGTTATGCATTTTTTTAGATGTTATGATAGGTGTTAATATCAGAGTTATGCATTGTTTTAGGTTAGGTATTAAATATTGATATTAGAATTATGCATTTTTTTTAGCATTTATAGGTGTAAATTAATATTAGAGTTATACATTGTTTTAGGTTAGGTAACAATATTAGTATGTTAAAGTTGTACATTTTTTTAGCCTTTAGGATATGTGTTAATATTAGAGTTATATTGGAGTTATACGTTGTTTTAGGCTGTGTATTAGCATTGGAGTTGTACATTGTTTTAAGGTGGGTATTAATTAGGGCGGCAAACGAACCGAACAAGGTTTTGTTCGTGTTCGTTTGTTAAAGAAATTATGTGTTCACGAACAGTTCATAAACACTTGCCGAACGAGATTTTATGTTCGTGTTCGTTTGTTAAGAAAACACTTGTGTTCGTGTTCGTTTGTTAATTTTGTTCATGAACGCACACCAACACAAACGAACATTAATGAACACAAACAAGTGTTCATGAACACAACACAAAGAAGTGTTCATGAATGGAAACAAACACAAACGGACATATATTAACTTTCAAATAAAATCGAATTCACATACATTGAGGCATTTGCTAGATCCACTCAAAATATAACTTAATTATCCAAACATGCTTAGTATTAATATAATATAGGTAAACATAATAAAGCGTCTCAAAAAACTAAGTTCGCATTGGAGGTGAATGGAGGAGGGTATCAGAGGTGCATGGCGGAAGGCGTCGACGCTGGAAGGTGGAAACATATAATGAGTGTGGATACTAAAAGTTGGTTTATTAATCTCATATAGTCATATATTTACGTCACATATATTATTTATTTATTTATATGGGTATAAAATAAATAAAAATAAAAGAAAATAAAAAATTATAAAAATTAAAAATCCTATTAAACTATCGAACACAAACGAACACGTTACCGAACGTTCACAAACATAAACGAATGAATGCGACCTCTGTTCATGTTCGTTCGTTCGTTTAACTAAACGAACAACATTATTTGTTCATGTTCGTTCATTTATTAAACGAACGAACATAAACGAACTTCCCGTCAAACAGTTCATGAACTGTTCACTGAAAGTTCAGTTCGTTTGTAGCCTTAGTATTAATATTAGAGTTATAAATTGTTTTAGGTTAGATGTTAATATTAGAATTATACGTTGTTTAAGGTTAAGTGTTAAAAACAGAGTTATACACTATTTTAGGTTAGGTGTTAACATTGGAGTTATACATTGTTAATTGTTTTCGGTTACGTGCTATCAGAAGTTTTCGTCATGTAAATGTGAAGCACATCAGTCTATTTCATATGTAAAATTGATGTGTCATATTAGATTTCTTAACCCCGTGATGCTCCCGAGGTATAATCTAGTATTATATAATCACAAATTCAGGTAAGTTTCACAGCAACCCATTGAATTCTCTCGAAGAGGTCTTAGGTTCGAGACTTGTAACCACACTTACTTTGACCAACACCCAAAAAACTATTTTTCGTTTATAAAAACCTTGAGTACCACGTGGTACTCAAGTGTCAGCATGTTATAGCACAATTGGTCAGCGAGTTTTCTACTAAAAGTGGTTTCCTCCTTGGGAGATCCCAAATTTGTTCCCTATCGTACGTGTGCAAATTTTGTGAATATAGGTGAGCACCACTGGTACAACTTCGAACTTGGGGAGAGCGTTTCTACAACATATATTGGCCCTTTGGAGTAAGCTGGGGAACCAGCTAATTATAAAATTGCCGTTAAAAAAATGTAAAACGAAACTCTTCATATCTCCAAACAAATATAATATTTAGGAAACTTCAGAGTCCACATCAATGAAGCTGTTATGGACTGGAATCATTGCAAGGTATGGGACTTGTCCCACATCGGTTGTATGGACAACAACCAATGTGGGGTTTATAACCCAAGTGGGCTCTCTCTCCCATCAGACTAGTCTTTTAGGATGAGTTCTCCTGCTTGGGTTGTAACAATGGTATCAGAGCCAAACTCGGACTGGTAGCCTGGATAGAGCCAGCCGTAACCAACGAGGACGTTGGCCCTAAGGAGGGTCGATTGTTATGGACTGGAATCATTGCAAGGTATGGGACTTGTCCCACATCGGTTGTATGGGCAACAACCAATGTGGGGTTTATAACCCAAGTGGGCTCTCTCTCCCATCAGACTAGTCTTTTGGGATGAGTTTTCCTGTTTGGGTTGTAACAGAAGCGCGCAAACTGCATGAGGAGCAGTGTCTCAATAAATTAAGCCACGTACAGTCCTCAAATTCTTAGTCTAGTTGCAACGCTTGAAAACAAACTGGTGTTACTTCTTTTTTCGGTTATAACCATTTGTAGATCTGAATTTAGAGTACGCGAATATGTTTTGGTTATTTCCTAGAGTAAGATAAATTGTTAACTAATCATTCGTGATTGTTATGTTACTGGACTTTATTTACTGTTAGTTGTTAGGCCAGTCGGCAGTGGCGAAGCTTGGTTTCGGAATCGGCGGGGGCCGAAATCAATTTTTTTTATCGGTAGTGGAAAATCGGCGGGGGCCGGACTCAACCCGGACTCAATTTACCTTTGAAAATCGCAAATTTTCACTACTGCGCAAAAAAACAGGGGGGGCCAGGGCCACCCCTGGCCCCATATATACTTCGCCCCTGCCAGTCGGGGTGGTCTGTGATGACCACCCCGTGATACCGTGGTGGCTGCGAAACACCGGCCCGGCCAAAATTATCACGACTGTCTTTCTATTTCTTTGTCACTTTTCTATTTTCACTTTCTCACTTTATATAATGTTTTAACAATATATAAACTTAATTTTTTTTTACAACAAGATATACATACTCAACTTAATAATATTATATAACTTAATAATATATATTATATTATTATGTTTTTTACAATATTAACAATATATAAAGTTAACTTTTTTTATATATATATAAACTTGTCGGGGGAACATAACGTGCCTGTGATTCAACTTCGACACGATCTAAAGGAACACATCGGTAGTTTAGTTATCGTGTTCGAGGACCCGTACCCACCACTCACTTAATTTTCTTATTTCATTTTTATTTTATTTTATATTTTCTAGTAATTTTCTTATTTAATGTATTTTTTTATTTTAGTTAAATGTAATGTTTTTTTATTTAATGTAATTTTTTTAAATATTTTTTTGTTAAAAAAATGTAATGTTTTTAGTTTATTTAAAAAAAAAGTTTAGTGATGAAATGTGATAGAATGTGAACACCGCCGCATGGGTTTAGTAATGGAATGTGATAAAATTGTGATAAAATGAGGTGGCAGAATCTGATTGGTGTGATAAGGTGGTGGTGTGATTCTATCACTAACCACCCCTTGTGGCCTTAGACCCGTTTAACAAACATTATATATAGGTTTAATACTTTGAATGAGGTGTGACACCCGGCATGTTTGGCTTAAACATATTAGTAACATCTAAGTCTACCTTAGCGAGAAACGTTTATAAACAAACTTAACTGGGTTAGTTGAGTCGGGTCAAGTTAGGATTGTCCAGGGTACAATGATTTGGAGGATCATTGGGAGTCGTTTTGGTAATACACTAGTACCGGGTTCCGTTGTTGGTGACATTACATGAACTAATTAAGTATATGTGTAGATTATGGGTCGTGTGGTGGATTATATACATAGATGTGTTTAAATGATGTGTAAATGATTATCTGTGCTTAAATGTGTTAAATATAGACTAAGGATGCATGCTTATGTGTTAAGATGTGTTAGAATGCGTTAAACACGACAAACTGGAAAACTAATTAAAAAGGGGTCTTGGTTCGACCACTTCGAGTGGTCGAAGGAGAAGTAATTGTCTGGTTCGACCCTTGTAAATGGGCGAACCAGGGAAGTGGAATTTAAGGAATTCCCTTCGACCAGACAGGGCTCATTCGACCCTGTGAAAGGGTTGAAGGAGACCACCTTCGACCAATGAATTGGGGCGAAGGAGGATTAGTATAAATACCAACCTTTGTCATTTTTCATCATTTCACAAACCCTAACCGTCCCAAAACGCTCTCAAACGATCTTAAACACTAAGGAAGGAGTTTTTGCTCTTCTTTTTCATAATCTAACCTATCTACAACATCTAAACAAGAATCCAAGGTGTGTTCATAATCCTAAACCTTTTTAAAAGCATTTTAATTCGTTTTCATCTAACCCTAATTGTCCGGATCTGTTCTAAGAGTGTTTTTATGATTAAAAATCTTTTAAACATCTTTCTAAATCAAAACATGATCATTTAACATAGGTTTTCATGATGAATAACATATGTAAATTGTGTATTATGTGGTGTTATGTGTTGTTCAATGAATTGCTGCTATATCTATGATAGAAACATGATATAGGATTGTTATTAATGTTGGAATATTGTTGTCTAGGGTTAGGATTGGATATGATGATATTTGGGGGTTTTATTGGATTAAAACTTGATGTATGAATATTTATGATCAATAGAATGGATAAGAAAGATCGGATAATCGACAAACTGAGTATTTTAAGCTAAGCATGAATCGATTTCAAAAGTTTCCAAATTGGGTAAATAATTCATGCATGAAAGTGATGTTTCCATAATCTTTACCATTTTGGGAAAGGGCTGAAACGGACGTATTATCGGGGGAAATCGGTGGGGTTTTGTAGGGATAAGTTATCCATGCTTAACTGCTGTGTTTGATGATGTTTCGAGTCGTTTTGAATGTGTTTGAAGCGTTTTTAGGAAAAATTGCACAACAGGGGCGAACCTGGCCTCCTTCGACCGATCGAAGGTGCGAAGGAGGAAGACCAGGGTCGATCCTGGGTTTTTGTTGGGCGAATGATGTAAAACGGGCGAAGGAGACATCGAACGGTCGAACGAAATGTAAAACGGGCGAAGGAGACTAAAAAGGTGCGAAGGAGACTTAAAACTGACTGGTTCGACCGTTCTGATGCAGAAATGAGATTTTTGATACAAACTAAGTGTTTTATGCTTGAACCTTGTGTGTAATCTATGTGTACTTGATTAGTTAGGGTAATGGGTCACCAACGGGATGTCGGGTCGGTCTAGTGTGTCGGTTAAACACTTAAACACGTTTTAAAACATACTTGGTTACGATCTGGACAATCGGGGACTAGATAACCTTATGGTTATTAGTCAGAACACTTATGTGAACATTTTGGTAGATCTCCGGTAGAGGGATTATCAAGGGCTAAACATCTTTACTTGTAATTGAAGAACGCTATCTAAGGTGAGTTCACGGCCCCACTTTTACTGCTTTAACTTTTGGGGGAGAAAACATGCGCTAAATGGTTTTGGTAACATATGTCATACTATGGTTTTAACTTTATATTGCTATACGATCTTTTGGAAAGTCCCGGGGGAAACCATGAATGTGCGGGGATGCACAACGGGGGAAATGTGGATAGATCTATTGGGCGTGACCTGCCCCACTCGTCGGCTTGGAGGGCCGGACGGGTGCATATTGTCTCGAACAGGAACATTATCGTGCTGAACATACGGGCTGCTTAAACATGCTGAACATTGCTAAATGTGTCTAGTAATGGTTTCCAATCGTAGTAGTAATGAAACATACGCCTAGCTAGCGTACTTGGTAACATTGATATAGTATGGACATGGTAACATTTTGGTAACATATCGAACAAACCTGTGAACTCACCAGCATTATATGTTATCTTTTTGGCATGTTTTTCTCAGGTCGCTAAGGTAGCAATGAACGGAACTAGGCGCACGGGTCTGCATTGGCGTCTAGACTTAGTTGCACGTTTTGTAATAAAAGTATTTTGAACAACTTTTGAGATGATAGCATAGTTGATTAAATGTTACTTAAACGCTTCCGCTTGTTAAATTAATGGTTATGTCTATTTACGTTTGTTTCATATAGAGTTGTTTATTGTGATCGTTGACTTGGATCCTGGTTTGTCATGCGCCTCACGGTAAAACCCCGCAAGTGGAATTTGAGGGTGTGACATGAGGGATTATGTATGTTTGTGGATGTAAAAAACGTTGGGGTTTTGAAGAAATTTGGAATCTGATGTGATGCTGAGGTAGTCATTTACTTTCATTTTCATATTGGATGTAATCATATAAGAGAGTGAAATATTGTGTGTATTAAATATGAAATATGGTTCAATCTGATTGGTTTCAGTGGACTAACGATAGCCGCTTCTCATGATCGATGGTGTCTTGTTTGTGAAATCAAGTAGGCCTTATGCATGTTTTTGATATCCTTGTGTAGGTCCAGTGAGTGCTAATAGTGCTTTTGTTTAGTGTTGGTTTTCTACTTGTCCTCTGCTTGTAGCTAGAAATGCATATACTTGAAGAGTTTGCTTAATAATTTCGTTGTAAAAAGGAAATATATAGATATAGATAGATTCAATGACAGCTTCACTCCTTTTAACTCTTTATTGTATGCATATAATAAATCTAGCTAGCCATTAAAGGAGAGAACTTGCATGTGGAAATTCTAATTTTTTTTTATTAAATACTTTCGTTCCAGAACAAGGAAAATTACATCAAGATAACGGGTAGACGGGCAACAAGCTGCACCGCCACCCCTTTCTGAATAGCAAATCCTAATCTACTAATTAATGTACAATTTTTTTTACCCTGAGTCATTAGAAAATTTGAGGATCGGATTGTTAAAAAGCACGTCAATCTTTATTGTGGAGAAGGCTAGCAGGAAGAGGAAAACAAGCACAGAAATTGCTGATAACACCGCGGCCAATGCAATCGCTGTGAGAGATTGCATCTGTTGAGCATACATTGTGGAAGCTAGAGCAAGAAAGGTAAGCGGATAGGAGAAAGCCCACCATGCCACATTAAACTCTTTCACGGATTTTTTAAATAGCGATGGTCGGCTAGCCTGTTTCGTATATCCCAATCATCAAAATCAGTTCACTAGTTCACTGATCTTAATAACATTCGAAAAAAAATTTACTAGAAAATCCCCATGCCAAAATGCATCGGAAATGCGTAGGAAAAGGCTTATAGCCACTAGTTTGCCACTAAAAAAAAAAAAAAAAAAAAAAAAATCCGTCGATCAATCTTAGTAGGACAAAATTTCCGACAAAAAAATGTAGAAAGTTCCTATGCTTTTCAGACCATTTTTTAATGTTTTAATTGAAGTTTCCTCATTTTTTTACTACCCATTTCCCATACAATATTTCATACGCATTTCTGAATGAAATAATTTATATCTTTTTTATTTTTATTTTCATTTTCATTTTCCTACGCATTTGTGACAAACTGACAACTTTTATACCCATTCCCAATAACTTTTCATATGCATTTGGAGCCACTTTTATTAATATAATTAACTTCACATAAATTGGAATTTAATAATTCTAACTTTGCCAGGTTGAAAGACAATAATCTTAACTTGAAAATTAGAATTTAACAGGCTTAACTTGTCTTGGTTTTTATTTCACTAGACCAAAACTAACTAAGGTTAACCCAATTAGAAAAAATCAGGTAGAAACCTAGTTAGTTTTGGTTCAGTGAAAGAAATACAAGACAAGTTAGGTCTGTTAGATTCCAATTTTCAAGTTGGGACTATTGTCTTCCAGCCCGACAAAGTTGTGATTATTTAATTCCAATTCCCCTTATTATTATTATTATTATTATTATTATTATTATTATTATTATTATTATTATTATTATTATTATCTTTTTAACTTTCCCACATATTTCTGCCACAAGTTTTCCCGACCATCTTTTACAAAACGATATCATACCACAACAAACCTAACAAACTTACCAACGATGTAAACAAAAATAACGATAGAAAAAAGAGCATCTTGCATTGGACATCAAAGCTTCCACTAATAGATTTCCAAGCTAAGGTTGCCATGCTAGGGGTGGCCACAAATTGGAAAAAAACCGGTCTAAGCCGGGATGGGAGGTGATTACTACCCGATAACCGCTGATATAAGGTGATAAAAACCACCATATAATGAGCAAGTCCCAAAGTAAATAAACAAGCACCGGTTTCTCTCCAACCCATTTTAATAGCTGCATGGGCTCCTACAAAATTCCCTATCACGGACAATTGGCTTGTAGGATTAGCCACCATCGATAAAAACCGCTTTTCGGTCGTGAACCATTGGCCGTACACCTTAACATCAAGGCCTACCACAGGGAGTATAAGTAGCCACCATAAATATTCATAAGAGTATTTGTTGTGAAAAATGAATGATGGGGCAGATTGAAGTAATAAGAGCCATGATATCCAAGGTGCAAAAAGGTAGTTTACACCAACATGGTGTTTGAATTCGGCTTTCACCATGTTGAAGTAGAAAATGCACCTCATGGTGTAGAGAATAGAGAGACAAACCAATATGCTAACCGAGAGACACCATATGAGGAAATAAGCAGTTGATGGTAACTTGATGAACAAGTTATCAAAGGTTGGTGAAATATCGGTTTTTTCGCTTAGTGTTTTCCATAACAAAGCTTGACCACCAAGGGATATGCAAATCCTGAAGTAGCTTGCATTGATATTGGCTAAAATTGATGGCTTTGTATGCTTTGAGTCTTTTTGTTGATTATTAGGAATTGATTTTTGTGTGGGTTGTTCTTGGTGTTTAATGTTTGGAGGGTCAATAATGACATCCAATAGTATTGATTCGGGTTGAACCATTGTTGGACTTGAGGAGTTTCAAGGTTTTCTACTAAAGCAACGTAGATATCTTATTTTACATTTATTAGGTGCCTTATATAGTGCATGGATTGAATTTAGGGGAAATCACCAAAAACTTCCCTTTACCCACACAGTTTTAATTACATTTTTTTCCTCCAAATTAAAGCGCCTAGCGGTGCAAACGAGCCAAGCTCGAGCCTTGTGTTATCGAGCTAGGCTCATGAAAATTTTCAGAAACTCAAGCTCGATTAGAGCCTTGTATTTTGGGCTCGAGCTCGGCTCGATAGTATATTTAAGAACTCGAGCTCGGCTCTAAAGCTCGATCAAAATGTATGTGGCAAGAGTTTAAACGAGCCCAAGCTTGGCTCAAGCTCGTTTTGGACCATAAAGGAGCTCGTTTTGACTATTAAAGACTCGCTTTGGACCATTAATGAGCTCGTTTTGGACAATTAAGAAGCCCAAGGCCCAAAGTAATTTAGTTAATGCATGGGTTGCAATACAATTGGGCTATATGGTATTAATTGACATAAATAAGCAAAGCTCGATAAGGCTCAACGAGCCCAACCAAGCTTTACATTCGAGGCTCGAGCTCGAGCTCAATAACCAAATGAGCTTTATTTCAGGCTCGGGCTCAATAAAACTCGGCTCGTTCGAGCTTTTTAGCGAACCGATCTCGAGCAGCTCGCGAGCCGCTCGGCTCGTTTGCACCCCTAAAAGAGCCATTGACGAAACCATTTTACAATTAGTGATGCAACTTTAAGATTTTCTTTTTAGAATGTTAAAAAATTAAGCATAATATAGCATAAATACATTAAAATAAGGTTTAGAAATAAATTTTAAAGTATCATTAAAAAAATAAAGTTTTTAAATATTTTTAAACCTAAAGTTTAAAAACATTTGCACTTAATAGTCTGTTTGGTATGTGTAATAGAATAGACGAGGGATATTTTTGGTGAACCATATAAAAGTGTTAGTAGGTTGGGTTACAAAGCTGTTCCTCCACCTCTGCCTGCCAATTACTCAAAGTCACCAAAAGAGACCGAAATCACTCAGTTTCAGCTCACAAAACCTCTTGTTGTTGACCCGGCTGAAATCAAGAAAACAGATGTTGTTAAAGATGACAACTATTGTTTAGTTGAAACTGATGATGAGGTAAGTGATGAGGAGGAAAGCAAACGAGGGCTTGGTCATAAGAACAGGATCCCACTAGAAAATCACATTGCAAGTGATCCTGATTCTAATTCTGATGAGGAATACAAGAGGCCGGGTTTAGGATTAAAACCAACTATTCCACTTGAAAATCATATCGAATGTGATCCTAAACCCAAAGTAAAAAAGCAGGATGGTAAACCTCAACAGGTAAAACCATAAGCCGTTTATCAGAAAATTCATCAAAATCAACATAATCAATCAAAGAAAATCAATTGGGTTCCAAAGAAAAAGTCTGGGAAGAACAAGTTTGTTCCCAAGACTAAAGAAGTTAAGTTTGTCAAATCTAGGGGTATGGATCATGTGCAACATTTTGAAAACAACTCAAATCTTGGGTAATTTGAACAAAAAGATCAAAGATATAGTGCACCTAGATCTCATGATCATGAAGCATCCTCAAGTATCACTATATTTGGAAGCTCTAGCCCAAGATCTTCTCAGTATAGCACGGGGTATTCACAGTATGAACCTCAATCCTATGAAAAGTGGAGGTCATGCTTTGAATGCAACGAGGTAGGACATATTAGATCTCATTGTCCCTATCTAAGAAAGATGAAGGCTAGGACTTGTGAACCCCCGAGAAACAACAACAGCGATTACTTTGGCTCTCCAAACCAAAACTTTTATGATAATAATTATCCAAATGAGAGACCAAACTTTTTTTAAAAGCAAAAAAATTATTTTTATTAAAAATCCAAAGCCAAAAACTGACAAGGCTGTAAAACCTAAGGTCTCAAAGCCTAAGACAAACCATAAGGCTAGTCCAAAGGGAAGTACAAAAGAACAACCTAAGGCCAAACCCAAACCTGCAAAACCAAAAGTTTTCAAAGATAAAAAATCAGTAAATTTATCTGAGGGTTCATCATCAAGTGATCCTACTCCAACTTCTCACGGTACGTGGATGGATCTATCAATGATTAATGACCTAGGCCGACCAACGACCATCAAGGTCGGGTCCCCCTCCAGAACTAATCTTTGAACGAGGGTGCAGGGTGTTCCAGGAGTAATTATCAGCAGTCATTGATTGTTGACAGTGGGGCATTTAGCACATAATAGGTGACATATCGCTCTGATAACTTGATCAGAACATCTTTGGAGGATATGTAACCTTAGCCAATCAAAGGAGGTAGTTTGGTGTGAAAGAAAAAAGAAGAAAAATGCCCGATGAGATTAAAATCATGACCCAATGTTTCGACTAAACAATGGGTGTCAGTAATGAATACGAGTGGACTGGGTGATTGCTGTAAAACGGTTCCTTCATTATCTAAAGGTTTACCGACCGAAGGTCTATGGTACCCTATTGGCGATAAGCTGGATCTCATTAACTTTGGCGATTTTGTCAATGATGGTTACAATATTGAAGCTGGATCTACAACGAGTGGATATCAGTCCATGGGAGGTCATCACATGTGTTTCCTGCAACCTGCGAAGCCGAAACAGCTAGCTGCATCGAGTTATTGTTTTTAGGTACTTTGGATACGTCAACAGACATGTGTGACTACGGTTTGCATTTTCTTATTACCTCCATTTTCTTATTTATAGTGTAACTTCCATAACAATCACTAAGAATCCAGTGATTACTATAGTCCCCACCGACTTCCAAATTGCCAAAAATTTTACCAAATCATTTGGCAAATCCAAATTTAACTATCTTTGAAAGGTAAAAGACATTTTGGAAAAATCTGAGTAAACAACATTAGAAAATCAGTTATGGTCTTAGTACCGAAATCTAGATTGATGGGTTGTCAAAATATGAGGTTTCAGGTCTTTAAGCCTGTGATTCATCTGGGAACAACTAATAGAATCTTGGATTTACTACAATTCCCATTGAATCAATCAGGCGTTCTTAAAATGTGCTAAAAGATCCATCATAAGCCAAACCCTAATTCTCATACAAAAATAAGAGAATTATAGCTGATGAGTGCGAGCACCTTTTGTCTCCAGCTTTTCGTACTGGTAAACCATTGTGCGTTGTGGGGTGATTGTTCACTGGGATAGTGACCTGGATTGAACACACCCGCTAAGCTAATTTTTTTAAATCAGCCTCACATACTATAAGTGAATAAATACGAAACTTATGGTGACTATGCATTGGGATAGTGACTCGGATTGCACACGCCCTTTAAGGAAAGTATCCACAAAAAAATGGTTTCCGATATCTGCCCTCACCCTGACCGACATTCAATCAATCTCGTATCTTGTAAACTGATGGTCATCGCTTACTCACCCGTTACGACAAAGCTTTGCGCAATTCCTGATACGGGAATGGGTTGTGTGTGTGGGGACCATTGACCGCAAGTATAAATCTTACTAATTAACCATATCTAAAGTGCCGTCGAGTACTCTTAATTTTCTGGGCTTAAGAGAAACCCATATTTGTAATCGTTTGTTTACTGGTTATCCTAATTTAATCTAATCGAACAACGGTTATCATGGCAAGTCCAAATACTGATATGATTATCTTATCAGCAAGCTCACAAAAATATTATCTGTGAATATTAGCTATCTACTTTAAAATTCTTATTTTTGAAAAAAAAAAATCCAAAAAGATTTTAATTTTCATTTATTTTCGATTAATCGGTATTGGAATACTAAATTCTTTCATTAGAATCTCATATCCGAGGCCAAAACACAATAAAATAAAGACATTCAAAATTCAAGGGTCAAAAGGCAACTTTCATAAATTAAAAGGGTTTAATTTGACAAGTTTGAAAGTTCAGGGTGAAAATTAGAAGGATTCAAATGTTTAGGGAGAGAACGATTTATTTCTCCAAATGGTTGTCAAAATGGACAAATCTTGAAAGTTTGACCAACTTCAAGAATTTGATCGAGTCCAGATTATTTGTCGTATCTAATACAAGTTGTAGTTTGTGTGTAGTTTTTATTAATTTTTTCTGTAGGATCAAACAAAACCAGTGTGCTCATAATGATTCAAACGACAAAACCGGAAGTTGAACAAGACCAAAACCTGAACAACAAAAACATCCTGAACAACAAGAACCCGATATTCCATCTTCAGAGACACCAGATCGTGGTGAAGCTCTAGCATTGGAAGCTGAAGAAGACGAAAATCAAGAAATGAAAGTGCAGATGTTATTTATCTACATCTTTGTCAAAAAATCGTCTACTAAAATAGTGGAGATTTCTTGATTCCTCCCAAGTTATCGAAACTAATCGAAGAACAAGACGAGATCTCATGAAGCCACGACTAAAACTCAAATCAACAAGTATTCAAATCTTCAGGGGAAGATTGTTAGTGCACTACGGTGTATGTTCCCACGTTGAGGATTGCTAGATTTGAAGACTTGAAGACTGAAGATCATTAGCTAGACCTTAGGGGGAGTATGTGAACGTCTTTCCAGACATCGCCCGCTCAGTGATTGGTTAGGTCTACAGATCACTAGCTAGGTCCAAGGGGAAGACTGTTAGTGCACTTCGTGTATGTCCCCAACTAGTGATAGGTCAATATTAGTCGTAGGCATGATTATGTACGTTTTAGATGTTTGCGGGCAGCATTTGAGAGGTTTAGGGGTATTTTAGAATGTCATCAGCCATATGAAACTTTCATACGCCTGGCTTATCCACACGAGCGTTTTATTATCTTTCCGACTAGTACCATAGTGCTATATAAAAAACGAAGAAAAAACGACTATTTTTTTGTTTAAAGTATTAGGTGTTAGCATTGGATTTATAAATTGTTTTAGGTTAGGTATTGAATAATGATATTAGAGTTATGCGTTTTTTAGCCTTTATGATAGGTGTTAATATAAGAGTTATACATTATTTTAGGTTAGTTATTGAATATTGATATTAGAGTTATGCATTTGTTAAGCCTTCATGATAGATGTTACTAGAGTTATACATTGTTTTAGGTTAGGTACCAATATTAGTATGTTAGAGTTATACATTTTTTTAGCCTTTAGGATAGGTGTTAATATTAGAGTTATATTGGAGTTATACATTGTTTTAAGTTAGGTGTTAGCATTGGAGTTGTACATTGTTTGAATCATTTACATAAGTAGTAGAGTTATTTTTTTAGAAATTACTTTTGGGGGGTATTGGGGGAAAAACTGATTTTGGTGATGTATGGAAGTCAATTGGCGGCATCTAAGAAATTACACATTGATGCCGCCAAATGATAAGTTAACATTGAAGCCGCCAAAATTAACACTCTTGATGCCGCCAACCAAGTTTGAGGCATCAATGGTGATGCCGCCAATTGAAATATGATGCCGCCAACCAAGTGTGAGGCATCCCTTTGATGCCGCCAATTGATAATGAGGCATCCCTCATATAAATATAATCCCACCAGATTACCATTCTCCATCCACATCCAAACCACACACTCAAACCACACATACTTAAATGCCACCTATCGTAGAAAACCAAAGAAAATACCAATTGTTCTGGAGGGAACGATTTTTTATTGATATTAGGTCGATGTTACATTCACATGGAGTTTACACTGTTTTCTGCGGGGATAAGCCATACTGTGGCTTCCCTCTTTCTGGGGTCCAAGAAAGCTCGGTCTTTGGATCGGTGTTACATCCACATGAAACTACTTGGATCGATGTTACATCCACACGTGGTATAACACGTGTTGAATGCAACGTTGTCTTTGTAGTTTATAATATTATAAAGTCGGTTGTCGGTGGTGCTCTCAATCTCCAGTGTACCACCTCTATTAATGGCAACAGACTCTTTAGGGGGGACAACCTTCCAGGCAAAGCCTGTAGCACAAGGCCATCCTATGTTGAAGAATCACGGTCAGTCATTAGCGACGTTGGCGACAACGGATGATGCGATTCTTTATCGTGCTACTTCGGTGTGGCAGCCTGGGTTGATCATTAAGTACCTGTAGATATGGTACCAATGTTCAACATATTGATATGCTTCCCCTGCCGCATTCAGATGGGTTTGAATCTGAATGCGGTCCTTATTTACCGCTGACTGGAAGAACGCCTTTCTGTGCCCACAGCTACAGGTTTGCCTTCAATAAAGCAATTATTGATGTCACTGAAGCAATGGAGATGGAAGGCGCAAAATAGAAACTTAATGAAGCAGCGGTAGAATATTGGGATTGGTGATCTCGGGAGACTGGAATAGTGATGGCATAACTGAAATGATCAGAAACATTCCAAATAACTGTTCAATTTCAGCTTTTGTTTAACTATTCTAGCAACTTCCATAGAGAAGTTATCAATCTCACTGTACCTGTGTCCAAAAGAACTAGGCTTCAAACACTACGGGCTTGGTTTCTTTTAGATAAGGAGGTATATGTACAATGATGTCTTTACGTAGCTTCCAAAACACGACGTCATTGTAGCTCATATGTTATTATCTCTTCTCTTATTCTCTGTTTCTCAAGTTCTCGATGGATTATTCCTCTCATATCATGGATCAGAGATATTTAAGCTAATAAAACTTACACACAAGCTATTGGAATTGGTGATCTCGGAAATAGATTGTCTTGTAACTCGATAGATTGTATAGTTTGTTCGGTTGACTAGTTTGGAAAAATAGTTGTTAAATAAATTTGTATTATGTGTTTTAAATAAATCTATCATTACTACATGTATTTATTTACTTTTATTTTAGAAAAGTTCTGATAATAATAGTAGTGGTATTAAAATTAACAGTAGCATAATAATTCTGCCATTATTAAATAAAGCTAGTACAGAACATGATGAGATGAGTCACCCAACTCATCCATGAAAGCAAAAGGTGATTGACGATACAGATAATAAAAAAGTAAACAACATAAAAAAGATGACCGTGATGATAGGACTGACACAACCCTGTAGGGTCATTCACTGATTTCGTTGACGCCTTGCATTTCCACAACTCTTCCTGTTATGGCCTGTTTCTCCACATCGAGTGCATGCATGACGCCTCGGTCTATCGTCATAATTCACATCCATCTCATTTTGCATTCTTCTCTGACGTACTCTGCCTCGGTGTGTAGTAATCATCGACGGGTCCCCTTGAATTCTCCACTCTGCCGCCGGCCATTCAGACTTATGCCCCAAGGTGTAAAAATGACTGTTGTACTGTTGAATGTACGTGTCTGTGTGGAATTTCCAACTAGTAATACTGTGAGGGCTTTTACCCAACCAATTGCAAACAGCAATTGCATGTGAACATGGAAATCTTTGCATTTGCCATTTTCCACACGAGCATACCCTTTTTTTGTACTCAACGGTGTAGTCATTTCCGCCCCTGTCATTTGTCTCAACCCTTGAAAGAACATTGCACCTTAACGCATTCGCATCGTACATCGTCACTTCATGCTGCATAGCAACTCCCAAAAGGCTCTCATACCTGCTCCATATGCGAGGGGGTAGAGGTGTGTTGCAAACGCTCGAAATTTGAGTGTGCTTAACATATTGTTCGACGTCTCTGCGAAAGGTGTAGTCAATGAGAGCTGTGATAGGCAGTAGTCGCGCTTCACGCAAGACGTTGTTCATGGACTCCGAGATGTTCGTCGTTAGGTTACCCCACCGACGACGCTCTTTATCATACCTAACCGTCCACTTAGTCTTATCAATGTTGTTAAGGTAGTCCCATGCCTCTTGATTTTTCAGCCTCATTTCGCTAACAGCCCAGCGATACTTTAGGTTCTGAGATGTGCTACCAATTGACCAACACAGTTTCCGTAGGGTTTTGTTTCGGAACCTCCCGCTGAAATTGCTTCTGATGTGACGAAGACAGTAACGATGGTAGGCGTTGGGTTCCTTCCACTGTGGAAGGTTTTCCATAGCATTAATTATGCCGTTGTGTCTGTCTGATATCACACACAAAGGCCCCATGCTATCAAGGGTAACGTACTCAGAAAGGTTTTGGAAAAACCAACACCAGCTGTGTACAGTCTCTTCGTCAACGACAGCATACGCCACAGGCAGGATGTAGTTGTTTGCATTCTTTGTTACCGCAAGGATCAGCTTACCCCGGTAGGGTCCTTTCAGATGAGTCGCGTCCACCGATATGACAGGCATGCATCGATGGAATGCACGGATACAAGGAGCGAACGCCCAAAAAATATATTTAAACGTGGGGTAATTCGGATCCCCGTTCGGATGATTAAAGAACGAAACAATGGTACCTGGGTTCCTCGACTGCAGCCGCATAAGGTATGTGGGTAACTCCTTGAAATTGCTGTCCCAGTTACCATAGATAGTTTCTATGGCCTTTCTTCTTGCTCGCCACGCCTTGGAATACGAAACATCAACATTCAGGGCCTGCTTGACATGGGTTTGGATATGTTTTACCTTAATCTTTATGTCCGTACGTATCTGCGGTAAGATGTGTCTTGCAATATCCTTTGCCTTTAAACTTCTGTTGCTATTACGTACGGCCGAAGAATAACAGCTGTGTTTTGTAGCCCATACAGTAATTCGCCAGTAATGTGAGTCAGACCGAATCGATGCCGTGCAACGCCACTCACAGTTGCGGCCACTAGAGAAAGGATTTACAAACTTTGGGTGTCTGGTGTAACATACGACCGTGTATACCTTCGGTTTGCTTGACTTGACATACATCTCCCGTCCACGACGGATGTTCCACTGTCTAACCGCACGGTCTACCTCTTCTTTTGATTTGAAATACATACCAAGCCGGATATTGTCCCCTGCTTTTGGGTTCCATAACACGAACTCATCCTCTTCGTATTCTTGAACCATGTAATCTGTTAGCTCCACATCATCTTGAGGATCGTAGTGTTGACGTGGACCTAACTGGAGAGCCAGGTTGTCATTTGGTGGTGTCTGTTGGGTCGTCGCCTGAGTAGGATCGGCCTCGTTTGCGGAGTCTTCAGAGTCTTCTGATGCCGGTTGTTCGTCATCACTATCTTCCGTGTCTTTAGAGTCTCCGCTTCCGGATTCATCAAACCCGTCATTCTTGTCATTACCGGCAACATATTGAGGTTCTTGTAAACATTCTTCGTCCGTCATAGGGGATCCTGCCTCGTCATTGACTTCGTTATCGGCATCATGTTCCATTGGGGGGAAATCATGCTGAGACCCAAAGGGTGGTACATTTACGTTCGACACGTCACGTAGCAGGTTAGTAAAAGTAAGCTGTTGTAACGGAGGGTCTTGTTGCCATTCAACATAGATCTCCGCAACAAAGTCGCCACGTCTCTCAGCGGCTAAATAATCCATCATATCAACCCCGTCGTTGTTGAAAATTTGGCTGGTTTGAGAGTACCCAGCATAAGTGTATCCGAGCAGGAGTTTGACAGTAACAGCTTCCTTGTTGATATTAACATGAGCACATACACATTCAACCAGTTGTTCAAAAGACATCTTCTGTCGCATAATAAAGCTCGATGATTCCAACGAGTTATCATCTTGAACAACCCCGTTTACGTATGAAAACTTACCACCCCAGTATAATCTAACCAGGTATGGAACGAAAGTAGCCATTTGATGGATTGGGTTTGTGAGATATAGAGATATAGAGATATAGAGATAGTTTAAGAAGAAATTTTGGTGTGTTGATGGATTGGGATGAGTATCCCTTAAATAGGAATCAGGTTTGTATGATGCCGCCAAACCATTCTAAGGCATCATGATGCCGCCAAACCATTCTGAGGCATCATGATGCCGCCAAACCATTCTGAGGCATCATGATGCCGCCAAACCATTCTGAGGCATCATGATGCCGCCAAACCATTCTGAGGCATCAACTTTTCATGATGCCGCCAAACCAGTATAAATACCATATCAAGTCTCAATCTAAGTCACAATTTCCTCTATTCATCGGGTTTAAAAACTATGGGTGGCGGTTATCACGAATGTGACGGATCTTCAAATGTCCGGCGATACTCTCGCCGGGGACGGAGAGTATCCTTTTCATCTCCTCCTACTCCTGCACAACCTTCGTTCTATAATCCTCCTACTGCACAAATAACTCATCCTGCTCTTACTCAAATAACTCCTCCTCCTGCTCCTACTCAAACAAGTCATCCTACTCCCCCAGCAGATGATGAGTTAACGGAAGAGGAGTTGGTCTGGGTTGTGGATTATGCCACGGCTCTACGGGATTTGGACCGTTTAAGGTTGTCAGCACCCACCCCCCGGATGCAAGAGAGTACACAGATCCCCCAAAACCAAGGTACAACCACCCCCCCACCAGCAGGCTACACCAGCAGGCCATCACCACCATCACCACTGGCTACTCCCAAGTAATTTAGGATTTTAGTATGTGTTTATGTAAGCTTTAAATAAGTTCTTTGGGATTAGGATGTATGTATTATGTGTTTATGTATTATGTGTTATGTATTGTGGATTTATGAAATGTGCGTTTTTTGAAAAATGACCTCCTGGCCGTTTTCGGGCCGCCTGGATCAGGCCCCGGAGACCCGAAAACGGCCCGGACATGGTGCGACACCCGTGTACTAGCCAAGGACAACGCGTCCGAAGGTCCGGTTACCTGACTGCCAGGCCCTGCCAGACTGTATAGACAGCCAAACACGTCAGCCCGGGCCATTTTCCACTTTGTGGGTTTTTTGAAAAATGACCTCCTGGCCGTTTTCGGGCCGCCTGGATCAGGCCCCGGAGACCCGAAAACGGCCC
Source organism: Ambrosia trifida (assembly GCA_028751855.1). Classification (NCBI taxonomy): domain Eukaryota; kingdom Viridiplantae; phylum Streptophyta; class Magnoliopsida; order Asterales; family Asteraceae; genus Ambrosia; species Ambrosia trifida. The sequence continues at coordinate 129,651,715 of CM054129.1, forward strand.
GGACATGGTGCGACACCCGTGTACTAGCCAAGGACAACGCGTCCGAAGGTCCGGTTACCTGACTGCCAGGCCCTGCCAGACTGTATAGACAGCCAAACACGTCAGCCCGGGCCATTTTCCACTTTGTGGGTTTTTTGAAAAATGACCTCCTGGCCGTTTTCGGGCCGCCTGGATCAGGCCCCGGAGACCCGAAAACGGCCCGGACATGGTGCGACACCCGTGTACTAGCCAAGGACAACGCGTCCGAAGGTCCGGTTACCTGACTGCCAGGCCCTGCCAGACTGTATAGACAGCCAAAAACGTCAGCCCGGGCCATTTTCCACTTTGTGGGTTTTTTGAAAAATGACCTCCTGGCCGTTTTCGGGCCGCCTGGATCAGGCCCCGGAGACCCGAAAACGGCCCGGACATGGTGCGACACCCGTGTACTAGCCAAGGACAACGCGTCCGAAGGTCCGGTTACCTGACTGCCAGGCCCTGCCAGACTGTATAGAGAGCCAAACACGTCAGCCGGGGGCATTTTTCACTTCATGTAGAAGCCGCTTAACCATTTAGCGGCTTCAACTTTTTATGATGCCGCCAAACCATTACGAGGTATAGAAGCCGCTAAACCATTACGAGGCTTCATGTAGATGCCGCCAAACCATTACAAGGGTTCACCTCTTTAAAAGCAAGCAGGTAGCTGATTCACAAACAACACTCACTCAACTTCTTTCTCTCTTACCCACTCATATTTGAAATATATAACAATGGAAAACAATGGAGACGGCTTTTACTGTTCACAACCAGCTCCTAAAACGGTAAAATCGACCGAGCACATTTGGAGGCGTTTACGCAAGCCATCAACAACATTCACGGCTGGTTCGACTTCAAGTAACCCACAAGTGAAAGCAGCCGAAAACGACCAAGACAAGCCCAAAGAAAACCCGCAAGAAAACCAACAGTGCAGAACCAACTGGTCTGCTGATGTTGTCGACTTTTATACAAACGGGGATGCCCCATTTTGCTACACTCGCTTCATTTCCGCCAAACTAGACAGAAATTTTTGGGGTACACTTCTAGGGTGCCAACCCAACAGGGCGCTATCCGCAACGGTAATTTTCACGTTAATTTAACTTGAAAGTAAATTGATTTGCTTTGCTTAACTTAATAACGAACCTTATGCATTATTATGATTTCAGCACGTTGAGGCGTGGACGGTAAGACTGATGCGACTTAGACAAGCAAAGCTTTTAAGAGATCCTGCTTCACAGCTACGTTGGACAGTTTTACCCCCTGCCTTCTATGATGAAATGAAGGACTCGAATTCTTCAGTTGCCCTCGACATGGCTGGAAGAATGGAACCCTACCCGCCATTCTGGGAAGTTGACCGCATTTACCTTCCTTTATCGATGGGGGTGGGAGACTGGCTGCTTATCCTAATTGATCTAAGAAACATGGTAATTACCCAATATTGGACTGATAAGAGATGGAGAAACGAAAGGCGACGCGAAGTTTCTCACTATATGGAGATGATTAGGCTTTTTTTCGAATGGTTTCTAAAACGTATTCGTTACTGGCTGAAGTCTAATCGCGTGGACAAAACACCAATTTCTGTTGGTTTAGTTGAATTAGATGTGCCCCAAGACAAGGGAAAGGTTGATAATGCTGGTGTCTTGGTTTGAATGATGATGGATAGGCTTGTGAGAAAAAAGTCGTTGTCGCTAGAAATCGACGTCGAAGATGCTTGTGTGAATTATCGACGACACATGGCAGATGAGCTATACAAATGCCGTTGTGAAGCAACTTCTCGTCATGTTACTTGATTATGTATTGTTGTTTCTCCTATTAATGTTTATGTTTAACGATGTTAGTGATTTACATTACCATCCCACGCATAATGATGGGTACGGGAATCAAGGACCACCACCCAACGATTGAAAACGGGCAAGTTAATAATGATAGATTTATTTAAAACAAATAATACAAATTTACTTAACAACTATTTTTCCAAACTACTCAATCAAACTATATAGCCTACCGAGTTACAAGACAATTTATTTCCGAGATCACCAATTCCAAACTACTCAATCAAACTATACAATCTACCGAGTTCATTAAGTTTCCGTTTCTCACATTCCAGGGGAAACCATCTGAATCAAACAGGGGAACATCAATCAATCTGTTGAACATGTGTACGAAATCTACAGGTACCCAATGGTTTCCGTTTCTCACATTCCAGGGGGAACCCATCTGAATCAAACAGGGGAACATCAATCAATCTGTTGAACATGTGTACGAAATCTACAGGTACCCAATGGTCAACCCAGGCTGCCATACAAGAATAGCACGGTGAAGAACCGCATCATCCGATGTCTTCGACGTCGCTAATCACATGATGTGATTCTTCAACACCGGATGGCCTTGCCCTACAGCCTTTGTCTGGAAAGTTGACTCCCCTAATTATGCCGTTGGAATGTCCGGGTTTGGTAGACTGGAGATTGAGAGCACCACCGACAACCAACGGCAAAATATTATAAACTACAAAGACAACGTTGCATTCAACACGTGTTATACCACGTGTGGATGTAACATCGATCCAAGTAGTTTCATGTGGATGTAACACCGATCCAAAGACCGCGCTTTCTTGGACCCCAGAAAGAGGGACGCCACAACATGGCTTATCCCCGCAGAAAACAGTGTGTTGTAAATGGGGGTTTTATTGTGGTTATAATGTATTTGTTTAGGTGTGGAATGTGATGGAGAGAATGGGCAGAGGCTCGGTTTATATAAGAAATGAAAGTGAGAAATGAATTGGCGGCATCAATGTGGACATCTTGGTTGGCGGCATCAATATGGCCATCTCAATTGGCGGCTTCAATGTTAACTTATCAATTGGCGGCATCAAGGTTGGATTTATTAGATGCCGCCAATTGAGAACCACACATCACCATTTTTGGTTTTTTTTCCCAATACCCACCAAAAGTAATTTCTAAAAAAATAACTCTACTACTTATGTAAATGATTCACATTGTTTTAGGTTAGGTATTAATATTAGAGTTATACATGGTTTTATATTAGATGTTAACATTAAAATTATACATTGTTTAAGGTTATAAGGCGTTAACATTGAAGATACATTGTTAATTGTTTTAGGTTAGGTGCTACCCGATATTTTCATGCATCTAACTGTAAAGCGCATCAGTCTATTTTATATGTAAAATTGATATGTCATATTAGATTTCTTAACTCCGTGACGCTCCCAGACTATAAACTGACTTAGTGGGAGACCGAAATGGACGCAAGAGAAACGGGTAAGTTGCCATGTAAGCCCCACTTAGGTATTGCTCAAAAGCAAATTTACTTTACTCCACTTAATCTCTCTCCTCAATCTCTTCAACAATAGGTATGTATAGTTTATTGATATAAAGGGGAGTTGTGTGTGTTTGTGCATGCATGCTCAGGAATCCTCTTTGTTATGTCATGGATAACACAGCATTAATTAGGTTTTATTCTATCAAATGTAACAAAAGTTTATGGAGAATAATGAATTGAGGCAAGTAGGATAACTACGGATCACGTGATATAAAACAAGATATAGTTCTAACTTCTACCAAGAAGATGCATCATTGATCATTGAAACAGCCTTTATAAAAAAATACATTTTTACAATTAATTTTTATTTATATATCTAGATAAAATTTATTTCGATTACATACATATACATAGCAAGAGTAGCAGTTAAATCTTTTTGGGGGTTAAAAGGGATCTAAAATCAGGACCCTTTTGATATAAAAATATTTTTGTTCAAGGTCCTAACACTTGGGAATATAATAACACATATTTTTGTATATATTTTCATAAACACACAAAATTGCATATTTTTAACAAAAAATTCGAGAGACAAGAAGTTGAGAGAGTTATGATCTAAGAGAAAGAATTGAATACAAGTTTAACTTAGTTAACTCCTGATAAAGACGACCGTGTAAGCATCCCTCCATTTTCTAATACTTACTACCTTATGCAAGATTGATAATTGATACAAAAATATTCATACTGACCATGATGATCATCTCAAGGGTGAAGTATTAAATATAGTGGCCAAAGTAAATTGTACAAGTTAGTTTGAAGGGAAAAAAAAGTGTGCATGTTTTTATTTTTAAAACAGTTGTATTACTTTTCCTTATAATTTTATGTTAAAAACCTATACAACATATTAATTATGATAAATAACATACATGATCACCATAAAAATATTTGTAGATTATAATAATAACGTTACCTACAATATGATTGTATTTAGTAGCATATAAAAGAAATAATGCCATATATAAAACATAGGTATTCCCAAAAAGAAGTTTTTTTTTTTTTTTTTTTCAAAGTAATGAAGTTGCTAAAATGAAACATTACTGAACAATAGTTAAAAGAAACAAAAATAAAAGTTAAATTTTTTTTTAGGTATATGGTTTGAGTAAACGTGTATATAGTTTCGCGTAATCAGACCAGACATCACCTCATTTTACCCGACTCATACTTACAAAATATTTCTTTTTCCAATCTCATACCCTTATATATATTTCTTTTAACGTAAAGCTATTAGTTATATCAAAAGGTAACACGTACGATGACTGATATCAAGAATAAGTACTGAAGTTGATCACTTGTCTGGCACTTGCTTCTGCTGGATCATTTTCAGTGAAGTCTGATAGAGCCATAGAGGTGACATCGAGACACGTTTCTAGGTGCCATTTAATTCCTATCAGAGTCAATAGTAGTATATTATTTACATATTGTCTGTGTAAAGATGGGATCCTTGCCCCTTTCATTGATATTCATCGGTATATATAATACAAATTACATCTCCTATTTATGGGTAGTGATAATGGCAATAAATACAAATTACAAATTTCAATCATATCTATAAATATATCTAATATACCCCCGCAGTCGAAGCGGGAGGAGACCGGATGCTGAGACTGTCCCGAAAATCTTCAAATAAAACTCGAGGTAATCCTTTGGTGAATATGTCTGCAATCTGGTATCGAGAAGGAACATGTAATACTCGTACGTGACCCCGTTGAACCTGTTCGCGGACGAAATGGATATCAAGCTCGATGTGTTTGGTACGCTGGTGCTGCACAGGATTGCCAGACAAATAGATGGCGCTGACGTTATCACAATAGACCAAAGTAGCCCGTGAGAGAGGGCGGTGTAGCTCGAGAAGTAGATTGCGGAGCCAGCAAATTTCAGCGACAACATTTGCGACTCCGCGATATTCAGCTTCGGCACTGGATCGAGATACGGTACTCTGTCGTTTGGAAGACCATGAGATAAGGTGATCACCCAAATAAATGCAATAGCCACTGGTTGAGCGCCGGGTGTCGGGACAACCTGCCCAATCAGCATCTGTGTAAGCCACTAAAGAGGTAGCAGAGGAGCCACCAAGCGTAAGGCCATATGAGGAAGTGCCTTTGATATACCGAATAATACGTTTCAGCGCATTCCAGTGGGACGTATGAGGAGAATGCATATACATGCACACCTGCTGAACTGCATACGTAATGTCAGGCCTCGTAAAGGTGAGGTATTGTAGTGCCCCGGCTAAACTGCGATAGAGGGTGGGGTCCTCGAAGGGCGTTCCTGAAGTGGCTCCCAGTTTGATTGACGTGTCCACCGGGGTGGCCACCGGATTACAGGGCTCCATTTTGGCTCGAGCAATGATGTCTGTGGCATAGGATTGCTGAGACAGAAACATATTATTACCTGTGCGAGTGACAGAGATGCCGAGAAAGTAGCTGAGAGGACCAAGGTCTTTCATGGCAAATTCAGAAGAAAGACTGGACATAAGGCGTTGCCGAAGCTGTGTGGAAGATGTGACTAGAAGAATGTCATCCACATATAAGAGAAGATAGGCAGTATCTGTTCCCTGATGAAGGGTGAAGAGCGAAGCATCACATCGACTATGGCGAAAGCCAAGGCTGAGAACATAATCAGTAAATCGTTGGTACCATGCCCGAGGAGCCTGTTTTAACCCGTAAAGAGACTTCTTGAGTAGACATACGTGATCTGGAAAATTCCTGTCCCGAAACCCCATTGGCTGATACATATAAACAGTCTCGTTCAAATTACCGTGCAAAAATGCATTCGTAACATCCAACTGGTGAACTGCCCAACCCTGAGACAAAGCAATAGAAAGTATAGTACGTATGGTTGCCGGTTTGACAACCGGACTGAAGGTTTCACCACAATCAACCCCAACCTGCTGTGTACGGCCGTCGCAAACTAATCGCGCTTTATAGCGCTCCAACGAACCATCAGACTTAAACTTATGTTTAAATAACCACATGCTGCGTATGACGTTCATGTTAGGATGCCTCGGAACTAACTCCCAAGTACCGTTTCTAATGAGAGCATTAAACTCTGTAGTCATGGCAAGATACCATTCCGGAATAGTAAGGGCATCGGTCGGGTTTTTGGGAATGGGAATAATTGTAGGAGGGGTGGTGGAGGTGTGGAGGTTGAGTGGATGTTTGGGTTTAAAAATGCCACTCATAGACCGGGTATGGACGGTACGGGTTGGTGGGGCCGTGGCTGGTTGGGTTGGGATGTGTGGTCGTTGGGCCGTGTCATGGTGGGATGTGGGCTTAGTGGGGAGATTGGGTGCGGGAGGTGAAGTGGCCGGGTGGGAAGTTGCTGGGCTAGAGGCTGTCTGTTGGGCCGATTGGGTAGAAGATGTATCAGGTAAGTGGGACGAGGGGATGGGATGGGCCGAGAGATTGGATGGTGGGCTAGATGGAGTTGTTGGGCCAGAGGAGGTGGGTGAGGTTGTATTTTGTGGAGCAGGCGTGGGGGCTAGGGGATTGGAGACATGAGGCCATAAGTATGGTGGGAGTGGATCTGTGAGAAAGTTATAGGAGGGTGTAGTAGTAAGAGTGGTGGCAAATGGAAAAGTGGTTTCGTCGAACGCCACGTGGCGTGAGACGAAGATTTGTTTGGAAGGTAGGTGAAGGCACTTGTATCCTCGATGATTTGGAGGATAGCCAAGAAAGACACACGGGTGGGAACGATAGTCAAGTTTGTGAATAGAAGTGGGGGGGTGTAAGAGGATAGCAAAGGCATCCAAAAACACGTAGGTGGTCATAGGCAGGTGATTGTAGGTATAGTAGTTCGGTGGGTGTTTTGGATTTGGTGACGGAGTTGGGTAGGATGTTTAGGAGGTAGGTGGCGGTTTCTAAGGCATGGTGCCAATATGAGGGTGGCAGGGAGGCGTGAGCTAAAAGAGTTCGGATCATATTATTGATGGTTCGAATCTTTCCTTCAGCTTTGCCATTCTGGGGGGAGGTGTGGGGGCAAGAGAGGCGGTATGCAATGCCGTTTGTGTTAAAAAAAGGTTTGAAAGTTATGATTAACGTACTCACGGCCATTGTCACATTGAAAATTTTTGATGGTGCGTTCAAATTGGGTTTTAATATATTGGGCAAAGTGGGTGAACATGGTGAAGGTTTGGGATTTGTTGGTCATGGGGTAGGTCCATAAGAAGTTTGTGTGGTCGTCTAAAAATAAAACATAATATTTATGACCACCTGAACTGAGGACAGGTGATGTCCACAGATCGCTATGAATAATATCAAATGGTTGGTTGGTACAAGTAGTAGAAGACATAAAAGGTAAACGAGTACTTTTTCCAAAAACACACGACTGGCATACATTATTATTAAGTTTAGTAAAAGAAATAGAACTAGAATGTTTTAAAGAATGTAAAACTGGGTGTCCCGTGTGTCCAAGACGTTGGTGCCAGAGTGTGGAAGAGATAGCAGCAAAAGCGGATGGTGTGTGGGAACCAGATCCAAGTACGAGTGAGTACAGATCACCGCTGCTGTTGCATCGAAGCAGAGGGGCCTTGGTCTTGTAGTCCTTCACAAGAAAACCAAATTCATCAAATTCAATAGAAACTTTATTATCTCTGGTGAATTTACGCACAGATATTAGGTTCTTTAAAAGTCTAGGGGAGTATAGGACGTTTTTAAGGATAAAGGGCGGGAAGGGTTTGGGTAGGTATTTGGTGCCCTGTCCTAATACCGGAATGGTTTCGCCATTACCTACAATAATATGTTTAGATGAGCAATCATTAGAAAAGGTATGGTAGTTACCTGTGTCATGGTTCATAGTGTTGGTAGCACCAGTGTCAAAATACTGAGTAGGGTTGGGTTGCTGTAGAGACATAGTGTAGAGTGCCTGCTCAATATCAGTCGGGGTGTACGCATAATGGGCCTGTGATGGTCTGGGCCCAAGCAGTCCAGGAGCAGAATTTGAATTTCCTGTGGGCCTATTGTTGCTCGTGGGATATGGGCATGGAGGCATGTTGTTATGTGGGTCGGCCCATGGAGAATAAGAAGATCCTTGCTGCTGATTATTGGGGGCCCATGACTGAAGAATGTTTAAAACCTGCTGAGGAGAAAAAGTCGGTTGATAGAGAGACCGACTACCACCACGACCTGGACCACCTCGTCCCCTGCCGCGGCCGCGAAAGCGGTTCCGACCACCACCACGAAAATTACCGGAGTAGCGATCTTCAGGGTGGTGGTTGTCCGGAGCAGGAGGAGTGCGGCTAGTCTGCCCGGTTGAAGCGTTAAGGGCTGTTGACGCCGTTTTCGAGGCTTGCAGGGTCTGCTCTGTTTTACGTTGCTCGGCTTGAATGAGGGTGGATCTGGCTTTGTAGAACGACGGTAGTGGCTCGGTTCCTGACAGAATGGCCGCAGTGCTTTCGTACTGTTCGTTGAGACCTGCAATTAACTGTAAAACCAGGCGGTCGTTATCAACCGGTGCGTCCACGTTGGCGAGTTGATCAGCAATGGTCTTCAGTTCCTGACAATAAGAAGACATAGAAGAAAAATTTTCAAGACGTGTGTTAGAAAACTTGTGCAGCAGATGTATGGCTCGAGCGGCCTTGTTGTCTTGGAAAAGGTCTTCAGTTGCAACCCAAGCTTCGTGGGCTGTAGAGATCTTCTGAATGATAGTGTGCAGCACATCGTTTGATACCGTACTGTATAACCATTGGAGGACGATACTGTCCAAACGGTCCCATTCGTCCATGGGTTTGTCCGGGTCAGCTTGAGAAGAAGACGAGGAGGCGGGACGAGGCAGGAGGTGGTCGTAGACCAGAAAAGCCTTACAGTGAATCTTGAAGAGGGTCGACCAGGATACATACTGAGAGGAGTCGATTTCAAGTTTGATAGGTATATAGTTGGTGATGTTAGATACGGTGGTTGCTGGGTGAATTTTGTGGTCAGAGGGAAGCGGAATGATGGGGGAGTCGGAGGGTTTATCGCTGTCCATGGAGGAACAGAGGTTGGCGGCAGCAGTAAGAAGGAGAAGAAAGGGGCGGTTAGGGTTTTAGAAGAAGGAAGGCTGGTCTCTTGATACCATGTAAAGATGGGATCTTTGCCCCTTTCATTGATATTCATCGGTATATATAATAAAAATTACATCTCCTATTTATGGGTAGTGATAATGGCAATAAATAAAAATTACAAATTTCAATCATATCTATAAATATATCTAATAGTCTGCTCAACAAGCTTCCTGCCCATATGTGAGAAAAATCAATACCTACTACCTAGATTCCGTTCAAAAAAAAAATCTACTACCTAGATTACGTATAAAACCGTTCAGATGTAGGAAAACAATGTGGAACTTTCCCGAAAATAAGAAAAACTTCCAGCACACTGTGCCCCACATACGGTCCAATTACTAGTGCACAACTGCATAACTTCTTAGGGTTGATGATGAGTGGATTTTGCATTTGATCCCTCTTTTCGTTTCCTTTGCATCAAATTAAAGGAAAGACCCAGGTTCCAATTAAATAATATGAACACAATCAAAACTAGAAAAGTTACCATTTTATCAAAACTAGAAAAGTCACAAATTTTAAAAAAGTTGGTGCTCATTCGTGACGACAAAAAAACTCTAATTTTTTAAACAAATATGCTACATAATAGGGATAAATACTTAGGAAATGGCATAGTAAATACATTGCAAATTTCCTACACCATATTTTCGTAGGAAATACGTTGAAAATTTCGTAATAAATGTGTACTCAAGGTTTCATTGCAAATGTGTCACAAATTCAAATTTGCTACACATTTGCAACGAAACCTTGATGTTAGAAAAAAACCTTGCCGGAAACCAATTACTACACATTTACTACGAATTTCTTATGAAAATATGGTGTAGGAATTTTGGAACGCATTTCCCACATCATTTTCTACGCAATTTCCTAAGTATTTGTCCCTATTGTGTAGCAAATTTGTTTAAAAAAATAGAGTTTTTTATCGTCACAAATGAGTGACAACTTTGTCAAAATTTGTAACGCGTTTTTTTCCATATGGAAAGTTTGTAGCAAAACGACCACTTTTATAGTGTGATTTCCGTGCCTGCCAAAAGACACAAATATTATCCACTATGAATCTAAGAAATTAAGATTGTTAATTATTGTGTGGATATCAAAAATTTCTTGCTTAGTGACATTTGTAATTTAGTTTTTTTTGGTTGAAAGTGTTATAAGAGCATCACGATGGTACAAACCCACAAACTATCACCTTAGTAGCTACATCAGATTTCAAACATTCTTAAGAATGCACTCATTTATTTCTACTAGGCTTTGTGCCTACATCATTTATCAAACCCTCGCTTTTTATATAGAAGTAATATCGTTTGGAGCTTAGTCTCACGTTTAGAATGGATTTGGAATTCCGAACGAACCTTAACGATGACTTGTGCTGAGGAGCTGCACAATGGGGAAGGTTTGGAATGGGGCTCGTTTGTAAACCAGACTGATGCCACATAGGCACAGTTGTGATGTATGTTAAGGTAGAGTACTGGTAAACCATTACAATTGAAGTTGATAGTTTATTTTCTTCTATTTATATTTATTCCAAGAACCGTATCATGATTTCAAATATGTATTCCATAACAATGAACCTTGCCACTTTCTATTAAGTGAACTTCATTAAAGATACCAAACCAACCAACCAACAAACCGGGGTAGCCACACAATGAACAACTTACATAATTACAAATTTACATCAATTATGCCAAGAAATGGACTTATCCTTGCCACTTTGGTCGATGTGGAATGAACCAATAAATTGAACAAAAACCAGCTAGTGAGATAATGTTGAAAAGCCCAATAGAACACCTACCTTATATGAGCCATGAAACACAACAAACTTCTTAATTAATATGCTCATGCCTATTGAACTCTTTCGATGGTCCACCAATGTGAAGCTGCAAATAGATCAACATTACAAGAGCAAGATTTGCGAATACCATCCAACAATATAATTCTGAGACATCCAATCAAAAATCGCTGGACAATATTGTATCGAAGTCAGGAGTCAGGAATGGTTTTTTTTTTTTTTGGGGGGGGGGGGGGGGGGGGTCAAAATCATTGATCATGATACACATGTAATTAACACAAAAAGACTTGTCTATAACATCACATGGCTTTCTCTAACCTACATGAACTCACAAACACATGGCTACTAGTTATCATAAATATGTTTGTAAGACCAAAAGAACTTGTTATATCTTTATGTTGTTTTGTGTAATATACACGAACCCGCTAACTGATGGAAAGCCCTATAAGTGTATTGATAACCATACCCATGTCTATTACACTTAATAAATTGATAGGATCTAACTTTGCTTAAAGCCTAAATGAATCCACTAACCATGGCCAGACCCAAGGGGGCGGGCGCACCACGTTAAAAAAAATTTAGAGTATTTTATAAGTAAAATCCCGATCACACCCCTTGAAAGTTTGTTAAACCCCCGATCCACACCCACAGAAAATAAATCATGGGTCCGCCATTGTACACCTCACCAACCTACTCTAATGCTTTTCACTTTAATTAACATGTACGGATTGAAGGATAAAATATGATATATGAATAGGTAGCGCTTAGACCTTAATTAATTTGCTAATTTTCTTTGAAAATGACCTATCTTATATGCGAATGGTTTATGGTGTGAAGTGAATCCATGCGTTGGTTAAACATAAGTTTAATTATACCAAAACTCTCACCAATGAGCTTAGTGCGTATGGCTTAGAAGATAATGATATGTGAATAGCGCCTACACCTTTGCTAAAGTACTTTCTCCAAAAAAATAGAAAAAGAATAAGTTACTATTATTTATTTGCAAATGGCCTATTTTATATGTAAATGGATTATGTTGTAAAGTGAAACCAACTTTACTCCACTAAAACTAATCATAATTGACCCCTCACCAATGAAATTGTCATAAGTACGTATGCTTTCTAATAGGGCTATAAACGAACCAATTGAACACGAATAAGGCCTTGTTCGTATTCGTTTGTTAAAGAATTAACTTGTTTGTGAACTATTCACGAACACTTACCGAACGAGATTTTTTGTTCATGTTTGTTTGTTAAGAATATAGCGTGTTCACGAACTGTTCATGAACACTTACCAAACGAGATTTTTGTTCGTGTTCGCTTGTATTTATTTGCTAAATTTAGGTGTCGGACAAAAACGAACACAAACAAACACAAATGAATGTAAACGAATCGGACAAAAACGAACACAAACAAACACAAATGAATGTAAACGAACACAAATAAGCATTACTGAACAAAATCGAGCACAAACTAACACATTAAATTCTGAAAATTCGCATTTTTCATCGCTAACATTGTCCTCCCAGAATATACTAATCCAATTACCCAAATATACGTAACATAATCTTGATCGTATAATGTCTTATAAAAACACAAAGGTATCTTATTAAACTTGAAATCCTCGTTTAATCCACCAGAAATAACAGTTAATCAAAATAGTTAAAGTAATATTAACATGTGATACACAAATATATGTTAAATAATCTACCAATGGGAAATTTAAAATACTTAAATTAAATATAAAAAATTAAAAACTATAATGAACTATCGAACAAAAACAAACATACACGAACAAGTTACCGAACGTTCACGAACATAAACGAACGAACGCGGCCTCTGTTCATGTTCGTTTGTTTAGCTAAACGAACGGAATTTTTTTTTGTGTTTGTTCATTTATTAAACGAACGAACACAAACGAACTTCCCGCCAAACAGTTCACAAACTGTTCGCCGAACGTTTGGGTTGTTTACAGCCCGGTGGTTTACAGACCTACTTTCTAAAATGACTAACCTTTGGTTTATAATTGAAATAGATTAATATTTGATGTTGTAGGGTACTCAATTGGGTCAAGCCCAATAACCCAAGAAACCAAAATCATTAAATATAAGAGTGGGTCAAGCCCAAGCCTAACAAGGAAGCCCATTAGGGTTTTACCCATCCCCACTCTATAAATAGAGGGGCAAAGCATGCCATACAACTCAGATTGGTCTGAGTAAAAGACCTCTCTCACTCTCTCTCTCTCTCTCTCTCTAAAACTCTCTCTAGAGTTATTCTTTCTAATAAGACTTTCAGCAGCAGCAGGCTGAAGCCTTGAAGCCTTCGAGCTGCTGATATGCATTCTTAACAATCTACAACCATGCTGATTCCACATCCAAGCCGGCTCTAACAGCCACTACATGCGGAATCGCGCTCTGTTACTCGCAAGTCTCAGCCTTCATCAGGCTTACGTGGTTGGTCCCTAGTTGTAACTTGGGATTAAGAGTTCTTTTCTTCAACATCATGCTCTTATTCTTTATCTCTTCTTAAGTTAACCAATAATAATAACATTCTGACTTTGGGTTGATCCCAAATCAGAATCATAACAACTAAAATATCAAAACTCTTGAACCTCCCATCTACGTTTGCAACGTAGAGGGACACCACGACTTGCGTTTAGTAAACCGAAACCCTTTAACCATTTTACCTCTTCTGACGAGTTCTTTCATGCTGCTGGTCTAACCCTTTAAGCAGCAGACGAGGTCAGAAGCCTGACGACCTTGGAACGTCCAGACCCTCTCCGAACACATATTTGTTGTAGCAACAATATTCATTGCTTTAATTCTTTTGATTAACATATAAGAGACAATCATTCTTATTTGAAGTGTAAATAACAGTTGGTGATATCCTAGTTCCAATTATTGGTAAATAAATAGAACAATGTCGGGAATTTCCTAGTTTCATGTAAGGGTAATCAAATAGATTCGATATCTTTCCTAATATCATGTATCAAGATCATTTTAAAAGTATAGTATTTCAACCCTCTAGTTTCTAGGTGATATAAAAATAACTTGGAATATTTAATAGAGGAAACAAACTTCTTAATTATATAATAACACCTACGGCCATTAGGGTTGGTAGCCCAATGGTAGAAGCAAAGCTTCTAGAAACACCTAAGGGGGAGGTCATGGGTTCAAGTCTCACAAGGAGTGAAATTACACCTATATTTCGTGCGAACTGTGAGAACGGCATCTAAAACCATTCAAATTCAAAATTTCTTTTTACACTTGTCTTTATTACTAAAATACAATCTCAAAAACACAATTTACGCGTAAAAATTCAAACGTATACGAAAATAATTTGTTTTTACACATGTGTAAATTTGTTGTTTATACATGTGTAAACTGTTTCATTTACACATGTGTAAAAAGTTAATTTAAAAGTGTTTTTGCAAGAAAAGATGAATTATTTGGAAAGAAAATTCATTTATTAATGTTGTATTTTGATTATAATGGGGTTTGTATTAAAAAAAATTTGATTTTGATTGATTTTTTTACTTGTTCTCACGGTTCTCACAATATTTAGCGTTCTCAAGATAACTCTCCCTTATATATATACTAGTGGAAATGCCCGCGCGTTGCAGCGGGTGTTCCGACTCATATCTAATTAATTATGATGGATATCACGAACGAGAACCCATTCCAAGTTTCTAACATTTTGTTCTACCACTTCCTGCATAAAATTCAAAAGTAATGTGACTACAACTAAGAGTTGTCCGTGATCAACGCAAATTTCACCCAACAACGAGTCTCAGAAACACAAAACATAAATGATAACATACCTTTTTTCACTGTGAATTACTGTGAATCTGATTAACCACGGCCAAGCTAAAGAATGTGTATCTACTCCAATTATACGGCAAGGTCGCAAAATCAGCCACATCCAGATACATTGACAATTGTTCCAAATTATTATTTCCCTTTGGAAATATAAGCACGCGCCTGCAGAAAGATGATCAGCTATGAAAGTAGAAAAATAAATAGCATCACAGGTAAATGTAAACCTTAAGTAGGCAAAAGATTATCATTTACCATTTATATCCCCTACCACAAAAACATATTTTTAAGAATTTAGGAGGTTTCATGCATTATAAAGAACATTTTGGGTGAATTTTGGCACATTTGACCCGTTTCTATTTAACTTTTAAGCAAATCTTTTTTTGGAAAAAAGTATATCCCCGATAGACCCATTGATCACTAAATATGTCGAACTGACCACCTATAAATAATATCTTATGACCTCAGAAATTGCAGACAAAGAGAACAAACATTAGTAACATAATGGGAACCTGAAACGAGCTTTTCCCATCTGCAGGGCTGTCATAAGATTTTACGTGTAGCATAATAGAGTCAAAATCACGATTAAGAAATATTATGTAATTGGTCAGTGTGAAAGTATTAAAATCGTGAAAACTACCATAAAAATCATTTAGTTAAAACTTAAAATTAGGACATCAAGCCTGTCAAATATACACCATAATCACCAAAAAGTCATATTTTGCACGAGAGGAGTAACCTTCAATACAAATTCACTTGAAAACGATAATGCCAAATATCAAAGATCAAAGATTAAGTATCATGGTGATGCCGTTGAAAAAAGGTCAAAAACCATAAAGTTATAGGGATGGTTATTGTACATCATTAAATTTACTATGTACAATTTGAACCCCATGAGGCGCGCCTCAAACTCGTTTTCTTAGCATTTCTCCTTGAGGAGCGCCTCGAGACGAACCCGTCACCCGTTTTTTTAAACCATGCTTATGTAGAATTAATAAGTTGAGTAACAACTATCTTTAAAACATGATAATGAAAAAAAAAAAACTAAACTACAATATTTAGAAAACATGCTCTAGCAAAACCATTTACTCTCAAAGCCTTTGTAAGCATCAACTACTATAAGTCTTACAACAAACTAAAACCATTAAAACTCAAAACTAAAAAGAGATGCAGCAGAATAATAAAATTGGAACCATACCTCTTGGATTTTCTTCCCATTAACAGGGAATTATGGTCCAGTTGCCCTCTTGTTGGTAATCTGGTTTGCTAGCTTACCACCTATAAAAATAAACAATAATTCAAATAAATTTATTAATCGACCAAAAAATTTAGTGAAAATCACAATCCACAAACACCAAATCATAACAGCCAACGACTTATTGCTCAAATGCTAAAAAAAGTAGATAGCAATGATTAATGGAGTTTACCAGGGGCTTTAGCAACCAAATGTTGATGATTGGATTTGGTAGATAGCAAAACTTCAGATGATCATGTGATAGTCACTAATATATTAATCAACTCTTGAGGTTGATTCTATAGAATATAATATCACCGTGAGGCATTACAATTCAGTGAAACTTCATATCCCATAAGTGAAAGGGGAAGGGAAGTATACGATGGGTTAGGAACATATGGAGGAGTTGAATATGAAATTATTGTCAGGAGATGAAATTATTGTATAGACTTTTGGAAGGTAGGGGAACATAATGAGTAGGGGAGTTACAAGTGAAGGGTGATGAGGTTAAAATCTGAAGAGGCATCGTATGATCAGAGAAGGTGAAGGGATGGAGCCTGGAGGACATTAAGGGAATCATAGGGTAGAATTGTCAATTTGTTTTGATATTGTAAAGGATGAGGATGATAAAATGTCTATATTGCCCTTCAAAGTGTCTTAATTGTCCTCAATATTCCTATAATACCCTTATGAAATAAGCTTTATTTTCTTATACTTGTTGCTTTAAAAATTGTACCCATGTCAAAATTCCAATATGGTACATCACTCCTCCTTTATAATGTATTATAGATATATAATAACACCTACGTAAAACTTATAGAGATATATTGAATGTAAGATAAATTAAAAGTTTTTTTTTTTTGTTCTATGGTATTTTTTTGAACGGCTAAATTTTTTGTCACCATGAGATTTATACCCCTTGCTACTTAGACAAGTAATACTAATACTAATAGTAATAATTATTACTCTTATAATTAAATAAATAAAAAAATAACCTTGCTATAAGGTGACACCATGTGTTGCAGTGTTGCGCGATTCTTTCTCCTAACTTCTCTTGATGAAGTATACCTAGTAAAATTCCAATGATAACATGGCGATTGGGCTGATTTTCAACATCGTAGATAAGAACCTTGTTTAAAAGAAAAAACATGATTAATGAATAACATGAACACTTTGTGTGTTTTTTTCCTGTATGAACGAAACCCCATAAAAAATAGTCGATTTTCTCCGTTTTTTATATAGGACTATGGTATTCGTTGGAAAGATAATAAAACGCTCGTTAATTTGGTGTAATTTTTTTCTTTAAAAAATCTCGTATATAAAAGATATAAGCGTTTAAAAATTATGGGAGGAAACATGAGAGATAAAATTTTAAATTTATTTTTAAATTCTTTTTTTCCTAAAATAACTCAATTTAATTTAGGGTTTTATGTTTATCTTTTTTTTTTAATTAAAAAAGGAAATAGTTCAAAAACACTAAAATCTTTTAATTATGATGCCACGTGGCACTCTCAAGAGGAGGTTGAGGCCTCCATTGCACGACACGTCAGCATATACGTTTTCTTTTATATATATAGATAGATTATTATTATTATTATTTTTAAAAAGAGGTGTATCAAATTAAGGACGCAATGAAGATATATGTTAACCAGTGGGATTGCCCCCATGCTAGGCGGCGTGAATTCGGTTGATATTGATTCAGTGTTACGGTACGGTACGCGCTATAGTATCCAAAAGGTAAAACCCAAAAAAAAAGTTATTATATAGCAAAAAGATTATCAACATGTATTTTACATCGATGGAAGACAATAAAAATGAATACCGGTATCAATTCTGATAATACCGATACGGGTACCAATATTGTTTGGTCGGAATCTCTTCGTTTCGTCACGATACCAGTATAGTACGGACACTCATATAGCTTGTGATACCAGTATGTCGAGATAAAAAAAAATTAAACACAACTGCACATTCATTTTTTTTTTTTTAGAAAAAAAGCTAACAAATTCATGTTTTTAGAGAAAACCCATAAATAAGAAATCAACCATAAAAAAACATAAAAGCCCAACAGTCCCAGTCCTTGAACCCATGAGGCCATGAGCTATCCTTTTAGTACCGTATGCCCCATTGGGCTAACGCCCCAATTTTGACTGAATAACCCAACCAAAGAAGCTGTAGTGGATGGAGTGTTGACCATCAATCAAACATCATGTAAGACCATTAGGTGTGGAGGAGGCCCAACATCCATGCCTTGCCTCCACCTCACCTGCCACGTCAGCGTGGGGTAGGAGCATCCTTAGGATGATGCTCCTAGGGGTGTGGAGGAGGCCCAACAACATTTAATGTTATTTCATTTTCTTTTTCTTTTTTTTAATTAAATAATATTAATGTTACAATAAAAATGTTAATATTCTAATATTAATATTAAAAAGTAAATATTTCATTAAAACCATTACAAATTACATAAAAAAAATAAAATAACTAAAATTACCGTAACCTACTCGACATAAAAAAAATACAAATAATCTACTCTTGCCCGTTGTTCCAAATATATTCAACCAAGTCCGCTTGAAGATTGCGATGTGTGAACTCGTTATGCAACGAGAACTGGTTCAAATCTTGTTGCTGTGGGTTGACAGGCACCGTATTCTCCGGCGGGGCATTCTCGTCATACACACAAATGGCGGCGCCTTCGTCTTCGAGTATCATGTTATGCAACAAGATACAGGCATACATACAGTAACGCAATTTTTTAGGGGTGAACATACGTGCCGGGTGTGAAATGATGTGCCATCTTGCTTGTAGAACACCAAATAATCGTTCAATGTCCTTTCTTGCCGCCTCTTGATACTTGGCAAATTTCTTTCTTTTTTCATCAGACGGGTGGTGAATACTTTTAACGATCGTCGAGTAAGATGGGTAGATTCCATCAGCAAGATAATAACCGCGCCTATACTCCACCCCCGATACTGTAAAGCTGGTTTCCGGACCAGTGCCTTTTATGACATCCTCAAAAATATGCGACTGGTTAATAACATTAATGTCGTTGTTCGAACCAGGAACGCCAAAGAAAGCATGCCAAACCCATAGATCTTGTGAACACGCCGCCTCCAAGATTATCGATGGATATTCTTGATCCCCTCGTTTGAACATTCCGCGCCATGCTACGGGGCAGTTTTTCCAAGGCCAATGATAGCAATCAATGCTTCCGAGCATTCCTGGAAAACCATGTTGTTGGTGGTGAAACTGATACAATTGTTGGACCTCACTGGAGTTTGGTTTTCGCAAATATTTTTTGCTGTAAAGCTTCACCACACACTTGCTAAACTTGTACAGACACTCTCGTGCAGTTCTTTCCGACATTTTTAAATACTCGTCCCACGCATCCGCCGTGGTCCCGTACGCTAGTTGCCGAAGTGCCGCCGTGCATTTTTGTAGGGTGGTGAACCCCCTTTTCCCTCTTGCATCGTATCGTAAGGTAAAAAATGGCTCGAAGTTAGCCATATCATCGGCTATACGTGAGAACAATCTTTTACTCATTCGGAACCGGCGCCTAAATAATTCCGCCGAGTATAACGGTTCGTCGGCAAAATAATCGGCCACCAATCTATCATGGGCACCTACACATATTTACAAAAATATAAACACACAAAAAATCTACAATATATTTACAAAAATATAAACACAAATAAATTCTACAATATATATACAAAAATATAAACAAATTAAAATTACAAAATGTTTAAAAAAATAAATATAATACTTACCCTCTCGGTCTCTATTTATAGCCGCTTTCCTAGTTCGAGGTGCTGAATCGGCTTCATCTCCTAGCTCCTCGGCAATAATCTGCGCCGCTTGCCCCACGATGTTTATAACAAAATTTACGGCTTCGTTTGTAGACGACGAACCCGAAGAAGACGAAGACGTCGTAGAAGATGATAACGACATGGTTGTGGTGAAGAAGGTTGAGAGATTTTATAAAAGTGGGAGAGAGTTTATAAAAGTGTGAGAGAGTTTATAAAAGTTGTGGTGAAGAAGGTTGGATTTGTTTGGTTTAAATAGGTTTTTAAAAAATTAATTTGGTTGATTTTTTTTTTTTTTTATTCAAACGGTCAAATTCGGTCCCAACGTTCAAATCTCGAGTCCCAATGCATGACCCAAGCCCCGGCATCAACGGCAATGGGGTGCCGGCTATGCCGTTGCCGCGCCAGGGGGGCGGTGTAGCCCGGCCCGGCTTGGCAACGCCGGCCCCATGCCGTGCCCCGTACCGTTCAGTCTAATCTACGCACATAAGCACTATTTCGTTGGTGATAAATTATCTATATCTATATCTATACTAATATATACTGGGTAATGGATGGGTAAAGTCGTCATTTCATATTCATACATAAAGGCACAATTGTAATTTTATTAAAATAATAAGACAAATTTAATACAACCATTATTAAATTCTATTGATTAATGACTAAACAAACAAAAGTAATTAATGGTTATTAATACAACAATTTTATTCTATCGACTAATAATTGAAGGTTAAAAAAAGGCAAAAACAAGAAACAAAAAATTAGTTTGTATAATGTTACATCATTCACATTTTTAAACCCCTATATTTTGTACGTCTTATATAATTCTTGAATTAGCCTGTAGAGATTGACAAACAACTAGCAATAATGCACTTTATCCATTATGCTTTCGGGTAACATCATAATGTTCTTTTTTTAATCAATAATAAAGAATAAATTTGATCCAATTATAAGTTGGTTTAAGTCTTTATAATATAACATGTAAAAGTATAGGTGGAATATGAATGTTTAGCGTGACTTTTTTTCGGGTTATTCAGGTATTTTAAATTACAATTTGATTTATGTTTAAATTCGGATCGAGCTAAATAAATAAAATTATATATATGTACTTTTTAGACTGAATTACAAGTTTTGTCCTTTATGTTTATACCAAATTTCAACGCATGTCCTTTGTCTTTAAAATTGACGAGTTTTGTACTTTATGTTCCAAAATCTTGCATGTTACGTCCTTTAGTCCTAACCAAGTTAAATTAACAGTTAAATTTAACTTGGTTGGGACTAAAGGACATACCGTGTAAGATTTTGAAACATTAAGTACAAAACTCGTCAATTTTAAAGACAAAGGACATGCGTTGAAATTTGGTATAAATGTAAAGGACAAAACTTGTAATTCAGTCTACTTTTTATAAAAGATATTCAAGTTATATTTAATTCAATTTGAAATTTCAAGACGAATCAGATGGAAAGTCATAAATTAGACCAAACGTAACATTAAAACACTGTGCAGTACCGTCGCAACGCGCGAGATCCTACTAGTAACAAAGAGATAGAAAAAGGGTAAATAAATGATAAAGCCACCACTTCATGTTTTTTTTTAATCTATATGCTTGTTTGATTACATCCACTTGTAGTTGATAAATATCTCGATTAAGATTCGATTTAAATAATCAGGTGTTGATTTTGTTTTTTAATTTGGTGTTTCGTTGAAGATTCGATTATGTCTAAAGATTGATTCTCTTGCTTATTTTTTATCAAAAAACATTTTTTTATGAATGGCCAACAAAAACATGATCATCCGACTAAACTCAAAATTGAAAACTTTCGTGAATTCCAAATTTTCTTAACAGGTTAAAGATTCAATATTCATCCATAGTGGTGAAACGGTGGAGTGGCTTTTGTTTCACCTATGCGATTAAAGGTTCAATTCCCACTTCTATCATTTATGGTTTGGTATCCGGGTGAATATCGAATACGGGTGGCGCCGGTTTGAATCTGACGGGGGCGAGGTTTTACCGAATTCTATAACACTGTCGTGCCTTCGGGCGGGTGGGGCTCAGGTTTCCGCGTATCGGGAGAAGGCGGGGGCTGTTGGAGGTCGAGTAGTCGATTCTTGGGCACGGCGTCCCGCAAGGGTGGTTGCCACACAGTTGTTCGCCGATAAAAAAAAAAGGTTAAAGATTCAATTGTGATTCTTTTCATGTACATAATTGTTTGTTTTTTCAAGAAATCCAATAGAGTTTTCAAGATCATGTTTTTAGGAGATACAAGATTGTAAATTATTGGTAAAACAGTGCTATATTTAAGAAATTGATTCCATACTAAGGGGCTGTTTGGTAGCCTCTTAATCAGCCTCTTAATCATTCAGGTCTGAATCATTCAGCATTCAGACTGTTTGTTTCAGCATCTGAATGGAATTATTAAGTACTGAACCATTAAGCAAATAAGGGATGCTGAATGATTCAGCTCTTAACCATTCAGAGCCTTTTAACTATTCAGACCATCTTAATGATTCAGTACTTAATCAACCAAACAGCCCCTAAGGCATCAATACTATCTTTCTTGTATAAAATTTTAAAATCCTATTTAGATCATTTATTATTCTTAATTATTTTAATTTTATACATCTTTTATTATGATTTTATTGAAATTTAAAAGCATTGGTTAATTTAGTAACTTATCATATTATAGCAAAGATATTGTTTTCATGGAGGTGTCATCCAAGCACGACTACCTTTGTATTAGGGTTGTTCACGAGTTAAGCCGAACTGAGCGGACCTTTGCTCGTGCTTGGCTCATTTACAAACCAAACCGAGCCGATCGGCTCGTTTACAATCGATCCGGAAACCGAGCAAGCATTGTTCGAACACACATTTTTTCGAGCGAGCGACGAGCGGCGAGTGTTTTCGGACAACCATAAATTTGGGATGTTTCCTTTAATATTCCCGCTGCCTAGTGATGACTGAGGTTCGACCGTTCAAGAATGAGGCTCTAGTTGAGGCCAGTGAGGTGATGAGCATACTACAGATAACAATTGTCGCGTTGTGGAGTAGGTTGATGGCTGGAGATGATTAATGGTGGATAACTAATGGGAATATGAAGTCAAACATGTTTTTTCACGACTTAGGGTTTTACAATTAAATTTAGTGTTATGTTATCATTGGGTTGACTGGGCCAATAACTATAAATATAATTGTATATATGCATATATTGAGCCAAACCAATAGAGTGGCATGTATAAAACTATAAATATCAATGTAATTAATGTGTATATATATAACTATACATATAATAAATTAATAAAAGTTATATTGAGCCGAACCGAGCCGAGCGGACCTTTGCTTATGCTTTGCTCGTTTACAACCCGAACCGAGCCGATCGGCTCATTTACAATTGAGCAGAAAATTGAACGAACAATTTCCAAGCAAATTCCGAACGAGCGCCGAGCGTTTTAAACAGCCCTACTTTGTATAAGAAAACATTTTTGGTGTAGGAAGTCTTAAATTTAGAAGAGGAGCCAAGTGTGCCAAAATCGCGAGAAACTTTATTTCTCTCTTTCCATTTCTCGGCCCCATGTCACAACACAAGTGAGAAGGCCGTATCACTAAAAAAAAAAGTAAGGTTATTATATTGGTCATCAAACAAAGCTAACTCTATAAATACATGTGTATCCTTTGTGAGTTTGTGCATGCTTTGTATCAATTATCAATTTACAATCAAGAGGTTTTACCAAGTCGTAATTTAGACCTTAAGTAATTTACTAGATCTTTAAATAAGAACAAAAAAACATGAATTCAGCACGGACCTAGCTCAATGCTAGGGGCCGTGTCTGTTGCCTCTCCGGTTCGCACGCGTAGTGAATTTTTTTTTAGGATTTTTTGAAAACGTTACTACTAAAATAAAATTTACGTTGCTACTAAAATTTAATATACGTTACTACTAAATGAAATTATACGTTATCACGTTACGTTACTCAGAAAAATATTTATCGAACTCGAGTATTAATAACCTAAAAAAAAAACTTAACTAATCTAAACCAGTCCACCCCAACTCTCAAACAAGCCCACCCCAACCTGCAACAAGCCCAACCCCAAAATCCCAAAAACTTCACTTAGACCCAAAAAAAACCGATCTTGCTGTTCAGTGGCGAAGCTTGGTTTCGGAATCGGCGGGGGCCAAACTCAATTTTTTCGATTGGTAGTGAAAAATCGGCGGGGGCCGAACTCAACCCGGACTCAATTTACCTATGAAAATCGCAAATTTCCAATACTGCGCCAAAAAACAGGGTGGGCCAGGGCCACTCCTGGCCCCAACAATACTTCGTCCTTGTTGTTGTTGTTTTTGTTCTGCAACCAGGTCAGCAGCCATAGGCGCCACCAAACCCTACCCTGCCTCCACCGGCCCAACACTGCTCCTTTCTCTGCTGCAGCGCCATCCTCCAAATTATGAGTTATTATTTTTTTTAATTTAATTGAATTAAATTAAACATGTAAGGGGTTAATACCATCCACTAGCCTATATAATCTCTTATCTCTTCCATCTTCTTTAGTTATTTGTTATTTTTCTTAAGTAATCTGTTCACTTGTTGGCTGTTGCAACCACAAGACACTTAATCGCAAGGTATATGTAATTACATATCAACATTGCAGCAATAAAATGTAATGAATTTCTATTTGTAACATCTTCCTTTAGCATGGAAACTGATGTTTCTCTTATGCATAATTGCACATCCCCTTAGTGCAGGAATTCCCTCACTTGCATCTTTTATTGCATCCTCCGCAATTTCTCTTGTCGGTCATCAGGTTTACGCATTTCCCCTTGCAACAAATCTCTTGGTGCTTGCATTTTTTCCCACAAAGCCCACACAACAGTCTGGACCAGGGCTGCCTTTTGCCCGACATAGTCTTGGGTTATTGTTGCATTTCAGCAAGCCCCTCACCGAGTGTTGAGCAATGAACCGACTTGCCCCTCTTAGTGAACTGGATGTACGGACAAGATTTTTGTCATCGTCTAATTCAAGTGGTGTTGCAGAAAGGTTAATGGCTAAAGCCATTAGAATGATCAAGGTTATCAAGATTTTCTTTATCATGTTGTATTCAATGGCGTAGCTTTGTTGGGGCGGGCGGGGGCGGCCGACCCCCCCGAATTTTCGTGCAGAAGTTCCGATTATATAGTATTCGTATAGAAAATTTTGGAAATATAGGGTTTCGACCCCCCGAAACTGGTTTTCGACCCCTCGAAACTAGTGACTTTTGACCCTCCGGCGACTTCCGACCCTCCGAACCTTCAAGTCAAGCTTCGCCACTTGTATTAAAGAGAAAAGTATGAGATATGTAGTGAATAAATGTTTGGATGGAGTTATGGATATCAAGATTAACAGTAGTGCATGTATTAATTATAAGGCTATCCGGTACACAGACAACCCTCCCCTCGTCCCTGCACTTCTTGGCTTGTCCCAGACTAGAACCCCCCCCCCCCCCCTTGAGACCAAACGGACGCACCAATGGCTGAATTCCTTTTATTTTTTAAAAATTTTTTTGCTTGTCTCAGACACGTATACCGCCCCCTGCACTTTTTTGCTTGTCTCGGACATGGAGTGTGGGTGTCTCCACACCCCACTCAAGTCTCAAAATGTTTGAGACTAAACATATCGTATGTGGCATCCTAGTGACATTGAGACTAAACCTTGTTTTAGTCTCCACACCCACTAGCCTAAGGGTAAAATGTGACTAATCAAGTATAAAAATTAATTGTGGCTGGTCATGAGAGTCTAGGTATTAAAAGTTAGGCTTTTGGATGCTACTTTTGTATCAAAGGCGCCACTAACATTGAGTCAATAATTGTGACTTTGAATGGTAATATATTGTTTGTAGGTTTTTGAATTGGGATTAAAATACATGCATTTTGCCTATGTGTTGAAATGTAATCAGAAACTTGTTAATTTGTGTTGCTTTGTAAAAACATTGTTTTGGTTGGGTGTGGTGGGTCTTCACAATTTCACAATTGAAACCCTTAATTAAAATACACATTTGTCCATACAATTTGTTCTTTTGAAAACACTCCAAATCATTTTCCCCATATTTTTTCATATCAATTAAATAATACATTTTTTTCACTCACAAACACATTATAATAACAGGATCGGGGATGAATATGAACCGCGAATATAGAGGTTTCTTTGGTTTCCCATATAATATTGGGGGATGTTGGATGCAGTTGGGACTCCAATGCAGGAGTAAAAATGAACCAAACAACATATTTTTCTTATAATTTTGATATGGCGAAGGGGATGGAGGTTCTATTGTGAATCCTCATAGAGTAGTTTTTCGTATGTATTTCATAAAAACCTTTGGGAAGCATTATTTAGCATACTATAATTTGACTATTCTTCAATTGTAGTTGGACCTTCGGTTAGGGGAGGAGATTCTCAAAGAAAATGGCCTAATTGTTTCGCTTGGATAAAGATAAGAAGTGTTTGGTTAGCGAAAGAGGGGGTCTCAGGTTAATGGAGAAGTTTTAGATTGGAGATGGTCTAATGAGCCTAGTTCTATAGATGATTTGAGAGAGTGGCAGGAGTGCTCGGCAATGTTGCAATTGGTTTGCTCTCCTGATCCTAAAGATCGATGGAAATGGCCAGGTAATAAGGATGGTAAATTCAAGGTGGGCGGTGTTAAGGATATGCTTAGAAAGGATAGAGACTTCCACTACTAGAAAAATACCCTTTCTTGACACTTTTTTTATGACATACCCTATTTAATGACATGCAAAAGTGTATGTCATAAAAAAAATGTCATCTTTGATAAAAAATGATAATTTCTTGACGTTTTTTTATGCGTGTCATTAATTTTCCGTCATAAAATAAAAAAGCATGACGGTTTTGAAACAGGGTGTCATGGTTTTGTGTCATCTCAAATCGCACGTTTCCCCATAAACCTTCCCTCTCTCCCTCATAACAAAATAAACACATCTGCTCAAATCAAACATCACCTCCCCATTTTCCCTAACCCTAATCGATGATCATCCATAACCCTCCTTCTTGAATGAATCTTGAAATTGAGCATTCTATATATATTAAACATCCCGATCATTTGAACAGTAACATGACAGTTCATTAACGACGTTATTGTTGCCGTTATTTTCCATGGTTTTCCTCGCCCTTTCTTCCTTCTTCGTTACCTGTATCGTATCTCTCCCTTCTTTCTCTATTACAGAGATACCCCCCTCACTCTCTCATACAACTTCTTCACTCAGAGATCTGGAAAGGGATATGGGAGGTGACGGTGATGACGATATGTGGCGACCTGCTCTGTGACCCGATTCCACCATCGTCCATCCCCGTTTAAAACCCGTAACCCGTCGTTCGCCCCTTACACCTCCGGCCAAAACCCTTAACATATGTGGGACCACCGACACGCCCGCCGGCATCGCCAACAGCTTGGTTTGTTGTTTATTCTCCACCGGTTTTCGTCGCTGCGGGAACGAATCAGGTATTGAATCCGATTCGAACCAGGTATTGTATTTCGATTAATTGATGTTTGTTTATTAGAATATAACTTGGCTAGATTTGAATAGCCAAATCATGCTAAAATGAAACGCCCATTTGAGATAAATTGCGCAGCCGCGACAATACCTAATGAGCCGGTTAGTGGCTGTTAAAGTGGTGGTGTTACTGAAGGTTGACGTTGGGGGTGTTGCAAGTTGCAGCGATGGTGGTCGGAGTTGCAGTGGGTTTTAGGGTTTGCTTCTTGCATCTTTAGGGTTTTTATGAAGATGAGTCCACTGGCCATCTTACATATATGTTTAACTAGAGTTAGGGCATAGCAATCAGAAGCCCAGATCAGATAAGATGGCGTGAAAATCCGATGTGAGTATGAAGAAAGGCGGTACAGGAAAGCCGAAGGCTGCCTCAACATCTTTGAACGTTGCTCTGCGCAACATTTATCGAGTACCTGTCAATTTTTTCGGCTTTCTCGAGTACCTGGACGCTAACGTTTTTTCAATATTTCAACAAAATCTTAACATATTTCTGTCTTCGATATTCATATTTTCGTTTCATTCATAGCTTCTTGGTTGTTCCAACTAACAATTGAAGTTACTCATGTTTATTTTAATCTTGATATGTTTCTCTTTAGTGATTGATTAGAGTGTTCACCGGATTATCTGATGATAAAGGTCGTGTATGTGGTTGATCATCTTTCTACTTTACTAACCGAATGAAGAAAATCAGCAGGGTTGACC
The DNA here is from genome assembly GCA_028751855.1 of Ambrosia trifida. NCBI lineage: Eukaryota > Viridiplantae > Streptophyta > Magnoliopsida > Asterales > Asteraceae > Ambrosia > Ambrosia trifida. Next base: position 129,679,975 of record CM054129.1, read on the forward strand.
AGGTTGAAAATCAATCCAGTATTATTTTTGGGGCCGCAGGTAGGTCAACTTTTTCTTGAGTCTTAGTATGTGGATTGTATCATTTGCATCAGTTAAATTTTCCCTACGCATCGAAGTCCGATAAGTGGTAATGTATTTATCTTTTGTTAAATTTTGTTGTGAGTTGGTAAAATGAGTAGTTGTGAAGTATTATACACTATATAGTATGTATTTATCTTTTGTTAAATTTTGTTGTGACGATCCGATGCCATGTCTGGTTATCATCAGTTTGGTGACTCTTAATTATGTTTGTTTTGATGATTGCATATGTGTAACTTGTTGTCACTGGTTGCTTTAGATGTGTATCGGGAATTCTTCATGTACATCGAGTTTTACTTATTTTAAACATTTATAATCTTCTGGTGGCAAGAATGATATATATGTAACTTGTTGTCTCAGGTTGGGGAGGAGCGGATCATTACGGGGATGAGGACATGGATGTCGTACGCGAAGAATGGTTAGGCTACGTCGCGACATTTATTTTCAAATGATCGAAATTTGTTTGAAGGCAATGTAATGTCGATACAATATATTTTTGTAAACGTTAAACGTTGTCTCGGATTAGTTTGTAATTAGATAAATATGGATTATATAATGAAATGATGTTTTTGTTATTAGTTTGCTAATTATTTTGCATATAATAAAATGACAATAAATCCAGGAGGGTAAATATGTAATTTTACAGGAATTTTTTTTTTTAGATTAAAAATTTATGACACGCAAAGAACGTCATAAAATTCTGTCATAAAAATGTGTGTCATTAAAAAGTGTCATAACGCGTGTCAATAAATACTGTCATAAATGTGTGTCATAAACAGATGACACGCGAAAATATGTCATGTTAAATTTATGACACCGCCATCCTTGACATTTTTTTTCCTGTCATCAGACCCCTTTCTTGACACGCAATGCGTGTCAAGAAAGGCCTTTTTTCTAGTAGTGTTCTCCGGGAATTTTCGTATGAAGTGGGTGAAGTGAGTATCGTTGAAATGTAATATTCTAGTGTGGCATGCGGAGATAAGTTAGCTTCCTTCTCATCTTGCGCTCATGAAAATAAATGTTGACATAAGGGATGTAACTTGTGTGATGTGCGAGTACGATGATGAGTTCATGGCTCATGTTGTTACAGCATGTGGGTATGCGACGGGTATTTGGATGCAGATTGGGAGTTGGTGTACACTAGATCTGATCTTTGCGTTTCACTTTCAAGATCTTTTGAAGATTTATAAAAAGGCGAGTGGGGTAAGGCAGGTAAAATAGTGATATGTGGCATCATTATGGTTACGTGTTGGGTATTGTGGAATGCGAGGAATAAAAAAAATTTAAAGGTAGAAATCCCAAGTTGAAAGAGATAATGGCTTGTGTGAAGTCTATTTTGATCGTTTTTATGGTTAAAAAGTCAATCTAGGTATAAAAATCTCCTTTGGAGGGATTGGTGTTTATACCCAATGTATATGTTGTAATTGGTTTATTTGGCAGTCCTCGCTTTGAGGACTCACCTGGTGGTTGAATGAAGCTTATAGTTCAAAAAAAAAATCTTAACAATCTAGCTAGATGTATCAAGAAAAGTTATGTTTTGAAGATGATTGACTAATTTTGTACTTCTTATGCACTCGTTACTCATGAGTGAATTCATAAAGCTCGTGGTGATATGTCATTCTTCCAACTACGAACGCTACCATCGCAATCACCATTAAACTTGAAGTCAGTACCCCATATTCAATTCCCCACTATGTATACCAAAGGGTGTCCGAAAATCGGTATTGAGATATACTATACACATCAAGTGGTTAAATTATAGGTGTGTTATTGTCCCACTCTTATGGGTCAAATCCATATTCGAGATCTCACATTGATTGTTTATAGGTGATTTTGAAAATGAAAGAGTGTTTTTTGAGTGTTTCATGGATACAATTGTGGAAATAGGTAGTTCACTGATTGAATCTGCAAACTCCAACAGAATTGGTTGAAGTTCGCTGATTCAATCAACAAATCTTTAACATAATTCGCTTATCCATTGCACCATCTTCAACATAATCCGCATAAATTTGTTGAAGTTTGTTGATTCAATCAGCAATCTTCAACGACCTTTGTTGAAGATTGCCGAGTGAATCAGCGAACTACCCATAAACACAATTTTTTGCATGAAACACTTAAAAGAGCTCTTATTTCTTTAAATTCACCTATAAATGAAAAAAATTCACAAAATAAAGGTTAGTTTTATTCTGCTTATGAAATTACGATGTCACAATAATTGTTTATAGTTATAGTTGTCTGAAAACATATAATGTCACTCGACTCTTGGAGACCAATATCACACAAACAAAAAATTTATCGTCGCAGGGTCAAAAAATTTACTCAATAGATCTATCACGGATTTAATGGATTTTAAATGTATGCATGTTTTCTTTACAACTTTCTTATAAACCATTAAATTCTTGATAAATTAATTCGCTTTTTAATTTATATATTAGACCCACTTTTTTAATTCAGAGTCACCTCTAAATAGCAAATTGTATTCCAACTGAATCAATATTTTTCTCATTGGGAAACACGGTTTCTGTAGGAACAAAGAATAATAAACGGCAAGATTTATGTAAGAGAAATATAGTTGCAGGAGCACTTACTTCGATTATATTGACTTCTATTTTTGGACCCATAGAATTTAAACTCAATCACATATGTGTGTGTAAGGGGGACGGGGCGCTATCAGAATTGGTCACGGGTACCCCACTATCAGCACGGTAACACCGCCGCCACCCATGCTGGTAGTGGTCCCATGAACCAAATTTTGGTTTCAGTTACCGTGCTGGTTCACGGATGTCAGGATGTGGCACAAACTCTCACACAATTTTATTATTTTTTTATTCCTCTCTCTCTATATTATTATTTGTGAAAATAATTGATAGTTGGGTAAAAAATCAGTGGAGTGCTGCCTTTTAAAAATGTTTCAGTGAAGGAAATTAGTGAAGTGATGTGGCAGTACAGGATTGGTAGAAATCAGTGAAGTGAAAACACCTTCAGTGGAGCGCCTCTTGTGCCCTAAGAAAGCATAATAAAGCAATGAATTTTGATCGCTGTGTTTGTTGGTCTTGCGAGCGAATTTCGACCACTTGTGCCAGCGAATTCCTAGTGCCTGTGTAACCCTCTAGTCCTTGACCTGATGTTGTGTAACCTTCCCGGTTCATGCTCCTCACACCCTAGGCCCACAGCCCCACACAATTCATTTTAATAAGTTTAAATTTCAATTTGGGTTGAACTTATTTTGTTGAATTTAAAAATTTAAGTTATTTGGGCGTTATTAAATGGGTTAGTTGTTAAAAAAATATTGATCACGTCCTTCAAGTGTAGCTTAGTTGGTGAAGGGACCGGTCTTTCCTTTGGGAGACCTGAGTTCGATTCCCACGGGCTGCACCTGAGGGACAAAAGGCAATGATGGTGAGGCTTGTGATCCAAGTGATGCAAGTTGGATCCTGAGCTGATCCGGTTTTCATCCGGCTGTTACTCCAACGAGGTAAAACTCGTGTGGAGGCAGTACGGTTTCCGGGCGGACACCGAAGCCCCCACCGTGCCAGCGTGGACCCGGTTCAGACAACATAATCTGGGCATGTGGAAAGGATTAGGGCCTACCGATTAGACGGGTGTGATGAACTTCTGCCACTTCCGCTTTGAAGAAAGTCACTGTTCAAAAATATATATATATATATATATATATATTGATCACAATAGTCCGCAATGTATAGGTTTTTTTTCTATATATATATATATATATATATATATATATAGGGGAAATATCCTATACAAAGTGTTTTTTTGGTAAGAACTGTGAGAATTAAAGGAGGGTTTTTTTTATTTTTTTTTTTTTGATTTTATTCCCATATTGTTAAGCATGTATTATAGTATTGAAATCTAAAAAAAACAAAAAATAAATAAATTTTGGTGTAGAGTAATTACGTGTAGAGTAATTACACTAAAAACATTTAAATTTTTTTTTGTATTATTCATCTAGAAAGTATGTTTAAGCACATGGAAAAAAAAAATCTAAAAAAGAAATAAACCCCCCCCCCCCCCCCCCCTTTGATTCTCACAGTTTTTACCAAAAAAAACACTTTATATTTGATCTTTACTCTATATATATAAATTTAAAATCATCCGGCCCTCTGAAAAATCAGGCATGGGGTCCTCGCCCATGAAAATAGCCGGCACTAGTTGCAAAGTATCCGCTTACGCTACCTAAAAAGGTGGTGACAGTGTTACCGCTTGAGTTTAACTATCTGGATAGGGGTAGCGAGGGTGCCGCATGCACCATAAATACTTGATCTTACCCATTATATTTCAAATTTGCAATATTAGTTTTATATTTATTTCATACTTTTCTACTTAATTCTCAACGTCAAGTTGTGTTGGTATACATATCGATATGTTTAAAAAGGAACCGAAGGAATAGTAGTTAAAGACGTGTATGATCTTGATTGCTTGATAAGGATTGTGTTTATAATTAGTTCTCCAATCTCCAACCCCCAAATTAGGTCACTTCTTTCTCGTTCATTTTTTAAAAACAAAATGCACCCCTACTGTTTACAACTTGTTTATATCTATATATCTTTTAAAACACGTGCCGCTATATTTTATCAACCGGCATTTTGTTGCTTAGACCACCTGTAATGATGGGTGAATTGGGCGTTAAAGAGGGCAATTGGCGCACCGTTCACCCTGCTACACTGCCCCCTCCCTAGTTAAATGGGCGTTAAAGCCTCCCACGACAAATATTTCGCGTACGCCAAATTTGGATTGGGCCAATCATAGGCCGCCACGTGACCACAATGTTTTTTAAAAAAATAATAGCCAATCAGAAAAATACCCCTTTCACCCACCATTACACCCCTTGCCCATTTCAAGCCATTTTCACCCACCAAGTGGCCCCACATTGCCACGTGTCGAAAAACGTCCCTTTCACCCACCAAATTTCACCCACCATTACACATGGTCTTATAAATATTTTCAATTACTTTATAAATTTCGCTAACTTTTTACCTAAAATCATCTAGTAAGAGGGTGTTTGGGATTGAGTTTCAAAACAACTTATTGACTTATTGGCTTTTTCAAAAAGCCAATAAGTCAATAAGCTGTTTGTGTAACCCAAAAGCACTTTCTGTTTTGACTTTTGGCTTTTGGCTTTTAAGGGTGGAAAAACTGTTTTTGAAAAGTTAGAAATCCTGGCTTTTGGCTTTTGGCTTTTGACTTTTGGAAAAAAATTACAAACCTACCACCCATACAACCAATATTCACAATAAGTTAAGCGAAACACTTAAAAAAACAACAATTTATTGACTTTTTGACGTTTCTCATCTCAAAAGCTAATCCAAACACTTTTTTTAAAACTCATTTTCAAAAAGTCATAAGCCAATAAGCACTTTTGACCAAAAGCACTTTTGCATCTCCAAACTCAATCTCAAACACCCTCTAAATGTTATCACTGTGTTATTAAATAATTATATTTTTAAATGTTCAAACCTGTGTGAGAAATACACAACGTGACAATCTTTTGTGATTAGTCACAAAAAAATCAACTTTTAGGTGGTTAACTATTGACTAAAAAAAAATCAACTTTTAGGTGGTTAACTCTTGACTTAATATATTATATCAACTGCAGTACTTGTTCCTTCTTTTGAAACTTGAAGATTTTCTGTTCGAATTTGTTTTCTGAAAGCCTCGTTTTCCATCAAGGCCTAAAGTTTGGTTTGCCTCCAATTTCGCCCCCTCAATTGTGACCCAAGAATTATCAAAGATGACGGCCAAGTTTCTTTCTTTTCTTTTCTTTTCTTTTCTTTTCTTTTTCTTTTCTTTTTCTTTGTGGAGGGGGTTGATTCAAACTAAAGACGACCACTACAATCTCTTACCAATTTTAAATGTCGGTACACAAATGGAACCGTATAATCACAATATTAACTAAGGTTCATTAACGTAGCCCAATATTGACCAACCACTTTGAAGTGGGATTGTATCAGTTGGTTTATTGTAAATGTTAACTATCTATACATCAGTTTTTTTTTTGAAAAATTATCAGAAAGTTTGGCTGTTAAAGATATTGTTTAACGTTATTCCTGGTATTTGCCTGTTAAATATCATGTATGGACATATCAATATGGGTTTTATAAGTGTAAAAATGCAGTCGAAATATATGACTTATTGTTTCAAGTCTGTTGTTTTCTATGTTTAACGAAAATTGTCACGTCGTTTAATCAAACATTATACATAGTTTTTCACCATGATGCAACTTGGCATTTGACTGAAATTGTGGCCCCTAAAACCTCCTTGGTAAATCAAATTTGTGATTTTTTGGGGTTGCGAAAATTTTATGACCACTTTTAACAAGTGAAGATTTAGTCTCAAATGTTGCAATCAGCTCTTTTGCAACTGGCTTTCTAGCGACTACTTTGCAATTTCCCTCCTTGGTGACTATTTTCGGTTAGCAAATGTGCTACATAAAACATCTTGCCTTTTCTTGCTTTCACACAGATGGCTTCTTATTCTCGGTCGTCTCAATGATTCCCTAAGGATCTCTTGCTATGTCGTCATAAACTCATATGTGACCCATCTTCATTTGGTGGTTTGATACCTTGCTGTTCACGGTCTTTGGTTGTTGGCAAACTCTTCCTTGCTCGATCTTCTTCACCGTCTTCATACGTCTCTTTGAGCTCCCGCAATAGGCCCAAAATTAAACGATGGCACAATAGACAAATAAAGAACACAACGGATTTAAAGTCAACTGACTACCGACTCTTGCATTAATATTATCAAGGGGGAATTACATATATCTCCCTCCAAACTTCATAAATTACATATATACCCAAGTCAAAATTCTATTTACATATTTCCCCTTCCCAAAAACTAAAAATATCAAATATACTCATTCTATTATTAAGCACCTTATATCATTACATGTTATGATGAATGTAATGATACGAGGGCTTATTAATGTTTATGTAAGAGTGTTAGAACACTCGTTTCGCTGAAATCAAGTTGTAGGATACATGGAAACATTTTGCATGTTACATGTTCTTGGTGTTCATAACTTACTGTTGAAATTATATAATACGTTTATGTTGTAATTCAAAGTGTTGGTACAGGATTGGACTGAAGTGTTAATAAGTGAATTGGAGATATTATAATTAGCCCAGCTGAGAAGGCCCATATGTCTCTGGATTAAACAAGTATCAGGCCCGGCCCATGGAAGCCTATTATGATCAGATATTTTGTGGTATTCGAGAACTTTCTCATCTGCCTATATAAGGCACACGTATTCACAACATATGTGTCTTTAGTCTGTTTAGTCTTTCTTATTCTCTCTGTATCATCTTCTTGTGTCTAGGGTTTACGTCTGATCATTTACGTCTGATCATCTGTCTTTGTATTGTTCGTTATATTTCTTTCTTGTATTTTGTATTTGTCATATCATCAGCTGATTGTTCATCAGCTGATCGTTGAGACTTTGTATCTCATTAAAGAACTCAAACGATTTGTTTGAGTTCTAGGGTTTGGTTTGGGGTTTTTCAGGTTTGGGTTAATAATATTTTTCGTCACGGTTTTGTCGCTATTTCTGTTGTTGATTGTGGATGATATGTTCAGATTAGTTCTAGTATCTTGTATTGAGTTTTTCTACATGGTATCAGAGCCTATGGCTCGTGATATCAGTCTTTGATTGTCTTTCCGCTGCGTTTAGTTGTAGATCTGGTTGTTGTTGAACCATCTGTTGATATTGGTTGTAGATCTGTCTTGTCTGATCATTTAGGGTTGGATCTCACCTAACTAAAAGAGGTGCTGGTTCAGATCTGAATGACATCAGTAAATCTGATCTAAACAATAGATCTGGTTTACTGATCTGTTAGTGTTAAAAGTTTTTTGTCTGTTGATTCTTATTTCTTTGTGAATCTTGGGATTGGATCTCACCTAAATAATAGGTGTTGGTCTGGATCTTGAGAATCATTAGTAGATCTTATCTTATATATTAGATCTGGTCTACTGATGTGTTAGTTTTATAGATTGACTCTCTTTATTGTAGATCTTGGGAAATATTACTTGGATCTGGAGGTTGCTGACCTTGGATCTGGTGGTTGCCGACTTTTGATTGGATATTTTTGCTACAATTGCCCCTGTAACTCTGTACCCTAAGTGAAGGTACAGGTTACAGGATTGGAGAACCCTAACTTGGGCCAACCCCACTGTGAGATCGTTCTGACCTTATTGTCTTGTTGTTGTGTCTAGGGCTACTGACCGGGTTAGGTGGACCGGTATTGAGCCATATTGTTTGTGTGTCTTGTCTGTTTGTTTGTCTTGTTTGTTCTGGTATTGTCTTGTGTATACGTATTACTTCTAGTTATAAAGACTCCTGTGTTAAGATCTGGGTGGGCACCCTTGAGTGATGAACCCACCATCTGAACACTGACACAGCTTCGTCTTCTAGGGTTTTCTGGTTACTTGCTAACTATTGTTAGCCTGTGTATTTGTCTGTTCTTGCTTGTTGTGTGTTCTTTCGTGCTTAGATGGGTGATAATGAACAACCCATACCCCAAGGTCCACAAGGCAGTGGGCCTGGGGTTGGTGACATTGTTAATATTGGAACCCTAATAAGTAAGTTGGATATAGGAGATCCTCTATATATCCATCCTAGTGACACCAGTACTTTAACTATAATTAGTTTGAAATTAAAAGGAACTGAAAATTATAAAGTATGGTCAAATGCTATGAAACTTGCTCTTGAAACGAAAAATAAATATGGTTTTATAGATGGTACTGTTGTCCGACCTAGTGATGATGAAGTTTTAGGGAAACAATGGGATAGATGTAATTCGGTTGTTTTGTCATGGTTGTTAAACTCTGTTAGTGAAGAACTATATCTAGGTCAAGTTTTTTCAAAATATGCTAGAGATGTTTGGTTGGATTTAAAAGAAACGTATGATAAAGTAGATGGGTCTGTAGTCTTCAGTCTACATCAGAGTATTTGTTCCATGAGTCAAAATGGTGCTAGTGTGTCTGAGTACTATCACAAGTTAAATACAATGTGGAAACAGTTTGACTCTATTGTCCAGTTACCACCTTGTACTTGTGATGCCTCTAGAGAATTTAACAATTTCAGTAGTTTAATAAAACTTATGCAATTTCTCATGGGTCTTGATGAAGTCTATCAACCTGTTAGAACAAATCTGTTATTACAGGATCCCCTACCTACTGTTAAACATGCTTTCTCTATTGTTTCTAGAGAGGAGTCACATAGGAAGTCTAATAGTGGTAACAAAGGTACAAATGTGTCTTTTTTGTCTAAAAATAACTCTTGTAATCAGGTAACTAATGTTAGAAGAACTAATAACATTGGACCTAACCCTAATCTGAAGTGTTCACACTGTAATAGGATTGGTCACACTGTTGATAGGTGTTTTGAGATTGTTGGTTACCCACCTGACTTTAAAAAGAGACCTGTTACACAAGGTGTTAGGAATAATAACACTAGTAATAATAGGTTTAATGGAAAGTCAAATGTGTCTAGTAATAACGTGTGTGCTTCCACGTCCACTGTTACTCCTTTCACTTCTGAACAGATTACTAAACTGATGAGTTTGATCAGTGAGAAGTCTGTACCTGATTCCCAGAATTCAAATGTTGGAGGTGAGCGAGTTGTTATTAATGGTTTCTCTGGTCTATCTGTGCTGTCTAAGCTGTCTGGTCTGTTTAAAAACTTTTCTAGTTGTTCTAGCTTAGTAAAACTTGCTCTGTTTCTTGGTTGGATAATGGATTCGGGGGCTAATCAACATATGATAGGTAGTGATAAAAATATGATCAATACCGTAGATGTGTCTAAGTATAATGTAGAGGTCAAACATCCTAATGGTACACATGCAAAAGTAACTAAAATTGGTGATGTTAAACTTGCTAATGGTGTAATCTTAAAAGATGTGTTATTAATTCCAGATTATTGTGTTAATCTTGTGTCAATACATAAATTGGCTAAAGATAATAAACTGGACGTGTTGTTTAATGAGAATGCATGTTATGTTCAGGATTCCAAGTCAAGGAATGTCCTGGTGACTGGTAGACAACAAGATGGGTTGTATTTTGTAGGAGGTGATGTTAATTTTAGTAGTCTATGTTTTAACAGTGTGAATGAACACAGTCTTTGGCATAGTAGGCTAGGACACCCGTCTGGTCAAGTCTTAGCCTTGTTAAGAGATGTATTAAACATTGGTGATCCTGATTTGAATCCTTGTGACATCTGTCATAAGGCAAAACAGGTCCGGGTACCATTCCCTCTTAGTGACCACAAGACTAAGGAAGTAGGTGACATTGTACATCTTGATGTATGGGGTCCTTACAAGGTCACTAGTAGGGAAGGGTATAGGTATTTTTTAACAGTAGTTGATGATTATACAAGGTCTGTTTGGGTATATTTGTTAAAAAATAAGGGAGAAGTGTATGAAAATCTAGTTAGTTTTTATGAACTAATAAAAACTCAGTTTACTAAAAATATAAAGGTTTTTAGAAGCGATAACGGAACCGAGTTTGTTAATAAACAGTTTAATAGTTTTTGTAACAATAAAGGAATATTACATCAAACTACGTGTGTTTACACTCCACAACAAAATGGGGTTGTGGAGAGGAAACACCGACATCTCTTGAACATGGCTAGGGCGTTACTTTTTCAAAGTTGTGTTCCTCTAAATTTTTGGCCCGAATGTGTTATGACAGCTGCTTACATTATTAACAGGATTCCGTCATCCGTGTTAGCTGGAAAAAGTCCCTTTGAGTTGATGTATGGGTTCCCCCCCACGTTAGATCATTTAAGAACTTTCGGGTGTCTATGTTTTCAAACGATTTTAGATGATCCTGACAAACTTTGTAGTCGTGCTAGTAAATGTGTTATGATTGGTTATTCTTTTCTAAAGAAAGGTTATAAATTGCTTTGCTTAGAAACTAAAGAAGTTTTGTTTTCGAGAGACGTTAAGTTTTATGAAAATATTTTCCCGTTTAAATCTGATGTTTCAGAAAATGTGTTTAAAAATGTTGATCATTTGAACTTGTTTGATAACTATGATTCCGAAAGTTCATTAAGTGATAGTCGCGTTAGTCAGAATCCTCCCGATGATGAAGGGGGAACAATTAGTTCTCATAGTCCTTCACCTGGGAACTCGTTAGAGGACTCTCCCAGTGCTGCCAGCGATGTAGTTCACCCCTGTGAACAGCAACCTGGTAGTACTGAAGGAAGAGGGACTGACAGCCCGGTTGTTGAAGGATTACATGATGAGGCTATAACTCCTGAGGGAGACCGTGTTGGATCTGTTAGAAGGTCCAACAGGGAGTCTGTTTTGCCCAAAAAATTTTCTGATTATGTGGTTGAAGGTAGAGTTAAATATGGTGTAGAAAAAGTTTTAAACTATTCAAATTTGTCATTTGAAAATTCTTGTTTTGTTGCAAATTTAAATAAAATTGCTGAACCATCTAACTATTCGGAGGCTTCAAAGGATCCGAAATGGATTGAAGCAATGAATAGTGAGATGGAAGCTCTTCATAGGAACCAAACTTGGATTATAACGGATTTACCACCTAATAGGAAAGCTATAGGTTGTAAATGGATATATAAGGTTAAGTATAGGTCTAGTGGTGAGGTAGAGAGATATAAGGCTAGACTCGTAGCCAAAGGGTATAGTCAACGGGAAGGTCTAGATTTTGGAGAGACGTTTTCTCCGGTTGTTAAGATGGTCACGGTTAGGTGTGTAATTAGTTTGGCCGTCCAAAATGGTTGGAATTTATTCCAACTTGACATTAATAACGCATTTTTATATGGATCTATTGATGAAGATGTTTATATGCAATTACCCGAGGGTTATTATGATAATGATGGGTCAAAAGTGTGTAAACTTGTAAAGTCATTATATGGTTTAAAACAAGCTCCGAGAAAATGGAACGAAAAGTTAGTTGAGGTTTTAACAAAGCTAGGATTTACACAAAGTATTTGTGATTATTCGTTGTTTGTTAAGTCTAAGGATAATGTTTTCTTGGCTTTGCTTGTTTATGTTGACGATATTGTTGTTACCGGTAATTGTGAGTCAGAAATTGAGTATGTTAAGAAAGTCTTAAATGACAATTTTAAAATCAAAGATTTAGGCAAGTTAAAGTATTTTTTGGGTCTAGAAGTATTGTATACTAAAGATGGTATATGCTTAAATCAACGTAAGTATTGTTTAGAACTATTAAACGAATTTGGGTATTTAGGTTGCAAACCGGTGAGTGTTCCAATTGAGCAAAATTATATTGTTTCTGTTAAGAATAGTAAATCTGATAAACCACTTGAAAACGTTACGGGTTTTCAGAAACTCATTGGAAAATTAATTTATCTATCGTTAACTAGACCGGACATATCTTATACTGTGCAGTTTTTGAGCCAGTACATGCATAAACCGACTGAGTCTGTGTTAAAAATGGCTTTAAGACTGTTAAGATATCTTAAAGGTGCTCCTGGAAAAGGTATTATGTTCAAAAAAGGTTCCAGTTTTGATCTGTTAGCATTTTCCGATGCTGATTGGGCGAAGTGTTTAGATACTCGAAAATCTGTTACAGGTTTTTGCGTTTTTTTAGGAGGAAATTTAATCTCTTGGAAAAGTAAGAAACAAAATACAGTGTCCCGATCTTCTGCTGAGGCAGAATACCGGGCTATGTGTTCTACAACGTGTGAACTTGTGTGGTTGTCAAACTTATTAAGTGAATTAGGTGTCAAAGTTAGTTTGCCAATCAAACTTTATAGTGATAGTAAATCTGCTATCTCTATAGCTGCAAATCCGGTATTTCATGACCGGACGAAACATTTTGAAATTGATTTGCATTTCTTACGAGAGAAGGTCAATGTTGGATTTGTACAAACCCTTAAAATAGAGTCTGCAAAACAGGTTGCGGATATCTTTACGAAGGGGTTGTATAGTGGACAGCATGAAGTTCTATGTAAAGATCTGGGTTTAGAAAATTTGTTTCAACACTTGAATTAAGGGGGAATGTTGAAATTATATAATACGTTTATGTTGTAATTCAAAGTGTTGGTACAGGATTGGACTGAAGTGTTAATAAGTGAATTGGAGATATTATAATTAGCCCAGCTGAGAAGGCCCATATGTCTCTGGATTAAACAAGTATCAGGCCCGGCCCATGGAAGCCTATTATGATCAGATATTTTGTGGTATTCGAGAACTTTCTCATCTGCCTATATAAGGCACACGTATTCACAACATATGTGTCTTTAGTCTGTTTAGTCTTTCTTATTCTCTCTGTATCATCTTCTTGTGTCTAGGGTTTACGTCTGATCATTTACGTCTGATCATCTGTCTTTGTATTGTTCGTTATATTTCTTTCTTGTATTTTGTATTTGTCATATCATCAGCTGATTGTTCATCAGCTGATCGTTGAGACTTTGTATCTCATTAAAGAACTCAAACGATTTGTTTGAGTTCTAGGGTTTGGTTTGGGGTTTTTCAGGTTTGGGTTAATAATATTTTTCGTCACGGTTTTGTCGCTATTTCTGTTGTTGATTGTGGATGATATGTTCAGATTAGTTCTAGTATCTTGTATTGAGTTTTTCTACACTTACTAAGTTGGAAAGATCGTATGGGATATAAGTTGTATGATGCATGGAATGTGTTGTATGACTTGTTGTGATTATAGTTTAGTAAAAGAATTTGGGTAAAATAGTTATTTTTCAATGTATTTTTAATAGAATAGGTACATATGTAATTTATGAAGTTTTGTAGGAGGGATATATGTAATTTAAATTTTGGGTTGGGTATATATGTAATTATAGTTGAAAATAGAAGGATATATGTAATTAATCCTATTATCAAAAGAACAAAAGTCACACATTACCTTAATGCCTAAACCCACTCTATTTCTTTTCGAGTGTAAACCAATCTAACTCTCATCTTCTTGCATGGTTCACCTCTACAGCCCTTTTACAATCAAGATTAACGCCTTCACATGTCACACTTTCGAACGTTATAATTATAGCTCTACTGCATTAGTGTTAATCATACCATCTAGATAAAGATGCATTGCACGTGAAATTGATGAACTTATCATACAAAAAATATAACATGCATGTAATTGATACACACTACATCCCTAGAAACCTTAAGTTTGTTTCATGTTTCTTAATCTTCAATATTATTAAAGTTTTAGAAATATTAATTACATCCTATGATTCTCATTTGCACGTACTAATGTAGGAGATAATTAGTTTTGGACCTCACAATATTTTTTTTTTTTTTTGAAAGGCGAATTTCTTGCTCCTTGTGAGACTTGAACTCAAGACCTCACGCTTTTGGTGTATTAAAAGGCTTTGCCTTTTTAGAAACTTAAACTTGATTTAAAACATACAGTTATTACATGATGAAAATAAATAAATATGATCATTAAGCTCACATTGGATATTAGGATATATTTTACTCGATACAAATAATTTTACTTATAAAGAAAAAATCAAATGGTATATATTTAGATACACCCACAAGACTCGGCAACAAGTATATGCAATAAGTAATTACATATCAACTTTGAACCAATAAATAGAATGAATTTCTATTTGTAACATCTTCATTTAGCTTGGCAACTGATGTTTTCTCTTATGCATAACTACACATCCCGTTAGTGCAAGAATTCCCTCGCTTGCATCTATTGTTGCAACCTCCACAATTTCTCTTGTCTGTCATCAAGTTTACGCATTTTCCTTTGCAACAAATCTCTTGGTGCTTGCATTTATGCCCACAAAGCCCGCAATTTTGTTTATCAGTTTTAACATTGACACATTTCTTATTGCAACAGTCTGGACCTGGGCTACCTTTCGCCCGACATAGTCTTGGGTTCTTGTTGCATTTCAACAAGCCCCTCGATTGTTGAGCAAGGAACCGACTTGCCCCTCTTAGTGAACCAGAAGTAGGAACAAGATCTTCGTCACCGTCTAATTCTATTGGTGTTGCAGAAAGATTAATGGCTAAAGCCATTAGAATGAGCAATGTTATAAAGATTTTCTTTATCATGGTGTCTTAGAGAGAAGACTATGAGATGTATAGATGTTTGGATGAAGTTATGGATATGGAGATTAATTGGTAGTGCAAGTATTTATAGGGGAAATGTGGCTGATAAAGTTTGAAAAATGATTGTGGCCAGTCATGAGAGTCTAGGTATTAAAAAAAAGTTAGGCTTTTGGATGGCATTTTGTTGCAAAGGCTCCACTAAAAAGAGTTATAATTTTGACTTTGAATGGTATATTTTTTTATTTGTGTATATGTTTTCAAATGGGAATAAAATAAACACGTTTATTTTATATTATCTCACATAATCTTGTTATTGAAAAGTTATTTGTGCATCTTCTAAAACTACTGTTTTAAAAGTCGGTGTGGAGTCGTTTACTCGTTAAATATCTTTTAGGGACATTCTAGCTTCGACTGGGTGATAAACGCTTTGTGCCTTTTGGAGAGAGACCAGGGTTCGGTTTCTGGTATGGGGTAGATTATGCATAATTTGGTGTAATTTAGGAGTGCGGATTATATAACATTTGCCGTTAAAAAAATATCAGTGTTGTTCGGCTTGATATATATATATATATATATATATATATATATATATATATAGGGGAAGGATAAATTGAAAACCCTCTTGAGTTGAGAAAATCTCGGAAACCCATGTAAAAAATCATTATTTTTTTTTTGAAAAAAATAACCAATGTAAAATACATGTTTTTAAGCATTTTGGGCCAAAAAAATATAAAAAGCGCCGAAGGGATTTTTTTAAAAAAAATAAACAAAGTTGCTAAAAAAACATATGTTTTCAGCTATTTGCTGTTTTTTATCAGGTGTAAACATGTGTTTTCGCAGCTTTGTTTATTTTTTTTAAAAAAATCCCTTCGGCGCTTTTTTTATTTTTTTTGCCCAAAACACTTAAAAACATGTATTTTACATTGGTTATTTTTTTTCAAAAAAAAATAATGATTTTTTACATGGGTTTCCAAGGTTTTCTCAACTCAAGAGGGTTTTCATTTTATAATTGCCCTATATATATATATATATATATATATATATATCTAGCTTATATTATTATTATTATGTCCAATAGTTCTTTGGTGTATAGGTGTATGCTTTAACATGTGGCTAATGTTTAATATTGTTTGCTTTTGCTCTTGAACTTTAGCATGCAATATATTTAGCGAAGTATAATTTGAATCTCTACAACAAAGTTCTACATTAATGTTCTTGGTATAAAACTGAAATTCGGCACATTAGTGTTAACATAAAATTATTGGATCTCAATTGAATAATGTTTTAGATTTATATATCTGACATGAAATTCACCACTTCTATAAATTCAATCTTAATTAAAGAGTCACCTACATAAGTCAAATATATACCAATTAAATAATTCATGGTCTTGATGAGAAACACGGTTTCCATAAGACCAAAGAATCGTATTATACATAGGAACTGCAAGAACATGTACAAATTGTCCATCTGTATGGTTACAAGAGCACTTAGCTTCTATTATTTTGACTTCTACGTTTGGAAGGGGCGACTTTCTTAAACAGTTAAACAGAAGTATGCTCAATTAGCCAATAGGATTTAGTGTCAACCTGCATCTGATTATATACTTAACCATCAGTTAAAAATATAATAAAATCGATTGTACATTAACTAATTTTTAACACTCCTTGTATATTACAAATCAATATAATTGGTGAATCTTAGAATCAACCCATGATTTTTTGGTACGATTGGTAGCCCATGACCTATGTAAAGGCTATGGGTTAGGGTCTCACCTAGAGCTATTTACTCTAGGGTGAGCCAGAGAATTTACCACAGTAAGCCTTTGAGCGGTGGGTTTCTTATGGAATGGTGGTGGGCCGTTTACGCACAGGCATGAGTGGCATTTTGCCATTAGATTTACTTAGATGATCGGGCTTTCGTTAGTCCTTAAAAAATAAGAATTTGTGACAGGAGCCAGAATTATTTTATGTGGTGTCAGCGCCTTTTTTTCAGTGCTTGAAATTATACTAAAAATCTAAATTATTTACAGATAAGAAAAAAATCAATAACTTTAATCAAGTCTACAATCATACAAAGAAATGTAATTACAACCAAGTGTACAATCACACATAAACAAATCTAATTTAGTTAACTTTCAGTTAGGCATTGTTGGTAAGAGCATACACAATAAACCTCACAATAATAAAGATGAACACTCAAGAATACTAAAGAAATGCACAATTTTCTTATTCACTGATAATTGAGAGTACATAACTTAAACAAGAACAGACTGAAAGCTTAAATAGGCAACATTTTAACGGCTAACAATTAAAGTGGAACAACCCCACAAGACTCGGACTCAAAACAGACTTTGCAACTGCCACTTATTCAAACTCAACAAATACACACTTGCATGCATGAAAATAGCTATGGAACTTTAATTAATTCTCAATAGGTATGGGATTCCTGAGGAAAAATAAGTTAAAAGTTGAGATTGTCACTAAACATTTTCTTAGTTGGAAGGCAAATATGTCAAAGTTAAAATTATTAAAATCCAATAAATCTTAACATTATTGTTGAGTTGCCTGTACTCGATCTCCTCTTTTAATTAAACTGAGGAAATTGAATTGGTACTAAGATATTTGATATTTTTCGTGTTCTTTTATATGTTTAGCTTCATATCACATTACATGTCATGATTAATAACTCTATTTCATTAGCAATCTTACCATCTAAAACCAGATAGATTGTACCATGAGGTTTGTAACTGGTACATTAATATCGTGGATAACCTTTAATAATTTGTTTTCATAATTTGTATTATGAAAGATTACAAGAATTTTAGACCGAAAAATAATTTGCATCCTCATTGACACGTAGTGATGTCGGATGTCACTAATTTTGGAGCTCACAATAAGTACTTTTTAGAAACTTGAACTTGATTTATAGCATATAATAATTGTTACATGATGAAAATAGAATTTGGGCTTTATTCATAGTATATAATTGTTACATGATGAAAATAAATAAATCTTATCATTAAACTCATTTTGGATAAAGTTCGATACAATTATACAAATAATTTTACTTAGAAAGAAAAAATTAAATGGCATATATTTAGATACACCCAGGCATGCGAGCAAGGCATACGTAATTACATATAAACTTTGCAAAAATAAATAGAATAAATTTCTATTTGCCATTTTTTTTTCTTCTTACTTATGCGTAACTGCACATCCCCAAGGTACAAGAATTTCCTCTCTTGCACCTTTTGTTGCATCCTCCACAATTTTTCTTGTCTGTCATCACATTCACACATTTCCCCTTGCAGCAAATCTCTTGGTGCTTGCATTTTCTCCCACAAAGCCCACAATTTTGTTTATCGGTTTTAACATTGACACATTTCTTATTGCAACAATCTGGACCTGGACTGCCCTTCGCCCGACATATTCTTGGGTTCTTGTTGCATTTCAGTAAGCCCCTTGTCGAATGTTGAGCAAGAAACCGACTAGCCCCTCTTAGTGAACCGGAAGTAGAAATAAGGTCTTCATCATCGTCTAATTCGATTGGTGTTGCAATAAGATTAATGGCTAAAGCCATTAGAATGATCAAGGTTATCAAGATTTTCTTAATCATGGTGTTGAAGAGATTGGAATATGAGATGTTTAGATGTTTGGATGATGTTATGGATATTAAGATTAATTGGAAGAGCATGTATTTATAGGGGGAATGTGACTATCAAGTTTGAAAATTAGTTGTGGGTGGTTATGGGAGACTAGGTATTAAAAAAAGTTAGGCTTTTGGATGGTATTTTTCTATGGCAAAGGCTCCACTAAAAAGAGTAAATTTTGACTTTGAATGGTATTTTCTTGTTCGTAAGTTTTTCAAATGGGTATATAAAATATGTGGGTTGACATCTTTGTTTATTGGAGAGTTGTTTGTGCTTCTTCAAAAAAATATTATCACACTTCACCTCCACAAAACTCACACCCACATTCAACCGCTACTGAAGGCCCAGCCCAGTCCCAGCCTACTGTCAACAACCACCCAGCCCAATCCACCGTAACAAATAATCAACCCACCACCACTCGCACCATGCGCACCCGCGCAATGGATGGCATATCCAAACCCAACCACCGTCTAAACCTTCACACCTCATCCATCGCACCTATCCCTAAAAATCCCACTGACGCCTTGTCCATCCCGGTCTGGCACAAAGCCATGACCGACGAATACCATGCCCTTATTAGAAATGAGACATGGGAATTAACACCTAGGTTGCCCGGCATGAACATAATCCGAAGCATGTGGTTATTTAAACATAAATTTAAATCGGATGGGTCATTGGAACGATATAAGGCACGACTCGTTTGTGATGGTCGCCTTCAACAGGTTGGCATCGACTGCGGCGAGACTTTTAGTCCCGTCGTCAAACCTGCCACCATCCGTACTGTATTATCTATTGCTTTGTCTCAGTCTTGGCAGGTTCATCAATTGGACGTCACAAACGCATTCCTACATGGCCACCTCAACGAAACTGTATACATGTATCAGCCGATGGGATTTCGCAACAAGGACTTTCCGGATCATGTTTGTCGTCTTAAAAAGTCACTATACGGGTTAAAGCAAGCACCCCGGGCCTGGTATCAACGCTTTACAGATTTCGTTCTCACTCTTGGCTTCGTGCAAAGCAAATGTGATGCCTCTCTATTCATTCTCCACCAGCACTCACAGGTTGCCTACCTTCTTCTCTATGTGGATGATATTGTGCTAGTCACCTCCTCTGCTACTCTCCGCACAACATTAATGTCACACTTGTCAAACGAGTTTGCAATGAAAGACCTCGGGCCGCTCAGCTTCTTCCTTGGCTTGTCTGTCAAACGCCATCAAGACACCATGTTTATCTCCCAACAGTCTTATGCAAAAGAAATTATTGAGCGTGCAGGCATGTCCTCCTGCAAACCCGTTCATACACCGGTTGATACAAATGCAAAACTCGGAAGCAACTCTGGGGACGACTTTCATGACCCTTCTCTGTATCGCAGTCTTGCAGGGGCTCTTCAGTATTTAACTTTCACACGCCCTGATATCAGTTATGTTGTACAGCAAATATGTATTCACATGCATGCTCCTAAAGAAGATCATTGGAATGCCCTCAAACGCATAATTCGCTACATTCAGGGCACCTCACATCTCGGACTCTCTCTCGGTCCCTCTCGGGACCCACGCTTAATTGCATACACAGATGCCGATTGGGCCGGTTGCCCTGACACACGTCGTTCCACCAGTGGCTTCTGCATTTACTATGGGGACAACCTTATCTCTTGGTCGTCCAAACGTCAGGCAACCATCTCCCGCTCCAGTGCAGAAGCCGAGTACAGAGGAGTTGCTAATGTTGTCGCTGAGGTCTGTTGGTTGCGTAACCTTCTTCTGGAACTAAACCGGCCACTTGCATGTGCCACCTTAGTATACTGCGATAATGTGAGTGCTATCTATTTATCTGGCAACCCAGTTCAGCATCAACGAACGAAACACATCGAGCTTGACATACACTTCGTTCGCGAAAAGGTCCAAAAGGGAGACGTCCGTGTTCTACACGTTCCATCTCGCTATCAGGTAGCAGACATTTTCACCAAGGGTCTTCCACGCATCTTATTTGAAGACTTCCGCTCCAGTCTCAGCCTCTGCTCACCTCCGGCTTCGACTGCGGGGGTGTAATAGCCGCTATATTTAGTAATAATTGTAAATTGAATTGTATTGAATTGTATTAACTATATTTCCTATTCTCTTGTAAATCATCCCTAAATTATGGGACATTAGTTTCTATATAATGGAACCTCTCAAGAGGCAAGGATCAAGGATCCAGTTACCAATTCTATCAGAAATGTAGAGTTGTTTCCTAGTTAGCTAGATAAACTTTTAGAGGCAATTCTTTGTGTCAACCCACAATAAATTTTTAGACCTAAAACATCAACTTAGAAATTTTCTTTTTACTTGTGTTACTTTTTTTTTTTTTTTTTTTTTTTTTTGAACAGCCAAAACTTGTGTTACTATATTTCGAATTTCATATGTTCAAGAAAACTTTTTAGAAAGTTGGATTGGGTGACTGAAACAAACGAGAAACCTGTCTAAAGACATCAAGAAAATTTACCTTAACGAATTCATAAAGCTTTTTTAGCTCATCGTGTAAGCTGTAATTCGTGCTACAAGTAGTACCTTTACTAACCATCCTTATGAACAGACTCGCAGATGGTGGCTTGTACATCCATTATCGAGATGTCACAACGATTGCTTATAGCTTTCTCAGCCAAACTTAATAAAGTTTTTTTCTTTGTTTACAAAATTACGGTGTCATAATGAGTTTATTTACCATAATTTTTGTAAAAGTTCATAAGCTTTTTATACAACTTGTCTGAAAGTTGTTCAAAAAAAAAAAAAACTTGTCTGAAAAAAAATTATATATTACTAACATGTTTATACTCTTGTTATAAACATGTGCTATGGCATGATAATCCGTTGGGGTGAGAGTGTGATGAGACATACTCCTCCTTACAAATGGGTCGTGATGTGTAGTTTTAGCAAGTTAAAAACTTAATATCTTATTACCATAGGGTTTTTCTAAGACGTGATCTAGTTTTTAAATTTATAAGAAACAATGGTTGATTAACTAACTAAAACATACGTACAATAGGTAAGTGAACCTATCATGTATAGTGTAGTCTTTTATGTAAGTACCAGTATCGAACCCAAAGACATTATGTTAAAATCCAATAAATCCTAACATTATGCTTGGGTAGTTCGTACTCTCCTCTTCTAATTAAACTAAGGATTCAATTGGAGGGTGTTTGGGATTGAGTTTGGAAATACAAAAGTGCTTTTGATCAGAAGTGTTTATTGGTTTATTACTTTTTTAAAAGGAGTTTTAAAAAAAGTGTTTGGATTAGCTTTTGGAATGAGAAACGTCAAAAAGTCAATATATTGTTTTTTTAAGTGTTTCGTTTAACTTATTGTGAATATTGGTTATATGGGTGGTAGATTTGTAATTTTTTTCAAAAGCCAAAAGTCAGGATTTCTAACTTCTCAAAAACAGTTTTTCCACCTTTAAAAGCCAAAAGTCAAAACAGAAGTGCTTTTGGGTTACACAAACAGATTATTAAGAGGGTGTTTGGGATTGAGTTTCAAAACAACTTATTGACTTATTGGCTCTTCCAAAAAGCCAATAAGTCAATAAGCTGTTTGTGTAACCCAAAAGCACTTTCTGTTTTGACTTTTGGCTTTTGGCTTTTAAGGGTGGAAAAGTTGTTTTTGAAAAGTTAGAAATCCTGGCTTTTGGCTTTTAGCTTTTGACTTTTGGAAAAAAATTACAAATATACCACCCATACAACCAATATTCACAATAAGTTAAGCGAAACACTAAAAAAACAACAATTTATTGACTTTTTGACGTTTCTCATCCCAAAAGCTAATCCAAACACTTTTTTTAAAACTCCTTTTCAAAAAGTCATAAGCCAATAAGCACTTTTGACCAAAAGCACTTTTGCATCTCCAAACTCAATCCCAAACACCCTCTAACTTATTGGGTTCTTGGAAAAGCCAATAAATCAATAATTTGTTTTGAAACTCAATCCCAAACACCCTCTTGGTACAAAGATATTTGATCTTGTACATGTTCTTTTATATGTTAAACTTCATATCACATTACATGCCATGACTAGTAATACCTCTATTTCATTAGCAATCTTACCATCTAAAACCAGATACATTGTACCATGAAGTTTGTAACTGTTGCATTGATATCGTGGATAACCTTTAATAAAAATACTTTTTCATCATTTGCATTATGAAATATTATTAGTATTTTAGACCAAATAATAATTTGCATCCTCATTGGCACATACTGATGTCGGATGTCGCTAGTTTTGGAGCTCACAATAAGTACCTTTTAGAAACTTGAACTTGATTTATAGCATATACTTGTTACTTTTTTTTTTTTTTAATTGAAAGATTACTAATTCATTCCAGGAAAGATTACTTGTTACATGATGGAAAAAAAATAAATCTTATCATTAAACTCATTTTGGATGAAGTTCGATACAAATAATTTTACTTATAAAGAAAAAATTAAATGGTGTATATTTAGATACATCCACAAGGCATGCGAGCAAGGTATACGTAATTACTAATTACATGTCAACTTTGCAACAATAAATAGAATGAATCTATTTGCCAATTTTTCTTCTTACGCGTAACTACACATCCCCAAGATGCAAGAATTCCCTCTCTTGCATCTCTTGTCGCATCCTCCACAATTTCTCTTGTCCGTCATAAGGTTTACGCATTTCCCCTTGCAGCAAATCTCTTGGTGCTTGCACTTTCTCCCGCAAAGCCCACAATTTTGTTTATCAGTGTTAACATTGACACATTTCTTATTGCAACAATCTGGACCTGGACTGCCCTTCGCCCGACATATTCTTGGGTTCTTGTTGCATTTCAACAAGCCCCTTGTCGAATGTTGAGCAAGAAACCGACTAGCCCCTCTTAGTGAACCGGAAGTAGAAATAAGGTCTTTGTCATCGTCTAATTCTATTGGTGTTGCAGTAAGATTAATGGCTAAAGCCATTAGGATGATTAAGGTTATCAACATTTTCTTTATCATGGTGTATGAGAAAGAGAGAGATGAGATGTTTAGTGAATAAATGTTTGGATGAAGTTATGGATATATGGATAATGAGAACTTTGTACAGCATGTATTTATAGGGGGGAATTTGTTGATCAAGTTTGAAAATTAAAAAAAGTTTGGCTTTTGGATGGTATTTTATTTAGCAAAGGCTCCACTAAAAAGAGTCAATTTTGACCTTTGAATGGTATTTTCTTGTTCGTAAGTTTTTCAAATGGGAATATAAATGGATTGACATCTTGTGTATTGGAAAGTTGTGTTTTTCTTTGTGTGAGCCTACAATAAACTTTATATTGATACTTTTTTACCTAACACGTCAACTTAATTAAAATTTTCTTTTACTTGTGTCTAGGCAAACTCCCGAGCTCAATTAACTTATTAGAGGTTAAACAAAAGTCAAAACATGGACGATAACGGCAAGATTTGAAAACCAGGGGTGATCTTTTGACGAAAGTCACAAAAATGGCAAAACCTCGAGGCACGAAAATGGCATAATAATAATATAAATAATAGACTCGTTTGGGTTGGCGAGCTGGATAAATGAAGCTTGAGCTCAGACTCGTTTACTAAACAAGCTTATTTTTAGGTTCGGGCTCGGCTCGGCTCGTTTACTAAATAACTTTAAATAAGGGGTAAATATAGTTAAATATTAACAAAAATAATATTACACTCAGGGTTAATAACGCCCGACGAGCCTGACGAGCTTCACATGCCAACCTTGAGCTCGGGCTCGATAAATAAGCGAGCTTCGTTTTAGGCTCAAGCTCAACTCGGGCTATATAAGGCTCGATTCGCTTCGAGCTTTTTATCAAGCCGATCTTGAGTAGCTCGCCAGCGGCTCGGCTCGTTTGCACCTCTATTTGTGTCACTATATTTTTTAATTTCATGTGTTCAAGAAATTTTTTTACCAAGTTAAATTGGATGACCAAAACAAACAAGACCCGTCAAGAGATACCAAGAAAATATACCATAGCACGTTCATAAAGCTTTATGGGCTCATTGCGTACAACTGAATTCTAGTTTCGTGCTACGAATCATACCTTAACTAGCCATCCTTATAAACAGGCTCACAGATGGTGGCTTATGGTGATACTTCCATCTTCCGGTAGGTGCTCCTTCCTTTGGGTAAATTACGTTATCGAGTTGTCACAATGATTGCTTTTAGGTTTCTTAGCTCAATTAATGTTTTTTTTTTCATTATTTACACAATTGTGGTGTCATGAGGGTTTATATGTCTTACTGTTTGAAAATATATAATATCATTTGATTATTAGATACGAGGCTAACAAAGTTTTATTCACCAAAAAGCGTCTGCTAACCAACAGTTAGACATACCACCAAAGTACATTCGCCAAACTACAACCAACAATACAAACATACTCGTATTAAAGGTATACCAATCCTCCCAAGTTAATCCCCCGACATTCGCCCTACTTTTACACCAAAAGAAACTACACTCTTTAACTCCATCCTTCATTCTACATAAGTTGACCTATTTACCATTAAAGACTGCAAGGTTTCGCCATTTCCATAGGAACCATAATGTAGTTTGAACAATCGCATACACGGCTTTCTTCCATTTCTTTGAATCTCTAATACTCTTGTGAATTCTGGCCAGATCTTTCAATTCCATAAAAAACATCGAACTCAACTTACACCATGTCCCAATATAGTCCCAAACCTGAGCAGCGAGCA
The DNA here is from genome assembly GCA_028751855.1 of Ambrosia trifida. NCBI lineage: Eukaryota > Viridiplantae > Streptophyta > Magnoliopsida > Asterales > Asteraceae > Ambrosia > Ambrosia trifida. The sequence goes on from CM054129.1 coordinate 129,705,433, forward strand.
GACAGGATATGAACAAGTGGGCAGCGCATTCTTCAATCTCACCACAGAACCTGCACGTCGTATCCAGGATGATGATTCTTCTATGCGTCAACGCAGCTGCAGTTGAACTCTATCTTGAATAATTCTCCAAACTAAGAAGTTCACTTTAATCGGCACCCATGTATTCCACTCGAAGTCCAATCCCCGATCAGCAAAGAAGTTCCTTTTAGCTAGAGCTCGAACACTACGAACAGAAAACCCACCAACTGCATCCATTTCCCAACCCCAACTGTCTTCGCCCAGGCCAAACCCGAACCCCTGCAAGGCATCCGAAAGCGTCTGTAGTTCAGCTAGTTCTAACAACCGGCAAAAATAAGGTAATTCCGTACAAATTAATTAATATATGATTAACGTAATTAAATGCAATTATGTGTGATTTAATTATCAAGGCCTTAGGAGATAGCAATTTCCAAATAATGCGTAGAAATGCATACGTTTAATGGTAAAACATGATAGGGTCATGTGCGAATAAGCTATCCGGTATGGACGTTGGCGATTACCCGGTAATAATTAAATAAACGAAAAGGATCCCGGACACCCAGGATATAAAATAAAGGGTATTTTCACAAAATATAATGAGTTTTGGAACTCCAAAACCATAAGTGGAAACGCCTCATACAAATCTCCCGGTAACGAATAAAGTGCGCGTACCGCACCCGATACGCGCATAACTCATAATTTCACCCGGCAAAAGCCTAAATAACCAATTAACGCTTAAATTAGACTATATTTAAGGGTTATTAAAGGTATTTTTAATGTCCGAATAACGCGCGATTAAAACCCGAAAAATACCCGAACGACACCCGAACGACGAGGAATTAAACTTAACTTATTATTGGTAAATAAATTGTGTTGTGGACCCCACCTAAGCCCACAAGGGGCCGGCCTAAGGGCCATAATATCCTCTTGCATGGTTTGTTTCTATAATAACCTATAAACCTAAGATAAAGAGCATGCATGGACAAAAGACAAATGTGTAAGACTTGGCAAGTACAAGCATGCTCCACTTGCCTTTTCCTTGTAAGAAATTTCGGCCCTAAGGCCATAAAATCCAAGACAAAATCAATCTAATGATGCACTAGTACACACACATGCTTGTAAATGGATCTAATATAAAGATTATAAGAGATTACAAAGATTTAGCAAAGATTCACAAGCAACACACCCCTCTCTCTCTCTAACCCACGGCACACACACACACTTACATAATCTTCCAAGATCATTTTTGTACAACACAATCTCTTATATCTTTGGGAAGATTATGTGCAATCCATGGAAGATTACATGTGATAGCATTATATAAACATGTGTTAGATACTTACACATTCAAGCTTTCTTCTTTCCTTTTCCTTCTCTTGTGGCCGTGAGTTTTACCCCACCCACACACATATTTCTTTCAAGTTTTTACATCATCAAATCACTTAAAACAATCCATCATCCAAACCCCCATTGTGTGTTTCAAGCTTGGAGCTTAACCATTAAGGAAGAACACACTAAACCCCTCTCAAAATCCAAGGTTTTGTCTTCCCTAGCCTTGTGCTAGTAGTAAGCTTCTTAACCTTGTTTTGATTATTAATATTCATGTATGTGTTCTTAGAAGCAAGTTGTACATGAAGGGTTTAAAATGTGGTTTTGAAACATAATCTTTAATAGGTTTTACATGAGTAAAATGGATGATTAAAGATATGTAAATGGATCATGGATTTGATGATGATAAAGTAGTGTTCTTAAAATGTATAAAATTTACACATACACTAAGTAGGATGATGATTTGGTTAAGATTTGTGGAATAAACTTGAATGTGTTAAAATGTAACTTTAATCATCTTAAAATGATCATCTAAGACATAATATATGATGGAATATATTAGAATGTCATGAATAAAGAAGTTGAAAAATTAAAGTTTACTTACTTAGAAGAATGAAATTTTGATATAATGGACAAATACATAAAACACACATACAAGTAGCCTTATATATGAAATATAAGACTATTAAAAGTGTTTTGGTGCAAAAACAACTTAACAATAAAAAGATGAATCTTCAAAGTCCACTATTTTGAGTGAAAAATACTAACTTTGGAAGTTAGAGTGGAAAAATGCAACATTTGAAAGTTAAGGGACTAATATTGTAACTTTGAAAGTTAGAGGACTAAAATAAACATTTTAGAAACTATTAGTCCAAAAATGCAATAATGAAAAGTTTGGTGTCAAAAGTATAAGTAATAATTTTTCAAGGTTGATTTGGTAAATACTAGTAAACATACTTGGGTATTTTGTATAAAAAGTATACTTTTGTAAAAGTGAAAGTTATGAAAATATGGGTTTGTATTTAACATAAGGATTTTTTATACCATAGAGATTTTATAAAAATGTTAAACGAAAAAGTAAAACTTGAGAAACTTATACAAAAATGAATACTTTTATATAAATGGGAATATAAAAGTATTGGAAGCATTTTTGTACCTAAGTAACAAGTTGAGTTAAAATACAAACCTTCCAAGTAACATGTGTTAGGAATGTGGATAATATTTCCATAAAACACATGTTGGGAAAAACTTGGAAAAATTGACTATTCAAGCTAAGATATCGAACTAAGACGCGTTAACGAACCGTACACGGACAAAACATGAGAAAAATGCCATTACGGCAAGATGAGAAAATATATATTTTTTTTGGGAAGTAAAATATATATATACATCATGGGTGAAAACTAATAAACACTTTCCTAAGTGTTGAAGGAATTATTCGTGGGAGAAAAACATAACGTAAATAAGTAAGACGTTAAACAAACGTATATACTTAACAAGAAAAATTACACATTTATATATATATACGCTCGTCTCGGCAAAATTCTAGTATATCTACTTAATGGGAAAGTAGATATGTGGGAAGGAAAACCGAGACGAGTAGACAAAGATATATATATATGTGTATGCCGTGCCGACAAGATCCTAGTATATTTATTTGAATGGGAAAATAAATATACGGTATGGTGAGTCGAATCGGGTGTTGAGAATATACAATCGAACGACAAGATCTTAGCATATTTGATTAAATGGGAAAACAAATGTGCGGCAAAGTGAGTCGGGTCGAGTGTTGAAATATATTATGTCGAGCGATGCGATCTTAAGTATAATTATTTAAATGGGAAAATAATTATACGTTAAGTGAAGTCAAGTCGATGATAATGATGTACAAGTTAAGGAAATATTAACAAGAGTAATATATAACTTGTAATACAAAGGGGTAATCTAACGCCAACAAAACCTAGGATACGCGCTAAATTAAACGGGATTTGGAATAACTTATGGTCGGGAGTTGGGTGTACAACTTGCCAAGGCACATGCACTATAGGGATAGTGACTTATACGTCTAGGACGTTTGTAGGTGCGAGACCCCGTTTGCTATCTACTTAGTTGAGCCGGACGTCGATTCAGGTGAGTCTCACGGCCCCATTTTAAACTATTTTTACGTTTTTCGGGGGAAAGATATGTAGGGAAAATGTTTGACGGATCTATTACTTGAGGTGTGACCGCCACTCGGGGTTGAGTCCTCGCCTCTATAATCATTTGTTCAGGGAAATGAAACCGGTGGAATATTTGGATAGTACTATTGGTGCCTGACAAGGCCCACCCCTAATCGATAGCGTCGATTTTGCATTAGTGTATGCCTGGGGTGCATATATTCTGAACTTAAGTCGTAGGATACCGAGTAACGACTTGGAGCGGGGCATTATTATTATACGTCTTGGTTTGATTATAGTCTCAAGTAGATTTATAGGAATTTTCAACTCCTATATATTGTCATAACATGGTATTTCCCAAGTATTCAAGTTTTGGAAACTAAAACCTGTGAACTCACCAATATATTTATACTGACGAAATTTTAAACATATCTTTCAGGTAATTAAGCGAAGACAATCATGGCAAGCTGGGTCACGGAATTCTCCTATGCGGCGTTGGATATTTTGCGGGGTTTCACCTTTATTTCCCAAGGCTATGGGATATATTTGAGAAACCTCTCTATTTGTGTTATAAACAATTTACTTTTGTGTAATGTTTTGAACAAGATTTGACGCCTAAATAAATGACCCATTTTCTTAAATTACTTGTGATTTGCGTTAACCTTGACTTTATGCTCTTGAACCGTCGCGCCACGTGTTTCCGCCGTTGGCGTGGTGTGACAGAAAGTGGTATCAGAGCCAAGGTTATAGCGAACTAGAGTATTTTCTTTAAAAACTAGACTATAACCGGATTTGGTTCAAAAAGATAAAGTTTTCAAAATATAAATATATAAAGGTGCTAAACGCGATAAAGTAATTTCTCAAGAAGCATTGGGCATAAGGAGATTCCGACCGAGCTAGCCATGGGTATTGTTATGCAGTACGTAGTATTAGAGGTTAGGAAGGTTACTGATAATGTACGCCTTAAACTATCTAATTTAAATAATTCATATATATATATGTACGGTTCTTTTGCCAGGGATGTCTGACGCCGGAAGTATAGCGCCGAGCTATGATAGTAGCCTGCAGATTATCCCAGCACCTCCGCCTGAGCCAGTTGAGCTGGTTGTACTCGACGCGGAAGAAGACGATGTAGAGATGGGCGTCGCCGGAGGATCGGGCGACGATAGTTCCGACGAGACGGATCCTAGCGAAGATCCTAACTGGGCTCCCGCAGGGGATGGCGCGGCCGCCGTGGCCGACGCGCCGCAGGCCGACCTACCCATATTGTACCCTTGCCTGCCGCACCCTTAGCCCCACACCCCATCAGAGCCGTCAGGGACTTCCCTGAAGGTTGTGCCGGTCCGTCGCGACCCGTCCCAGCCCAGTCGGAGACAGCAGAGTCTCCATTTGATAGACAGGCTCACATTGATCACGAGCCAGTACCCGCACCACACATCCCCATTCCTCCAGGCATGAGGCTCATGCCGATTTCCCGTGGGAGGAACGGATGGATTTCAGATGACTCAGACGACGAGTCAGTGGCCTCTGTAGAGCACATGCTAGTACCTGAGATTCCAGTCGTCCAGGAGGAGCCAGTGGCTCCAATGATGGAGGACGCCCCTGCTGACCCCGTAGCCCCACTTGCACCACTCGAGCCCGCACCTCAGGAGGGGCCAGCCACAGCAGCACACGTCCTAGAGGGCAGCCCCGCCGGTAGCTCTGAGCTACGCAGGGCAGGTATGGTAGCTTTCGCCACTGCGAGCCCTCCTACCCCCACCGTAGTGGTATCCACCCCAGAGTGGGCCACTATTACAGAGCCCCTTATGGCCCCCTTGGCCGAGCTTGTAGCACCACCCACCATAGCTATGACACTACCTATCCCCACCTTACCCATGATGCCACCTGCACCATATCCTCTGGGTGCAGGGGACCCCTACCTGTTACCACCCCACTTTACCCCTGGACCACAGGGTTTTACCCAGTTACTCTCCCACATACCGATACCAGCCCCACTTGGCCCATCCCAGCCAGTTCACCCTGACATACCTGGACCATCCCAGCCACCCAGGATGACACCATTATCCGGACCAGCTTGGTCCTCTGCTATCTCACTGGAGCGAGACTTTCAGACCCTCGCCGACACGGTGCAGCGCACCGTGAACCAGGTAGAGCAGCAGACTCGCTTGATGTGGACACGGATGATTGATACTCGAGACGCTTTAGCACACTACGCTGAAGAGTTGTTGAGCATGGATGCGCAGTGTGGGATTACCGGTGATGCGCATTTTGCGCACCGACAGTTTTTATATGAGCGCATCATGGCGATTAGTATGACTATCAGCATGCACGCACCACAGTATCAGTTCCCGCCGCCGCCGCCACAGTAGGGATGCATCGGGGACACATGGAAGAATCACCTGCAGATATATATAGTAGTAGCAGTATGGTAGCATAGCACGAGTTATGACGCTCGTTTGCATTTTGCCTAAGCCGTGCGGGTATGACGGCATATGATATGATGTTTTATTTATTTCAGAACGATGTATTGTATGAGGGGTGTTATCCCCTATTTTGTTATTATAAACAAAGCATTGTACTCGTACTAGTGAAATTAATGAAAAATCTTATTATTATGATGGTGAAATATGTTGTTGTCTACGATTATTATTGCTTACTCCATATATTGTGATTTGTGTGATTGTGTGGTGATGTTGTGTTGATTATTATTTATTCTGTATGGTGTGTTGGTATGTTGTGTGATGACATTGTGTTGACTATTGTGTTCATATTCTGGGTTGTTATTTATGCTTTATATATGATATTGTATAAATGTTTGCCAAATTAACCTTTGATAATTATTATTGAAGAAAAATGGCACCAGCCACCCGAAGCAACAGTGGCGCAGACGGACTGCCCGCTACACCAGCTGAACTCGAAACCATGATCTCGGAGCGCATAGCCCGAGCTATCGCGGAGCATGAAGCCGCCCGCTCCGAACGATCACGTGACTTAACAGGGAGCGACCGACGAGAAACCTCCCCCATTGGTAAGAGGTTTATGAATAAATGAAAAAGCGATGGGAGAATATCATAAAACTCCTATCCCATAATAACATACTACTTTATTATTGCAGAAACGGCCTCGCAAGAGCGCGGCTGCACTTTCAAAGCCTTCTTAGACTGTAAACCGATTAACTTCAGCGGCACAGAAGGATCTGTTGGCCTGGTCAAATTGTTCGAAAAGACCGAGGCAATAATCCGCATCAGTGGGTGTACCCCTCGACAGTCAGTCATGTACTCCACTAACTTGTTTTTGGATCAAGCACTCACTTGGTGGAACGGCCAAGTACAGTCACTAGGGGACGACGCTGCTTACTCCCTATCATGGGCGGAACTAAAAGACCTTATGATCGCCGAATACCGCCCGGAAAGTGAGGTACAGAAGCTGGAAACAGAATTCTGGAACCTTACTATGGTAGGAGCAGACGTGACTGGGTACACGTCCCGATTTCATGATCTCGCCAGACTAGTGCCTCGTTTGGTCACACCGGAAAATAACAAGATAGAGCGGTACTTGTTCGGATTAGCACCGCAAATACGCAGCATGGTCACTGCTTCCAAACCCACAACCATGTGCGCGGCTATTGATCTTGCGCTAAGCCTCACTGAAGATGCTATCCGCATGGGTACTTTGATCCGACAGGTTTCGGGACTGAAAATTTCTGAGGCTAGCAGTGTGGAAGGCAAGAATCAGGGGACAAGTTCAGCGGTTGTGACGAATGAGCAGGGGAATAAGCCGAGATTTGGGAAACGTAAGCGGGATGAAGGAAAGAAGGATAGAGCATCGGGTAATTCGAACAAGAAAGGGAAAGGGTATGTTGCCACAGGGCGTGGTAATGGTGGAAAACAAGGTAACCAGGGGAGAAATAATGGGATAACTTGTGGGAAGTGCCACCGCTCAGGGCACAAAACGGAAGACTGCCGGTCAGGAGCACCGAAGAACGGAGGGGCTAGACCTTGCTTCGCATGCGGGTCACTGGACCATTGGAAAAAGGATTGCCCCAAGATCAACAACCAAGCCCGCGGGCGGGCGTTTGTGATTGGAGCCGGTGATGCACGACAAGACCCCAACGTGGTCACTGGTACGTTCCCTCTTAATGATCATTATGCCTCTGTATTATTTGATACCGGTGCTGACTTTAGCTTCGTATCCATTGAGTTTAAAAGATTACTTGGGCTAAGAACTAGTAAACTAGATACACCCTACTCCATAGAACTGGCTAATGGTAAAACTATTGAAACGAGAGAAGTAGCGAAAGATTGTAAATTAGAACTCTGTGGGCACGAGTTTGGGATTGATCTCTTGCCGGTTGTGTTGGGAAGTTTTGACATAGTTGTTGGCATGGACTGGTTGTCCGCATATCATGCCATCGTGGTTTGCAACGATAAAATCATTCAAGTTCCCCTCGCAAGCGGTGAAACTCTCTCAATTCAAGGGGAAAGGCACGGGACGCCGCTAAGGATTATTTCAAGCATGAAGGCGCGAAAGTGCCTAAGAAAAGGGCTTGTCGCATTCTTGGCACACGTAGTGGACAAGAAAGCCGACGAGCGGAAGTTGGAAGACATTCCAGTAGCTAGAGATTTTCCGGATGTATTCCCAGAATATTTGCCGGGGTTGCCACCACCTCGACAAGTCGAGTTCCGCATCGACCTCGTTCCGCATCGACCTCGTTCCTGGAGCTGCTCCTGTGGCACGATCGCCATATCGCTTAGCTCCATCGGAAATGCAGGAACTATCCAGCCAGCTACAAGAGTTGTTGGACAAGGGTTTTATAAGACCGAGTTTCTCACCTTGGGGAGCTCCCGTCTTATTCGTAAAGAAGAAGGATGGCACATTTCGCATGTGCATCGACTATCGAGAGCTGAACAAGCTAACCATCAAGAATCGCTATCCTCTCCCCAGGATCGACGATTTATTTGATCAGCTCCAAGGATCTAGCTATTACTCCAAAATCGATCTGAGATCTGGCTATCACCAGTTGCGTATACAAGAAGAGGATGTACCAAAGACGGCCTTCAGAACCCGATATGGGCACTATGAATTTTTGGTAATGCCGTTCGGCTTAACCAACGCTCCAGCGGTTTTCATGGACCTAATGAACCGCGTGTGTAAGCCATACCTGGACAAATTCGTCATTGTTTTCATTGACGATATTTTGATCTATTCACGCACCAAAGAAGACCACGAGAATCACCTTCGGTTAATCCTTGAAGTACTACGCAAGGAAAAGCTCTACGCTAAATTCTCGAAGTGCGACTTCTGGATTCGGGAAGTTCACTTCCTAGGTCACGTGGTGAACGAGAAGGGCATACATGTCGATCCCGCCAAGATCGAGGCAATTAAAAATTGGGAAGCCCCTCGAACTCCTACCGAAGTACGACAATTTCTTGGCCTTGCGGGTTATTACAGAAGGTTCATCGAGAACTTTTCCAAGATAGCACAAGCTTTAACCATGTTAACCCAAAAGGATAAGAAATTCGAGTGGACGGAAAAGCAAGAGGCAGCATTCCAATTACTAAAAGACAAGTTATGTGGCGCTCCGATACTATCACTCCCCGATGGTACGGAGGATTTTGTGGTTTACTGTGATGCCTCACATCAAGGCTTGGGTTGTGTATTAATGCAACGAGAAAAAGTGATAGCATATGCTTCCAGGCAGCTGAAAATCCATGAGAAGAACTACACTACACACGATTTGGAATTGGGTGCAGTGGTATTCGCTCTCAAGATATGGAGGCACTATTTGTACGGAACCAAGTGCACGATTTTCACTAATCACAAGAGTTTGCAACACATCTTTGATCAGAAAGACTTGAACATGCGACAAGGGCGATGGGTCGAATTATTAAACGATTACGATTGTGAGATAAAGTACCATCCCGGTAAGGCGAACGTTGTGGCCGACGCCTTGAGTCGCAAGGAACGGGTTAAACTGTTGCGTGTCCGAGCTTTGGGTTTGACTATCCACACGAATCTGACTGATCGAATTCGTGAAGCTCAAGTTAACGCCCTTAAACCCGAGAATGTCAAAGGTGAAAGATTACGAAAGATGATTGATTCACTGGAACCAAAGGCGGACCAGACCCTGTATTTCATGAATAGAATTTGGGTTCCAGTGTACGGGGGATTGCGTGAGCTAGTATTGGCCGAAGCTCACAGTTCTAGATATTCGATTCACCCTGGTGCAGACAAGATGTTCCACGATTTGAAGGAACTTTATTGGTGGCCGAATTTCAAAAGAGATATAGCGGCATATGTTGCGCGATGTTTGACTTGCGCAAAGGTCAAGGCAGAGCATCAGAGACCTTCCGGTTTGCTCCAGCAACCGGAAATACCGGAATGGAAATGGGAACGAATTACCATGGATTTCATTACCAAGTTACCCAAGACAACAAGCGGCCATGACATGATCTGGGTAATCGTTGATCGATTGACAAAATCTGCACACTTCCTCCCGATTCGCGAAACGGACAAGTTGGAGAAACTGACCCGTTTGTACATTAAGGAAGTGGTGTCTAAGCATGGTGTACCTATTTCTATCATCTCCGATCGAGATAGTCGTTTCACCTCAAGATTTTGGGAAAGTTTAAATGAAGCCCTCGGCACTCGCCTCGACATGAGTACCGCATATCACCCCCAAACGGATGGTCAAAGTGAACGAACCATCCAGACCTTGGAAGATATGTTGCGGGCATGCGCGATTGATTTCGGTGGTAATTGGGATACGCACTTGCCATTGGTAGAATTTTCTTATAACAACAGTTATCATACGAGCATTCAAGCTGCACCGTTTGAAGCTCTGTATGGACGCAAGTGTCGATCTCCGTTATGTTGGGCTGAAGTTGGAGAAAAACAACTCACCGGGCCCGAAATTGTTCAAGAGACGACGGACAAGGTCTTTTTGATAAAGGAACGCCTCAAAGCGGCCCGTGACCGCCAGAAAAGCTATGCTGATATGAGGCGAAAGCCTTTAGAATTTCAAGTCGGAGACAGGGTTCTACTAAAAGTGTCACCTTGGAAAGGTGTCGCGCGCTTTGGAAAGCGCGGAAAACTGAACCCACGATACGTTGGACCGTTCGAAGTCTTGTCCAGGGTAGGCCCAGTGGCATACAAGCTCAAGTTGCCTCAAGAGCTTAGTGGAATACACGACACGTTTCACGTGTCAAATTTGAAAAAGTGCCTATCCGACGAAACTCTCATCATCCCTGCTGACGAAATCCAAATTGACGACAAGTTACATTTTGTTGAAGAACCAATCGAGATAACCGATTGGAAGGTCCAAAAACTAAGGCGCAGCAAGATCAGGTTGGTCAAAGTGCGCTGGAATGCCAAGCGTGGACCGGAGTTCACGTAGGAAAGGCTGGACCGGATGAAGCAAAAATATCCCGCCCTATTCGAGAAGACACCTGTACCGGAGAACTCGAAGTGAATTCCGGGACGGAATTCTCTTAACGGGGGGAGAATGTAACAACCGGCAAAAATAAGGTAATTCCGTACAAATTAATTAATATATGATTAACGTAATTAAATGCAATTATGTGTGATTTAATTATCAAGGCCTTAGGAGATAGCAATTTCCAAATAATGCGTAGGAATGCATACGTTTAATGGTAAAACATGATAGGGTCATGTGCGAATAAGCTATCCGGTATGGACGTTGGCGATTACCCGGTAATAATTAAATAAACGAAAAGGATCCCGGACACCCAGGATATAAAATAAAGGGTATTTTCACAAAATATAATGAGTTTTGGAACTCCAAAACCATAAGTGGAAACGCCTCATACAAATCTCCCGGTAACGAATAAAGTGCGCGTACCGCACCCGATACGCGCATAACTCATAATTTCACCCGGCAAAAGCCTAAATAACCAATTAACGCTTAAATTAGACTATATTTAAGGGTTATTAAAGGTATTTTTAATGTCCGAATAACGCGCGATTAAAACCCGAAAAATACCCGAACGACACCCGAACGACGAGGAATTAAACTTAACTTATTATTGGTAAATAAATTGTGTTGTGGACCCCACCTAAGCCCACAAGGGGCCGGCCTAAGGGCCATAATATCCTCTTGCATGGTTTGTTTCTATAATAACCTATAAACCTAAGATAAAGAGCATGCATGGACAAAAGACAAATGTGTAAGACTTGGCAAGTACAAGCATGCTCCACTTGCCTTTTCCTTGTAAGAAATTTCGGCCCTAAGGCCATAAAATCCAAGACAAAATCAATCTAATGATGCACTAGTACACACACATGCTTGTAAATGGATCTAATATAAAGATTATAAGAGATTACAAAGATTTAGCAAAGATTCACAAGCAACACACCCCTCTCTCTCTCTAACCCACGGCACACACACACACTTACATAATCTTCCAAGATCATTTTTGTACAACACAATCTCTTATATCTTTGGGAAGATTATGTGCAATCCATGGAAGATTACATGTGATAGCATTATATAAACATGTGTTAGATACTTACACATTCAAGCTTTCTTCTTTCCTTTTCCTTCTCTTGTGGCCGTGAGTTTTACCCCACCCACACACATATTTCTTTCAAGTTTTTACATCATCAAATCACTTAAAACAATCCATCATCCAAACCCCCATTGTGTGTTTCAAGCTTGGAGCTTAACCATTAAGGAAGAACACACTAAACCCCTCTCAAAATCCAAGGTTTTGTCTTCCCTAGCCTTGTGCTAGTAGTAAGCTTCTTAACCTTGTTTTGATTATTAATATTCATGTATGTGTTCTTAGAAGCAAGTTGTACATGAAGGGTTTAAAATGTGGTTTTGAAACATAATCTTTAATAGGTTTTACATGAGTAAAATGGATGATTAAAGATATGTAAATGGATCATGGATTTGATGATGATAAAGTAGTGTTCTTAAAATGTATAAAATTTACACATACACTAAGTAGGATGATGATTTGGTTAAGATTTGTGGAATAAACTTGAATGTGTTAAAATGTAACTTTAATCATCTTAAAATGATCATCTAAGACATAATATATGATGGAATATATTAGAATGTCATGAATAAAGAAGTTGAAAAATTAAAGTTTACTTACTTAGAAGAATGAAATTTTGATATAATGGACAAATACATAAAACACACATACAAGTAGCCTTATATATGAAATATAAGACTATTAAAAGTGTTTTGGTGCAAAAACAACTTAACAATAAAAAGATGAATCTTCAAAGTCCACTATTTTGAGTGAAAAATACTAACTTTGGAAGTTAGAGTGGAAAAATGCAACATTTGAAAGTTAAGGGACTAATATTGTAACTTTGAAAGTTAGAGGACTAAAATGAACATTTTAGAAACTATTAGTCCAAAAATGCAATAATGGAAAGTTTGGTGTCAAAAGTATAAGTAATAATTTTTCAAGGTTGATTTGGTAAATACTAGTAAACATACTTGGGTATTTTGTATAAAAAGTATACTTTTGTAAAAGTGAAAGTTATAAAAATATGGGTTTGTATTTAACATAAGGATTTTTTATAAAATAGAGATTTTATAAAAATGTTAAACGAAAAAGTAAAACTTGAGAAACTTATACAAAAATGAATACTTTTATATAAATGGGAATATAAAAGTATTGGAAGCATTTTTGTACCTAAGTAACAAGTTGAGTTAAAATACAAACCTTCCAAGTAACATGTGTTAGGAATGTGGATAATATTTCCATAAAACACATGTTGGGAAAAACTTGGAAAAATTGACTATTCAAGCTAAGATATCGAACTAAGACGCGTTAACTAACCGTACACGGACAAAACATGAGAAAAATGCCATTACGGCAAGATGAGAAAATATATATTTTTTTTGGGAAGTAAAATATATATATATACATCATGGGTGAAAACTAATAAACATTTTCCTAAGTGTTGAAGGAATTATTCGTGGGAGAAAAACATAACGTAAACAAGTAAGACGTTAAACAAACGTATATACTTAACAAGAAAAATTACACATTTATATATATATATATACGCTCGTCTCGGCAAAATTCTAGTATATCTACTTAATGGGAAAGTAGATATGTGGGAAGGAAAACCGAGACGAGTAGACAAAGATATATATATATATATATATATGTGTGTATGCCGTGCCGACAAGATCCTAGTATATTTATTTGAATGGGAAAATAAATATACGGTATGGTGAGTCGAATCGGGTGTTGAGAATATACAATCGAACGACAAGATCTTAGCATATTTGTTTAAATGGGAAAACAAATGTGCGGCAAAGTGAGTCGGGTCGAGTGTTGAAATATATTATGTCGAGCGATGCGATCTTAAGTATAATTATTTAAATGGGAAAATAATTATACGTTAAGTGAAGTCAAGTCGATGATAATGATGTACAAGTTAAGGAAATATTAACAAGAGTAATATATAACTTGTAATACAAAGGGGTAATCTAACGCCAACGAAACCTAGGATACGCGCTAAATTAAACGGGATTTGGAATAACTTATGGTCGGGAGTTGGGTGTACAACTTGCCAAGGCACATGCACTATAGGGATAGTGACTTATACGTCTAGGATGTTTGTAGGTGCGAGACCCCGTTTGCTATCTACTTAGTTGAGCCGGACGTCGATTCAGGTGAGTCTCACGGCCCCATTTTAAACTATTTTTACGTTTTTCGGGGGAAAGATATGTAGGGAAAATGTTTGACGGATCTATTACTTGAGGTGTGACCGCCACTCGGGGTTGAGTCCTCGCCTCTATAATCATTTGTTCAGGGAAATGAAACCGGTGGAATATTTGGATAGTACTATTGGTGCCTGACAAGGCCCACCCCTAATCGATAGCGTCGATTTTGCATTAGTGTATGCCTGGGGTGCATATATTCTGAACTTAAGTCGTAGGATACCGAGTAACGACTTGGAGCGGGGCATTATTATTATACGTCTTGGTTTGATTATAGTCTCAAGTAGATTTATAGGAATTTGCAACTCCTATATATTGTCATAACATGGTATTTCCCAAGTATTCAAGTTTTGGAAACTAAAACCTGTGAACTCACCAATATATTTATATTGACGAAATTTTAAACATATCTTTCAGGTAATTAAGCGAAGACAATCATGGCAAGCTGGGTCACGGAATTCTCCTATGCGGCGTTGGATATTTTACGGGGTTTCACCTTTATTTCCCAAGGCTATGGGATATATTTGAGAAACCTCTCTATTTGTGTTATAAACAATTTACTTTTGTGTAATGTTTTGAACAAGATTTGACGCCTAAATAAATGACCCATTTTCTTAAATTACTTGTGATTTGCGTTAACCTTGACTTTATGCTCTTGAACCGTCGCGCCACGTGTTTCCGCCGTTGGCGTGGTGTGACAGTCGACAGAGGCCGGAGACCTCTGCAATGAAAAGTGCAGCTGCAGCGCTCCATTTGAACATGTCACACGGTCCGAAATGGTCGGGATTTTCCTCCTTTCAAGCTGATACAAAAGTGGACACATATTTTGAATCGTATCATCGAACAACCATTTTTCTTTCCAAAAACGAATACGACTATTCACTCCTGGCCGCCTCCGATACAGGCCTGCCAAACGGATCCCCATCCACCCATAATCAGCTTCAATGGTGCAAATAGCTTTCCACGGACCCGTAATACTAAGTCGAGCCGGAATGAAGTTCCAAGACCTTGACCCACTATGAATCTCCTAAATTACTTTCCGCCAAAGGCTTCCGCTTTCCGATTTAAACCGCCACCACCATTTGGCCAACATCGCCAAGTTTGCCAACTTCAAAGACCCGAAGCCAAATCCACCACTATCCTTAGGAGTCATCGAATTATGCCGAGAGAACCAAGCCATCTTATCCTTATCCGAAGTCGAACCCCAAAAAAAGTCCTTACGAAGTTTTTCCAGCTTCTTAATCACACCCATAGGAGCCTTATACAAGGATAAATAGTACATACGTAAATCATTCATAACCGCCCTAACCAACATGATACGTCCCCCGAAAGACAAAGTATTGGCCCTCCAAATGGATAGTGTTGTGGGTGAAAATCCTCGGGATGATTTTACCTCGCATCTTTAATATGCCATCCCCGGGATGCTGAAGGACTTGACTAACGTCAGGATATGGCAGTATGTGCATATCCTGAAAATGAACTATCTTATTGTTATATGGATGCAGGGTGATTTTACCTCATACTCTCTGAGTAACATCCTCAGGATGGTGAAGGACTAAGCAGGATTCAGGATGAAACAGTGTTCTGACATCTGTGCATCCTAAGGATGTTTAACAAATTATCTTGTACTTATGTTATTGCAGGTGTGATTAATGAGTGAATAAGACTTGTAACCCCCTTTTAACGGCTACAAAGTCTTACTAATTCATAGATATCAAGGATGCATGAGTTGTACGCGTGTAGACTTGGAAAATGAGTCAAAGTGTAACCGTCAAAGTGATAAATGCAAGGCGAGAAAGGTGGAAACTGTTATCCAACGTCCACTACAGCTGAAACACCCACAACGGTCACCTGAAACAGTCCACAGGCTTTCAAGGACCTTAACTACTTAGCATATTTCGTGGAGTTGTTTTGTTAACTTCGTGTACTATCTAAAGGGGGTATTGGACGAGTATAGGACACCTACTTACACACTGCTTACACTATAGACTACTCAGATACACTTAGCTAATCACAAACACTTGCACAATCATTGTAATCATAGCATACTCGTCCACATACTCATCCAAAGTTGTATCTTTTTACCATATTAATATTAACAAACAAGGCAGGGGCCTAGACTCCTCCCGAGGTTTTATGTCGGCGATCTACAATTGATCAAGGGCTTTCCTCGTAGATCGTGTGTTGTTCTTCTTGTTTATTGCTTTATTTGTTCATTTCTAGCAGTTCCATCCTGAGGATATAACTGTCCATCCTGAGGATACAACTGCCCATCCCGGAACTAACCTAAGCCATCCCGGTCATAGTTGTCATATTTTTACTTGTTAAACATCCTGATACACCATCTTAAGAATATTATTGATTCACAAACATATTTCCACACATTTAGCACTCTACCTCACATTAACTAATTTGAAATACAAAGTTATTTTTATTGGATAATTTTTGACCAAAACAGATAGCGTTTTCTTAAAAACTTTCACGATAGGGTCCCAATTTTTTATCAAATTCATGTTGGCACCAACTTGCAGGCCTAAATATTTGAAAGGAAGAGACCCTCTCGAACAACCCATCACATTCGCCATAAGTTGAGCTTGATTATCTTCTAACCCAATCCCAAATATGCTGCTCTTGGACAGATTCACGCGAAGGCCCGAGACAATGTAAAAGCATCGCGATATCCTTTTCATGTTAATAATATTTTCGAATGACTACTCACCCAAAACACCACGTCATCGGCATATAAGAAATGTGACAATATTGGTCTGGATGTAGATAAAGACAAGTACCCTTTATAGATACCAATGTCGCACGCTTTCTTCATCACAGTAGACAAATCCTCCATTGTCAATACAAAAATAAACGACGATAGTGGGTCTTCCTGTCTCAAACCACAAAAACACTGAAATTCTTGATTGTCATATACTAATATCAACTCGATCAAATATAAAAATTACCAATATCACACGTGATAGTACTCAGCTTAAAGATCCATATATACCGAGTAAATGGGTCATTTTTTAAGTACGATTTTCGTATAAAATTTTTAAATTCTCGGTGGATGAATTCCTTTTCAAAAACTTTATATGCTTGACCCACTTTTAGATAACGGATGTTAAAAAGTGACCTTTAAAAATCAAATCATATACCAATTGCTACACACATTTTCTTAATGAAAAACGCATTTTCCATACGACCAAAGAAATCTATGATAAATAAACTGAAAGAATATAATATTGTCGAGAAATATAGTTGCAAGAGCACTTGATTTCAATTATTTTGACTTGTATTTTTTTAAAGTGGCGACTTACTCAAACAGACGTACACATATTCTAATAATTAGGCAGTAGGCAGGGCCGTCTCCGAAAATGTCAAAAAAAAATTGGGCCTTGGGCGAAAAAGAATTTGGGCCCAAAATTTTGTAAAGATGAATGAATTATAAAAAAAAAAAAATTGAGTATAGTGCTAGAGCCAATGATTGAACTTGAGACCTCTACATTAAATTAACATGGTTTTTCCAACTCCACTAACAAGACTTTAATGTATAAAACACAAATATATATCCTAAATATAGAATTTAATATATATACGCATATTTTAAAAAAACGTTCGGGCCCATTTAAGGGTCGGGCCCGGAGCCGGTGACCACCCGGCTCACCCTCATAGCCGGCTCTGGCAGTAGGATTTAGTGTGAAACTGCAACCAAAAGTTGATGCATTTTGAAATAACGGTTTTAGTTAAAAAAAAATGCAATATAAACTGAGAAAATGGTTATTAATCCACAAAGGAACGTTTAACATAGAGCCATTTTTTTTAAATTCAAATAAAGTTGTCACGGACTTCCGTGAAAATCTCTTTATGACGAATTCAGGATACCCATGGGGCACCCGGTCCTCTAGGTCCACCAATCCAGGGAAAACCTGACCACCCACCCGCCCGAAGGCACGACAGTGAATAATCGGTAAAATGTAGTATCCTTCAAGGCTCGAACTTGTGACCATTAGGCCCCAAGTCACCTATCATTAGGCTTCCATACCACTCTACCAGAAGGTGGGTGTGCTATTGAAAATGCAGAGGGGTCGAAAAGTTGTTGTGGACCACTTGTTGGACTCTTGTCAAGAACCGAACCGTCTCCGGTGCTAAGGAGCCGAATGTGTTAAAAGTCAAGGGAACGAAGGCATGCTGCTTATCCTCACAAGATTTAGCGTGCTTTTCCGCCTTCTTTGACTCTGCTCTTAGTACTGCTTGTCTGACCATAGCGTGTTTCCTACCCTCCTAGCCAAACATTAGCATATCAGTAGGGCATAAAGTGGGTCTCCCTTCTGCCGGGTCTGTAAGAAAATTAACCAGGGCATCCTTTTTGGTCGAGATCCCTGCTCGTTTGAAAATATCCATTAACGCATCCCGAACAAAATCGTGGTGATACTTGAACCCCGACAACTCTATACAGTGGAGCGCATGCTCCCCGTATTTATCCCGGCATGCTTTATGGCAGGCTGGGCAGGTTTCGTCATCCGGGAACATGGGGATCATCAAGCGGTACTTAAAGATTAATCTATACTCCAGCGGTGAGACGCGTTGTCCCAGGCCTTCATTTGGGATAACAGTTAAAAAATCATGGGCATGAGGCCTCTGTAAGCATTCAATGGTGGTTTCTTGCGGGGGACAAATGAAACTTTTCTCTCAAACTTTGAGCGATTCGACAACAGATGGCATTTGTCAGAGTTTTCTGAGGCTTTTAGGGGGCAATGTCCTTGTTAGGGAAACCGCCAAGATCAAACGAATAGAATATCATGGCTAAATCCCACAGTATTATTATATTCAAGAAAACTACACAAAAACTTGAACTTACACTCCCCATACCTTCCAATGTGGAGGTCATGAGTTCGAGTTTCACCCGATGCAATTTGCTTCATGTGAGCCAGAGATTCTATCATAATGGCTAACTCTCACAATATTATTATATTCAAGAAAACTACACAAAAACTTGAACTTACAATCCCCATACCTTCTAATGTGGAGGTCACGAGTTTGAGTTTCACCCGATGCAATTTGCTTCATGTGAGCCAAAGATTTTGCCATAATAGGCTTTTGAGCAGTGGGTTCCCCTCGAATGGTGGGTGACCCGGGTCATTAATGATGTCTGTATTCGCAGGCACTACAAGATTTGTGAGCTTTAGCAGCGACACGTGTTGCCGCTAAAGATAACGTCGCTAATGAGACGTGTCGCTGCTAATGCTTCGTCTGAGACTTTTCCGGTAAACACTACAAATGTTTCTATCTAAAATTACAAAAGATATAAACACTACAAAGTTTTCTATCTAAGGTTACAAAGTTGGAAGTTGCAGGTGGAGGTTGATGGTCGGAAGTTGCAGGTGGAGGTTGATGGCGGCGGTTGCAAGTGGTGGAAGTAGATGACGATGGCCGGAGGTTGGACATGATGGTTGTTTGTATTGTGATTAATTGAAGGTTGATGGTGTTTGAGAAGGATATGGGTGTGTGTTTGAGGAGGATTGTGTTTGTTTGAGAAAGAGAAGAATCTAACCGTTGGATCGATATTTTATCAACGGTTAGGAGTGGATCTTGCAAAAGCACACGGATCGATCATTAGCTGCGACGGTATTAGCGTCGACATGGAGAAATAGCGGCGACTCTGACGCGGGTCGTCACTATTGCTCCAAATCGCCGCTAAAGGCTTATAATTTCTTCTAGTGAGGGCATATGAGACTTTTCGTCAGTAGATTTACCCGGATGACCGGCATTTAAAAAAAACCATCGGGTCGAATCAAATATTTTACCCCGAAAAACAAATGAGCCCTTTTAATATATGTATTTGTATTTTTATTATATCTTAGGGTGTAAAAATATTCATTCCTTTTTTTTTTACACTTGTCATTTTCTTTTAGAGTTTGTTTCTAAAGATATGTTTTCCAACGAGGACAAAAGTTTGGTTTTTTTCCAATTTCACACCCTTCAATTTTGCGGCCCAAGAATCAAATGTGACGGCCAAGTTTGTTAATACAAATCAAGATGACTGAGAAAATATACGACAATCACGGAAAGTCATATATACAAAGTAAAGACGACCGTTAATAGAATATTTTATTAATTCATAATAATGAACATAAAAATGACGGGAAAATAATGAAAATAACAATTTTGACACAACAAATTAACAAAATAGTTTATACTTTTTTAAATTATCAATCAAACAGAACACAAACACGATAATTAGTGTTTATAGGTGCAAGAAATTTCAATTTGTCCCATCATATTTAAAATGGTGCAGCAAACCCAAACTAGTATGCTAGGAGCAACACGAACTACAAATTGAATAATTTTTTTTATACAAAACTAAAGTGGCATAATCCGCAGTGATTAATGACATGTGTTCTGTTATTGGTGAAAATAACGGAAAAAAAAAAGTCAATCAACTATTTTCATAATTAAACAATCAGAAATGGAGAGAGAGAGTGAACTAGAGAGAGAAACAGAAGAAGGTGAATGGGAAACGCCACGTCGCCGGAGAAGGTCTCAACCACCAAACAAGCAACCAAACAAACCACCCCCTTACGTAGAAAACGAAAACACTACCACCTTTTACGTCTCTAATCTTCCAGGTTGGTGTTCTTTGGAGGATCTTTGGAAGGAGTTCAAAAAATATGGGAAAATGGTGGATGCTTATTTACCTAGGAGAAAAGATAAGTTCGGTAGATTTTTCGCATTCATCCGTTTTGAGGAAGTCACTGATGGAACTAAAATGGCTAACACGCTGGGTGATTCTTTTGGGGAAGCAGAAAATTTATGTGAACATTGCCAAGTTTTGTAAGCAAGATAGTATGAACAGATTGAAAGCACAGGTGAAACAAAAAAACCAAGATAACCATCCAAGGGTTCCAGCTGACCCTAGGACTTCTCATCACCAAGTGTGGAAGACAAGGGGTACAACATCATTCAAAGAAGCTACTACCGGTATAACGGATCTCAACAAATTGTCGCTATCTATTCGTCTTCCTCATAAGTCAGTTCCTGATACAAAGTTTTTGGAAAAAAGTGCTTTGATTGGTGTGGCTCATGACCTTAACAAGCTTGCAAGCTTGGAGGATTTGTTGATGGCTGAGGTCACAGATGAGTTTAGACTCATATATGTGGGTGGTTTGAGGGTGATACTAGCCTTCCAGGGCACTTTTATGGCTCAAGCGTTTCTTAAGGAACGCCATGAGTTATGGTCCAAATGGTTCTCCTCCATGGAGGTATGGGTTGGTCAACAGCTCGAGTATGTACGGGTGGCATGGATTAATATAAGGGGTGTTCCAGTTAATTTATGGGACGCTAGAGTGTTCAATGCAATCGGCCAGAACTTTGGAACCATTGTTCATGGCTCCTCGGCTTCGGCTAAGGATGGGAATTTGTCCTCAGAAAACGTTGCCATCTTAGTACAGGATGGGAAAAAAATTGATCAGTGCATTGA
This sequence comes from Ambrosia trifida, assembly GCA_028751855.1. Lineage (NCBI taxonomy): Eukaryota > Viridiplantae > Streptophyta > Magnoliopsida > Asterales > Asteraceae > Ambrosia > Ambrosia trifida. The sequence goes on from CM054129.1 coordinate 129,727,121, forward strand.
GGTTAACTGTTTTGGACTAACGTTTAAAACATGGGTGTTAGAGGTGGATGATGATTGGTGTCCAGAGTTCGTCAAACGTTCAACGAACTATCCGTTTAAGCCCATTCCTGATTCGGACAGCATACGTGCGATGGAGCAACCTGAGCAAAATTTCATGGAAGAAGACGAACAAGAAAACGAAATTGAAGAGGGTGAAATTCCAAACGTTGTCCACGTGAGGGATGAAAACGATGACCAAGAAAGTAACATCATACCGTCTCCGGCGAAACAACCGGAGATGGTGTCCTCTGGTATGACCACCGAACATGTGGAAGGGGAACAGACAGTTTTGCATGGGGGTAATCAAGAGACGTGCATGGATAATAGGAGCAGTTGTTTTAATGCAACATTGGATATCTCAAAAAGTGGTACCCAACCACATGAAGTTAGAGATATTTTTGTGGGGCCCAAGGTATTCAGTCCTGTGAAAGTTCCATCTAAAAAAAGGCCTAGAAGGGAACAAGAGTTTTCTGATGGATTTGACAATGGGCCAGAAAAAAACTTTTGGGCTGAGTCCAGTACGGTTGACCCAAATTCTACTCCCCTGATTCTTACACTCTGTTCCAGAGTTTCATTAAAGGATGGAAGGGGAAGGATTAGGAAGGAAGTGGGGAAAAAACGTGTTCCAGAGTTTTATGTAGGGGGGAAAGGGAGGGAATGAGAGAGATAATAGAGAGGTTTTTAGAGTGATTTTCAATCTTTCCAATTTGGAAGGAAGAGGAGGGAAGGGAAGGGGAGGAAGATCCTTTCTCTTCCATCCTTTAATGAAACTCTGGAACAGAGTGTTAAAGAAGCATTTTTAAAAGGCCTTTCTAATATTACAGCTCCCTCTTCACTACCTAATCCCCCTGCTTCATCTTCCCTCAATGTTATCGATCCCCATGGTTCCTCTCAGGTTAATGCTCCATCCGTGGTTCAACCTCAAGTAAGTGATGGTAACAATATCGATCCGGATGGTTTTGTCAAGGCGGATTGCGTCTCGGATCTAATACTTCCAGAAACAATTAACACGTTGAAGTTTGGAGATGCTCTTGGTCTCAACCTCAATGGATATGAACAATATGTGGATGTTGCCGTCCGGGAAGAAGGTGATTCTAAAGTGGATCAATGATTTTCCTTTCTTATAACATAAGAGGGATAGGAGAGGATCCCAAAATGCTCTCCATCAAGGAAGTCATCAGGGGTCAGAAGGCAAACTTTGTGGCACTACAGGAGACAATGAAGGCGGATGGAACTCAGATTCAGGTTAAAAAATTATGGGGCAACAGGCCTGTTATGTTCGATTGGGTAAACGCTGAGGGGACATCCGGGGGTTTAATATCGATGTGGGATCCGGGATCATTTAAAGTCTTGCATTCTGTCAAACACAGGAACTTCTTGATAGTTTCAGGCACCGCCCCTCAGGTAACTGGTCTTATTCACTATGTTAATGTTTATGCACCTCAAGGGTTAGGGGCTAAAAAAGATGTCTGGAATGCCTTGTCTGGACACATTGAAACAAATCCGGGGCTATGTGTAATTATGGGGGATTTCAATTCGGTGAGATCTCATGAGGAAAGAATGAATTCAGACTTTAATCCTGCATGTGCCGATGCTTTTAATGAGTTCATTGAGGATAACGGTCTGCTGGAATTTCCAATGGGGGGTAGGAAGTTCACGAGAGTCTCGGATGATGGTGTAAAGATGAGTAAACTAGACCGATTTCTAGTTAACCAAGTTTTTTGGGATAAATGGCCGGATTCTAAGGTTCTGGCATTGCCGCGAAGGGATTCGGACCATAGTCCAATTGTTCTCAACACCGAGTCAGTTAACTTTGGCTCGTATCCTTTCCGATTTTTTAATTCGTGGTTGCTATGCCCCGGGTTTGATGACGTGGTAAAGGGAGCTATTGATGGGGTAACTTTCTCGGGGAGAAGTGATGAAAGATTAGCCAGCAAACTGAAGGCGATCAAAAATGCGATTAAGAATTGGGTGGTTATAGAAAGAACGAAAAGAAAACAAAAGCTTTCGGATTTAGAAAAAAGTCTGGATACTCTTGATGACTTGGCAGAAAGGAGGTCTCTTACTGATGAGGAAAGGTCCTCATGGTTGAATTATAAGCAGGATAGGGAGAGGATTTTAGCCGATGAATGTGCGGATTTAAAACAACGTGCAAGGCTGAAATGGGCGATTGAAGGTGATGAAAATACAAGTTATTTCCATGGCATTATCAACCATAATAACAACAGCAAAAGGATTGGTGGCTTTATGGTTCAAGACGATTAGGTTAGTGATCCGAATAAAATGAAGTTGGAGGCCCGAAAATTTTTTGCTCGTAAGTATCAAGAACCTCTTCTGGCCAAACCTTTAGCTTCCCTTCCCAACATTAATCGCCTCGCTGATGAAGATGCTAGTGGCCTGGTAGAAAGGTTCTCTACTCAGGAAATCAAAGATGCAATCTGGGAGTGCGGAGACGACAAGGCCCTGGGACCCGACGGCTTCAACTTTGCCTTTTTCAAACACTTTTGGTCCCTACTCAAAGATGACATCTGTCAAGTATTGGAAGACTTCTATGACTCGGGGATAATCAGCCGTGGTTGCTCATCGTCGTTTATTGTTCTTATTCCCAAGACGGCGGACCCGATCTCTTTAAATGAATACAGGCCGATTAGTTTATTGGGGAGCATAGCTAAAATTATTTCGAAGATTTTGGCAAACCGGGTTAAGACGGTGGTTGATAAAGTCATTTCGGATAATCAGTTTGGTTTCATTGCAGGTCGCAACATTCTTGATGGGCCCCTTATTGTTAATGAAATCGTTTCCTGGTCGAAGAAGATTAAAAAACAAGGCTTCCTACTGAAGGTTGATTTGGAAAAGGCCTACGATAGCATCAATTGGGGATTCATCGATGATGTCCTTCGTCAAATGGGCTTCCCCGATAGATGGCGTATGTGGGTTTCCGGTATCTTGGGGTCCTCTCGAGCATCGGTTCTTATTAATGGCTCCCCGACTTGGGAGTTTCAATGTTTTCGCGGTGTCCGTCAAGGGGATCCCCTATCCCCTTTCATATTTATCTTAGCCATGGAAGCACTATCGTGTTTATTTTTTAAAGCTGAATCTGTGGGGCTTATCAAAGGAATTGCCTTACCGAATCAAGGTCCCGTTATTAACCATATTATGTTTGCGGATGATGTTGTGGTTTTGGGTGAATGGGATGAACAAAATCTGCTTAATGTGTCTAGATTATTGAGGTGTTTCCATATAATTTCTGGATTGAAAGTCAACAACCAGAAATCAAACTTGTATGGAATGGGTGTTGAGAGTGAAGTGATAGATGAGGCTGCAAGATCCATCAATGTACGGGAAGGCTCTTTCCCGTGCAAGTACCTCGGTGTAACAATCGGTGCCAATATGAATCAAGAAAGACATTGGAGTAGTGTGATTGATACCTTTAAAGCTAGGCTTACAAAATGGAAGGCAAGGAATTTATCGATGGGGGGCAGAATGACTTTACTAAAATCCGTCCTCGACAGTATCCCTTTATACCATTTTTCACTATTTAAAGCTCCGAAGGGTGTCTTAGACGAGTTAGAAAGCCTCCGAAGACGATTCTTTTGGGGTGGGCATGATGAAAAACGGGGTACGGCGTGGATATGTTGGGATCGAGTTGTTGGTCCGAAAGATAAGGGTGGCGTAGGGCTGGGCACGCTAAATCATATGAACCTCAGTCTTCTTTTAAAATGGTGGTGGCGATACATGAATGAACCAATGAAACTGTGGAGAAGAACGATTGAGGCAATACACAGTAGTAGCAGATCGTGGTCCTTCCTTCCGGTTAAAACTTCACTTCCGGGGGTCTGGAACTCGATTGTAAAGATTTCAAAAGATCTGGAAGCAGTTAACATTCAGCCGGTTTGTTTGATTAAAGGGTCACTTGGGAACGGTTCGTCCATTCGCTTTTGGATTGACTGTTGGTGTACGGATCAACCGCTTATGTCTCTCTTTCCCAGTTTGTTTATTCTGGAAAGCTACAAATCTTGTCCGGTTGCAGATCGAATCTATGTGAACAACAATAACAATGTCATAACAGGTGTTTGGGACTGGAAAAGAGAACCTCTCATGTTCGAGGAACACCGTGAGCTGCAGGCGTGCACTGAGCTGATCCGGGGCATTAATTTCACAGGTGCAGAAGATCGTTGGTGCTGGATTCCTGATCCTGTTAAGGGGTATTCTGTCGCGTCTGCTAGAAAATTGCTGGAGGCTTCTGCCGTACCTTTCTACCCCTTCGAATGGTCCAAATGGGTGCCCAGAAAAGTTAATCTGTTTGCCTGGCGAGCGGAACAAGAACGACTGCCGACGAAAACAGGATTGATTAGAAGACACATCATCAATGGTCCGTCGACATGCGTTTTGTGTGAAGACGCTCCAGAATCGGCCGATCACTTGTTCACATCCTGTTATGTGGCTGCAAACATTTGGAGTAAAATTAGCGATTGGTGTAAGATTCAACCGATCTTTGCGTTTTCTTTTCGAGACCTCTTGGAGATTCACAAGATCAATGGGCTGGGTAGAGTGAAGAAAAAAGCGCTAAAAGTGGTGATCCTTGCAACATGTTGGACAATTTGGAAAGGGCGAAACGACAAGATATTTAAAGGAAGTAGAGTGTGTCTCGATAGACTATTGGGAGAGATCAAATCGGTATCCTTTTTGTGGTTGAGGGCCAAAGCAAGGAAATACACATGGGATTGGGAAAAATGGCAAAAATTTGAGATGTAATATAGGTGTCAATGTGTAGGGGTATGATGTATTGTATTTGAGCATCTTGCTCATATGTTTGTACGTATTGGGTGATAATGAAATGAAGTTTGCCGTTCAAAAAAAAAAAAACTATTTTCATAATTTCAAAAAGTCAAGCTTATTTTATTAACTACGTATTTCAAAACATATGCTTGATGATTTTCCCTAATCATAATTTATTAACATATATAGAGCCTTTTGCAACCTTTCTGAACTAGTTTACATAACATAATTATGATTTGAAAAAGGGTTTGCAAACATAAAGGAAGAAAAATATAAAAAATTGAGATTATATGACCCTCTGTAGTGGAAAACCAACTTAGCGCCTCTCTTTTATGTTTCATTGGTCCACGGAAAGTGACACAAAAACCAAAGTGAATTTGGCGTTATAATCTTAACGCTCAAAGCAGAGGCCAAATGGGGGTGTTTAGTGCCGATTAGCGCTATAGGTTTTGCTGTTGGGGGCGTGAACTTGGGTTTACCGGTGGGTTTGGCGCCCCACTACGGGTGGCCTAAGAGTGAGCTATTGAAGATGTTTGAACACTTTTTATATTATATAAAATGTTGTTACATTTGAAAGTTTGCCATGTTTTATTGATTTTCTAATACAGAATCAAAGTATAAGAAATAGGAATCGGAATCAAATAAGTTTAACATAATGGGCATATGGAAATTGAAGAAGCCAATATTCATGCATAATTGCACATTCCATAGGCACAAGACTCCCACTTTTTGCACTTGTTTTGACACGCCCCACAATTTCTCTTATCATAATATGTGTTCTTGCACTTTCCTTTGCAACAACTCTCATTGTACTTACATTTCATCCCACAAAACCCGCAATTCGTCCTACTTGTTGACACATCAACACACCTCCCTTTGCAACAAGCCTCACCGGACTTGCACTTCTTCCCACAAATCCCACAGTTCATTAAATCCGTAATCACATTCACACACTTCTTCTTGCAACAATCAGGATTTACACCGCCCTTTGCTAGACACACCCTCGGGTATATGTCACATTGGTAGAATGGGTTTAGAGCAATGAGTTGACTTGTAGAGTTCATATTAGGGTTCGTGTTAGATAAGTTAGAGTTCAAATGTGTTTTGTCATCAGGTAACGATGCAAAAAGTGGGACCATGATGAGTGAAATAAAGAGGACTAGTAGTGAGGCCATGAATAAAGATGGAGGGATGTTTTAATTACTTAGGCTTGGTTTGGAAATAGAGGTTTTTCCAATTTATAGAGGCATTAGATGCCTAAAAATGAAATCTTGAATTGCAAGCCAAGCATGCTTCCTAGTTTCTAGGACTCATGCATTCAATCTGTATAAACAAATCTTGTTGGCTAGTTGCAATACATAAATAATTGAAGTTGAAATTTCATGTATGTGGTGCTTATTATCCCCACCATATCAAGAAAGCTTGCAACTTTGAGTTCCAATCAAGAACTCGGATTGTGGATGATACACTAGAATATGTTATAGGAAAATATTTAGATTCATCATACACCAAATTTTAATGTTATACGGAAGATATATTTTAATATATTTATTTAGCAATGATGATTGTTATGTACATTTTATGATACTTTTCACTTCATACGTTTTTATATGTGGCCCTTTTAAAATCTATATCAATATTATCTATTATCTATCTACTTACATAATAAAAGAGTAACTATGCGGTGTCCTCTTTCTAAAATGTCATATCATGCTCCAATTCTATATCTATACCCATAAGCTCCAACTTTACCCATGTTTGAATTTTCAAATTTCAAAATAAATTTTGAATTTTGATTAAATTTAAATGCGATAAATTATTTCCTAAAATATATACATTTGATTGCAATAACCAAGTTTCCATTTTCAATATTTTATTAAAACATTTCTTTTACTCTTTATATCTAACTATATACAGATACTAGCTGATTACCCCTGGAAGGTCCCGGGGTTGAATGTTTTAGTGTTCTTCTATCAAACCATCATAGAATGTTTTCTAATGTAAGATAAGTGTTAATAGTAGTTTTTTAGGCAAAATAAGCACATATCTACGTGAATATAATAACAATAAGATAATGAAGGCATCGCTTCGGTTCGAGCTTACTATTCTGAGCTCGAGCTCAACTCGAAAGTAAAATCTAAAAGCTCGAGCTCGGCTCGACTTGAGCTAATTTAAAAATAATTTTAAATGGCCTAAAAGCTCTTCTGGAGCTCGCTTCAATAGCTTAAATGAGTAAAAGCTCGGCATGAGCTCGGCTCACCAATATTATTAATTAAAATTGAACATGTTCAAATGACAAAATCGCATCTAATTCTATTCTACTACAATTATGATCCATTCATCCCTAATATTAACCTAAACCTTCACAAATCCAAGAATTCTTAAATAATCCTGAATATATTGCAGCACCCTCTTAATAACCTAATATATTTAAATCAATCATATAAGTATATAACATGAAATTAAATCAACCTGGTTATCTTCCAAACCATAAAAACAATCACATAAAGTTTCCAGATCATTACAGTTAGTGAACTAGTCCTCTAGATCTCAACTCATCCGTACTTATGTGAGTCAGTAATTGTGATCGAATTCTACTCTAATTATTATCCTTGATATTAACCTTAACCTTCAAATATCCAAAATTTATTAACCACTCCCTAATATTTTACTTCACCTTCTTAATAACCTAATATGTGCATATCAATCATACAATATCCAATTAAATCAGCCTGATTATCTTCCAAACAATTAAAAGGATCAAATAGCGATCTAAGTCTACTTTAAATCATCATTACACTTACTAAACTAATCCTTCAGATCTCAACTCATCCGAAACTAAATCTCTTACAACAGACAGATATAAACAATAATACTGCGAGTCTGCGATCGGAAAAAAAAAAAAAAGAAGAAGCATGAATCTGTAGTGGGCACAAACTTCAAAGCAAGAAAATACTAATAAAAACAAAAGGATATAATAATAATAATAATAATAATAATAATAATAATAATAATAATAATAATCGGAATGTATGATACCTTAGATAAAGAGGGGCGGGAGAGAGAATCAAGATGTTGGTCGTGAAGGGCATCGTGGAGAGAGTCATGATCAGAGGAATAAGAATAATACGAATAATCGTCTTCGTCTTCGGTCATGCAATCCATGGGACTTGATTAGGGTTTGGATTGGAAGGATCGATTAACTTCAGAGGATGCCGCCAAACAAACGAGGGAAACAAAGCTTTAACGGGGATATTGTATCAAACTGAAGGAAGGGGGTAAATAAATATACTCTCAAATAAAAAAATAAAACAAATACCAACGAAGATTACTCGGTCAATATTTCTTTTTTTTTTTACAAAAATAAAGATGTTACCAAATTCATATCTTTAAAACTCATATATTTAAATTTTAAATAACAAAAAAATTAAAAAATACTAAAATCTTTCAATTATTATGCCACGTGACAGTTTCATGGAGAGGTTGAGGCCATCATTGCACGCCACGCCAGCAACTAATAATTATTACTCTTGTAATTAAATAAATAAAAAAATAACCTTGCTATAAGGTGACACCATGTGTTGCAGTGTTGGGCGATTCTTTCTCCTGCTTCTATTGACGAAGTATACCTATCCATCTTTAGAAGAGTAAAATTCCAATGATAGCATGGCGATTGGGCTGAATTTCAACATCGTAGATAAGAACCTGGTTTAAAAGAAAAAACATGATTAACGAATAACCTGAACACTTTGTGTTTTTTTTCCTGTATGAACAAAATCCACAAAAAAATAGTCGTTTTTTTCTCCGTTTTTTATATAGCACTATGGTACTAGTTGGAAAAATAATAAAACGCTTGTTAATTTGGTGTAATTTTTTTATTTAAAAAATCTCGAATATAAAAGATATTGACGTTTAAAAATTATGGGAGGAAACATAAGAGAGAAAAATTTTAATTTTTTTTTAAATTTTTTTTTTTCTAAAATAACTCAATTTAATTTTAGTAATTGAGAATTGAGAGATATAGAGATAAATTTAGGGTTTTATGTTTATCTTTTTTTTTTAATTAAAAAGGAAATAATTCAAAAACACTAAAATCTTTCAATTATGATGCCACGTGGCAGTTTCATGGAGAGGTTGAAGGCACCATTGCACGCCACGTCAGCAATGTTCAATTCTTTTATATATATTAATAGATTATATTTTGATTGTATCTTGTGTCGGGTTATAATGTTTTTCCTTGTTAAGGTCGTTTTTTAAAATGTTTGAATACTATATTTTATTGGTTTAAAGATCCGTAGCCCTAAGGCATTAGATCAAACTCCATGTTTTTTCACATTTTAGATTAAGTTATGGTTAGCCAATATAATAATTTGTTCATGTTCAATAATCGGATTCTATATTGTTTATGGAGTGGATAGGTTTGGTTGGTGTTGTTAGTTAGATATGTTCATTAATATTCTCGTTAGTGTTCTTCATGTTCTTGAGGATCATTTATAGTTTGGATATTCATTATGAAGGGTGAACGTTTTAGTGTTTTGATTATTGATTGGAATGGAGTTAGTTTTCGGATTTAGGTAGATCCGAATGACATTGAATTCAAAATCGGATGAGTGAAAGACTTCATTGACTTTCCATGATTATCTCTACTTTTTGTGGAAATCAATTATTTGTTTTGAATGGCATTAAGATAATGTTAATGTTAAATTGCATTCCGTTGCAATAAATATATTATTACACATTTCATTATTTGTTTTTAAATCATGTCAAATTAAACATTTGTTGATTCATATATCCATTATTGGGTAACATTAATTTTTTATGATATTTTGCATGCAAGTAACTTTCAATAAATAAAACTTGTATACTACAATCTTTATAGAATTTTTTTCATTTGGCTTGGGCATGTACCATGTGTTAACACGAGACTCTAGCCTAGTAAATAATAAAGTGATTGGGGTGGGGACACTTGGCGCTTGGTGAGGTCCTACCCACCCTTAAACTCCCGCAAAAAAAATTTAAGTTATAAATAACACAATTAACCAAATATTTATTATGTCACACCCTCAAATTTCCACCTGCGGAGTTCTACCGCGAGGCGTGTGACACACCAGGATCCAAGTCAACGGTCACCATAAACGACGTCTAAATGTAAAAACATACGTAAACAAAACCATGCATAAGTTTAAAACCAACATTCAACAGTGCGGAAGCATTTAAAGTTTACAAAAGTCATGCATAAATGAAACATAAGTTCAAAAGTTCATGATTCCAAAACGTGCAAATGAGACCCTAGACGCGAGACGACTCCAATGCGACCTCGTGCGCCTATCCGACAGCTGCTACCTTAGCGACCTGAGAAAACATGCTAAAAGAGTCAACATATAATGCTGGTGAGTTCACAGGTTTCAAATAAACGTTTAAAGTGTTCCATCGAATACCGTTACCATCACAATTACTACTATGCTTATGAGAACGCCAAACCAGGCGCAGAATGAGATACTCATACGGGTGAAACCATTACTGACTGAGCCGTGTGTTACCCTTAGTTCCTATGGGCTACCGTCATCGCCGGTAGACCTTGTTTTGTTAGAGACAATATGCACCCGCCCGGTCCAACCGTCGAGTGGGGTTTGTCAGTTCCCAATAGCGCTATCCATATTTCCCCGCCATATACCCATGTTAGTGGTTTCAAGGGATTTTCGATGAACCGTATAGTACGATAAGTGAGCCATAGTATAACGTGATAAAGAGTCATGAGCCATAAGAGTTTAACAAGTCATAAGTCATAAAAGAGTTTTAAGCATGTTTCTCCCCCGAAAACATAAACAGTAAAATGTGGGGCCGTGAACTCACCTTAAGTTGCGTATTCCGTTTAAGAGTAAACCGTATGCGTGATATGAGTAAACCGTCTGTGAGATATGATAGCCCCAACTATTGGCGACCTATCATAAGATATGTGTCAAGTTAGACTAATAACCCATCGGGTTCATTAGTCCCTAAGTCCAGTCCATGACCATTATGTGTCCGAAAAGCATGTTTAACCGACAACCAGACAACGTAAGACAAGACTCGACATCCCATTGGTGACCCGACATTCCACGTGTTAGATAAATACAATACATCATGCCACATATGCAATTAATCACTTGATACGCGCAACAGTTCACCTAGTCTAGCATAATGTCTGATTAACGCATAAACAGGTCCGAATACGTGTTACTAAGTCATTGGGTGAATCCCGGGGTTCCTATCATGTTCCTAGGCGTCAAATCATGTTCCGGGATGTTAAAATACACATACAGCAGCATTACACGCGATTAGGAATCAAACTAGCAATTAGGAAAAGTCAACATGTGATTAGGGTTGGTCAACAGGCGATTACAAGGGCTAATCGCCTGTATATACACGAGTAGGCCTCTCATTCAGGCGAGTATGCCCCTAATCGCCTATAGCAGCATGCGATTAGGGTGCTAATCGCCTGCTGCAGCTGTATAGTGCAATTTCGCGCGTTTAACCCTCCAAATCAGATCCGAAACGTGTAAAAACACCCAATAATCATCCTAACACATTAACAAACATATTTCAAGCAAAACCCCTAAGTTTTCATCATTCTAACAGTCCCGAATGCGAGCGTTTTCCCAAAATAGCAACTTAGCATGTAAACATCACATCAACATGCAAGAACTTGCCCTAAATAGCAAATATCCAGATTAAATCGCATAACCACGTTGTCCGATAGCATCCTACTGTTCTAGCATCATCCTATAACAAACCCTAACATCATACAATCAACAACATGCCTCATATCATCCTTAATCATCAAAAATCCTTCAAATAGGTCAAAACATCAAGTATTAACAATATACCACCAAAACCATTCAAACTCCTAGGATATCATCATACTAACTTATATCAGCAATAAACATCATAATAACATAAGAACAACCATGATTCAATCCTAAAAATCCTATCTTTAAACATATATAACACATATAACACATGTAAAGGTGTGGGTTTGTTTAAGAATGGTTTTAAATGGATTTTCAAAGACAAAAACATTTATAAGTCAGGTCTGGACTTTTTGGGAGTAAAACATAATCATTTAAAGGTTTGGGTTTGAAGAACACACCTTGTAATCAAGAGGTGATGATGGAATAAGCTTGAAAATGGTGGTTTTGATGCAAAAACGAGTTCCAGAGGGTGTTTGTGTGTTGGGTTATGTTATGGGACGGCTAGGGTTGCACAAATGATGTTTTGGAGGTCAAGGGTGGTATTTATAGGCGTTTTTAGTCGTCCAGCACGTATCATGCGAGTATGAAGTCTTACACGCGATTAGGGAGCCTAATCGCATGACTGTTCATGCGATTGGGGCCTAATCGCATGAACAGTTATGCGATTAGCCCCTACTCGCCATTAACACCCTCCTACTCGCCCCTATACAGGCGATTAGGCAAGCCTACTCGCCTGTAACCTCTGTGTTTGTGTGTTTTGCGCGTTAAACCCCGTTTTAACACATGTTAGCACATATTCACATACCGACAAGTCACATAATGATTGTAAACATATAATGCATGATAAATAACACGTTCCCGCCCGATCACCAATTCCCGGGACCCGAGACTTGCGTATGTTAAAACCTTAATGATGTGCGATTCGACTCGACCGACCTTGTTATGTGTAACGTATGCGCGACTCGCTAAGGTAGACTTACTAAGTTTTCAAAAGTTAGTTACCGAAAGTTGCCGGGTGTCACATATTAATTTATTATCTTTATCTTAATTATTACTTTACTATATAATACATAAAAATCTTATAAGTATCTCAATTCTCTCTTTATATAAAATAATATTATTAAATCATAAGTTCACGTTTATCTCTTATTTATTTAATAATTATTTTCTTAACTAATTCTTTTTATATTTTTGTTTATTAAAAAATATTTGATTGATCCAATTTCATGTAATATTAAATTTTCTAACCTAATAATAAATGAAAAAACAAAAAAAAAATGTTACAACCAGTGTGATACACATGTTTCTAATGAATTCTTTACACTAAATGAAACTGTAAATGAGAGTTATGTTTTCATCAAAGAAAATATGTTAAAGCGATTCTTTTTAAAAAAAATGTTACACCCTCAAGACCACTGCCTTAATCATGCCTGCAATGGTTGCTTATGTCGTACATTCCCTCTTTAATATACAGTTTCATTCTTATTCACATGATTAAAATTGTTGTTTTCTCATATATAGACTATAGTAAATTAATTTTTATGCTACACCGTAACACACATTTTGTCACTTCATGTTAGATTTGCCTATCCCGAGAAGATCCTGAGATATAACCTAGTAATTATTATAATAAGAAAAACCACTTCTATACCGAATAAATAAGCAATTGGTTGTGACACATATAACAGTTTTTAAGTATAAGATTCTTTTTTCTCCTTATCTCACCCCTCTAAGCTTATCCTTTACAGTTTACAACCTAACTTTTGTCTTTGTTTTTTTTACCGTTCATGACACATGATCCACTCATACGTTTTCTTGTTCTTCTCTTATAACTTTTAAAATATGATCTTTCTTATGGAGTTCCTAGTGTATTGCTGTGATTTGCTTACTTTATCTACAATTCGGTGTAAATCTTACGATTAACTTTGTAGAATAGTAACTTTCAAAAGTGTTCTAATTTGTTCACTCAACTTATTTTATTGTCTCAATTAAATCATTCAACATCAACGTTTTATATTAATTAGAGGTTTTCTCACGTATTTCATAGGTAACTATGATAATGTGTCATTTTGTTTCATTTTGTCCTACTTGTCAATGTTGAAGTTAAGTGATGACGTTGATTTTAACATATATTTTAAATGTTTTAATATAATTATCATGTTATTTTCTTTCTAATATAATTACATATATTAAAAATCATAACCCCAACATCTTCTCCTTTATTTCATTCTTGACACAAAAAATTTCACAAGGCTCGATTTGAATTTTAAGTAACCTAATTGGGGAAAAAAGTACGAATAACCTAATTGAAACACTTTTGAAACTTAGTTATGTGAAGTTTTCCCTAAATTTTATCAAAACCCCTATTTAATTTTTTTTATTCAAACAATATAATAGATAGCTTTTTAGCTTAGTAACTAATATAGAAATCCTCCACTTGTGACTCAATGGTTGTCAGCTCAAATCCTCTTTGGGAGACTTTGAGTTCGATTCCCATATGCTCCATTTGGGGGTATTGCCAAGTGATGGTCGAAACTAGCCTACTTGTATGTGCCAGGTTCGATTCTGATGGCCCCCCGGTTTTCTACTACCGTGCATTTACTCCAGAGAGGCTTGCCTCTTGTGGAGGGTGCAACATCTGTCAAGTGGCAAGTGGCGGGAAATTTTCCGGGTGGAAGCCTTAGTGCCCCTTATGCGCAGCCTCGACTCGTTTGTGGGTCGGCCACTCTCGTGTCAGCGTGGGCCCGGTTAAGACAACATAGTCTGACCATTGAAGAGGGGCTAGTGGACTCCCCTTCTGGAGGGTTGTGATGATCTCTGCCACAACATAGAAAATTCGCCTTCTAAAAAAACTAATATAGAAAGAATGCAGACGATTAGGTCCTATTTAAAGTATTAATTTACGATAATCAAACCCATCTGGAATATCATATGAAAAGTGAATTTACAAAATTTCTATGAGAAGATTATATAGCTTCAACACCATTATCAAGTTGGTTGCAACATCCTATGATACAGTTTTAGTTAAAGTATGGCTTAAACAACTGATAGAGAGATTTATACATTACTTTTAATATCGAAACGAAATTCAGTTAGCTACAACAATACTTAGCTGAAGTATTAAATTTGTTTCTTGCCTTTTCGCTGGATCAGAGTGCAGATGCCCGGTGACGTTTCCTCTATTAACGAGCTGATGCAGAGCCTGGAGGACTGTCCGGGCAGCAAGAATTGGAAGAAGATTGTGCGTCCCATAGCTTTGTCTACCGTGTGGAGAATCTGGAGTGCGAGAAACATCAAGGTGTTTGAAGGCAAGTTTATCTCCGTTTGTAAGACGATGGACCTAATAAAGGAAGATTGTTATATTTGGTTGTCTTATAGGTCTAATTTAACTCCCCCGTCCTGGGAGAAATGGCTAGATTTTGATATAGTCGACATGTTGTAATGTTGTGTTTGGGGTCGTGTTGTATCTTGGGGTTTCCAGTCTCTTGTTGGGCCTATATTTCTACTACAATATAAAAGAGTAGTGATGGCTAAATGTGTCCAAATTGGCAAATTTAAGATGGCATCCCAAAAGTCTCAAGTGTATTTCTCAAGTTTTGACCTCGTTTCTTCCAAATTTACCCTTGTGTACCACCTTTGATACCTATTATACAATCCTAACTTGCCCTCCTCCTCTCTTCATCACCATCATTTATTAGTGAAACCCCCCATTGTAATTGAATGTCTAAAATGAATAATGAGACCCTCCATTAAACTGAATAAAATTTCATCATGTTAATATATCAGCAACACTTTTGCTTTATTTCATCATGTTAATCTTTTGTTAAAATTAATAATAAGTTGGTAGAGAAAAATTGTAAGACCTTCTGCATAGGATACATGATTTTTCTTCTAGATTATAAGTTTGGTCTACACACACGTATTTTAATCTTTAATTGATAAAGAAAACTATGAAAGCAATTTTGGATATACCTTTTGGTATTGTAGATAGACTTATGAATTAAACGACGTCAATGGGTTTGGTGATAAATATTCAAGTTTATAACACCATCATTGATGCTCAATGTCGTCACGGTTACAAGACAAAAGCAGTTGAAATTCTAAAAAATATGCAGAGGATTAAGGCCTAATAAGTTACCTTATACGCCACTGTTAAACACATATTGCAGAAAAAATGATACTAACACGGCCTTTGTTTTGTTTGTTAAGATGGCCAATGATGGAGAAAAACCTGACCTATAATTCTCTCATTCACGGGATTGTCATTTTAGGCTAGACTGAAACTGCAATAATAATCTTGGAAAAGATGACTGGAAGTGGAGTATTCTATGATGCTGGGGTATATAATTGTAGTTTTCAGTCATCTATTTTTATCTCCAAAAACCAAGGCGGTCTCTGAGGGCTCAAATAGTTTGTGCGATATGTAAACATGAATCCTTAAAATAGACGTATATTTGATTTTTTGGAGAGGAAATTGGAAAAAAAAACATAGTATTAAAGAACTTTAAAGCTCAAACTAGTACACGCGCACCAAAAATATCAACAACAAATACGTATGTCAATATAAAGTATATAAAGAGGATGACATAGTTCTCCTAGAGAAGAAATTGCAACGAGTAACGGGTAGCCCATAAAACGGATATCGTCAACCCCTACATATATCTATCTATGCAGACATATTTAGAAAGACGCTACGAATGACATGTAATCACATTTATAACAAACTTGTTTGAAACCCGAAATGGGTGGTGGTTCGTTATAGATATCATAATTGAATCTGATATCAGTTGAGACACCCGCTGCAACACGCGGGCATTCCCACTAGTATTATATAATACCTTATAAAAAACGTCGGTGACACATAAAACCAAAAATAGGAAAAGACAAAAAATAAAAAGATAAAACTACAACTACAACTACATATACAGTCCTTCAACTTTTAAAGTTAACAACTAGACCCTATACTTTCTAAAAACTTTATAAAATGTTATTTTCACCTCATTGAGTTCTTACTTCTCAAATTCACCAATTCTATTTTCATTATTTACGTTAAAGGAAAAAAGTATTACTCATGTGGTTATTGTTGTGTATGTGTCGGTACAAATTCATGTTTCCACGTAAATTTATTTTTATGTATGTTTTCTTAATCTACATTTTGCCGTACGTGTTGGTATAAATTCATGTTGTAACGTAAACAATACAAATTCACGTTTCAACATAAGATTTTTTTTTAAACAAGTCTGGTCAAATATAATACATTTTCTTATTTTATCATACGACATGGGTTGGTCTACATTTCTGACGTAAATTGTATTAAGAAACGAGTCGGCTCATCAAATATAAAGTGTTTTCATTCGACATTAAAAGTTTGACTTACCTACTTTTTTGACGTTATCAAATCGAGTTATTATACATTTCATATGCTTAACGCATTATATGACGTCCTGCCACCTATAAACTACTTGTCGCTGCAACGCGCGACCTATGTAGCCATCTAGTTTATATATATAGTGGTTTGCAGTTTTAAAAAAAATGGTGCGAAGATCGAAAATTCAAGGATTAAATTATTATAAAAAGTTATAACAAAAAGTGTACCTTGTTTTTTCCAACTTTGTCTAAGCCCAAATTAGTCATTATTTTAGCCTTTCAGGTATAATAAAAACTAAAAGCACTAAAGACCGGCCCCAGTTTCACTTAAGACACCGGCCCATCATGGCTGAGCCTGATACGTTAAGAACTAATTTTTTTTATTTGGTGTTCGATTTTCACTTCATACATTCTTCACTAATTTTATTTGCTTTCCCCATTATAAAATGAGTGTGGTGAATTTCATTAACCACACATTTATTTACATGCTTAATTTGACTTTCTTGCTGCCTGTTTCAAATATTAATATCTGCCAAAACTGTCAAATTTGAATCACATTAAATGATAAAAAAAAAAAAATTGAAAGGTAAACTTCATTAGAAAACGCGACAGGTCCTCAAAACAAGGGCCGACGCACAAGAACTACAACATATACAATGAGTACCTAATTAAATGATTGATGAGCCGGTCGTCACGGTTCATACAAAACCTAATTAACCTAGGTAGATAGGATAAGTAGGGTATCAATCCAAGGAGCGTGTGGACATTGTTTAGTTGATTAAACGGTGTTACTTATGAAGATTGCTAGAGAACTTATGAAGTTTGTACTTGGTTCATTTAAGAATTTGATTGAAGGGGTTTTGTTGTTATATGAAAAACTTGAATTGAGGTTATAGGAATGAAAAATAATGTGGATTGTAAACAGTCCTAATTAAAAAGATCACACCTAGGTTTCAACAACTAAAGTCTAAGGTTTTCACAAATGGGTCAAACAAATGTAGTGCAATTGGTGTTAACGGGGTGATTGTTCAATAGGCTTAAGTGTCAAGTTTTATCAACATCAAAGATGGACTAACACTCTGTTCTAGAGTTTCATTAAAGGATGGAAGAAAAATAATCTCCCTTCTCTTCCTTTCTCTCCGGTTCCTTCCAAATTGGAAAGATTGAAAATCACTCAAAAAACCTCTTTATTATCCCTCCCATTCCCTCCATTTCCCTTCTACAAAAAACTCTGGAACACATTTTTTCCCCACTTCCTTCCCAATCCTTTCTCTTCCATCCTTTAATGAAACTTGGGAACATAGTGTAAACTACACTTCATTACCTAGAACATACAACCCTATATTTGTGTTAAAGCAAGAAAACATGTTCATGACACTAGAAATTGGCACAAGATCAATTAACTAAAATGAATTCAACATAAGATTAATCGCAATCTAATACAATGATTCAAACACACAATCACCCAATTAAAAAGTTAAAGTAATACCCAAATGTTTAAACCCTAAAGCTTCAATTGTTTACTTCCTAGGCGTGATACAAAGAGATTAGCCACTCATGGCCATTGAGCTTAATTCTTCAAAAGTTGGATCTCTTGAAAATCTTCAATGATATGAGGATTTGATGTTCTTGAATTGTCTAGAATGATTCACAATGATAGGATGGGTTTTTTTTTCCAAGATAAGTTTCCATAAGTCTTCAAAGTGTTTTAAAACCCACAAAAACGAAACATCCATTTTTGGTATACATTAAAAGCATTGAAGAGGGCGTTGACTGAGATTGGCGTCGGCAACACCACTTTTCCACGTGGCCGACGCGAAGTGAATTTCAGCTACAAGGATTTCTGCTGTCCTACGGCATCTTGGCATCATTTTCCTACACGAGTGGAGTAGGCTACACCAGATTTTGTAGCAGCCTAGGCGAACTGGCCCGAGACACCCATTTCGGCTTTTCTTGCTCAATTTATCACTCCTTCTGCTCCCGAGATGTTTCAAAAGCTCCAAATTTGCACTCTTTTTGTGTTAATACCTAAAAATCACAAAACACATCAAAGTAGTGCTATTCCATAATCATTTATGCATTAATCAATCAATTTAGCTTTATTAATTCTCGAGTTTTCACCAACCCATCAATGATAAATAACATCAATTACTGAAACAATATTGTCGAACAATTTGATATCGGTACCAATATTAATTTTTGTGGTTTTTGTTTTTCGATGCAAATTAAATTGGTTTCGATAACTTTTACTATCGGTTTTAACGTGGTACCGTACCAAAACGTAACTTTCTAAATGGCAATTTTGTGTTTGTAATTAATGGAATATGACTCTAAAATATTCCAAATTGTATTTTAAGTGGATTATTATGTATTTATGATTGTGATTATCTATTCCCTAATATAGGGGATTGTAACTTGTAGATGGTGAAATCCCGTGCGATGCACGGGAAGACTATATCATTTTTTAAGGTCTGTTTACTAAAGACCAAATCAAGAAGTCAAACATCTGTTGCAAGCAAAGTCTGTTTACTAAGTCTGTTCTAGAGTAGTGGGTCTGTTAAAGAGCTCTGCTTCAAACAGATGTTGCTTCAACAGTTTGCTTCAAACAGCTGTTGCAAGCAAACTGTTGAAACATCATCGGTTTGAAGCAACAGCTGTTTCAGACAAATCTCCTTAACAGGTCCACTGCTCTGGAATAGACCTTAGTAAACAAACTTTGCTTGCAACAGATGCTTTACTTCTTGATTTGGAAAGATAATAAAACGCTCGTTTTTTTTTTCGTTTTTTGTATAGCACTATGGTACTCGTTGGAAAGATAATAAAACACTCGTTAATTTGGTGTAATTTTTTTTTTAAAAAAAATGTCATTTAAAAAAGTTATTAACGTTTAAAAATCATGGAAGAAAGTGCATGTGCTATGCACATGAGAGAGAGAAAATAATTTAATATTAGATAGAGTATCCATGAGTCATTAATTGACCCGGTAAAACGAGGGGGAAAAACTTAGTTAGATGGCCTGAGAATACGTCATGTGTCTTACATTGCTTTCATTTATCTATACTACTATGTAGTGGGTGCTGGATGGGTAAACTTGTCATTTCATGTTTATGCATAAGGGTAAAATTGTAATTTCATTATAATGACAAGACAAATTTAATACAACTATTAATTTCTATTAATTAATGACAAAAAAACAATAAATTAATGATTAATGATTAATAGTTGTAGGGTAAAAAAGGCAAAAACAAGAAGCAAAAAAATTAGTTTCTATAATATTATAACCCTATTATACCATTCACAATTTTAAACCCCTATGTTTTATATGTCTTATCTACAATAAATTAACCGCAAACAAACTCACATGTTCGTTATATAATTTTTGGAATTAGCCTATGGAGATTAGCAAACAACTAGCAAGAATGCACTTTACCCATCATGCTTTCAGGTAACATCGTAATGTTCTTTTTTAATCAATAATAGAGGATAAATTTGATCAAGTTATAAATGGGTTTGAATCTTTATAATATAACACGTAAAAGTAATAAGTGGAATATGGATGTTTAGCGCGACTGTTTTTGGGTTATTAGGTTATTTAAATTACAATTTATAATATGTTTGAATTCGAATCGAGCTAAATAAACAAAATTATATATAGGTACTTTTTATAAAAGGAATTCAAGTTATATATAAATCAATTTGAATTTTCAGGTCGAATCGAGTCGAAAATCATAAATTTGTCTAAGCGCAACATCCAAACATTTTACAGGACCGCCGCAACGCGCGGGCTCCTGCTAGTATATTATAGAAGATAGAAGATTCAATTAATGACAAAGGAAAGCATTGATCCATAACCTTCAATAATATTTAGGCCATACGGTGTGGTCACATCTCACTCCACCATCTTTCACGTTACCGCTACATCACTTCATCTTCCACCACTATCCTCCATCACCAACCTAGGGTTGGTGATGGTCCTCACCCTCAAACCTGCCTCCACACATTTAGACCGTGGTAAGCGTGACAACCCTCACGGTTGCCACGCTGTGAGGGTGGGGGCGGTGTTTCTGTGGTCTCACCGAATATTACACAGCCTCCTCACGAGCCCCAATGCCTCATACCTCATGGCCTTATTTGATTATGTTTTATACTATTGTAAACAGTATTTTTAGTTTTATGGATATAGCGAATTCTTGACACATCACTTAAATAAAAATTACTGGTTTAGAAATTAATTTGTAAATCATAACAAATAACATAAAAGAAAAAAAAGAAGACACAAAATTACAGAACAATATAGTGACTAGAAGTTAAAGCATATGTTGGTGGTGAGAGATGGCATGAAAGGATCGAATGAAAATGACAATTAAATGGTAATTCCTACCTGCTTCAGTGCCCAATGTCACCATCCAGCTCATACCTCAACATCATCTAATGGAAATCACGTGCTCTCCAAACCATCATGTCATCATCACCATGTATGTATATATGTATGTATGCATATATGTATGTAATACTTTCCTCTACTACTTTTAATTTTAAATATGAACAAATTATTTTGTAAGCGTTGGGACATAAAGTTAAAAAACATATATAAGATAAATCAAATTTGTCAAATTCACGAATAAGTACTCCAATTTTTTTTAAAGACGAAGTTCAATAGTGAAATCTCAGTCCTAACAATCTTCGGGTCATAAGTTCGAGTCATCCCACACGCCAGACCCTTTCAACCTTAATAAGTATAATTTTTCGAAGGGCGAGAATCGAACCTGTGACCAACTTCAGACGGAAACCCTCTAAACCTTCTCATCTCAAACCAACTGGGCTACAGATCATTGGAAATAAGTACTCCAGGATGATATCCTAAAATGTTTTTTTAATAATGTTTGCATTTAATATTTGTTGTAATCATTACTAGAAAAATTAATGTTAAACTAAAATAACAAGATTACATCAACTTGTGCTTTGTTTAGATTTTGACCAACTATACATAAACTTAACGCGGAGAGAAATTTTGACGCGGTTCATTCAATCACTTTGTGCATAAGGTAAAAAAACGTAGCTATATTAAGGAGGAATGATCGATTAACCCTTTGTCCTTTTAATTATTATTTTCTTTATTTTTCTCCTCTTTGAGTATTATATTATAAATGTCCTTTCTTCTTTATGCCCCTATAATGCTTACAGGAAATGCTGTTAAGGGCATTATCAAACTCATTCATTCCCACATAATGCCCATTACACATGGTATGACTAATGAAATAAACCAAAAGTGATGGAGGAGCATTAAATTCCCCACCCCACTATGTTTCCTCTCAGACTATTGGGTGTGGAGACACCAAAAAGATTTAGTCTCAGTGCCACGTAGGATGCCACATCACCATTTTGATGTCTCAAGCATTTTGAGACATGAGTGGGGTGTGGAGACACCAACACTCCCATGTCTCAAGCTTTTTTTTTTGATCGACTAGAGACATCACCTCGGTACCCCCGTTTCGAATCCTCATTTTCGCATCGTCCCTGATGGCATAAGCCCTTTCAACATCAACGAGTGTATTTTGCAGGCCCTAGGATTCGAACCGTGTACCTTTCCCGAGCGGGAACCTCCCTATAGAGTAAACCCTCCCACTTCTCCTCAACTGAGCTGGGAGTCATTGGCTTCAAGCATTTTTTATTATTATTGTATTTCTGATATTAATTTCATTTAGTTTTATAAAAGTAACAAATTAACAAAATAATGTTTAAATAAATTTAATAAAAAAAAATTAGATTTAATAAAAAAAAATTACAAACCATCCTAAAATTACATAAACTTTCGAAAGTAAATACTAGTCGTCGTGTCCATTGTTCCAAATATATTCGATCAAGTCGGCTTGAAGATGATGATGGATGTGTTCGTTACGTAACGAGAATTCGTTTAAATCTTGTTGCTCTGGGCCATCCGGAATAGTATTCTCCTCCAATGTGTTTTCATCGTACTCACAAATAGCTCAGCCTTCGTCTTCGATGATCATGTTATGTAGCAAGATACAAGCATACATACAGTAACGTAGTTTTTTTTGTGTGAAAGCACGTGCCGGGTTTGCGATGATGTGTCATTTTGCTTGTAGAACCCCAAATGTTCGTTCAATATCCTTTTGCGCCGCTTCTTGATACTTAGCAAATTTCTTTCTTTTTTTCGTCGGGAGGGTGCTTAACAATTTTAACTAGTGTAGAGTAGGTTGGGTATATTAAATCCGCAAGATAATACCCGTGCTTGTACTCAACCCCCGGAATTGTAAATTTTGAATCCGGACCGGTTCCTTTTCTAACATCCTCAAAAACCAATGATTGATTAAGGACATTATAAGGTCGTTATTCGATCCGGGAACACCAAAAAAATGCATGCCAAATCCATAAGTCTTGTGACACGACAGCCTCTAAGATTATTGTTGGATGGCCGTGATCGCCTCGATAAAACATGTCACGCCATGCATTAGGGCAATTCGACCACGGCCAATGCATGCAATCGATGCTTCCGAGCATCCCTGGGAAACCATGTTTTTCGTGATGGAACTAATACAATTTCTGGATATTATTGGAGTTTGGTTTTCGCAAATATTTTTTTGCTGTAGATGTTGACAACACGCTTGCAAAACTTATACAAGCATTCACGTGACGTTCTTTCGGACATCCGTAAATACTCATCCCACGAGTCGGCTGATGTCCCGTAAGCTAGTTGGCGCAATGCTGCCGTGCATTTTTGATAAGTTGTGAACCCCCGTTTGCCTCTAGCATCGTACCGTAATGTAAAATACGGGACACAACTGACCAAATCATCGGCAATACGTACGAACAATCGACAACTCATTCGGAACCGGCGCCTAACATCTCATCTGTATACACCGGTTGATCGGCAAAGTAATCTGCTACTAATCGCTCATGTGTGCGAGCTCACTTCTTCGTCTTCCTCCGCCACAATTAATTGTGCCGCTTCCCAAACCGCGTTCACAAAAATCCGGTTTTCTTCGCTCGACAAACTTAAGGAATCAACCAATGGTAGATATGACATTGTTTGGTATTTTTTATGAAAAAATATTAGTATGTTTATAAAGAAAGTAGTGAGTATTTTGGTATAAAGATGAGATGATTTGGTTGGTTTTGGTTTATTTGTGTTGGTTGATTTGGATGGGTTTGGTTGATAAAAAAAAATAGCCGTTACCTTTATTTTTGCCCGTTACCAACGTTCAAATTCAAAAAGAAAAAAAAAGAAAAAAAAATCATTGATTGGTCCGTTCGATATATTTCAAGGGAAACAGGGGGACGGGGCAAGGGAGCGGTGTTCATGTCTTGAACGAGGCAAAAAGTGCAAAACGGAGTGATGACCCGTTACACACCCTTTAGCCTTACGTGAAATGAAATATCTTTTAATGCAAATTCCAATGACTTTTTTACCTAACTCTTTTTATGCATCAAAGTATTATTTATTTATTAAGAAAAAAGTTAAGTATTGTTGAAAATTATTTTGATGAATGCGGATGCTTCACTAAACACGTATGAATTCATAATTGTCATGCATGATAAAGTGAATAATTGATTTACACTTTATCCACAATCATTATTTTAACAAATGAGAAATCATTAAAGTAATTTAAAAAGCTAAATAATTATAGTCATAACTAATAAAGCTATATCTAGTATTATTTTGATGGGAAAAAAAAATTACAAGTGGAATCCTTATTTGTTTCATACTCCACTAGCTGATTACCCTGAGAGGGTCCCGGGGTTGAAAAATCTAATTTTACGTGATAACCTATTGCAAATGGCTCAAGTTAACTAACCACAAAATCTCTCAATCATTGCATATTCATAGTATTCTAATCAGTAATAACTCATATTCCCTAATCTAAAACCTAATCAGTAATCATTTAAAGAATCACTTATGTAAGCTGCAACTATTAAAAACTTATCACATCTCTCTAATTTTTCATATTCTAATGGCTCTTATAATTCCTAACCTAATCAACTAAACAAATACTTAATTTGGAAGTTGTAATCATTGCATCTCATTATACCAAGTGGCATAATCAAGAGATGATTGAGGCCACCATTGAACGCCACGTCAGCAACTATCAATTCTTTCCGGGAGCGTCCCGGGGTTGAAAAATATAACCATTCTAATAATAATAGTAATACTAATAGTAATAATCATTACTCTTGTAATTAGATAAATAAAAAAATAACCTTGCTATAAGGTGACACCATGTGTTGCAGTGTTGCGCGATTCTTTCTCCTAACTTCTCTTGATGAAGTATACCTAGTAAAATTCCAATGATAACATGGCGATTGGGCTGATTTTCAACATCGTAGATAAGAACCTGGTTTAAAAGAAAAAACATGATTAATGAATAACATGAACACTTTGTGTGTTTTTTTCCTGTATGAATGAAACCCCACAAAAAATAGTCGATTTTTCTCCGTTTTTTATATAGGACTATGGTACTCGTTGGAAAGATAATAAAACACTCGTTAATTTGGTATAATTTTTTTCTTTAAAAAATCCCGTACATAAAAGATATAAACGTTTAAAAATTATGGGAGGATACATGAGAGAGAAAATT
The DNA here is from genome assembly GCA_028751855.1 of Ambrosia trifida. Classification (NCBI taxonomy): domain Eukaryota; kingdom Viridiplantae; phylum Streptophyta; class Magnoliopsida; order Asterales; family Asteraceae; genus Ambrosia; species Ambrosia trifida. The sequence goes on from CM054129.1 coordinate 129,752,634, forward strand.
TTAAATTTATTTTTAAATTATTTTTTTCCTAAAATAACTCAATTTAATTTAGAGTTTTATGTTTATCTTTTTTTTTTTAATTAAAAAAAGGAAATAGTTCAAAAACACTAAAATCTTTCAATTATGATGCCACGTGGCACTCTCAAGGGAAGGTTGAGGCCTCCATTGCACGCCACGTCAGCATATATGTTTTCTTTTATATATATAGATAGATTTGTCTCCGGTCAACGTATCAATACATATCAATATATCACTTAGACTATATGGTGTGCTCCCCTTTTCCCCAACTCCCCCAAATGCCACGTAAGCGCCACATCATTTTCCCCCTTCTCTCCCCCAAACCAAGGAAATGGTTCCCCCTCCTTCCCCCTTCCCCCTTCCTTTACAAAAAATAATAATATAAAAACAATAACCAATCAAATCAAACGGTGTGATCGGTGATAATTCCCCGTTTTTCCCGAAATCAAATCGGGGGGGGGGCGGTGTTTCGTTCGGCCCCCAACGCCACATCACATCCCCGAGCTATCTCCCCGAAGGCACACCTCCCAGTCTTAGATACATTAAACGTATGACTTTTCTCTTGGAAAGCAAAATTTCATGTAAACTCACTTTGATAAAGACGGATTTGGAGAGCATTCCAACCTAGTTTCTATCCTTATTCAAAGCTCCAATGAAGATAATCAAAACGATAGAAGGCATAAGGCTATTTGGTGTGCCCATGGGGAAAAGCAACGGGGAGGTGAGTTGGCAAGTGCCCCGATCGGGAACACCGCCCCCCCCCCCCCCCCCCCCCCCGTATTTTTTTCGGGGTAAACGGGGGAAATTGCCCGTTTGAACCGAAGGACTTGATTGGTTGATATTTTTTGAACGTTGGGTTGTGGGGTCCATGGCATATAGCCGTTTGAAATTAAAAAAAAAAAAAAATTAAACCTTTTACCTATATATATAAACCTTCAATCTAAACACAATTTAACATAAAAATAAAACCTTCCATCAACACAACCATACCCACAACTATAATTTTCCATCTCCACAAAATTTATAAAAATTCAATTTGTTACCATGAGTTCGTCGTCGGAGGAGGAACAAAATGTGATAAACTTTTACGTTGGCGCAATGATGGAAACGGCAAAACTTATAGCCGAGTTGGAAGACGAAAGCGATAGTGAAGCGTCTTCGGTACCATTGACACGGAGCGCGGCGCTTGATAGAGATCGTGAGGGTATGTTTTTATTTTTTTTGTTAAAATGTTTTATTTTTTTTGTTAAAATTGTTTATTTTTTTTGTTAAAATTGTTTATTTTTTTTTGTTAAAATGTTTTATTTTTTTTGTTGATATGTTTTATATTTTTTGTTAATATGTTTTATTTTTTTTAAAGGTGCACACGAACGTTTGGTGGCCGATTATTTTGACGAAAACTGTGTTTACACGGACGAACAGTTTAAACGTCGTTTCCGAATGAGTAGAAGATTGTTCGAACGAATTGCCGATGATTTAGCTAATTATGATGAATTTTTTACACTACGATACGATGGTAGAGGGAAACGGGGTTTTACGACCCTACAGAAATGCACGTCTGCAATTCGTCAATTAGCATACGGCACTGCGAGTGATTCATGGGATGAGTATTTAAGGATGTCTGATAGAATGAGTCGGGAATGTTTGTACCAGTTTTGCGAAGATGTTGTGAAGTTATATAGCAAGGTTTATATGCGTACGCCAAGAAAAAGCGACATCGAAGAGCTCTACGCGCACCATGCAGAGAAACACGGCTTTCCTGGCATGCTAGGAAGTCTTGATTGTACGCATTGGCCATGGCGTAATTGCCCCACCGCATGGAAAGGTCAATATACTCGGGGTGACGTAGGAGAACCATCACTTATTCTTGAAACCGCTTGCTCACAAGATCTTTGGATTTGGCATGCTTTTTTTGGCGTTGCAGGTTCGTGTAACGACTTAAATGTTCTTGCAAGATCTCATATTTTTGACCCCATGATTAGAGGCACTGGCCCTGATGATTCTTTTTGGCTCAATGGCGTAAAATATAAGCATGGGTATTATTTATGTGACGGCATATACCCAAGCTGGGCGTCTGTTGTGAAGACAATATTGAATTCTTCAGATGACAAAAGGAAAAAGTTTGCGAAGTGTCAAAAGGCAGCAAGGAAAGACGTCGAACGATTATATGGTGTGATCAAGGCGAAGTGGCATATAATAGAACGACCAGCACGTGCATTCCATCCACAAAGATTGAGATACATTATGTACGCGTGTTTGATACTTCATAACATGATAATTGAAGACGAAGGTCGTGCGATATGCGTTTACGATCCGAATGAGATTGAAGAAGTGCTCGAGCCAGTTGACGAGGGACAACAAGAATCAAACACGTGGGCGTTACACGATGCCACTATGAATGGAAACCTTGTTTCGGATCTCGTTGATCACATTTGGAATAATTTTCGTGTCGACGACAATGACGAGTAGTTTTTTCTAGTTTTTTTTAATGAACTTTAGTTTGTAATTTTTATTATTTTGTGACTTTAGTTTGTATGTTTTTTAATTTTATGAAATTTCGGTTTTTTTTATTAGTTACGTTTTTTTTTTATTATTTACGTTTTTTTTTTGTTTTTTTTAATAAAAAAATAATTATGAAATATAAAATATATAATTAAAAAAAAGGAAAAAGAATAAAAAAAGGAAGGGGGAATGGGGGAGTTGGGGGAAACCATTTCCAAAGTTTGGGGGAGAAAATGGGGGAAATGACATGGCGCTGATGTGGCAGTTGGGGGAGTTGGGGGAATGGGGGGGCACACCATATAGTCTAAGAATGAAACTTCTTATGGGGAACGGATGATTCAACAAATAAAATTAGATGGATATCGTGAGAAAAGATAATGGTTGAATGAGATCATGAAGGTCTAGGGTTGGGGGCATTAAAGATGCAAACATAGCTCTTCTCACAAAGTGGTGGTGGAAAAACAAGACCGGAAAAGATCATCTCTTGATGAAAGGAATAAAGGCCATCCATACACAAGGAAGATGGTTCAGAACAACGGATCTATGTAGGTCGATAAGAGGCCCATGGAAAAAGATAGTCGACATCCAAAGTGACCTCCTAAAAGAAGGTCTAGACAGGGCCGGCTCAACGCCTCAACCTATTTGGGGGCCTAAAGTGAATTCTAAAATCGAGACCCTTGTTATAATTTTTTTTATTACACTCCTAATACAATCAATATTAATAGATTGATGCGTTACTCCATTAATAATGAATCAAATTATCCAAATGGTTAATGAAATACCTACAATGACTCTCTACAACTCTATATTCTTTTCCATAGGTTTCCAAAGAAACATAGTAAACAAGTGATCCCTCGAAAAATAACAGTGTCATATGGTCCAACTTCTGTCAAGCCTGTGCAATACAAAATAGAAAGCCTTAAAGTAGAACTATATAATGAATAACACAAACATTTTGAAAGAATGAAAATGCCATAAAAAAAGACCTCACTACCTTATTTGATCCAATTATGTAAGTTCAACAACAACAGGACTCAAGACTCGTGTGTGCATAAGATGACCCCAATGATCCCCCGGATCATTGAACCCTAGACAATACGTAACGTAACCCCGCTTAACTAACCCCGTTAAGTATGTTAAATGAATGTTTCCGCTAAGGTAGACTTATATGTTAGAAAAATGTTACCTTGAGTTTTCCGGGTGTCACAAGTATTCTATCATAGCATCTGCAATGTTACAACATTTTAGACTTCCATAAATCGTCACTTCAGCACCACATCAGATTTCAAACTTCTCTAAAAAACATAAACTTTTCTCACAATGTACAAACCTGCACAGACTACATTAAAAAATATTATATGTGTGTCAGAGTGGGGTCCCACTACATTTTTTATCAAAATGTTACTTTTTGTTAAAGAATTATATTACATCAATCACAATTAATAATTAATAATGATTACTAAATATGTGTAAGGCAATTCGAAACGCGGATGTTTTTAATGTCATTCATTTGAATGATTCATTATTGAGATTGTACCAGTTTTAATATTATTTATTAAGAGTTTTAATGTTATTTGTTGAAATTAATAACAATTTTTAAATTATGATTGGACTTTATTGCAATTAATAAAATTTTATTGAGATTGTAGCAGTTTTAATGTTATTTATTGACATTAATAAGAATTTTTAAATTCTGATTGGACTTTATTGGCAGAGATGAATGTATATCATATAATTATTATGAAAATTATAATTTATTAATTAGCATTTACTTGAAATTCATTTGTAAATAAATGATAAATTTCTCAATCATTCAATTATATTAATAAAATAAATTTTCTCAGTAATTAACAGTTTCCTAAAATATCTATACATATAATAAACCAAAGCCATTTTAATGACATGGCAATCAAAGAGACATTCTTTTCTTTGAGTGTGCCATTTGTCATCCCATGTGGCATTGAGATATTTTAGGAAAAAAATAATTTAAAAACAAAATTGGATTTTTCACCCTCATGTTTCCTCTTATAATTTTTAAGCATTAATATCTTTAATATACAAGATTTTTTAAAGAAAAAAAATTACACCAAATTAACGAGCGTTTTATTATCTTTCCAACGAGTACCATAGTGCTATATAAAAAACTGAGAAATTTTTTTTACCATAGTGCTATATAAAAAACTGAGAAATTTTTTTGTGGGGTTTTGTTCATACAGAAAAAAAAAACACAAACTGTTCAGGTAAATCATTAATCATGTATAGATAAGTCACTAATTATGTTTAAATCAGTAAATATGAATTTTTTTTTCAACCAGAGCTAAATAGGTTAATAGAGTTATACGTTGTTTTAAGTTAGGTATCAATATTAGTATGTTAGAGTTGTACATTTGTTTAGTCTTTAAGATGGGGTTGGCTAAATGCACTCCCTTTTTTTACTAATTGCACTCCCTTCTAAAAAAACACTTTAAAAGTTATCAAATTTTATCCTTCTACTTTAAAAAGAAATTATTTTAGTAACTCATATTCTTCGTGTAATCAACTCTTTTTAAGTTACTCACCCCATGAACATCATCTTCATCACATAATTGAAGCATCACCGTCCCATGAATCTCGTCATCATCTTGGTGGTACAAAACCCCATCTGAAATATTGTTAGTTTTAATCTCTATGATTTAATTACTATAGTTTGAGACAAACTTAGATCAGGATAGAAGAGGAAATTCGATAAAAAAAATATAAAGTTTAATTATGTTTATTTAAAAACTTTAAGGGGGGTGTAATCAGTAAAAATAGTATAAAGGGAGTGTATTTAGCAACACCCCTTTAAGATATGTGTTAATATTAGAGTTACATTAAAATTCTACATTCTTTTAGGTTAGGTGTTAGCATTGGAGTTGTACATTGTTAATTTGTTTTAGGTTAGATATTAATATTAGAGTTATACATCAGTCTATTTCATATGTAAAATTGATGTATCATATTAAATTTCTCAACCCGGGACGCTCCCGGGGTATAATCTAGTATACTATATTCAAAATAATTTTCAATCATATTAATAATATTACGTCTTCATTACTTGTTTTTAAATCACGCCACATCAAACATTTGTTGATTCATATATCTGTTCTTGGGTAACATTAAATTTTTTTATGATAATTTACAATCAATCAAAATTCATACGAATTGTATTACGTAATTTTCAATAAATAAAATGTGCATATCTTCTGCTTGAATAAATAAAATTTCGATAAATAAAAATTGAATACTACAATCTTTATAGATTTTTTTTTTCATTTGACATGGACATGTACCGCGTGTACACGCGGGGCTCTAACCTAGTTAAAAAATATTATATGTGTGTGAGAGTGGGGTCCCACTACCTTATTCGAAATCATGTATGGGATTTAGGACCCAACTTTCAAACTTAAGTTTCGAACTCCTCTCACAATGCCAAGGTTTGGTGTTGGAGTTTTTAGACAAATGCCGCATAGATCCGGACATAAGTTTTGGAGCACATTGTGGGTGCCTTGGTGTGGAGGGGCGCTTCCCCAAGTACTCACATAAAATGGCCAATAGAATTTTGCTACCTCAATACCATTCAAACTACTCAATTTTTGGAGAGGAGTCATTAACCCAAAGTGCTCACCCTCACCTTCCAATCATATTGTGTTACTTGGTTCAACCCACTAGTGCTACTTTTCCTACTCAAATCAACCACCCACATCCGAGTAGAACTCATACAAACCACTCGATTCAACTATTCGGAGGGGAGGGGGTGTTGTAACCACACGATCCCATGTGAAAGTACCGGGGGTGTCTGGGGTTTCCCATCCCCACCACCCTTACAAGTTGACAAGATACCCGAAAAGTGGTTTTTTAGAGAAAACGTAAGGTTCTAGTACCCGTTAAGACATGTTAGTAATTTTATTTAAAACACTTACATATGCGGATTAAAGATCAATGAACCATAATTTTTAATTTTCAAATCACAAAGTACGGACATATACAACGCTTAGTCATCCATCTTCTTCCTTCTCAACCCCGGTGTCACTCAGTCTTTCATTCACCAGTTTGTGGATACGTTCTTAGGGTAAATGTTTATAAACACGTCCGTGTCTTATCGTGTTAACATGTTATAAATAGTTTCGTGTTTAGAAAAAATAACACGATAAATTATCATGTCGTGTTCGTGTTTACCTATTTCGTGTTCTTGTATTCTCGTATTCATGTCTTAACAGGTCATATCTGACACGATATGCCAGCCTTATTTCACCTCATCATATGTGACCTGTGAGTCCGTGACCTGTTATGATACAATTTCATTCAATTTTCACACACACACACATATAATTATATAATATTGTTATTAAATGTATATAACGAATTAAATAAAAGCATCACTTTCATGAATTTTTTCCCCCCGGCCTAAAAGTTGTTTTCCTAACAGAAAAATCCGAAGTCAAATGCTTGAAAATGGCGCTTTTAAAAAGTACCGATGATATTTTTTGGGCTAAATCGGTCCACTCTGCTTCCCTTTTAATTTTACTTAAATGCCCTCCCCGTCGGTGGGGAAAATACAAGCAATGGTTGTAATAGTTACCAAGTAACATGGGTATTTTGGCCATTTTAGACTGATTATCCGCTTTATACTAATATCACCCTGGAGTTTCGAAAAGTTCCATATTAGTCCTTTAATAGTTAAGGAGTAGTAGTTTTACACCCATTATAAATTATTACGAGAAAATATGCTATTAAGAATTTAACCAAGCCAACAAGATGGGAGGAGTTGGCGTTTCGACGTGGAGCAATATAATAACTATCTTTTGCTAAGGTTAGATTCTAAGACATGCCTTACATTTGATTTTCTTTAGGGTCTGTTTGGTATGGGGTAATGGAATGAGAAAGGGAATGGAATGAGAGAGGTAATGGAATGGATCATTACCATTCCATGTCTTGTTTGGTTATCATGTGGGAATTGAATGAATTCTTACTTTGTGTTATTTTGTATGTAAGAAAAAACGAAAATATAAAATCGATGGTGAGTGGTGGGTGGCGGCAGTGACGGTGGTGGTGGGTGGCGGCAGCGGCAACTGTGGTGATGGCAGTGGGCAATGGCGGTGACGATGGTGGGTGGGCGACGACGGCAGTGGTGGGTTGCAGTGGTGACGGTGGGTGGTGGTGGCGATGACAGTGGATGGCAGTGACGCAGGTTGTGCAACTTGAACAAGTATCTTTGAATTTTAATTGTCGATTTTAGTGCAATTGCTAATTGTGTTTTGCGTGACTGACCTAACCCAAGACATATGTAACTTATTTATTTTATCACCTCAATTAAGTTAAGGAACTACATGATTTAAAACCTTAATTTGGCGTCGCGGAGAAAGGAAAAGGTTTGATGACAACAAAGAAGCAAGAAAAGAGCATCCCATCAACTTTAACATGTTCTATTAACACTAGGTAACCCCTAGAAAGCATAATAGTATTTATTTTGGGCAGAGAGAAACAAAAAGAAAATAATTGCCATTACCTGAATGTATTCTACAAAACCGAGCTAAATACAATTTTCAAAACTTATGGGTTAAAAAATAAACTTAGCGACCCACATGATACAATATGAAAATGTTTGGGCAGACATGGAAAGCCACCTGAAAAGATGGATTGCTTCATACTTCATTCATATATTCATATGCAGAATTTAAACCACCTTTTAACATTGGAGATTCCCCTAATTTTATTTACTAATGCAAGAAATTTAAATTCCCAACAAATTTTAACATATTTAATAATGCATGATAAATATATAATATATTCATTCCTGCTGCAACTGCCAATTTACTTTTGTTTTTGTCTATGTCGCATTTCATTCTAATTTCACATGGGAGAGACAGGAAATTGATAAACCAAAGACTACCAAAGGAACATGGTGAGTGTGATGGTAATTCTTGTAAAGTGTCTTCTCTCTATTCTAGAGGTAGAGCCGTAGATTAATTTGTCATTCGAATAAATAATAAATAATAATAATAAAGTGGTTATATGCCGATAGTGTGTTTTTTCCATGAAACAATATATTTTACTAACCTAGAATTAATGATATCCTAATAATAATAAAGTGGTTATTATATACAGGTCAAGTTATTCTACACAGTGTAAGAAAAATAAGAATGATACAAAAAACACAATAGATCATGAAATATGACACAATAAACCACAAAATATAACACAATGCCAAAAAATATAACACAATGCTGAAGAAAAAAGACACAATGATGAAAATAAGAAAAAGATAAAATGGTACATAAAAGACACAATAATATAACACATATTCTAAAAACTACAAGCTAAAACCCCAAAAAACGAAGACCTAAAAACTAACGTCGTAGGGTTCGATAAGACGGTTCCAATGCCGCTTCAATGAATTCAATCGGATTCCGTTTGATACATTTTCTACGACTTCCTATTTTTCTTTTACTATGTATTTGATCCTAATCATATACGGCGATAATGTGTTTTTTTCCATAAAACAATATATTTTTACCAATCTAGAAGACTAGAATTAGTGTGAGAAATTGAGGATATTGACAAGTGAGACATATTTAGCTATTCTAATGGGATGCATTTAAGTGTGATCCCCCGATCCAACTTTTACGCAAGAACAAATCAAATCATTAGACAATGTAAAAAACTACGCTTCTTAACATATTTATACCTTTCTAGTATATGTCACATATAGCATTTTTTTTAACGGATGATTTCTCTTTATTTTCACCTTACCCATAATTTGAACCCGGGTCATTCTTAAAAAGGTTTTGCCTCTTATCAGTGACAACCCAAGTGACGTCACATATAGTTGTTAACATGAAGATAAGTTATTTCAATATATATAAAAATAATATATCCTTAAATGATATACGACCCTTCATCATGGTTGAGTAGTTATAGCAATGAAGATAAAAACTAGACCCTTGTTATCGCAAGTTCGAGTCTGAGCCAACACGAGTTTTATACTCCAGTGTTACCTCAAAGTACATAATTCTTGTGGGGCACAACAACTATCATCTCGTCTTGTACGGCAGAACAGATGTGGTAAGTTTTTCGTGGAACGCAAGCCCCACACCGATACAAACGTGGACCTGACTAAGACAACATAGCTTGACCGGATGTGAGATGACGGGCCTACCAAGAAGCAGGGTGTGACCTACCTATTAAAAAAAAAAAAAAAAACAGATTTTTCTTTCATTAAGAGTCATACCACATGTTGACTATACTGACTTCGACCTGCTAACATTTTTCAAGTCTTAATTGAATGAATTAATTACACATCAAACATTAATTAATGAAAGTAATAATACAAAAATATTATAACATAACAATAACAATAATAATATTAATAATAATATGAGTTGTTCGCCGACACCTTCCCCTGTGTGTTTCTCCTACTTGATTCTCTCTCCTCTTTACTCTACTAAACAAACAAGCTTCGAATCTCTCTCTCTCTCTCTCTCTAAATGGCAAAACCTAACACTTCTTCTTCATTCATGTCTTCTTCTATGTCAAACATCACTGTCTGATTTTGCTGTTTCTACCATTCACAATGCAAACCAATCACTTTCTGTTACTCATCTTTCTTGCTTCAATCTTCATTTCCTTCACTTGTGTTCACACCGCCACTGATCCATCTGATGGTAACAATAAACGTTCCTTTTCTTTTATATATTTTGTTCCCTTTTGTAGGATCCATTTCGCTGTTCAAAAGCGGTTACGCCGTAGCTTGTTGCCCGTTTACCTGCCCCATTTGTTTTTAATTGGTTGTTGGGTAGAAATAAATTACTTAACTTTCTTTAATAAATTAAATAAATAAATGTTGGGTTTATTTTGTTTGAATTTTAGATGCATTTTCTTGAATGGTTGTTTATGTTATGAGGTCGTCGCCGCGCAGGTTGTTGCCCGTTTTTAATTGGTTGTTTTGGGTTGAAATAAATCACTTAACTTTCTTAGAAAAATTAAATAAATTGAAAATAAATAAATAAAATGTTGGGTTTATTTTGTTTGAATGTTAGATGTATTTAAAATTTTTTAATTAAATAAAAAAATGTATTTAATTAAATGGTTGAGATTGAAGAAATTTAAGGTTGATTTTGTGTTATAATATTGATATTGTACTGTAATGATTTTATATATTATTGGTCAATAATGAAGTTTTTTGCTTATATGATATTGTAAATTGTTTGTTTGTTTTGTAACTTAAGGTTTAGTGTGTATAGTGTAGGCGGTTGTATCGTCGTTATGTTTAAAAACGGCGAAAGGGGGTTTTTAACTTTTAATCATGATGGTATTTGTTTGGTTGTAGTTCAAGCGCTACAAGTTTTGTACACTTCTTTGAACAATGCTGCACAGCTAACAAATTGGAAACCTAATAGTGGTGATCCGTGTGGCGAGTCATGGAGAGGGGTTACTTGCGAGGGCTCGGCTGTTGTTTCGATGTGAGTTTGAACACTGGTTTCTTTTGATGATCAAATTATGCACATTGTAGTTTTTTCTTGCTAAAAGATAATCGGATTTGTTGTTTTTGCCTCGACAGTGTACTTCCGGATTTGGGGATTGATGGGACATTGGGATACATGTTGTCGAGCTTCACATCGCTGAAAACATTGTGAGAAATAATAAAGCCCCTAACTTTACCAAACGCGATCCACAAGAACATTAATGTTATGAATTTCTGATTCATCTTTTTGGGTCTGTTTTAGGGACTTAAGTGGAAACAACATTCATGATGCATTTCCGTATCAGCTACCGCCAAATCTTACTAGCCTGTAATGTTCAATCTTAGTGGATCTTTTTTATTTTTGTTTCATCTTTCTGATGCTGATACGCGCTTTCAACCTTGCAGAAAACTTGCAAACAACAATATAAGTGGAAGTATTCCATACTCCATTTCGTTGATGTATAATCTGAACTACATGTAAGAGCCGTACCGGGCTAAAGTGACACTCTTTCATCTTGCTATTTAAAGCAACGCTTAATGTTTAATCCCTATATTTGTCGGCTTTCAGGAACCTTAGTCACAATATGCTTGCTCAGAATGTTGGAGATATATTCAATAATCTCACTAGTCTCACTACTTTGTAAGTTTAAAGCTAAAAACTTATTATGCAATCGTTTGTTTGCTAGAATGTCGTAACTCTTACTTGTAAACATTGATGCAGGGACCTGTCACATAACAATTTCTCAGGAGATTTACCGAATTCCCTCAGTTCGCTGTCAAGCATTTCAACGTTGTAAGTCTCTTTGTACTACTCATTGTTATACTATTGTTTCATTTGTCTGGAACTGTAATGATGGCTTTCGTATCGGGCAGTCATGTGCAGAACAATCAGTTGACAGGTTCTTTGAATTCCCTAGCTGGTCTGCCTTTGACTGATGTGTAAGTTCAAATTCTCATTTATTGTTGTTTTGATATGTGGTGGTTATCTTATGCGTTTGTCTTTTTCGCAGAAATGTTGCGAACAATCGTTTCAATGGTTGGATACCAAAGGAGCTTCTTTCTGTTCCTACTTTCATGTAAGCCATCATTTGACGTCTATACAACTTCTTTCATTTATATAAGTGCTTATCGTATCGTTTTTAATTTTTTATTCTGGTTCCTTGAATGAAACAGATATGATGGAAATTCATTTGATAACGGGCCTGCTCCACCTCCACCGCCATACTCCCCCCCTCCTGCTAAGCCTCACAATAACCACAATCGTCCTCCGCCATCACGTACACATAAGGGGTCTGATGCGCCATCATCAGATACTAGCAGTGGAAAGAAATTAAGCCTCGGAACGATTTTAGGCATAAGTTTGGGTTCTGCGTTCTTCATACTTTTTATAGTTCTTGTGCTTATTTTCTGCCTTCGAAAAGGGAAAAAGACAAAAAGTACGACTAGAACTTCGACAGTAAACCCTCCGGTCATTCCCGAGAAAGGTTCGGCTCATCTGTTTTCTAAAATAATTATTATATGCGTGAGCATGTTTATAAATGACAAGTAATCGATTTCTTTTTGATATGTTTGCCTTGTGGAACGAGATCATTTGAAATGTTGAATCCGCTCTCAATATGTGTTTTTAATGTGTTGTGCAGTTAACGCAGAAATGCACGAACAGAGGGTAATACCCACAGCCAGCGTAGTTGATTTGAAGACCCCACCAAACGAAAATTCGACATATGAGAATGGGAAAAGTGGATCTATGAAGAGAGTGAAATCCCCTATAACCACTAGTTCATATACCGTTGCAACTCTTCAAACAGCGACAAACAGTTTCTCTCAAGACAATATAATTGGTGAAGGTTCCTTGGGCCGTGTTTATAAAGCGGATTTCCCAAATGGAAAGGTACGTTTATTTTCCTCTATTGTCGAAAAGAATTGGTGAATATTGTGTTTGTGCTTATAAACTTGTTTTGTTCTAGATGATGGCGGTTAAGAAGATCGATAATGCAGCTTTATCGCTTCAAGAAGAAGATGATTTTGTTGAAGCTGTCTCGAACATGTCGCGCTTAAGGCATCCAAACATAGTTCCATTAGGTGGCTACTGTGTAGAGCATGGACAACGTCTTTTGGTTTACGATTACATTGCTAATGGAAGCTTGCAAGATTTGCTGCATTTTGCCGAGGATAGTAGCAAAACCTTGACATGGAATGCACGTGTTAGGGTTGCACTTGGGACTGCTCGAGCTCTAGAGTATGTCACCGCATATTAACCTTTTTTTTTAATAATTCTTTATTGTTCTGGCTTTCTCACAAGCGCTTTTATGTGGCAGGTACTTGCATGAAGTTTGCTTACCGTCTGTGGTACATCGAAACTTAAAGTCCGCAAACATTTTACTTGACGAAGAGCTGAATCCTCATTTATCAGACTGTGGTTTAGCCGCCCTTACACCCAACACAGAGCGTGAGGTAAACTTGATAGGTTAATTTTCTTTAACTCTATTTGTATATGTATCTTTAATAGGTATTTGAACATGTTTGCTCACATTTGTACAGGTGGCAACACAGTTAGTTGGCTCATTTGGTTATAGCGCCCCTGAGTTTGCATTGTCCGGCATATACACCGTAAAAAGTGATGTTTATAGCTTTGGAGTGATGATGTTGGAGCTGTTGACTGGTCGGAAACCACTGGATAGGTAAATCCCCAATGAATGATACCTTAAGATATATATTTATTTATTTTTTCATTTTTTTTATTTAACATCGGTTTCTTGCATCTTTTCCTGATATGTATGTAGTTCAAGACCGCGACCTGAACAATCACTTGTAAGATGGGCCACCCCTCAACTCCATGACATTGATTCCTTGGCCAAAATGGTTGATCCTACATTGAATGGCATGTATCCTGCCAAGTCTTTGTCGCGCTTTGCAGACATCATTGCTCTTTGTGTTCAGGTAAAGTTGTCAAATTTTTGTCGTTACGTTTCTAATTGTAAAAATAAGAAAAAGTGCATAGCGTGATGCTTTTGATGTTGTATACGTACAGCCTGAACCAGAGTTCCGTCCTCCCATGTCTGAAGTAGTGCAAGCATTGGTTCGGCTTATGCAAAGGGCAAGCGTGGTCAAGAGGCGACCCAGTGATGACTCGGGATTCATATATAAAACACCAGATCATGAGGCGTACGAGATGTCATACTAATATATCCAAATAAAAACCTTGCGATTTTCGCATATATATATGCAAGGTCAAAGACTCAACTTTGATTATGATGATGAGTCCAATGAAGAGATCTGCCTTTATGTATAATTGTATATCTTTCCATCAAATCTGGTCACTTTAAGTTCAAGTTAAAAGGTAAATATCTACACTGATGAGAGTTTTATATATTTGTATGAGAGAAAAAGACTTTTGACTTTTCTCCTTTTTTTTAATTCTCCTTTTTTTTTTTTTCTTTATTGTATCTTCCAAGACATTTGTGGCATCATAAATCTTTTTTTTTTTAGTGTTCAAGTATTTATGCACTTTATACAAAATGATTGTATGGTGTCTTTGACTTCTTTCTCTTGTCTCTATAGTTCATTTGCTAGTGCTAGTATAATTTTTTTTTTTTTAATAACTTTAAACTACAACATCATCATTTTTCTAGATCCAAACAATCCTTTTTTTTTTTTTTTTTTTAATTTTTTTTCCCATTCTCCACCATGTGGGTTCTATTATACTTCCTTTTGACATAAATGAAAAGAGACATGATAATACTTTTATTGCTTGTTTACATTATTAAACATTTAATTAGTTTTTGTTTAGTCTTTTTTAAAAACTATTTGTAAAAATTAATTATTAGGAAAAAGGAGGGTTGGTCATATGTTGCAATATATCAATATTCTTCTAGTGTTGTATAGATATATAAACAAGGATGGTATATAGCATAGTTGTTAAAGCGCCTAGGCGTACTCAAGGCGCATAGGCCGAGCCCGGAGCCTAGGCGCAAGGCGCATAAAAACGACGGCTTTTTATAATTAAGCGCATAGTATAAAATACATTTTTTTAGGGATTCTAGAGATGTTTTAGGCTTGTTTAGGGCTACTTTAGGATGTTTTAGGGTTGTTTAGGACTTGTTCATGACTCATTTAGGATGTTTTAGAGGTTTATGCAACTTTTAGCCTGAATTTGGCCGGAAATCAGCCCTGATAGTGCGCCTCAGTGCCTAGGCGCGCGCCTCACAGGACGCAGCGCACTTGGTGCGCCTCGAGCCTAGGCGCGCTTTTGACAACTATGGTATATAGTCATGTTTTAAAAACTGGTTCATACCAACCGGTACAACAAGTTAAACCGCCCAGTATGGCCGGTTAAGCGTTTCCGAGCCCAATCCGGTATTCCGGTGTAGTAAAAACCGTTTTTTAAAACATTGGTATATACTTAAAAGTATCAAAGCAGTTAGAACTTTGTAACATCATGAAGTTAACATTTTTAATAAATGAAATGATAACTTATTCATGTTTTAAATTAAACCAATAGAATTAGGACACTGAGACAGGTAATACAGAAATGGGTATCCTCACAACATGTTTGAAACTACCTGTCAATACAATCTCACCATGACTAAATGAATCATGTACTTGTGTAACCTTAAGTGTCACCTCCAAAACTTGGGTGCCCTGTGGAACTATGGTGAACCATGGTGGATTCACTTCCACAGCCACTCCTGGAGGTGGCACCACCGCACACGCGTACATCTCCACCGTGTTGGCAACGTTCTTGACAGTCCTCCTCACCAACCGTGATCCGGTAAGTGCTGAAATGGTCAGTGAAGGGGTGTTTAGGTCCGACGGTTCATGAAAGGAGTGTGCACACGTTTCACCGATTGCGGTCTTGATGACTTCTGGATCGGTGTTTGGCAACGAGCACAAGAAACTCATGTAATCTTCGAATTCTGTTTCGTAATAAGGTTAGTACATAGTAATGTACAAGTCTATAATGATTAAGGGGATTGATAAGATCACCTGACATAAAAACGAGCCCAGGATCAATAGCGCGGGTGGGTGTAACAAGACCCGCACCATGATCAAAATGCGTAGACGGATGCAAGCCGTAGATTTCCTGGCCTTGGGCCATTATCGGCTCCCCACGGTTATCGTATGTAGTTGCAGTGGTTGCCATTGCAGAAGATATCATCGACGGCGACCATGAAGGATACCTTTGCTTAATCAATGCAGCAATTCCAGCAATATGTGGCGCGGCCATGCTTGTACCGGATACCAATCCAAAGTTATAACCTGACAGAATTGGATCTTTGACGCTCATCGGGCTCCAAGCCGCCCAGATATTGTGGCCGGGAGCTAGAATATCCGGCTTCAGCAAATCGAGTGGTGTTTTTTCGACATTGATGAAGTTCGGTCCTCGCGAAGAAAATCTACTGACGATTGGAGCTTTCTGGTTATACCTAGCAACCCTTCCTTCTCCTATTGTTGCTCGTCCATGGTACGCCGATACAACGCCGTCATTGTTTCTTTCGGTTTGTTTCTCGTAGTAGTCGAGTATAACCTGTGCATCACTTACTTTCGGTATCATTATCCCCGGAACAGAGAACGGATAAGAATCTGCTATGAAATCCCCATAGGCAGGATTAGCAATGAACACGAAACCCGCAAACCCGAGGGTGTTAGCGGTCTTCATAACAGCCGGTAGAGACGCAGACCCGTTGGCAAATCCTGCTGCAAATGTGCATATAACAATGCTTTGTTGCACAACAACAGGGTCTAGCGCCTCTGGATGCTGACACTCTTCGACGAATTCTTGAGTTCTCGGGAAGTCTCCAGTCGCCAAGATTGCATCTTTAGCCAAAACCAACTTAGATTGCAGAAACCCTCTATCATAGCTCGGTGCAGATAACCCGATTCCAGCTATTCTCTGGCCATTTCCAAGAAAGAGAGAACCGGGGTAGGTTCTGTCGGTGTCACAAGCAGCCACACCTAAAGCCCACGGGCTGTATGAGGCAATTGTGTATGGTTCTGGACCGCGGTTCCCAGCTGCTTGAACCACTAAAACCCCGGCCTTGCGTGCAAACATCATAAAGATGTCAAACATGCTTAACATAGTGAATTTTTCGTTTGATGGTTCATCTGGTCCTATGGAGAGTGTTAATATATCAACTCCATCTTTCGTCGCCTGCAACAATATAAGTTTCTCGGTGAGCACAAGTGCGTAGGTGCGTGTCCCAAATCGTTTATTCTTACTTGATCAATTGCTGCAAGAACATCTGTTGAGGTTCCCACAGTTGGATATATGGCTTTATAAACAGCAATTCTGCGTAACATTATCGCATAATAAGTCAAATGCGCTATGACAAATGCAATAGCTACAACTTATAAGTTTTTACCGCGCACACGGTGCCATCCCACTGGCTCTTCCATAGTTGAAACCATTGACAACCACTGGAACTCCATGGTTTCCAGCAGCAGTTGATGCTACATGACTGAACATAAAAAAAAAAAAAAAAAAAAAAAAAAAAAAAAAAAAAAAAAAAAAAAAAAAAATCTAGTCAGTCATCTTAACATAAGTATTTAAGACACAACGGAGTAAACAGTTGGGCCGGTTTTACCTGCCATGTCCAACTGCGTCATAAGGGGACAAGATATCAACCGAAGCGTTAAGATTGCCTCGCGCTTCTGCCCCAGCCGAAAAGAACCTAGCCGAAATTATCTTCCCATTGCATGAAGTCCCAGGAAACATAGGTCCCTCTTGACAAACACCCGAAAACCGAGTGTTGTTTCTGAAGTAACCATCCCTGGGGTTATAAGCAAAGCTCGGGTGAAACGGATTGATACCCGTGTCAACAAAACCGATCACAATCCCTTCGCCTGCGTTCCTCGCTCCACTTCGCGTGTGCCAAACTCCTTGTGGCAAGCCTAACAACTTGGGGCTATGGGTTGTCATCATTTTAGCTCCTCTATCTTTCTCTATGAGCTTGACTCCAGGTGCTTTCTTTAGCTTATTGGCCTAAAAGACATTAAAGGGCATTGTAGATGAGAGTAAAAGAGAGCAACATTGATGGTATGGAGGTTAAAAGAGGACCTGAGTAGGGGTAGTATGGACAGAAAAGCCATTGACAATGTGGTTGAAGCTATACAGTTTGTTGTAAGCTCCTTCATCTAAAGTGTTCTGTAGAAGTTCATCATGGAATTGTTCCAAGTGCTTTGCATGGCGAGCCTTTAATATTTCACTGCCAAGTTAAAAAAAAAATCTATTATTTTTTAATGGCTTAAATTAAACTAAATCTGTCTTTGACGAGACTGGAACCCTTGACCTCAATGACAACTAATAGCATAGTAAATATAGTATAAATTGTATCATTATCTCTTCCATAATTATAGGATCAAAATGTATTATAAATATTTTGATAATGAATAAAGAAGAGGCAAGGTTCTTATTCTATCATGGTATCAAGAGACTAGATAGCTAGGGCTGCAAACGAACTGAACTTTCAGTGAACAGTTCATGAACCGTTCGGCGGAAAGTTTGTTCGTCGTTCATTTAATAAATGAACGAACATGAACAGAGGTCACGTCCGTTCGTTTATGTTCGTGAACGTTTGGTAATGTGTTCGTTTATGTTCTTTTGTGTTCGATAGTTTATTAACGTTTTTAATTTTTATACTTTTTTTATATTCTTTTATTTTTATTTATGTTACCCAACAAATAATATATATGAGGTAACATATGAGATCAATAAACCTACTTTTTGTATCCAAACTCATTATATGTTTCCACGTTCCAGCATTGATGCCCTTCACCTCCAACGCCCTCTGCCATCCACCTCCAACGCCATTTTCCAATACTAAGTATGTTTGGACAATTAGGTTATATTTTGGGTGGATCTAGCTAATGTTTTAATGTATGTGAATTCGATGTTATTCAAAAGTTAATATATGTCCGTTTGTGTTTGTTTCCGTTCATGAACACTTCTTTGTGTTCATTTGTGTTCATGAACACTTGTTTGTGTTCATTAATGTTCGTGTGCATTCATGAACAAAATTAACAAACGAACACGAACATGGGTGTTTTCTTAACAAACGAACATGAACAGAAAATCTCGTTTGGTAAGTGTTCATGAACACATAATTTTCTTAACAAACGAACACGAACAAGGTCTTGTTCACGTTCGTTCGGTTCGTTTGCAACCCTACAGATACCCTAACCCTAATCTCCCTTCTTTCGTTCCTTTCCTGCCTCCTCCCTTTGTTTTCTTTGTTGCCGTCGACTGCTCTCATTAGTCGACATCACCCCAGCCTCTTTTCTATCTCCATCTATCCCCATTACTTCATCATGCCTTCCCCTGCCACCTCCTCTTCCATAATACCATCCATTACTGTCGAATCCAAACTTCACCTAGCCACCATCGTTTCAAATATCAAGAATTTTGTCCCTATTATTCTTGAAATCGAGTCTTCCCAATACTCCTATTGGGCTACCCTATTCAAAATTCACTGCAAAGCTTTCTTGGTTGATGATTGAAGAAACAACGAGTATAACTCGGGTGTGATGAGGGGGTGCCTACTCGTGCTCGCTACAGGATATTATCCTTTGCTCACAACAATGATAGATTCGTGGTTCGATTAGGTATATGATAAGCTAGGAAACAATGTAATGAACACACAAGGTTTAAGTGGTTCGGTCTCGTTGACCTACGTCCACTGTAAAAGTATGATCCTTTGTTACTCGAGAGATTACAAGTTTAACTAGAGAAAATACAAATCAGAAAATACAAGTGCCTATCTCTGATTCGATAATTGTTCGACCTCTTAAAAGGTGTGTAGGCCCTTCTTTTATAGAGATCTAGTGGGTCGGATATTCGCGGCCCACTTACGGAGTATTGAGCTTGGGCCCAGAGTTGGGCCAGTCTTCCAGAAGCCCGTTTGGTTGGATTCAGATCCTTAGTTGAATAAAGCAAACTAGTTAAGAAACGTGCCTTGCCATTGGTCCACGTGGCGCCTCATGATTGGTCGTCAGGGGCGGTGCCCTGCCATTGGTACACGTGGCGCGATCCTGTGGTCTACAAGGGTCTGTCTTTCTTCCTGGTGGCAGAGGGTGTCAGGCGGCTATGAAGATAAGCTGAAGTGACACCTGACACCTGGGGGGTAGTGCAGCAAGTGGGGTTCCAGGGGAGCTGCACCTCAGCGGAGGCGTCTGCTAACCCTTCGTGGATCGTCCCCGCGGGGGACGACGTTTGGTTAGTGCTTGATAGTTACCTTCGCCTCTACGTGGCTTTGCTGCTCTGCGGAGTTTGGTCTTGGAGGGTAGGGTCCACCTAAGCGCCGATACCCTACCCCTTCAATGACCACCTTAAACCAAGACCACCTCCAACCCAACCCAACCCAACCCTACCGAAACTTCCACCAAACCGGTCGCATAATTGGGAGCGTATTGATGCCATTGTTTTACAATGGATATACAGTACGATCTCCAATGATCTACTACACACCATCATCAACATCTCGAATGCTTATGAAGCCTAGGTCGCCATAGAAATCTTGTTCCATGATAACAAGAGTGCCCGTGCAATCCACCTTATGAACAAGTTTTCCAACACCCGGTTGGACGGGTTTCCTACCATGTCTGCCTATTGTCAAGCCTTGAAGGTTTTGGCCGACCAACTCACCAATGTTGACGCGCCCATGGATAACAATCGCTTGGTCTCACAGTTGCTTGTTGGGTTAAACGACTAATACGAAGGGATATCTACCAATCTCCAAAATCAAGACCCCCTTCCCACCTTTTATAATGCACGGTCTAAACTAATACAAGCTGAAACCAACAAAGCCGAGCGTGCCTTAGCTGCCTCCAAAACCGCCTCTTCGGCCCTTAACGCTATCACAAGCCGCACACCCTCAATCGACAACAACCGCTCCTACAGACGCAGACGCGGTCGCTCCGGCCGCCGTGGACGTGTTTGTGGGGGATATGGTCGCTCACAACCTTCATAGCCACCTTTTTGGCCCTCTCCATACTTCCCTTATTACCCACATTGGCCCTCCCAAACCCAAACCCAAACCCAAACCAAACCGGCCCTTCACCACGTCCATTCGGCCTAATACCCTTCACCCAGGCCTAATCCACCCTGCCCCTACCCAACAGCCGGCCGATCCACCAGCAGCCCCTCCTCGGCCCAACAGTCTGGTCTCCTAGGCCCGCATCCTTCACAGAACAATTATGCATCTTACTGTCCCACTGAGATCGAGCAAGCATTATACACTTATACACCATGTCTCTGCAGCAGCCCGACCCGACTCATTATATGGACACCGGTGCCTCCTCCACAATGTCTCATGAACAAGGTGATTTCCATTTTTTTTTTCTAACTCTTACATTCCTCAACATATTACTGTAGGCAATGGTAACACAATTTCGGTTTTAGGACAATGCACAAAATACCTTCCCAAACCTTTCCCACCCTTTGTCCTTAAAAATGTCATTTACTCACCAAAACTAGTCAAAAACCTTATTTCAGTCCGTCGTTTCACTAGGGATAATTCTGTGTCTGTTGAATTTGACATGTTTGGTTTTCTTGTGAAGGACCTCAAGACGCGGACTCCGCTCCTGCGATGCAACAATAGCGGTGACCTCTACCCTCTGGTGCTCGGGTCCTCCTCATCATCACCCACTACCCTTGCTGCCATTTCTGCTGACCTCTGGCACCAACATCTTGGCAACTCAGGACGACAGTCTTTAAATTCAATAAAAACTACTAGTTCTGTTTCTTTTAATAAATTTCATAATAATGTTTATGACTCTTGTGTTTTTGGCAAAAGCATTTGTTTACCTTTCTTTGTTTCTACTACTTGTGTTTTTCAACCATTTGATATAATTCATAGTGATGTATGGATTTATCAAGTTATTAGCTCGTCTGGTCATAAATATTATGTTTTATTTTTAGACGATTACTCTAACTTTTTATGGACCTACCCACTCACACACAAATCAAATGTCTTCCATTCCTTTACACAATTTGCCTCAAACATTAAAACCCAATTTGAATGAACCATAAAAACCTTCCAGTGTGGCAATGGTAGTGAATACGCTAATAATTCTTTTTAAAATTTCTTTACGACCAATGACATACTTTACCGTTTATCATGTCCGTACACATCTTCCCAAAATGGAAAATCCGAAAGAAAAATCCGCACCATAAATAATATCATTCGCACCTTAATGGCACACGCATCCTTCCCTACTCACCTTTGGCATTTTGCCCTTGAATTCGCCACCTACTTAATTAACATCCTTCCCACTAAAAACACCAACAACAAAACACCCACCGAACTCCTATATAATTTCACACCCGCTTATGATCACTTCCGTGTTTTTGGTTGTCTATGTTACCCACTCACTCCCTCCACCACAATTCACAAACTTGATCATCGTGCTCAACCATGCGTCTTTCTCGGCTACCCTCCTACCCAAAGGGGGTACCATTGCCTTGACTTGAAAACCACACAGATTCATATTTCTCGACACGTAGCGTTTGACGAAACCACATTTCCCTTCAAACAATCAATCGCCCCAACCCCTACCTATGAGTTTGTAGCTGACAATTTCCCTAACCATTTGTCGCCACATATTACCAGCCCAAATAATACAAAACCAAAGCCTACCTCAACTCAACAGCCCACCCCATCATCCCACACACCACCCGGCCCACATACCACAGCCAACCCTCATCCCCATCACCACAGGCCGAATCCTGATAACCTCATCCCTCCGGCCCACACCCTCCACAACCCAATACTTTTCCTAACCCTCCTAACCAGCCCAATCCCACGTTGTCCCAACCACATGCCCAACCGACCACTCCTAACCAGCCTTCGCCCCCACTACCCCCTACCAACCCGGTCTATTCTTACTCGCTCGATGAGCGTTATTTATAAACCGAAATAACCCTTTAACCTGAACACCACCACCACTACTACCATTGTACCACTCCCGAAAACCCCGGCCGATGCCTTGACTATACCGGGGTACTCTACGATGTCTACCGAGTACAATGCACTTGTTATAAACGAAACTTGGGAATTAGTACCTAGACATCCGGATATGAATGTTATTTGCAGTATGTGGTTGTTCAAACATAAATACAGGTCGGATTGTTCATTGGAACGCTACAAGGCTCGGTTAGTTTGTGACGTCGTTTACAGCAGGTAGGTGTCGATTGTGGAGAGACTTTCAGCCCGGTTGTTAAACCGGCCACCATACGCACAGTACTCTCTATTGCTCTATCTAAGCATTGGTCAATCCATCAACTTGATGTCACAAACGCCTTTCTTCACGGGAATTTGCATGAAACAGTGTACCAGCTAATATGTTTTCGAAACAAACAATTCTCTAATTATGTTTGCTCGCTTAAGAAATCTTTATACGGGCTCAAGGAAGCACCCCGGGCCTGGTACGAGTGGTTCACTGATTTTGTATTATCCATCGGTTTTAACCACAGCAAGAGTGATGCCTCTCTTTTTACACTTCATCAGGGCACTCATACAACATATCTCTTCCTCTCTGTCGACGATATTCTTCTGGTTACTTCGTCAGATAAGCTTCGACACTCTCTAATGGCAAAGTTGGCTAGTGAATTTGCCATGAAGGACTTAGGTCCTCTTAGCTATTTTCTGGGCATCTCTGTGTCTCGTACCAAGGACACAATGTTTCTTTCACAATAGTCCTATGCGACTGAGATTATTACACGGGCCGGTATGCAGTCGTGTAATCTTGTGGCTATTCCCATTGATACCAACAGTAAACTCAACGCCACTGTCAGTGACCTATTTCATGACCCCACCTTATATCGTAGCCTCACTGGTGCTCTATAGTACCTCACTTTTACCAGACCTGACATCTCCTACGCCGTCCAGCAGGTCTGTATGCACATGCGTTCTCCCCGTATTGATCATGGGAATGCTCTCAAACGTATTATTAGGTATATCTAATGGACATCGGCGTTTGGGTTGACTACTTATGGCACCTCCACCCAATTGCTAGTTTCCTACACAGACGCGGATTGGGTCGGGTGTCCTGACATGAGACGCTCCACTAATGGAAACTGCATTTACTTCGGTGATAATCTCATCTCTTGGTCGTCTAAATGACAAAGCACCATTTTGAGATCCAGCGCAGAAGCTGAATATCGAGGGGTCGTGAACGTGGTTGCCAAAATTTGTTGGTTACGAAATCTGCTTCTCGAGCTTAATCATCCCTTATCTCGAGAGACCTTGGTGTATTGTGATAATGTAAGGGCTATTTATTTGTTTGGGAATCCTGTACAGCATCAGCGAACCAAGCATATCGAGTTAGATATACACTTTGTTCGAGAACAGGTTCAAGTCCGAGTTCTACATGTTCCTTCTCGATATCAGGTTGCAGATATTTTCACCAAAGGCCTGCCTCGCATACTATTTGAAGATTTCAGGGACAGTCTCAGCATCCGGTCACCTCCCGCTTCGACTGCGGGGGTATAATAGCATAGTAAATATAGAATATATTGTAATTATAAATTGTATCATTATCTCTTCCATAATTATAGGATCACAATGTATTATAAATATTTGATAATGAATAGAGAAGAGGCAAGGTTCTTATTCTATCAAGAAGAACACCTTAACTCCAATGACTTTACTAATTGGACCCAATCCTCCACCTGATGTATTCTATTACTAGGTTAAAACTCCGTGTGTATTACAGGGGTTGAATAATAATAATAATAATAATGATATTATTTAAAATTTTTAAATATTTTTTATAACTGAAATGACATATTTTATATAAAATTTGAATCAATAGAAGTTTAATCAATAAATGTTTAAATGTTTCTTATAACTGAAATAAATTTTGACTTATTATAAATACATATATTAGTATTTTTAATAAATTCGGGGAAATTGATTTAAATACTTTCAACTTTCACCTATTGGTGGATAATACTCCCCAGCTTTCACTTTGGCCATTAGCACTCTCAACTTGTAACTTGGTTTGTTCCATCACCCCCAAACTAACGGATGTCTAACCTGTTAGTCTACGTGGCAAAAATGTAAAAACCTAAACTTAAGGGACCTTTTCAAAAAATTTCATGTCCATCTTCAAAACACAACCCATCTTCAAAACATCATCTCCATATGCACCATTCTCCTCCTCATCTCCACCACCACCACCACCACCAACGTCACCACCATTCCTTACAAACCACACCTCTCACTTTCCACCGCCATCACCAGTTATCTCCACCACTACCACCGCCACCATCACCGGTTATCTCCACCACAACTCCAACCACGTCACCTGCATCAACCTCTATCCCTCAACCAACTCACCGTACCTCCAACAACACCACCGAATTTAGGGTCAAATCCCCTGAACAAAACCCTAAATTTGAACAAAAACCCCAAACAATATGTCACCACCAAACAAACCTCCAGAATCCCCAATATGCAGTGTTAACAAGCACTTTGCCTCCTCAAACTCTCAAAACCCTAGTTCATACCTAGCCGCCACCCTCTGTTTTGCACCCATTCTACGAACCTAACACAGGCCTGAGCCTTAAATTTGGATCTCGATATGTAGAAGAGTATACAGAGGAAGAATTCGCTTTGTCTGATGCTCAGAGTTTGGCTCATGATGCTAAAATAATGAAGGGGGCGGGTCTATCCCCTGGTGGATACAAGTCTGCTAACCCTAGAGCTGTTGGCCTCAAAATCAAAGGTTTAAGAAGCAACAAACGGGGCTTCTGCTATGTTGGATGAAGAAGATGGCTCTGTCCAAGATGTAACGGGGCTCCTGTGGTGTTGGATGGGAACCTAGAAAAAGGGAGGGATAAGACGTCTCATATGGATGTGGATTAATCGAGAAGATGGTGTTTTAGAGAGAGATGGTAATGAGAGAAAGAGGCAGAGAGAGAAACGATGTGGGGGGTGGGGGTGGGGGGTCTATCACCAGAAGAAGGAAGGGGGTGGGTGTTTGGGATTTGTAAAATATAAAATAATAATAATAATAATAATAAAAATTTTAAAAAATGTCCCTTAAGTTTAGGTTTTTACATTTTTGTCACGTAAGACTAACCAGGTTAGACCTCCGCTAGTTTGGGGTGATGTAACAGACGAAGTTGCATGTTGGAAGAGCTAATAGTCAAAGTGAAAGTTGTGAGTATTATCTGCCAATATGTGAAAATTGTGAGTATTTAAATCAATTTCCCTAATAAATTATAACGAAACATGAACTAAAATAAAAACATTAATTTAATTTTTAAATCTTGATTTTATAATAAATAAATAATATCTATATATTTTTAGTAATGCATAATACATCACATAAAGATAGTAAGAGTTTTATAATATACGAATTTGAAGATTTTAGTTATTAAGTTAACAAAATAAACTCTAAGGAAAAAAAAAAACTCAATTTGAAATTAGGAAAACAAAAATGAAAAATAAGGGAGTATTGATTTGGCACGCAAGACGGAATTTCACACGCAAGCACGCCATATAAGTTGGGAGTTGTGGCCAGTGGCGAAGCTTGACCCGAAACTTTGGGGGGTCGGAAGTCACCGGGGGGTCGGAAATCACTAGTTTCGAAGGGTCGAAAACCAATTTCGGGGGGTCAAAACTGTATATACCACAAAATTTCTATACGAATACTATATATAATCGGAACTTCTGAGCGAAAATTTGGGGGGATCGGCCGCCCCTCCCCGCCCCTTAAAAGCTACGCCACTGGCTGTGGCGGCCAATAACTAATAGTTAAAAGGTGGGTGATGTGTTAGTCATAACTCGTTGGTGGACAATATGTTAAAAGGTGAGTCTGCTAGCACACATTTCGTTAGTTGGGACCAATGACGGCCAATACCTGATGGTTATTTAAACCCAATACTCCAACAATTTGACATAGATTAGGCTTGAATGCAAAAGTTACAAAATGAGAAGACCAGACGCCTATTTACATGTTGCCCGATACGCCAAGAGCCTTTCAGACGTATGGATCTCCTACCTTATGTGTTCGGATGTATGGACACCATACACATGACACATATCCTATCTAAATATTTAAGTTACAAAACAAACGTATAACGCTATCAAAACTAAACAAATACATAACAAACATGATAATGATTATGAAATTAGCTAGGGACATAAACGAAAATGCATCTACATTATTCTTATTATTGTGTGATATTTATTATTCCTTGTGTAAATATAGGTATTAGGCAAGTTTTGGGAAAATCCATTATTATTTGTTTAATACGTATAATACATTTATATAAAGATGAAATAATGAAATATCTAAAAATGATATCTAAGTCAACAAACGAATATTATAAAATTAAATCAAATAAAGGGTCAAATATGGGCTTTCGTTATTTATTAAGTATTATTATATTCAAATGCAAATTTAAAAGAATTTTAATATATCGTAACCTCTGCTCTCAAGCTCACCTTCACGCATTTTTCAGACCAAGTTTCAATGGAATTTCAGCAAAGAATCATTTGAACAAGTCGGAAACATTTTATACAAACTCTAAACAACTTTGGAATCAACCTAAAACAATTTAAACTAACCTAAAACATGTCTAATACCCCTAAAATGTATTTTTATACTTTGTGTTTCGCTTAAAAAACGCTCACTTTTTTAAGCGCATTGCACTAAAGCCCAAGACTCACCATTTGCGCCTTGAGTACACCTTATGCCTTTAACAACTATGTAACAAGTCACATACTTTCAAAACAGGTGGTCTTGTTTATTTATTAAATATATTTTACGCTCACATAAACGGATCCCGAACATAAATGATAACTCAAATAATGAACGACTACCAATAAATTTATTAAAAAAAACTATATATATTGTTTTAACCGTTGTTTTGAAATCGAACCAGACTAGTCGTTCAGACGGGAAAATCTGGGTTGTTGGTTTGGTTACGAGCAAATAGTCCGAACACAAATGAACGGGACTGTTTTAAGCAAACTACCGATGATTACCATAGCAAAGTTGGTGGAAACTGTTAAGGCTTACCTCCTCTTGTTGCTAAGTACTACTTATTCGAATTTCAAAACACTAGTTTTAAGTATACAATTTATATACTTAGATCATTCGTAAAATGTACATTTTCCTAACCTTAACTTATTTTTTAACGTATGGTATTGAAACAATAACCACACCTTAACTTATTTTTTAACATGTGGTATTGAAATAATAACCACTCAGGCTAGAAAATAAAATATTTAAGAATAATGTCCTAAAATGGGAATTTTCAATACAAAGATACACACACAAAAAAAAAAAAAAAGATAATCAGCACCTCGAACGATCAATATCAAGTTTATCGTCAGATTGAAGAGAAGAAAGGCCATCTTGTAAAAACGCAACCGGTGGATCACCTTCGACCATCACTAAGTATATATCTCGTTCTTCTGCAAAGCTAATGGTGCAAAACAAAAGCAGGAAAACAAGTCGAAATCGCAAAGAAACTGCCATGGTTAACTCAAGGAAGATATATGAATTCTTGTTGATGGTGATGATAATAAGAATATAAATTATTAACGTCGTTTTTAATGTGAAAAAAGGTTGTTAATCAGCTGGCTTTTGTGTAACCGTTGCATTTTTTTGGTCGTGATGATTAAAAACGTGTTTTATGTTATATGTTTCTTGTGAAGAGTGTAAAGTGAAATTAGTTGTTCATCTTAGTAAAGTGTAACAAGATTTGTTATATTATTTCCATTCAACTTTAATTCAAATGATTTTACGAAATGAGTGATTAAATCTGGAATTTTAATTTGGCATATATACCTTTCAAAGTGTTAATGACCGAGTAATAAATGTCTATTAAATCATAAATCTTTGAGATAATCTGATGTGATTTGAAAATATAATTCAATTATAAATCTTTTGAAAGGCAAAAAAAAATGTGAACCATACGATAGTATAGTAATATTGATTATTTACAAGAAATGCTTCATATTCCTAGCATATATGTAGAACAATGTGAAATATGTACATATGGTAAACTAAGGCTGGTGGATGTAGAGAAGGCTCATCATGAATGATGGCCCTTCATTTTAGCTGTCACATCATCATGGCCTAGAAATATCATCACCGTGATGGTTCAAGGGTGTGGAGTTAGGAGCATCATCACATTTTTTATTTATTTTTTTGTTTTTTATTAATTAATATTCTAATATTAATATTAAAAAGTTAAAATTACATTAATAAACCTAAAATTACAAATAAAAAAACAGTTAAATAAAACTAAAAAAACGAACACTTAAATAAAAGTAGACAGCTTCTTAAAAAATAAAAAGAACTACGAATTATATTTTTTGGCGATATTCTCCTTAATTTTTAGCAAGACGGGACGGTCTTCTTTGAGATAGTCGTTGATGTTGGTTGTCATTATTCTCCATTTATCTAGTTGCGCAGCTTCATTCTTCAACCGAATTCTTTCCTTCACTTGCTTTTGCTTCAATCGAAGTTTTTCTTCAACTTCGCGTTCCTTCAGTTTTACCTTCTCTGCTTGCGTTTGACTAAATGTATGTTTGATGGATTCCAATTTAGCCACCAAACTGTCCATCTTTGACCCGCTCTCGCTTCCTGATGCGGCTTGTTTTTTTGCAGTCGCTGGCTTTTTAGCTTTGTCCCTCCCTATGGGTCATGCCTCATCTGGAATGGGATCTTCCTCAAACTTTGGGTCGTCGTTTATATTAATTTGACAACGACCGGTCGACCCGCCTCCCATGCTATAGCTGCCCGACTCTGAAGTTTTGGATCATTTGGTACTTGCAGCCTCGTTTGGAACCGATGCCCATTTGGGAGATGTCTTTAAAATTAGCCACGCACGTTCGTGAGGGAAAGCTTGCCCATGCTTATCATCGTATTTACGCATCGCCTCTTTAAAAATCA
Organism: Ambrosia trifida; assembly: GCA_028751855.1. Classification (NCBI taxonomy): domain Eukaryota; kingdom Viridiplantae; phylum Streptophyta; class Magnoliopsida; order Asterales; family Asteraceae; genus Ambrosia; species Ambrosia trifida. The sequence goes on from CM054129.1 coordinate 129,782,548, forward strand.
TTTCCTCGTTCCACCCACTTGGAGGATTAACAAACAACGGATTATAATACTTGATAAAGCGGTTGATTGTAGAGTTCATTTTTCGAAACTTGGAACTTATCGAGTCGAAGTGGCGATATGGAGGTTGCTCCTTATTTTGTAAAACGATCATTCTTCACTCCTCTGTTTTTGTTTTCGTGAATGTTGATACAGAAACTATGGCATAATATCAAGAAAATGTTATGATGGAAGGCCGAGCATGTTCATATTGATTAATTATTATCGGATTGATTATTGGTTGATCATACGGGTGATGATTAGTATGGATTTTGGCCGATTATTTTCAAGGTATGATCATGTATTTCACATTATTTTGGTTGTCTAGGGATGGGTTGTCATGTTCTTAGGGTCCTTTGTTGTTTGTTGATTTAGTTTAACACCGATTGTTTTTTTTTGGTTGGTGATTAGAGTTAGCTGATTATGATTAATGTTTGATTCTGATTCTATGATCGATTTGAAGGTACGTAGCTGTTTCTAGGCATTAGACCAAACCCAAACTTAGCCATTGTATTCGGCTAAGCTTTGGTTAATCTTCACATATTTTTTCTTTCATGTTCATAACTTCTTATTCGATTAAGATTGTTTAAAGGGTTCAAGAATTTTCATCAATTGTTCTTATTTGTTCTTGAGGATTTAATATAATTCGGATCTTCATATGCTTGAGATAATGTTTTTTAGTGAAAATCTTTAATTTGGTTGGTGATTGGATGGATCATGGATCTCGGATGTGGGTGCACCCGATTGCATCGTGTCAAAATCGGAAAGTAGTTTAATTTTTTTCAAAAGAATCTATGATCTTTCCTATTTTCAAGCTTCTAATTTTATAGAATGATTTAAAACTTCCGATTTATGGGGATATAGAATTGAATGATATTATTTAATATGGATATAATTTTATGTTATGATTTAAAACTTCCGATTTAGTTGTATTATGTGTGTTTTATACATCCAATTTTAAGATCTTGAAGATTAATCTACTATATCCTTTTCTTTTGAAACTAGATCGTTCTTCCAATCTGTCTTAAACGTAAAAGTGATGGGTCTTTCTTGAAACAAAATCAATTGTTGTAGGCACGCCACTCAATCTGTTGTAAGTTTTCATTCTCCTTATTATTTTGTTCATTAATTGTTTAATTTCCTAGGTTACTTTTCTATATTGTTCAAATCTTTTTTATAATTATCCCTGCTTTATTTTTTCAAAATTATGTTTTGTGCATTAATCACAACCTAATTTTTTGTAAAATAATTATATATTAACTATATTTACGCCCATTCTAAATTCAAAGATTTTACCATATAAACAATTGTTCGACTTTTTTAAAAAAATTTAAACGGAAAAAAAAACCTTTTTAAGTGGATATTTCACTTGTAATTTCTAATATTTAAATATGTAAGTAATTTACTGACGAAGAATATAATTTTCATATAAGAAATAACACAGGCAAATTTTCTCAGAAGCTGGAGTTCTCAGAAGACAAATTTGAGATGACTTTTGCTACAAATTACTTAGGTAATCTCTTTATTCCATATATTTATCTATTTACATTTTTTAAAATATCTAATAAAAATATCCACGTTTTAGTCTTTTTACTTTTTTTTAAACAAAAAACAATAAATGAGAATGAGAAAGAAAACTAACGTAAATTAGAAACTCATTAAATTTCCTTATTACATTTAAATTACTCACTTTCTAAATTTAGTATAATTTATATTGGTAATAAGTTAAATTTTGAATTTTTAATTTCAAAATTCAAATTAAAATTTAAAATATTTAAATTCGAATTATACAAAATTTCAAAATTTGAGTTTTGGATAATAATGGTAAGAAATTACACATAATAATTATCCTTTTAATTACACATTTAATAAAATTCAAAGTCTCTACATAAGTAGTGTCAACTTTCCAATTAATACATTAATTGATCTTATTAATTGTGCTATAGTATTCCAATATTAGTTTAGATTATATTGGTAATCAATTAAATATCAAATTTTGAATTTCAAATTTCAAATTATATTTTGAAATGTTTAAATTCGAATTTGACAAAATATAAAATTTTGAATTTTGGTTAATAACTATAAGAAATTACACATACTAATTATCGTTTTATTTACACAGTTAATATGATTCAAAGTCCCTACATAAGTTGTGTCAACTCTTATTAATACATTAATTGATCCTATTAATTGCCTTATATTATCCTAATATTAGTTTAGCTTATATTGGTAATCAATTAAATAACGAATTATCAATTTCAAATTTCAAATTAAAATTCGAAATATTTAAATTCGAATTAGACAAAATTTCAAATTTTGTTTAATAATGGTAAGAAATTACATATACTAATTATCCTTTTAATTACACATTTTAATTGACTTAATCTTAAAAAAAATAATTTTTTAATTAAAGTTAATAATGGTAACCATTAAACCTATTTATTATCTTAAAATTATGATTTCCTAATATATTTAAAATATAACAATTAATAATTGTGGTTTTAACTTTCTCAAATTAATTACAAGTAAAAATTAAAATTTTAAATACTAGACTTTGAAATTATAGATTTCTGTTAGACTTTCAAATTTTGATTACTAGAATTTGAATTGATAGATTTCAATTAAATTAGTTACAAGTTAAAATTTAACAAATAATAGTTTTGAAATTTAACAAATAATTAAAATTAGAGATTTCCTAATATATTTAAAATTTAACAAATAATAGTTTTGAAATTTAACAAATAATAGTTTTAGTTATTAATTTCTTAAATTAGTTACAAGTTAAAATTCAAATTTTGAATACAAGAATTTGAATTGATAGATTTTAGTTAAACTTTATAAATATTCAAATATTAAATGTTCTATTTACCTATATAATTTCATATTTTAATATCTATAATGGTAATAATTAGACTTAATTATAACATTTAATTCGAATTTTGAATGATCTGACTCAAACGGTGCCTTACTTTTAACATTTTATCAAAAATATTTTTCACTACTATTTATTTTTTACTAGATAATACTGACTCAAATACCATCTGATAACAAGATTCTAATTCCAAAGGCGTCAATTCCCAATATCCGTATGTTTCGCAATGACCACCAATAAAAGCCAAGGACAGTTTCTATCGAAGGTTGGATTGTATTTAAGAGACCACATATTCTCACATGGCCAACTTTATGTCGCATTGTCAAGAGTTAAAAGCATGGCAGTGGTGAAATTACTTATACTAGATAGTGATTGGAATGTCAAGACTAAAACAAAAAATGTGGTGTATAAGGAAATTCATAGTGATATTTGAATAAAATGTGTATCCCTTGCTTTTGAATTTTAATAAAACATTTCTACTATATTTTGTTTATAGGTTTTACCGCTCAAAATAATTGTAAGTTGTTGAACCGCGTGTTAATGCCGGCAAAAGTCTAGTATAGTAAGAAAAAGATAACTACTGAATCTTTTGACGTAGAATATACGCCTTAGCTAATGCCTCTTCTTCCATTTTCGACCATAGCATTTTGGATGCGGGGGTTTCACGAACACGAACACGAGCCCGAGTCTTCTTTTTCTTCCCCTTCGAAGATTGGGGTTGTGTTTCGAGCACGAATTCTTCAACCTCATCTTCTTCTTCGGGTTCGCGTGACGGCTGTCATTGTGATTGTTGAGACGGTTGAAATGGCATATTAAGCAGGGTTTGCAAAAGTTGGGTGAAAGATTGAGGGTTTTGGTGCATTTGTATTTGGGAATATTGGGTGAAAGGGTTGGGAGATTGTTGGAACCCTGAAAATGTCGCCCAATTTGGATCGATTGGCATCGTGTATCCCGGTGTCGTGAACAGATTTGGGTTTGGGTTTTGATTACGTTGTGGGGTTTGATTCGGGTTTTTTTGGTATGGATCCATGATGATATAAAATAAAAGATTGTATAAAAAATTAGAGTGTGTTTGTAGAGGAGATGGTATAAAAATGAGGTAATGTGCATGTGTATTTATAATATTAAAGAAAACCTTTTTTTTAAACGGTCACTTTTTAAATTGGACTGTTACCCAACGGTCAAAAGCAATCAAATTGGACACGTGGAGGGCCGGCTACCCGGCAACACAATGCCGTTCAGGACGATGCTGCGCCAGGGGAGCGGTGTTGCCGCCCCTGGCTTCCCCTTGCCGTAAAGTCTAAAAAGAAAGGAGAGAGAAGTGTTTTTAATGTAATTTAAGCCCATAAAGAAATATTTCATATGGCTTAGAATTTATATTTTTTTATAAAGTTGATACATATTTAAATTTTGAACACAATTATAAAGAGTAAACCAGGTAGTGAAAAATATTAGAGAAATACTTCATGGTCGGTCCGTGATCGGTATTGTATCAGTATTTTAAGGTAAAATAAATACCGATACCATACTGGTACCGTACCGTATCGTATGTTTTCAGTATCGGTATTGGGTTTTAGAAGTTTTGAGAATCGGTGTCGGTTGGTACCGATACCATCCCGAGCTCACCCCTAAAGCTATATACAACATTATTAATGTGCCATTATTTGACATTCAATGTCAAATTAACTAAGGCAGCTAAACATGAAATATATAATACTAATGGCAGTGACTACATGGCTTACATAACAAACTAAGAAAGTCTAGAATAATTTAAGTTCCAAGGACAAATGGGAAACATTAGATCCAAGGATATGCGTTACATCCTTCACATTTGACAAACTTGTAAAAACCCTCAACAGTTTGAATCGTGTTCTTACGCAGACCGATCATTCGTTAACACACATTCGACAAGCGAAACGTCCATGGGATAAGGGTTCCCCATGATGTTCATGTTCTCCATGAAATAGTGAGGATGAGCAGCATCCATTACCACAAACTGCATGTCTTCAGACGGCTTCCAGTGTCGTTTCCTTTGGTTTATGAACCAGTTGTTTATCTGTTTCTGGTCTAGCCCTGTCGATTCTGCAAGTGCCAGCTTCTGAGCCTCCTGCGCACACACAAAATCAACATAATATCAATGGAACTAACAAAATGGTGTGAAAACTTGTAAGATCTTTTATCTCTTAATCAAGAAAACAGCTAGCGCATTAGCAAAACAGTTACCGAAGGGTATGGCCATTTGTAATGCCTAGTCCACCAGTCAAGCAATTGTTGACGAGCTTCTTTCGGTAACTTCCCTTTCTTTCTCTTTTTCATGAACTCTTGCTTTAGACTACCTAAATAACCGCTATACTTGCGCAACAGCTGACCCTTTAGTTCTCGATCTTCAGCTTGAGCATCTATGAGATTGTTACTCACATCCACCTCTTCATCGGATGATCCGTTTTTGTCCATACCTCCTTCACCACCAGCTGATTTTTACATCAAATTATCACATAAATGATCAAACAAAATGCAACCATGATGTGGTTTTTCATAGCACTCACATTTGAGCCTCTAAATCCTACTCTCTATAAATATAGAGGACAAACATAGAAACAACATTCACAACCCACCCACCAAACCCTCAACCATCTTTAAAATTAAAAAAAACATACTAAAAACAAACTACAACCCATCCACCATTTTAGAGCATTCACATCCCCTCCATCAAACCTCCCCCATCTCTAAAATTTTAAAAAAAGCTACTAAAAACACCCTACATCCCATCCACCATTTTATAACCCCATCTTTATATTTTGAAAAAATCCATCTTCTAGCTTTTTATATATAAAAAGCTACCATTCACCCTCATCAAATTATTGTGAGTGTATTTTAACGAGCAATATAATAAAATAAGTGTTTGTGAGTAAGATAAAGTAAATATGGTGGAGGGGATGTGGAAGGTTTTTTAAAATGAGAGATAAATTTTGAAAAGTATGATTTTTTGTTATATTATAGGGTATAAAATCCTGGAGGGGATGTGAATGCTCATATACCCCATCTCTATATATGAAAAGCTATTATTCATCCTCCACCAAATTATTGTGAGTGTATAAAAACGATAAATATAATAAAATATGTGTTTGTGAGTAAGATAAAGATAAAAATGATGGAATGATGGATGGGATGTGAAAGGTTTTTTAAAATGAGAATGAGATATGAATTTTAAAAAGTTTATAGGGTAAATTACGGTGGATGGGATGCGAATGCTCTAGATAATTTTATAGAAAACTATAGTGACCCTCCATATTCTGAGGCTTATTATATATATATATATATATATAATATATATATAGGATCCGGATCATATGAGAACTACCTTGAGTTATGAGAACTAGGGAACTAATCTTGACCACACATTACCATATTATCAATATAATAATATAAGGGTATGATAGTAAATTACCATCCCCTACCCCACCCCCACCCCACCCCACCCCACCCAAATCACCTTTTAAATATTTAAAAGATTTACTGATTTTTTTTTTAAAAATCACACTCTCTCTCTCTCTTCTCTCTCTCTCTTCACCCTCTTTCTCTGCTCTCTCTCGTCTCTCTCTGCTCTCTCTCGTCTCTTTCTATCTCTTTCTTCTCTCTCTCTAAAAAAGACGGTGGATCCGAAGAGGTTGAAGACGGTGGTGGTGGCCGAGGGGTGGTGGGAGACGACGGTGGGAGGTGGTGGTGGTTTGCAGGGGCGGCGAGGTTTTTTGAAGACGAACAGAGAGGTTTGCAGGGGTTGCAGAGGGTTTTTGAAGAGGGGTTGAAGGGGACGATCTGTTGCAGAGGGTTTTGAAGGGGGACGATCTGTTGATGATGGTGACCCATTATAAACAGATCTGAAGGGGAAACGGAGATGGGGATGAAGGGGAAACGGAGGGGGTGGAGGGGGTGGAGGGGTTTTTCCGGTGGTGTTTTCCGGTGGTGAGATGGCGGGGAAACAGATCTGAAGGGGAGGAGATGGCGGAGGGGGAGGCGGAGGGGGTTTTCCGGTGGTGTTTTCCGATCAGGTATCCCATTTATTATTATTATTATTATTATTATTATTTTTGTTATTATTTTTTATGTTATTATTTATTAATATTATTATTATTTTCTGTTATTATTATTATTATTTTTCTGTTATTATTATTATTATTATTATTTATCTGTTATTATTATTATTATTATTATTATTATTATTTCTGTTATTGTCATTATTATTATTATTATTATTATTATTATTATTATTATGTAAAAACACCGGTGTAAAATATGAAATTTGTAAAGGTTTTGATGTGTAGATCTTTTTGTAGTTTTGGTTTTTACACTAGTGTATTTTATTTAGAAGTTTGTGGTATATATGTTGTTTTTGGGTTTTACACTAGTGTTTTTGTGTAGCAGGGTTTTTGTGTAGCAGGGTCGGAGGTGAACAGAGGTAAGGGTGGTTCGAGGGGTGTTTTTTGAATCTGATATGGTTCGATGACGGGGGTTTTCAGAAACAGATCTAACGAAGAAGATGACGTTTGATGGATGATGATGCTTATTCGAAGATGATGATGTTTGATGGATGATGATGCTTATTCGAAGATGCAGCAGGTTTTTTTTTTAAATAATGTGTAGTATGTTTTTTATAAATGTTTTGGTTATTACGTTGATGTAATGTACATTTTTTTTATAAATGTTTTGGTTTGCATTTGTTGGAGTAGTTTGTGTATGGTAGATTTACATTGGTGTAAAAAACTATACCAGAGTAAATCATGGTGGATTACATCAGTGTAAATCATCCTCATTCATATGTTTGTTTGGTATTTTACACCAGCATAATTTTGTAAAAGTTTTGTGTATGCCAGTTTACACTAGTGTAAATAATTACACCAGTGTAAATCATGGTAGATCATCCTCATCAGGATTTTATTTAAAAATGATTTTTTTGAATAATTGAATAAAAAATTAAAATAGTATTATATTAATTATTTTCTCTTTCATGGTGCTTTTACTAAAATGCCCCTTATTGTACTTTTTGGTATTAAAATACACTAATAATATTTTAATTAGCATGTAAAGACAAAAAAGACACCAAGATTAAATCTTAACCATAGGATCATAAGATCAATGGTCCACAAGAGTTCTCTAGTTCTCACAACTCAATGTGGTTCTCACACGATCCTAACCCTATATATATATATATATATATATATATATATATATATATTCATCAATCCATATATTATTTTGAGTGTATAAAACCAAAAAAAACAATACAATAATTGTTTATGAGTTAGAGAGAGAAATAGAGTAAGATATAAAAATGTTTTAAAAATCAACATTTTTAGTGACAATTATGATTTTAGTTAAAATAATTTAGACAGAGATAGAGACTCAAATGAGAATGTGTCAATACATAAAGGATTTAGATGAAAAACAAATAACCTGCACACAGACACACACACGGGGATGGAAATGGCAAACTCACATTGAAGTTACTTGCAACAAAAAAAATGTAATTCAACCTGGTTTTCCCAATAAAAGACACATAACTGTACTTGTGTATATCTATATTTCCGGGGGTGAAAAACTGGAAATTTGTAGTCTATTTCAATAGTACACACAGTGCAAAGGTTCCAAGATGGAGTGAACAAGTCATCATAATAGTCCATACACATAGAAAATTAGGGTCCTCACCCTATAAATGTTTACATTACACATGCATTTGGATCAAACATAGCGTACCACAGGGTCATAAGATAGGTCATAAATGATCCCTCATATGTCCAAAGTTTGTTCATGCTTATGCATAGGAAAATGTTGAACAATAGGTGAAAAGAAACTTTCACAGGAATTATGACTTAGAACTGTAGGTGAACTATTTGTCAATTCTTGGAAAATGTGTGTACACAATACACAATATGGTTTTAATCTCTCTATAATAAATACAATTCTTTTTGGTGACTGGTTTTAATTATTACAAAATCTTACAGAAATTAAATAACTATTTTATATCACCAATAAATGCATAATCATAAAAATATTTGTTTAAATTTTTTTAAAATGCTAAATCCTTATACAACTCTAACCTAGCGGTCCCAAGTTCGAATCCCTACCCACACACCGGTGTCCTCCTTGCCTAAGCGCAACCGTCACCGGGAATTTTTTTGTGGTGTGCATGGATCGATCTGTGACCTACCCCTAGAATGGGAACCCTTGAGGGAAAACCCACCCTACCTCAAACCAGCCGGGCTGAAGATCATTGGCGTTTAAAATTTATTAAAATTAGGGTTTTTAAATAAAAAAAAAAGATTTAGACTTGATTTCTCAAGATTCTTAAGGAATCAAGTCTAAATCTTTTTTATTTAAAAACACTAATTTAAATGAATTTTAAACAAAGTTTTTTAGTGACTGGTTTTAAACTTTTAATCATAAAAAAGGTTAAGATAATTAACCAACTGTTTTATATAACAACCAATACTTGCATAATATTCTATTTTACTACTACTTTCTTAAAAAATCAAGTCTAAATCTTTTTCATTTAAAAAAAAAAGGCTCCGGATATTTGCACAAGTAGTAATTTTATTCAGACAACCCTATACGGGTCGTAGAGAGCTCTACGGCTCGTAGAGCCACTTTTTTCAGACTTCTACGAGCCGTAGAGGCCTCTACGGCTCGTAGGTACTCATTACCAATGATTGGTAATCATACAATCATTGCTAATGATTGCCTACGAGCCGTAGGGGCCTCTACGGCTCGTAGAAGTAGTCTTAATATTTTTGAGAATGAAGAAGCAGAAGATTGGTGTTTTATGGTGCCTACGGCCCGTATAGGCCCCTACGGGTCGTAGACAAAAAAAAAACCAAAAACGTTTGGGACGAGGTTCGATCTTAGGCACATTATCACACAATCACACACACAAAGTCTTATTAAGCATATGGGGACCATCTGGGCTACCAGTTCGCTGGTTTCTTAGTTGGAAAGTTTTAATATAACATAAACCAGTCTTAGGCAGCCTCTACGGCCCGTATAGGTCTATACGACCCGTAGATATGGTTTTTTTTTTTTTAAATCATTTTAATTATGTAATAATTAATCCCGAGCATGTAATACATTAACACAAGCATGTAAAACGTGAACACAATTGTTTATAACATAAACCAATATAAACCAACGTCGTCTCGATAAGCGTGTAAAATAAACGTTAACAGAAACGTTCAAAATAAAACTAATCGTTTATATACGCAACAAAATAAAACTAAAAGTTAACAGAAGCGTTCAAAATAAAGATTGTTTAAATACATAAGATGATCAGAAATAATACATCGTAGAGTCAGTCGGCGGCGCGGTCCCGGGCTCCTGCGAAGACGTGTCGGGCTGCTGGGAGGACGTCACGGGCTCGTGCGTGCTGGTCCCTAAAGTCGGTGGGACACGAGCCTGCATGCCTAGGTGGCGATACATATCCTGCTGGCCAGCAATCAACCAGCGCATCGCGTCGTCCTGCCGATCACGCCACTGACGCGTATCGGCGTCCTGCTGCTGACGCCAGGCGTCCTGCTGCTGACGCCAGGCGTCCTGCTGCTGACACCAGGCGTCCTGCTGCTGACGCCAGGCGTCCTGCTGCTGACACCAGGCGTCCTGCTGCTGACGCCATGCACGCATCTGGACAGCCTCCTCGGCAGCCGCACGAACGTCCGCCCTAACATCAGGAGGCAACCTGAGGGAGTGATAAACGCGCCCCGGTATCTGCAAGTCCTCAGGCTGCTGCTGAGGCATCTCGACGTCCCTAAGACCGCCCCCCTCCTGCTCATGCACAAACTGCAACCCGACCTCCACAGCATCACCTGCAATGGATAACAATAAATAATTAATAAATAATAATAATATTCCAGGATTTTATAAAAAAATTGGGCAGAGTTTCCCCTGTTTTTAGGCAATCCAGACAACACAAGTTGTCTACAAGTTTCCCAAATAATAATAGTAATAATAATAATAATAATAATAATAATAATAATAATAATAATAATAATAATAATAATACCTCTAAGGCCCTGATGTACTAACGGCTCATGCACAAACTCCACGCCACCGGTGCCAATCAGATAGTGGTACTCATCATGATCCGGCGTCTTCGCCTTCTTCGCCGCACAAAGCATAGCCTTCATCGTTTGTAGACCTATTGGGCTGAAAGAAACTCAAAAACATTAACATTAATAATAATAATAATAATAATAATAATAATAATAATAATAATAATAATAATAATAATAATAACAACAACATTAATAACCGAAATACCTGGGCGGTAGTGACGGAAACCGATTACGGTTAACATAACCGTAATACTTCACGCCATCGCAGCGCTCAGCAATCCTGCTGATGAGCCCCCCGCATGGGAGGCCTCCCTTCAACGGCTTATGGGGGAAGGCGGCAAAAAACTCGGCCATGACCCGATGCAAGGCAATCGGCTTGCCGGTGAGTATGCAATGCAGGTACATCAGGTCCGTCTTCGTCACCCGCTCGTTACTATTCCCCCGTGCCGTTAGGGAATAAGTAATGCAACGGTGAATGTAACGAACTACGGGGTGACGAATGTTGGATGCCCTGTCACACCTATCCCTGCACAGCATAATAATAGTAAATAATAATCAGAACAAAGATATTGAAAAAAAATAATAATGATGATGATAATAATAATAATAATAATAATACTTCTCTGTCGGGTTGCCGAACACGGGACCGCCAATGGTGGGCCACCACGCATAGAGGTCGTCATCAGCGACAGTAGTCACCGCCCTAGTGTAGACATCCTGAACATTAACATTAACATTAACATTTCGAATAAGAACAAAAACAAAAATAATAATAATAAAAATAAAAATAATATTAATACCTCTACAAGGTCGTCGCGAGTGTACCACCCGAGGTGCGTAGCCCAGTCATCTAGAGAATAACCATACTCAACGCCGAGTATGGAAAACTCAATGTCACTCGGTGGGCGGCCTGAAGATCCGGCGCCCGACGATCCGGCGTCCGACGATCCGGCACCGGGCGGGCGAAACCGAAAGGTGGATAGAAACTCTATCACCAACGGCCTATGGGACGGGGCGCAGAAGTCGTCGAAAAACCTGTCCAGTGGGCTCCCTTCCGGGATCCACTGTCGGGCAATCGCCTCAGCACCCCTACACGCCCGAAGCGCGGCCCAAGAAATCCCACGCGCCGGCACAGTCTTCTTCTTCCTCAACCTATGAAATCTGGCACCCGCGTAATCGACGCGCAGAAAAATGCAATGCTCATAGCCTGACATGTCACCCCCTGCCATGTCAGCCCCCGCCTGCACCGCGGCCACATCCTCCTCCTGCTGCTGCTCCTCCTCCTCCTCGCCCATGTACTGCTCGTCTACCAAATGTGCCATAACTGCAAAATCAAAGAATATATAGTTAGTTATGGCGTTTCTATAATTAAGGCGTTTCAAAAGAATCGCCAAAACTATATAGTTTTTGGCGATTCAAAAGAATCGCCAAAACTAATATAGTTTTTGGCGATTCAAAAGAATCGCCAAAACTATATAGTTTTTGGCGATTCAAAAGAATCGCCAAAACTAATATAGTTTTGGCGTTTCAAAAGAATCGCCAAAACTATATAGTTTTTGGCGATTCAAAAGAATCGCCAAAACTAATATAGTTTTGGCGATTCAAAAGAAACGCCAAAAACTAATATAGTTTTGGCGTTTCAAAAGAATCGCCAAAACTATATAGTTTTGGCGATTCAAAAGAAACGCCAAAACTATATAGTTTTTGGCGATTCAAAAGAATCGCCAAAACTATATAGTTTTGGCGATTCAAAAGAAACGCCAAAACTATATAGTTTTTGGCGATTCAAAAGAATCGCCAAAACTATATCAAACCATAATCAACAATAATTATCAACAATAATCAACAATAATAACAATTATCAACAATTCTATAGGATATTCTACAATTATCTAAAAAAAAAAAAAAAAAAACTGAAAAAAATTGAAAAAAAAAAAACTAAAATCAACAATTATCTAACCCCTCAACAATAATCTACAACTATTAACTAATTTAAACATAAAAACTAATTAAAATTAACTTTAAAAAAAATACCTTTTTTCGAAATGGTGATGGATTCGGGTTGAAAGAAGGGTTTTCGTGGTCGGATTCGGGTGGTGGTGGTGGTTGCAGTGGTGGAGAAGGAAGTGGTGGTGGTGGATTAGGGTGGTGGTGGTGGATTAGGGTGGTGGTGGTGGATTAGATGAAAGGGGCGATGGGGTTGGGTTAGGGTTGGGAAAGTTTGTTTTGGGGCTTTTCTGATCTGTTCGTCTGCTCAAAACTGTTTTAATAACTTTCCTACGGCCCGTATAGGGCTTTACGGGCCGTAGATGGGCATTAAAACTCTTCTATGTCCCGTATAGGTCCATACGGCCCGTAGGTGAAAAAAATTTTAAAAAAACGGTTTGTACGAGGTTCGATCTTGGGCCTATCCATTCTCACACACACACATACACACTTATAGTAACAATGGGGACCATCTGGGCTACCAGTTCGCTGGTTTATATCCCACAAAAATAATATATAACATAACACTGAAAAGCAAATTTTTTTTTAAAAAAATCATCGTCTACGGCCCGTAGAGACCAATACGGGTCGTAGACTCATATTTTTTTTTAAAAAAACTACTGATTTATATATATAAACTTCACGAATTGTTTGAAAAAAAAAAAATTCTCTACGGGTCGTAGAGACGTCTACGGCCCGTAGACTAATTCCATCTACGACCCATAGAGGGTCTCCTACGAGCATATCCCTGAAGTCTACGGCTCGTAGAGGGCCCTACGACCCGTAGATAAAAATTGCCTACGGCCCATAGGGCCCTCTACGGCCCAATTCAAGTTTTGTTTTTTTTTAATTTTGTTAGTTTTAATTATGTGGTATAGGTTTTTTTTATAAAATAACGTTTTCATTTCATATTGTATATGTAAAATAATAATAAAAAATAAAAAAATGTATTTAATAAATCATTATACATTATAAAAACAAATTTACACCGAACTATTAGAAGAATCAGGACAGCCTGTTAGGTCAAACCACTCTGGATCTGTTTGAGATAGCCTACGCCCCTCATCAAGACGATCCCTGTATAGTGCTAACCATGGGTTGTGATTTACATCTACCCAACGCCTCCATGCTCCGCTCGGATAAGGCATCGGAGCGTCGTCTGCTAGCTTCAGCATGATGAAGTGGTTGCCGTTCACGAAGGCCATCGAAATGACCCGATGTTGTATCACGCTTTCAGGATGAATGTGAATAGGGAAGAATGTGCACGCTCCAAGAGGACTGAAGAATTGAAGGACCACACCAAATGCCTGAGCAATCACTAATCCAGTCAAAGGCATCTCCATCCATTTTGAGTTTGGTGCATCCCCGAGTCCCCTCCAATCTATGGACGAGTATATGCGGGCGAACGCGTTATCGTCGAATCCGTTCAAAATCTCGTACCAGTCCTCATGGTATTGACCCATCAACTCTTCTTTAAGAACGTGGCGGATCAAATCCCAGTCTTCCTCCTCCCTATCCAAAGCCACAGCTACAGATCGGAACCCACAGTTACCGTCTGGCTGAACATCTTGAATATGCGTGACAAACCGTCGATACAGGGGATCAATCTGATGCTTAAATGCTCTAAGCACAAATTTATACCTGTCACAGCCAAACATTGGGAAATCATGATTAGGGATGTGTACTGTATATATATGTATGTATGTATGTATAAATAGTTATTTATGTACCTGTCCCCTCTTAAGAGTGGATACTTTTTGCTACACACTCTCATTGTATCTCTACCTGGGTCTGATGGCCTACGTCTTCTAACAGGCTCGTCTTCCTACAATGGATAACAATAAAATTATAATAACAATAACAATAATAAATAATAATAAATAATAATAATAATAATAATAATAATAATAATAATAATAATAATAATAATAATAATAATAATACTAACGTCTTCTTGCGCATCCTCCTGCTGATTTTTTTTCTTTGATTTTGTAGTTGGGCGCCCACGAGTATTCTTTTGTACCTCAGGAGGTTGAGTGTCAGTCATACTTGGATTTACCACCGACTTTATTTTTGACAACATATTTCTCTGAACGCGTGGTGATTGAGACAGCAGTGTCTCTTTGACTATTTCCCACTCACTCGCAAGGTCAGGTTCGCTCCATACTACTTCCGGTTCGTAATTCAGTCGTGTCCAGAAGACGTCTATTTCGGACAGCTGAATTTTTATTCCTGTATTCAATAAAATAATAATAATAATAATAATAATAATAATAATAATAATAATAATAATAATAATAATAAAGTAATGGTATTACCTTTATTTATATACGAATCTAATCGACATGCACACGGTAACCCAGAACTCGCGAAAAGCTGGTGACCACAACTCTTTTTTCGTTTCCTCAACTTCTCTATATTTTTTATCTCATTTATCATCTTCTCGATCGCTGCATGGGAAACGTTACCGAGTAGGTCCTCAAAAATCGGTAAGTCATGGTGCACCTTTTTCACAGACAAACTCTCTTCAAACGAGTGGTTTATTGCCCTCTCTTGTGACGTTACCACATCGTCTGCAATCATCACAAGTTTGTGGAGCGAGTTGTTCGGCCCCTTAATGTGCATCTTAAACCGTGAATGCTGGCTCTCAGCTCTGTTGGTCGTATACTGACCAAAGTTGTAGTTTGTGTCTGTCCATGCAGAAACAAACCTTTCTTTGTAGTCACGGAGCCAGACCCGGTCTATATATTTAAAAACACCTGTAAAGATAGAACAAAGATATTTGTTAATGTGTGTATGCGTTTTAAACTAAATTAATAAAATATGTACCAGTTCGTTCGTCTTGACATAGTCGTCTGTAGAATCGGTCTAACCAGTGCTGATAAAATGCCGGAGATGAAGATCTACATAATCGCTTAAAAGATTTCACGAATATTTTCCAATCTTCATCTCCAAAGGCTTGTCTGCAGTGCTTCAGTATATTTCGTTGAATGTGCCACCTGAATGCATAACAACAACAACAACAACAACAATAATAATAATAATAATAATAATAATAATAATAATAATAATAAAAATAAAAATAATAATAATAATAATAATAATAACAATAATAATAACAACATGTATACCTGCATAACAACTTCGAAGCTGCTGGAAATACAATGTCGCATGCATTCATCAAGGCTTTCTCACAATCAGTAACTATAGCACGGGGCTCCGTACTATCTTCTAGCAACTCTTTAAGCCTTTGTATCACCCACAAGTAGTTATCTTTTTTTTCACGGGAGATGAATGCATGGGCGACAATAAACGACTTGGATGTTGATGTCATCCCCACAACTTGAATAAACGGAAGTTTATGCTCGTTCGTTTTGTAGGTCGCATCAATCATCAGCACATGCGGGAACGCACGCCATAACCTGTGCGAGGTGGGATGGACAAACAAAATATCCTCGATCGCATTTGTCGAGGCATTCCTCCGGGTGAAGTAAACAAATTTTTTTTCCACCAATGTGGCTTCGAGTACCTGCATAGCAATAATAATAATAATTAAAATAATAATAATAATAATAATAATAATAATAAAAATAATAATAATAATAATAATAATAATAATAATAATAATACCTGCATTTGAGTCCTGCCCCCATATAACAAATGCTTAACCTTAGTTATTGTGTTATGTATGTCTCTTAAGATGCAGTGACTATCCGGGTTTTGTTTTCTAACGGCCGAATGTATGTCTACTGGTGTAACATTTTGAAAATAAAGTGTATCCACCAATTTTAACTCGGCCGGACCCAGCCTCCTAGCATACGCGTGACCCTCGATGTGTTGGAAAGGTTTGTGATTATGTGTTTGGTTTTGGACCTCCAAAATATAACCATCGTGGCCGGAGTGGTATCTCCCTATTAGTTGAAACGGGCAATTACATTTTTTACTGCCCGTCTTTCGAACCGTGGCTACACTATGATGTACGCCACTACGGTCACATCGTATCCATGCCGATGTTACCCTCCTATTCGGCCCCCTGCCATCAGAAACAGTACGTCCGAATACGGTAATGTAACCATTTTCTTTTGCTCTCTGATAAACCCACTCTGCGAGGTCTTTAAGAGACCTGAATACCTGCAAAATTTATATACGACTTCAAATAGCAACTAATATATACGAGTTCAAATCTCACAAACCCTACGAGTTCAAAATCTCACAAACCCTACGAGTTCAAATAACAACTAATATATACGAGTTCAAAATCTCACAAACCCTACGAGTTCAAAATCTCACAAACCCTACGAGTTCAAATAACAACTAATATATACGAGTTCAAATCTCACAAACCCTAAAACAAATTTAGGTACGGGACTAAATATACGAGTCTAAATATGTACACGGGTCTAAATATCTCACAAACCCTAAATATACGAGTCTAAATATACACGGGTCTAAATTATAAACAAGTGCAAATTCATAAACACACCTGATTCGTTTCGTACGAAACATCCGGGACAGGTTCCTCGCCACCGTTATCACCTCCCTCGTACTGTGGATGACTTGGCGGAGGCAAGTAAAATGACCCCGGTTCTTCTACGTACTCCTCATTCAAATCGGGCAGCAGGTTCAAATCGGGTAGTGCATTCCCGTCACCATAGCGAACAACGGAGCTAACCTCCTCCTCACCACGTTCCACCACGGCTCCGAAAAGGCTTTCCGAGACGTGAGATAGGCTAAACGAATACTCCCATTCATCCGAACCATTACTGTAGTGACCCGAAGACATCGTGGTAGCTTGGAATCGATCGGATTTTTGTGACCCGCGTTTTTAAATTTTCTTTCGTTAACTGAAGAAAGAAGACAAGGAAGAAGAATATATCTGGACCCTCTACGGCCCGTAGAGGCCTCTACGGGCCGTATAGGGTTTAATGCTCCCAACAACCAGGTTTCCTACGGGCCGTATAGCCCTCTACGGCCCGTATAGGTTTAGCTTTTTCAGACACTTTTCAGACTGACACACTGAATGTCAGACACTTCATTCAATCACCTCGTACCTCGTACTACCTACGGGCCGTAGAGGTCTCTACGGCCCGTATAGGGTTTAAATGAACCCCACCAAACTCCCCTCTACGGGCCGTAGAGGGCTTTACGGGACGTAGAGGGTTGAGCATTTATTACACTGACACCCTCTACGGCCCGTAGAGCCCTATACGAGCCGTAGAGGGCTGTGAAAATTAACTTTTCCTTCTTGTGTAAATAATATCCCCCAAAAAAAAACCCTAACTGAATGAACTTTAAACACACACCAACACACACACAAAAAAAAAAGAGATCTAGAGAGAGGAGTTGATGCACCAGAATCTGTAGCAGAAATAGAGATAGCCCTGAACTGGGATTCAATTCTTGAGAGAAAAAGCATGGCTTCTTTAAAGGGCTTTGAGAGTTCTTGTTCATACTTTATCAGCATCTCACAGTAAGCTTCCATGAACTGATCAAGTGCTGGATCTTGTCCAATGATTGTCATATCCATTCCACCACCGTCACTAGTACCAGCGCCGCCTGAACGACTGGCCATTGCAGCCACCACTGAAGCTCTGCAAGCTTCCTCCAGTCTTTCAACTACTTCAGGTGGTGCTCCTATCTGTATTTATTTACAACAGGTTAAAACTTATTTATTTATTATTATTATTATTTGCAAAATATGTTTTTTTTTAAGATGAAATAAGTAGAAAATGTTGTTGCATCAGAATAAAATTTATTCTTTCTTGAAGAGATTATTATTTGGCTCCGGATATTTGCACAAGTAGTAATTTTATTCAGACAACCCTATACGGGTCGTAGAGAGCTCTACGGCTCGTAGAGCCACTTTTTTCAGACTTCTACGAGCCGTAGAGGCCTCTACGGCTCGTAGGTACTCATTACCAATGATTGGTAATCATACAATCATTGCTAATGATTGCCTACGAGCCGTAGAGGCCTCTACGGCTCGTAGAAGTAGTCTTAATATTTTTGAGAATGAAGAAGCAGAAGATTGGTGTTTTATGGTGCCTACGGCCCGTATCACACAATTATCACACAATCACACACACAAAGTCTTATTAAGCATATGGGGACCATCTGGGCTACCAGTTCGCTGGTTTCTTAGTTGGAAAGTTTTTATATAACATAAACCAGTCACCATAGCGAACAACGGAGCTAACCTCCTCCTCACCACGTTCCACCACGGCTCCGAAAAGGCTTTCCGAGACGTGAGATAGGCTAAACGAATACTCCCATTCATCCGAACCATTACTGTAGTGACCCGAAGACATCGTGGTAGCTTGGAATCGATCGGATTTTTGTGACCCGCGTTTTTAAATTTTCTTTCGTTAACTGAAGAAAGAAGACAAGGAAGAAGAATATATCTGGACCCTCTACGGCCCGTAGAGGCCTCTACGGGCCGTATAGGGTTTAATGCTCCCAACAACCAGGTTTCCTACGGGCCGTATAGCCCTCTACGGCCCGTATAGGTTTAGCTTTTTCAGACACTTTTCAGACTGACACACTGAATGTCAGACACTTCATTCAATCACCTCGTACCTCGTACTACCTACGGGCCGTAGAGGTCTCTACGGCCCGTATAGGGTTTAAATGAACCCCACCAAACTCCCCTCTACGGGCCGTAGAGGGCTTTACGGGACGTAGAGGGTTGAGCATTTATTACACTGACACCCTCTACGGCCCGTAGAGCCCTATACGAGCCGTAGAGGGCTGTGAAAATTAACTTTTCCTTCTTGTGTAAATAATATCCCCCTAGCAGCAGCAGAAGAAGAAGAAATCCCACAGTTGTTGTTATGATGATCAGAGAAGATTAGGTTATTGTTGGTAGTGGTGTTATATGCAGCAGGTTGGTTTGGAGGAAGGCACAGTGATCCAATGTTGTTATGATTACTGTTGTTATTATTATTTATGTTGGTGGTGTCTCCAAAACTCATCAAACATGATGAACTAGTACCACCTCCATCTCCACCACTCTCCATCTATTTCTCTCTCTTTCTTTCCTCTCTCTCTCTATCTGCAACTTTTTTGGGAACTAAATTAAGTTACTGTTTGTAAAGATATGTATCACAAGTATGGGGGAGGTACGTGTGTGTATATGTATGTGTATTCTATAGAGAGAGAGAGAGAGAGGGACTGTTCAAAAAAGAAAAAAAAAATCTAGAGAGAGAGAGAGAGAGATGAGCTTTGGCTTACATGATGAGAGAGGGGGTCTCCCGAGATTTAAGCTTACAACAGGGCTGTTTTTGACCCTTTTTTACAGAAAATCCTTTACTGAAAGTCCTATATAAACATAAGACCAACTATTGATTTTGTGAAAAGTAGATAAAATTCTGTAAATGTGTAATAAAAAGTATGTTACATGAAAAATCCAGATATAATAAATGTATTTTGTATTGCAAATTAAAAAAGTTTTATATTCTGTGATTATATATGATTTGGTGGTGATATGGTGTTTTCCGCCTTGGGACTAAAAGGAGCTGGGGAGTGAAAGGGGGAGTGCAAGTCCCTCAACGCCTTCTCTTTCGTCCAGGCATTGCCCCTTTCCCCAAGGAAATCCTCACGGGTGTTGATCACTCGCCCTCTTCTCATCTACTTTGTCTTTTTAGCTCTCTTGCTATTGTACCTTACTTTTCACCGTCTTTTTTCTCTTTATTCTTTGGAGGGCAAAACCCCCAAAGGTCTACGTGGTGTCTACATGGCACCCTTGCCTACCACTCCTTGCGGTCTTATAAAAGTGGTATGAATTGATTCATTACAAGTCAAATATTAAGTGAGGTTTATGCGTACAAAATTGTTCTCCAAAATGAAGAATTGTGATCATTTATCTTCTTATTGAAATCTATTTAATGTTGATATGGTAGTTGATTATATTTGTCCCTTCATGGTTTTTGGTGTGGAAGAAGGTGGAACCCTTCTATGGACGTCGCAGATATGTGTCGTTCCACGCCCAATTCACCCCTTACCACATTGTGTGTAGTCTTACTCAATATGACTCGTTTTGATTTGATTGATTTTTTAAATGTCTATAATCCCTTATTGGTACATGCTTGTATAAATATAACCATTATAATCTATATCTGACACTGTTTATAAAGGTAATGTTATACCTTAATATTGGCATCTATCTTTATCTAATCCACTAACACATCTAGTAGCATTTAAAATGGCTAGAATATGAAAAGTATCTTTAAAAACTATAAGGTGTTCTATGATGAACAATTGAGTGTCAAGTGTTGATCAAGTGTGCATAATGTGTCCTATACTCGTCAATCATCCCTTGTATATAGTTCCACGAAATGAAATGAAGGATCCCATATAATCTGCTATCTTAGTTAGGCTTCTTGAATGGTTCAGGTGACCGTTGGGACTGTTTCAACTGAAGTATTCATTGATATAACAGTTTCCTTCTTTTTCGCCTAGCATTCATCACTTGTCGGTTACACTTTGACCCATTCTTTGAGCTTATACGCGTACAGCTCCTGCATCTTTACCCTCTTTGACTTGGTAAGACTTTATAGCCGTTGAAGAGGAGTTACAAGTCTTTATCATTCATTGGTTGTACCTGCAATAACATTTGAACAAGACAGTTCGTTAGTCTATCCTCGGGATGCACATAGGTCAGAATGTTGTTACATCCTGAAGTCTGCTTAGCCTTTCGCTATCATGAGGATGTCACATAGAATATTTAAGGTAAATCTATCATGAGGATTTCACCACCAACATTTATTAACTAGAAATCTAACATTATCTGATTTAAAAATTCATGAGATTTTTAAATGTGTTGTAAATATTGTATAAACATAACAAACTTTCATACATATTTCTAGTTCTATATTCTTAATCTCTTTTGATTTCATATTTCATATCATGGGTTCTTCGTTTCCAAACTTTTATCTAAATCTTGGAGATTCTGGAGATTACTCAAATAGGGTGCAACTTCACAATCGAGAAGCTCATAAGGCTCTGAAAAACGATTTGATTGAGCATATATGGCAAAAAATTTCACTTGATGAATGATCAAGTAGTTTGTATCTTCCCTTGTAATTTTACATTTAATGTTATGTAAATATATATATCTTTTTATTTTTAATAATTTTTATTTTTAGTAATTTTTATTTTTAATAATTTTTATTTAAAATAATTTAGTTTAAAAATATAAATATTTTTGTTATTTGTAATTGATTTTATACAATAAATTAAGACCTAAGTTATATTTTTTATTAAAAAAATAGTTTAGGTTGGGTTGCTAATGGGTGTGAAAGGTTGTGTAGGTGGAAGAGAGAGAAACCAGTTTTTTATTTGAAAGTTGGGTTGGATTGTGAATGAGGATAGTCTTCCAGTTTGAAGTTGAGAGCAACTGAACGTTGGAAGAGTGCTAAAAATAAACAAGTAGTGGACTTAATTTTAGGAGTATATGTTTTTGTTTTTACTTAATAAATAGC
Source organism: Ambrosia trifida (assembly GCA_028751855.1). Classification (NCBI taxonomy): domain Eukaryota; kingdom Viridiplantae; phylum Streptophyta; class Magnoliopsida; order Asterales; family Asteraceae; genus Ambrosia; species Ambrosia trifida. The sequence goes on from CM054129.1 coordinate 129,805,020, forward strand.
AATCACTAGGCTAGAGAAAATGTACCCAACTTTGTAATCTTTTTATAATTTCTTGTTTTTTTTAAACTTATTCTTTGCATATCTTAGTGAGTTTGTGCATTTGTGTGAGTGTGATCAAGGAGCCTGAAACCAAGTGATAAACAAGGCATCTAAAATTATCAGTGACTTACATATATGATAAACAAGTATGATACGTTAGTAAAATATAATTATGCTCATAACATAATTACATTCTATAGGGTATTTAATATTTATAAATACGAGATTTAAGAAAAATACTACATTCTTGAAAAATATCAAGATTATTAAAGTAAAAGAAATTCTCAAATTCTTTGATTTTGGACATTAAAGAAAAGTAAAACAAATACTGATTGATTAGCCTTTGAAAAAAATACTGATTGATTAATAGTATAAGTGGTAACAGTGGTTTATCTTTTGTGTGAAAGGAAACAAGTTTCATCTTCCCAATGATAAACTCTCCCCCCCTTTTCTTGCACTGCCACTCTGCCATCACTGCCAATCTCTCCTTCAAGCAAGAGAGAATATGTTGTATCACATTACTCTTGAGTCTTTCCGTTATAAATACTTGTTATTTCTAAATATATAATGATTAATTCGGATCATTATCGGGGGCGGGTGAAAACGATTGTATGTTAGGTTTGTAGGTGGATCATTTCCGGTCTTGGGGTGTAACATGTAAAAAATTTTGATGACGTGAATAAAAAAAGGTTTCGTTGAATGTTCAAAAAAAAAATTGGACGGCAAAAGAAATATATATAAAATTAAAAGAGTATTCCTGAAAGATCTATATTGTTTTAACGGCTAATTTCGTCTACCATTTTTTACACCATTTTGATTACACACATTTTTTCATCCCCTTTTAAATAAACCATTTTTGCATCTTATGATACTTGAACTCCCAACTCCCTTTCCATTTGAAACCCCAACATCTTTATCACCACACCAAAAGGGGTGGGGCCGAAACATCTCTATCTTATTTTCTATCTTTATCTCTATAATTAAACTAAAATCATTATATCTTCTCTCTATTTTTTAATTAAATAATATTTTTCATAATTTTATTATTACATTTTTCTATCTTTTCTTCTCACAACCACCTTCAAAAAGTTTAAGTCCCGCCCTTATCTACATTTTTTATATAGAAAACTAGACTATTGCCCGCGTGGACATGCGGTTCAACCTATAAAAAATATAGTAGAAATATTTTATTAAAATTTAAAAGTAAGGAATACACATGTTATTCAAATATCACTAAATATTTTGTTATACACCACATTTTTTTGTTTTAGTTTTGACATTCCCATAACTATCTAGTATAAGTAATTTCACCTCTGCCCTGCTTTTAACTCTTGACAATGCGACATAAAGTTGACCATGTGAGAATACGGGGTCTCTTAAAAACAATCCAACCTTCGATAGAGATTGATGGTCATTGCGAAACATCCGGATATTGGGAATTGACGCCTTTGGAACTTCACTGGAATCTTGTTATCAGATGGTATCATATTAATTATAGGAATAAGAGTTTTGGTACCAATGTTTCCACCTGATATGATTTCGGCTTCAATAACACGCTTTGCAAGTTTGGTGATTTTTAATCTCGTGCCGTTGCACAAGCCATTTTGTTGATCTATGTTTCTCAACAACATAACAGGTACACCCACCTTTAGTGCTAAGCGGAATAACTGGACAAAACTTTTACAAAATGTACCTCTAATGCATATAACCTACTAACCAAAAAATAATATAAAGTATAGAAACAGCTTAACAACGTTTATGTGAACATATACACAGTAAACATGACACCGCCAATGCCCCGTCATGTGTAAGACTTAAAAATATAATAAAAAAAACTCGTAGACTCACATAGCCAAGCACTGTAGAAAGAACAACTACATGAATCATATGAGGATAATTTGAAAAAAAAAAAGTTCTAACTACCAAGCAAACGAAATAAAAGGAAAATTATTTAATGTATGTTTGAAGGGAGTACAATATGCATGAAAATATATGCTTACCATATTAGACCTGATGTGTCCATGACATTTGCAGTGTGTACATGGCTACTGATGTATAAAAATGAATAAAGCATCAACATATTTAACATAACATCGTACTTTTATACTTGTAGTGTGTTCATGCCATGACCACCTATGCACCACATTGCTTATAGCACTTTTTATATTTTACGACCTGCCATTTATAATTAAGAAAAGAGGAAACAAAATAATAGTCAACTCACAAAATTGAAATAAAATATCTAAATAAATAAAATAATGTAGTTGCATAATAGTCTGGAGCAATGCTTACTTTGATTACATTATGTAACAATGATAAACAATCTTATCATTCAAACATAAAACAATGCAATAATAAACAACTTACCATTTGGTTTCTTCAACCATTTGGTCAAACAGAGTGCATTTGCTCAATCTAATTCTTACTTCTCTTTACCACTCCTTCTCACATTGATGGTTATGAAAACAAAACCCAAAACAAAAATAACACATAAGACTATATAGAGAGATCTAGTAGTATATATATAAACAACTTAGCAAAGTGTAATTAGAACTTATTGAATTTACCTTAGTTATGTGTATTCCAAGTTACATTGACATTACCATGAATGTTCAATCATTTTGTGTTTAAATGTCTTTAATTTTAAAAACCCGATTTTTTTAAAAAAATTATTTTGAATGTTTAAAAATAAAGTAATTCAAATGAATATAGGCGTATTAATTATAATGAAAAAATTCAAATTTAACTTTGTTTATAAATGTATTTATATTTATATATGATTAATAATTTTGTGTTTAAAGTTTATTAATGAAATGGTAACCATAATTATTAACATTAGATGTTTCCAATATTGTGTAAATCATGATAAATGCTAATTATACGCTAAAAATAGTAATGTGACAAATCAAACAATTAAGCATTTATTTTGTGTTTAAATGTCTTTAATTTTTAAAACCCGATTTTTTTTCAATTTTTTATTTTGAATGTTTAAAAATAAAATAATTCAAATGAAAATAGGCGTATTAATTGTGATGAAAAAAATTCAAATTTAACTTTGTTTATAAATGTATTTATACGCTAAAAACAGTAATGTGACAAATAAAACAATTTAGCATTTATTTTGTGTTTAAATGTCTTTAATTTTAAAAACCTGATTTTTTCAATTTTTTTAGTTTGAATGCTTAAAAATAAAGTAATTCAAATGAAAATAGGCGTATTAATTGTGATATAAAAAATCAAATTTAACTTTGTTTATAAATGTATTTATATTTATATATGATTAATAATTTCGTGTTTAAAGGTTATTAGTGAAATGGTAATCATAATTATTAACATTAGATGTTTCCAATATTGTGTAAATCATGATAAATGCTAATTATACGGTAAAAATAGTAATGTGACAAATCAAACAATTAAGCATTTATTTTGTGTTTAAATGTCTTTAATTTTAAAAACCAGATTTTTTTAAATTTGAATTTTGAGTATTTGAAAATAAAGTAATTCAAATGAAAATAGGGGTATTAATTGTGATGAAAAAAATTCAAATTTAACTTTATTTATAAATGTATTTATATTTATATATGATTAATAATTTTGTGTTTAAAGGTTATTAATGAAATGGTAATCATAATTATTAACATTAGATGTTTCCAATATTGTGTAAATCATGATAAATGCTAATTATACGCTAAAAATAGTAATGTGACAACTAAAACAATTAAGCAGTTATTTGTGTTTAAATGTCTTTAATTTTAAAAACCCGATTTTTTTAAATTTTTTTATTTTGATTGTTTAAAAATAAATTAAATAGGCATATTAATTGTGATGAAAAAAATTTAAATTTAACTTTGTTTATAAATATATTTATATTTATATATAATAATAATTTTGTGTTTAAATGTTATTAATGAAATGGTAAGTATAATTATTATCATTAGATGTTTCCAATATTGTGTAAATCTTGATAAATGCTAATTATACGTTGAAAATAGTAATGTGACAAATCAAACTATTATGCATTTATTTTATGTTTAAATGTCTTTAATTTTAAAAACCGGATTTTTTTTTAAATTTTGATATTGAATGTTTGAAAATAAAGTAATTCAAATGAAAATAGGCGTATTAATTCTATAAAAATTATTTTATGTTGTTCAAAGGGTCAAGTTTATCATGCAATTTTTATTTTTTCAAAAATAATTTATTAGTATATATAATAAATTACAAATTTAATCATTTATAAATTAAAAATTCTATAAAAATATCTAAACAGTTTTATAAAATTTCACAAAAATTATTTTAAACTTATAAATCAATAACCTTTTCAGAATTAAATATTTATTTCAGAAAAACGTTTATTTAATATTTTTAATTAATTTTTGCTATATTAATCATAAATAATTCATAATAAATTCATCTTACACTATTTTTACATCAAAATTTTACATAAATTGTTTTTGTTCATTTAGAACAGAAATATAATTTTTAAGTTGAAATTTTATGAATTTTAATATTTTTAGGCATTAATACTATATTTTGACAAATAAATATTAATATACTATATATTCAATAATTAAGAAAATAATTTTATAAAAATTATTTTCACATTTACAACATTTTTATACAACTACCTTTAATCAAGATTTGTCAAAAATCATTTTTATTTAATTAGTTTTTAATTTATTATTTAATTAACAATTATTCTAAATTAATCAATAATCAATTGTCAATCCCCAAATTAAGAACCCTAAAAGACCTTTAGAATAGAAAACTTAGACTTATTTTATTGCCTTGAACTTAGGGTAATACTTGGAATCGTTTGTGCCACATTTAGACTATTTCAAAGGATTCAAGACTTGTGCTAAGGTGAGTTTACATAGCCCTTTTTCACTATTTTGGGGTGAAACATGTTACATTTTCAATTGCAATTCAACATAAGTGTCTATGTGTTATTCTATGTTGCATTATGTCTAAAACACTATTATGGTAAGCACAATTAGACTAGCATAATCATTAACTCCGTACAAGCCAACGATACACAATGATAGACCTATTGGACTGACAACCCCACCCGGATACGTTACCTCCAGTATGGGTAGCGTGGGTGATTGTTATCGCAACAAAAACGAGTGAACCATATGCGTATTGGATGGACCACAATATTCTAGTCACAAGGTTTGATTATGCACATGATTTACCGGGTAGTATTGTTTTTACATATGGACTAGACTTGCCATGACACTCGAATTGTACAAGTTTTATTCAATATTCAAACCAATGTAATTCTCACCAACTTTTGTTGACCCAAAATATTTTCAAACTTAACATGTTTCAGGTTATAGCTTTGCTTGAAGATTAGAGTTAATGCCTGAAAATTTGTATTTAGTGTTTCTCATTTGATGTACAAATTCTTTTAGAACAATGTATGTAATTTATTTAATTAATTATTGAAACTTATTATTTACCATGAGCTACTGAACAATCATCAATACGTGACATCCCGATGTTTCCGCCATCGGTTGGGGTGTTACAGTCATGACTCGCAGTCAGCTCAGAAATGCTAGTCCAAGTGACAATGCAAGTACCCTGGTGTTGGATCAGTAATGCTCTTGATGTTTTGCTTGCTAGTGAACACTTATGTGTTTAACAAGTTCAATCAGATTTGCACAACGGAATAAGTAAGTAAAGTTACACTATCAACAGAAGTTATTACTCCCCCCTGGATGTTTGAAAGCTAAAGACAAGTTTAATGAGAATCTAAGTATTGAATGTGAAAGACAATAAATACTCAAACAGATTCTCAGTAAATGAAATGGAAATAACAATAATAAGCTTTGAAGGATTTTAGTTTCAATTAAAATCAATGTCTAAAACAGAGGGATTAACCCATCTATTTATAGACTTACAAATACATGAACCTTGCCAAAAAGCAAGTCTGTAACAAGTTGCAACAAGTTGCATTCTTGGAACTTGCACAAAAAGATAAAGTAATAATAAACAAATAAACTACTGAAACATAAGGCGGTGGAAAGATTCTGGTACAAGTGCTGATGAATGACAAACTACTGGTGAGTAGTTTGTCTTCAGTAGTTCTTCAGTGAACTTGTCTGGTTAGACTTCAGAACTTCTGATCTTTCTTCTTCAGTACTTGTTGAATCCTTCTTCAGTACTTTAGTCTTCTTTCTTCAGTAGTTCTATACTTAGAATAATTTGCAGAAGTATGAATTAGACTAAGGTTTGCAAAAGTGGTTTCCTCAATCCTTTTTGTCCTAACAATCTCCCCCTGGATTGATGAAGCCAAAACCTTATCTAATTCTTTATTGTTGTTTTCTTCTGTTATTCACAATCTTCCATATTTCCTTGAACATAGAATTCTTCAGTTGATTTAGCTGTTCATCAGTGAGAGATCCCTTTTGAGGTTCCAAATGTTGAATTGTAAGCAAGTCCTGAGTTGATAGATTCTTCAGTTCATTCATGGATTTGTAGGCCTTGCTTGTAAGATCTCTTCTTGTCACCAATACTGAGTTGGAATCAGTAAAGGACCATCTGATGATCAACACTTTAGATTTGTCAAAATCTGAAGTATAGGGAACCATGCTGGATCCCTGGGATGTTCCTGAGTGTTGGATGTTTTCTATTTTTGTGACTCTCAGGTGGGATTCACTTCTGTCTTCTTTTTGCACAACATCAGGTAGTTTAAAAGTAGGTAAATGATGTTCAGTCACTACCCTTGTGTGCAGTTTGTCAGTGATAGTCTTCTGAATTTGGTAAGCAAATGTTGAAGGATCCTTAAATTGAGTTATCAGAGGTTTTTCTTCAATATCAAAGTCTCCTTGCACAACTGTGTTGCCTTCTAGCAACACCATCTTGCAATCAGTCTTTGTATTGTCCTCTGGCTTTCTCTTGGTATCTGGTCTTTGTTTGACACCGGAAGTTCTAACTACTGAAGTTGATATTTCAGAAGTTTTGAACTTCTCTAGATTTGCAGCCTTGGCAGCCTTGTATTTCTTGTATGTGTCCAGTATTTTGTCTTCTTTCCACTTTGACACTGAGGCTTTTGAACCATAGTCATTAGCTACCAGTTCTTCAATTATCTCTGCTCTCTTGGCTTTTCTATCCTTCTCTGTTGCAAGTTTGTCAGCAATAATTTGAGCTCTTTTGGCTAGCTCATCCATTGAGAGCACTTTGAGTGAATAGGCTTTTGTTTTGCTGTTCTTTGTTATAAAAGAAACCAGTTGTTGTCTTTTGTCTTCTTCAGCAACTCTCTCTATTTCAGCTTGCCTATTCAAATCTGCTTCATAAGCTTGAAGCTTTTCATTTAAGCTTAAGTCTTCCCTTGCTTCCAAGTTGTTCCAGATCTCTTCTTCCTTAGCCTTTCTTTGGGCTGCAATTAAACTCTTCTCTAGTAGTTCTTTGGACATTGAAATTGGAGAAGGGTTCAACACAATCATTGTTGTTGTTGTTGTAGGCCTTGGAATAGGAGTTGGTTGTTGTTGTTCAGTTGGTTTGGAAGGCTCTTCAGTTGTTTGTATGTTGGAAGTGTTAACTGCTGAAGTGTTGATAGAAGTATCAACTACTGAAGGATTGTCTTTAATACTTTCTGAGTCTTCAGAAGTTTCTTCAGAAGTTTCTTCATTATGGCCTTGGGAAGGTTCAGCTTCAACTTCAGTTCCAGAAATAAGCCTTTGTTGATCTTCTTTTTGTTTTTGGGCTTTTTCTAGCAGTTGTTGTTGTTGTTGTAGAGCCACTCTTGCCTTTATCTTGGCTTCCAGTGACTCCTTAGGTTCCTTAATCTTCTCCCCCTTTTAATCTTCACCCACTTCTGGAAGCCTGCTAGGTCGAGAAGTTCTACCAGTGAGTTCAGCAAGCTGTCTTGAGTTGTTGTCAATCTTGTTGGACAGCTCACCAAGTTTCTTGTTGATCACCTCAAATTGAGTTTTGGTTGATAACTCCAAAGCAGTTGTGAAAGATTTGAGGTGATTGGCAATGAGGGTGTTCATCAACTGGTATAGGGGACCATCTGGGCTGCATAGTTGGTTCAGGTCTATGCTTGATGACCCAGGGAATTAGGTAGGCATTTTTAGTGAGGGGTGTGTTTTGGGTGATCTTCATGTTGTACAGAAGATGCCACTTTAGGGGAATCAGGGATCAAGTGGACTTTAACCTGATCTGGTATGACCAGCTCTTTGAGCTTAGAGACACTAGGTGCAGGACCTTCACTAGCAGCCGTCAATTCGTGTGTTGGTGGAGTGTGAATCATCATCCAAATCAATGGAATCGTCTGAATCCCTGATTTCATCCTCAATGAGGACAGTATCAGTTATATCATGAGCTGGGCACAACCCAGTTGTCTCATGTACCTCTTGTTCTTAGTTCAGAGGATTTCCTACCTCAGGCATTAAGACTTCATCAGTAGTTGCCACAAATGAGGTCTTAGCAATGTTACTTCTGTCCTCAGATCCACCACTGGGTGGTAAATGAGTAGTAGCAGCCTCAAATGTACCTAAAGTCTCTAAGTTTGGGCTTAGAAACCCTGGTTCATCCTCATCTCTTGGGTTAGGGCTATGGACATCCACATTCATGTCAAAGTCTGAAGGTATGTCCCCTGTTTGATGTGGTTGTTGGGGACTGACATGTTCTGATGGGATGGTCTCTTTTAGCCCAAAGAGAAGTTTGGCAATTTCTATGGTTTCAGGTTCAGATGTTTGTGTTATTGGTTCAGTAGTTTGGGGTAAAGGTTCAGCAGTTTCAAAAGAAGAGTCAATGGGAATAGTTTTCTTAAATTTCTTTCTTTTGAAGAGAATTGTGATTGGTGCTCTTGTGGGGGGTTTGAGATGGATGAGACTGAGAGGATGTTTCAGTCATACCTTTATCAAGTGCAGATTGCACATTGGCAAGTTCAGGCATCTCAGCCTCCTGAACTGCTTTTCTTTTAAGGCTGGTGGGTTTTGGTTTTTGTTGTTTTTGTTTCTTGGCCTTTTTGGGTGAGGGTTTGGAAGATGAGGGTTCCATGGGGACTGTTGTATGTTCCCCTTGGTCATCTTCTGGCCAGGTAGCCGGTTTATTGTGCCTAGAGTATGCTTGTGAGGTTAATGGTTTTAAAACAGTTGTTTTACCCACAAGCACCTTTTCTCCAAGTTCTTTTATTATGCATTGCATAATGAACCTTGGATACAACAAAAACTTCTTTTTAGAATTGAGGTGATGTAACACCAACTCATTAAAGAAAAGTGCTGATGCCCTGAATTTTGTTTCATTCACAATGGAATGAAAAATAGGTTGAAAAGTAGAGGGCATCTGATCATAAGATCCAGTTTTTGGACTTAAACACATTATTATGTAACGAAACAAATGTTTGTACATAGGTTCAAAAAATTTCTTAAAAATAGTAGCATGTGAGAGAGTACCTTGGTAACCACACTCTGTCATGGTCAGATGAATTTCAGAGTTTGGAAATTGATCTGGGCATCCACATCATCTAGACCCAGTCTAATCCCCAAAGTTGCTGGTGTAATTGCCATTGTTCTCCCTTGGATGGTTGAATTGAGGGAGATCACTTGATCATTCACTATCACCGTCACTGCGTTCGCCCAGAACTCATTTAGAGTTTCAGTGTGGATTGGAGGATCAATGGTGAGGGCAGTGAAGTATTGGGATTTAACGACTAAATCAATGATTTCATCGTATTGGGACCAGACTTCATGTTTCTCAAAGTATCCTCTTTGATTGTGTCCCTGTTTCAGTGTTAGAGCCATGTGGTTTGTGTGTGTGGATCGAACAGTATTTTTGCAGGTTAAGGGTTTTGAGAGAGAATGAGGGAATTTTTGCTTTTTGAATGGATAAGTGTTGGAAAAGGTGTTTATCAGAAGTTTGTAACCGCCCTAGGTCAAACTTCTGAAGTGGGAAATGTCTGATTTGCCCTTAATGACAAAACTGCTGATGAAGAACAACTATCATCAGTAGTTCCCATTTTCTCTTCAGTAGTTTGTTAACAACTGATGTTTTGTTCATCAGTAGTTTCTCTCCTTTGTTTTTCAGAAGTTTTGGACTAAAAACAGATATAAGTGAAAAATAAAATATGTGCAGAAAAAGTAAAAGAAACACTTACAAATTTAGCATCCCAAGCATGGATACTAACTTCTGAAATGTTGATATGTCAAGGGGTTTAGTGAATATGACAGCTATTTGATTAGCTGTTGTCACATGCTTCACTTCAATCTTGCCTTTTTCATAGCAATCCCTTATGAAATGATACCTGATTTCAATATGTTTAGTCTTTGAGAACTGAACAGGATTTTGAATGATGCTAATGGCAGATTTACTATCTACAAGCAATGGTGTCTTGGTTTCTTATAATCAAGAAGTTGATATTGGAACCATTGTATTTGTGATGTACAACTTGCAGCTGCAATGTATTCAGCTTCAGCAGTTGAAGTTGCAACAGATGTTTGCTTTCTTGATTGTCAGGACACTAGACAGTTTCCCAAGAATTGACAACCACCAGATGTTGATTTTCTTGGCATTTTGCACCCTTCATAGTCACTATCTAAATGTCTTTAACTTTAAAAACCGGATTTTTTTTTTAAGTTTTGATATTGAATGTTTGAAAATAAAGTAATTCAAATGAAAATAGGCGTATTAATTCTATAAAAATTATTTTATGTTGTTCAAAGGGTCAAGTTTATCATGCAATTTTTATTTTTTCAAAAATAATTTATTAGTATATATAATAAATTACAAATTTAATCATTTATAAATTAAAAATTCTATAAAAATATCTAAACAGTTTTATAAAATTTCACAAAAATTATTTTAAACTTATAAATCAATAACCTTTTCAGAATTAAATATTTATTTCAGAAAAACGTTTATTTAATATTTTTAATTAATTTTTGCTATATTAATCATAAATAATTCATAATAAATTCATCTTACACTATTTTTACATCAAAATTTTACATAAATTGTTTTTGTTCATTTAGAACAGAAATATAATTTTTAAGTTGAAATTTTATGAATTTTAATATTTTTAGGCATTAATACTATATTTTGACAAATAAATATTAATATACTATATATTCAATAATTAAGAAAATAATTTTATAAAAATTATTTTCACATTTACAACATTTTTATACAACTACCTTTAATCAAGAATTGTCAAAAATCATTTTTATTTAATTAGTTTTTAATTTATTATTTAATTAACAATTATTCTAAATTAATCAATAATCAATTGTCAATCCCCAAATTAAGAACCCTAAAAGACCTTTAGAATAGAAAACATAGACTTATTTTATTGCCTTGAACTTAGGGTAATACTTGGAATCGTTTGTGCCACATTTAGACTATTTCAAAGGATTCAAGACTTGTGCTAAGGTGAGTTTACATAGCCCTTTTTCACTATTTTGGGGTGAAACATGTTACATTTTCAATTGCAATTCAACATAAGTGTCTATGTGTTATTCTATGTTGCATTATGTCTAAAACATTATTATGGTAAGCACAATTAGACTAGCATAATCATTAACTCCGTACAAGCCAACGATACACAATGATAGACCTATTGGACTGACAACCCCACCCGGATACGTTACCTCCAGTATGGGTAGCGTGGGTGATTGTTATCGCAACAAAAACGAGTGAACCATATGCGTATGGGATGGACCACAATATTCTAGTCACAAGGTTTGATTATGCACATGATTTACCGGGTAGTATTGTTTTTACATATGGACTAGACTTGCCATGACACTCGAATTGTACAAGTTTAATTCAATATTCAAACCAATGTAATTCTCACCAACTTTTGTTGACCCAAAATATTTTCAAACTTAACATGTTTCAGGTTATAGCTTTGCTTGAATATTAGAGTTAATGCCTGAAAATTTGTATTTAGTGTTTCTCATTTGATGTACAAATTCTTTTAGAACAATGTATGTAATTTATTTAATTAATTATTGAAACTTATTATTTACCATGAGCTACTGAACAATCATCAATACGTGACATCCCGATGTTTCCGCCATCGGTTGGGGTGTTACAGTCATGACTCGCAGTCAGCTCAGAAATGCTAGTCCAAGTGACAATGCAAGTACCCTGGTGTTGGATCAGTAATGCTCTTGATGTTTTGCTTGCTAGTGAACACTTATGTGTTTAACAAGTTCAATCAGATTTGCACAACGGAATAAGTAAGTAAAGTTACACTATCAACAGAAGTTATTACTCCCCCTTGATGTTTGAAAGCTAAAGACAAGTTTAATGAGAATCTAAGTATTGAATGTGAAAGACAATAAATACTCAAACAGATTCTCAGTAAATGAAATGGAAATAACAATAATAAGCTTTGAAGGATTTTAGTTTCAATTAAAATCAATGTCTAAAACAGAGGGATGAACCCATCTATTTATAGACTTACAAATACATGAACTTTGCCAAAAAGCAAGTCTGTAACAAGTTGCAACAAGTTGCATTCTTGGAACTTGCACAAAAAGATAAAGTAATAATAAACAAATAAACTACTGAAACATAAGGCGGTGGAAAGATTCTGGTACAAGCGCTGATGAATGACAAACTACTGATGAGTAGTTTGTCTTCAGTAGTTCTTTAGTGAACTTGTCTGGTTAGACTTCAGAACTTCTGATCTTTCTTCTTCAGTACTTGTTGAATCCTTCTTCAGTACTTTAGTCTTCTTTCTTCAGTAGTTCTATACTTAGAATAATTTGCAGAAGTATGAATTAGACTAAGGTTTGCAAAAGTGGTTTCCTCAATCCTTTTTGTCCTAACACCTGGCACTCTACTCAGAAATCAAAAAAGCAGGTGTTCAGAACGATTGGTCCTTTGCTCTATATGTTTCTCAAATAGAACTAAGAACTGTGCAAGAGGCACTGAGGGAAGAACCATGGATTGAAGTAATTCAAGCTGAGCTTCAGCAGTTCCAAAAGCTAGGAGTTTGGGACTTAGTTGACTTACCTCCAAGCGCAAAGAAGATTGGAACAAAGTGGGTCTACAAGTGTAAACGGGATGACCGCGGGGTAATTATTAGAAACAAGGCTCGACTAGTTTTCCTCGACTTCCGTCAAATTGAAGGGATAGATTACAATGAAGTATACGCTCTAGTTGCACGCCTTGAAGCTATCCGGATGTTCTTAGCTTACGCTTCGTACAAACGGTTTAAGGTGTATCAAATGGACGTGAAAAGTGATTTTCTGTATGGTATAGTGAAGGAAGAGGTGTATGTTGCTCAGCCGTCGGGTTTTAAGGATCCGCTTCATCGCGAAAAAGTTTACAAACTGAACAAAGCATTGTACGGACTCCATCAAGCTCCACGAGAATGGTATCAAATGCTTAGAAACTATCTTATATCCAATGGGTTCAGCTGTGGACTCGTGGATTGCACCTTATTCACCAAGAAAATGGGTGGTGACCGTCTATTGGTACAGGTTTATGTTGATGATACTATTTTTGGGTCAACTAACGATGACATGTGTAGGGAATTTGAAAAGCTTATGCAGGAAAAATTCGAGATGAGCTCAATGGGGGAGATGCAATTCTTTTTGGGTCTACAAGTAGAACAACAAGTGTCGGGGATCTTCATCCACCATACCAAATATGTTGCTGACATCTTGAGCCGGTTACAGATGGAAGACTCTACTCTAGTAGGCACCCCTATTCAGAGCAATCACATGATTGGTCCCGATGAGAAAGGACAAGCCGTTGATTCCTTTCTTTATCGGGCGATGATTGGCTCGTTGATGTACCTCACTGCGTCAAGACCTGACATAATGTTCGCAACATGTCTACTATCCAGATACCAGTCCAGGCCGAAACAGTCCCACCTGATTGCTGTGAAGAGGATCTTACGTTATCTAAAGGGTTTTCCGACCAAACGTCTATGGTACCCTAATGACGATAAGTTTGACCTCATCACTTTTAGTGATGCTAACTATGGCGGATGCAAGACAGACGCAAAATCCACACCGGCTGGATGCCAGTTCTTGGGATCAAGACTAGTCTCATGGCAGTGCAAGAAGCAAGCCTCGGTGTCCTTATCAACCTGTGAGTTGGAATACATAGCCGCGTCTAGCTGCTGCTCCCAGGTTCTATGGATACAATAACAAATGAGAGACTGCGGTTTGAAATTTCTTAATACTCCCATTTACTGTGACAACGAGTCCGTTATCGCACTTGTTAAAGACTCAGTTAATCATTCCTAGGCGAAACATATCTATGTTCGGTATCATTTCATACGCGATTGCTATGAAAAGAGAGTGATAGATATGGTTAAAATCCACACTGGTTACCAACGTGCCGATTTATTCACCAAAGCTTTTGACGGACCTCGTTTTGAATATCTGTTAATCTTTAACGACATTAAAGAAAAGCAGGATTAGTTCCTCATTGGTAATCGTTTTTGTAAATATTTTTCTTCAAAAATCAGGAAAATCCAAAAATATTGTCTTTTTGCAAATTTTTAGATTTTAGGGGGAGAAAATTTCAGAAAAATACAAAAACATCTGAAAAATTTCAAAAATTAAAAAAAAATGAGAAAAGCAAAAATGAGTTTCTTTGGTGAAACGGGAAAAATGATATTAATCCATCAGTTGGACTATCTGAATCATTATCTATATTATATTATTAAGGAAGAGTTGTGGCTAAGATTGTAATTTTGTTATGGGTACAAGTTTTATAGCTACATATACAACTTAATAAAGCTTAATTGATAGGGGTAAATTAGTCACCTAAAGGTATATTAAGACACTTACAAGGTTAGTAGTGTAATTTTATCTTTTGATGTTAGTTAGAACCTAAAATTTAATTCCCTTACTACCCCTCCCACCATTCACCTTCTGTAATTGTCTGGTTTATGACGAGAGCATACCAACCGCCAAGGTAATCAATTGTATTGAAACGCACCAGCAACTTTAAAAGTTCCTTTCACTCTCCTAAACAAAACCATCCCCATGAAGAACAAACATAATTTTAGGTTTAGAATTGAATAATTTGATTCTCTTTTTTTGTTAGAGATGGTTTCTTTTGGGTCAATTAGGTCATGAAACAGTGGGATTCACAGCTTCAATTTTCTGCAACAGGAAAATACGGGGAAGATTCAAAGTTGATTTATGATCTGGCCGACTAGGTAAGTTATCTGTATTAAACGTATTAATTTGTGTAATGAATCTGAAAAGGAACCGTCATCTACTCGATATCAAACATGTGAACATCAATGAACAGGACAACTGGGTTGTTTAGTTAGGAATGATCTTGCACTCAAACGCCTTGATGAGGATTGAAGAGGGAGCAGAGGAAGTTTCAGCTTCCAGAAACCATATTGTTTTCGCTTATTATGTTACTGGTCATGGCTTTGGTCATGCCACTCGTGTTGTTGAGGTAATTGTGTTACTTTCTTGATTTTGTTTTTGTTTTGTTTACAGTTTGTGTTCTTATTTGTATTACTGATTTTATGCTAATTTCCAATTGCATGTGCCTTTGGAAAGTGATCTTTTGATCTTTGCTACTTCAAAAAATTGTTTTTTTTATTAGCATTTTTATATTTATTTTCAATAATTGAGTAACTAATTATGTCTTCAAATCATAGTTGTTAAAGGCGCAAGGCGCACTCAAGGCGCCAAGGGTGAGCCTCGTCAGTGCAAGGCGCTTAAAAAGCAAGAGCTTTTTTAAACGAGGCACACGGTATAAAATAATAAAAATACACTTTTAGGAGTTTTGAACATGTTTTAGGATTCTTTAGGGTTAGTTTAGGTTGTTTTAGGTTGATTATAGACTTGTTTAAGGCTGGTATAATTGTTTTAGACCTGTTCCGACAATTGTTGCCCGTAATTCCGTTGGAACTTGGCCTAAAAAATGTGCTTGAGAGCCTGAAAGTAGGGCTTTTGAAACGAAGCGAGAAGGCTGCGCCGGGCCTAGGCGCGCCCCTCAGAGGGCTTTGACAGCAGCGCTTCAAATCATTATTTTGGCGCTAAAAAGTAGGAAATTTATTCATAATCAGTTTTGTCAAGTAATAGTAAACTGAATAACTAGGTTAGCAATATGTGGTTTATTAATTTTTCCCAGCAAATGTAAGCTTTTGATGATAAAATTAAGGTTGTATTAAGGAAAAATGTCACCTTGATTTTGTTTATAGTTGGTGTTTTTGATCTAATAGTTTTGGGTTTATAATTAAAAGTCTAAAACCCCTTTTTTTGTAATTCAGTTTGTATATGGTTAATAGATTTTTTTTTTTTTTTTTTTTTTTGAAAATTCAACTTCATTAACGCCAACCCGGCAAAGTCCTCAAAGTGAGGACCGCCGAGAATAGATTACATCACATATAACGGATACTTGATCCAACAATCCCAAGACAAGTCCTTATACTTCGATCTATGTTTTAACCAAAATAACGATAACCTTTTGATATTAGCAATAATTAATCTACCTGAAATAACCTTGTCTTGAAAGATCTTCTCATTCCTCGTTATCCAAAGGCACCAACAAGAGACCATAATGATACCGTGGATGATATTTTTTCCCCATTTGCTTCCATCGACTTCTTTAAACATCTCCAGCAGGTCTTTAACAGTGAAAACTAAAGCCGGTCGTAACATGCACCAACGGCTAACCGCATCCCAAACCTGGACAGCTAGAGAACAGCCCGTGAACAAATGCTCCACAGTTTCGTCACACCACTCGCAAACCGGGCATATCAAGGAACCAACTTGGACATTTCTTTTAGCTAATTCCGATTTTACTGGCAATTGACCTATTTCCGCCCTCCACGCCAAAACATTACATTTGATCGGGACCCAACTAACCCAGTTTAAAACAAATCCCTTTTGAATGTTGCGGTTATTGTGCAGCAGGTCCTTTATGATTTTGACGCTGAAATCTTTATTACATGCAACATTCCACCTCCATGTGACACCCGGCAACTTTCGGTAACTAACTTTTGAAAACTTAGTAAGTCTACCTTAGCGAGTCGCGCATACGTTACACATAACAAGGTCGGTCGAGTCGAATCGCACATCATTAGGGTTTTAACATACGCAAGTCTCGGGTCCCGGGAATTGGTGATCGGGCGGGAACGTGTTATTTATCATGCATTATATGTTTACAATCATTATGTGACTTGTCGGTATGTGAATATGTGCTAACATGTGTTAAAACGGGGTTTAACGCGCAAAACACACAAACACAGAGGTTACAGGCGATTAGGCTTGCCTAATCGCCAATATAGGGGCGAGTAGGAGGATGTTATTGGCGAGTAGGGGCTAATCGCATAACTGTTCATGCGATTAGGCCCCAATCGCATGAACAGTCATGCGATTAGGCTCCCTAATCGCGTGTAAGACTGCATACTCGCATGATACGTGCTGGACGACTAAAAACGCCTATAAATACCACCCTTGACCTCCAAAACATCATTTGTGCAACCCTAGCCGTCCCATAACATAACCCAACACACAAACACCCTCTGGAACTCGTTTTTGCATCAAAACCACCATTTTCAAGCTTATTCCATCATCACCTCTTGATTACAAGGTGTGTTCTTCAAACCCAAACCTTTAAATGATTATGTTTTACTCCCTAAACGTCCATACCTGACTTATAAATGTTTTTATCTTTGAAAATCCATTTAAAACCGTTTTTAAACAAACCCACACCTTTACATGTGTTATATGTGTTATATGTGTTTAAAGATAGGATTTTTAGGATTGAATCATGGTTGTTCTTGTGTTATTATGATGTTTATGGCTGTTACAAGTTGGTATGATGATGTCCTAGGAGTTTGAATGGTTTTGGTTGTGTATTGTTGATATTTGATATTTTGACCCATTTGAAGGATTTTGAATGATTAAGGATGATATGAGGTATGTTGTTGATTGAATGATGTTAGGGTTTGCTCTAGGATGATGCTAGAACAGTAGGATGCCATCGGACAACGTGGTTATGTGATTTAATCTGAATATTTGCTATTTAGGGCAAGTTCTTGCATGTTGATGTGATGTTTACATGCTAAGTTGCTATTTTGGGAAAACGCTCGCATTCGGGACTGTTAGAATGATGAAAACTTAGGGGTTTTGCTTGAAATATGTTTGTTAATGTATTAGGATGATTATTGGGTGTTTTTACACGTTTCGGATCTGATTTGGAGGGTTAAACGCGCGAAATTGCATTGTACAGCTGCAGCAGGCGATTAGCACCCTAATCGCATGCTGCTATAGGCGATTAGGGGCATAATCGCCTGAAGGGGAAGCCTACTCGTGTGTATATAGGCGATTAGCCCTTGTAATCGCCTGTTGACCAACCCTAATCACATGTTGACTTTTCCTAATTGCTAGTTTGATTCCTAATCGCGTGTAATGCTGCTGTATGTATATTTTAACATCCCGGAACATGATTTGACGCCTAGGAACATGATAGGAACCCCGGGATTCACCCAATGACTTAGTAACACGTATTCGGACCTGTTTTTGCGTTAATCAGACATTATGCTAGACTAGGTGAACTGTTGCACGTATTAAGTGTTTAATTGCATATGTGGCATGATGTCTTGTATTTATCTAACACGTGGAATGTCGGGTCACCAATGGGATGTCGAGTCTTGTCTTACGTTGTCTGGTTGTCGGTTAAACATGCTTTTCGGACACATAATGGTCATGGACTGGACTTAGGGACTAATGAACCCGATGGGTTATTAGTCTAACTTGACACATATCTTATGATAGGTCGCCAATAGTTGGGGCTATCATATCTTACAGACGGTTTACTCATAGCACGCATACGGTTTACTCTTAAACGGAATACGCAACCTAAGGTGAGTTCACGGCCCCACATTTTACTGTTTATGTTTTCGGGGGAGAAACATGCTTAAAACTCTTTTATGACTTATGACTTGTTAAACTCTTATGGCTCATGACTCTTTATCACGTTATACTATGGCTCACTTATCGTACTATACGGTTCATCGAAAATCCCTTGAAACCACTAACATGGGTATATGGCGGGGAAATATGGATAGCGCTATTGGGAACTGACAAACCCCACTCGACGGTTGGACCGGGCGGGTGCATATTGTCTCTAACAAAACAAGGTCTACCGGCGATGACGGTAGCCCATAGGAAACTAAGGGTAACACACGGCTCAGTCAGTAATGGTTTCACCCGTATGAGTATCTCATTCTGCGCCTGGCGGGCGTTCTCATAAGCATAGTAGTAATTGTGATGGTAACGGTTTTCGATGGAACACTTTAAACGTTTAATTAAAACCTGTGAACTCACCAGCATTATATGTTGACTCTTTTAGCATGTTTTCTCAGGTCGCTAAGGTAGCAGCTGTCGGATAGGCGCACGAGGTCGCACTGGAGTCGTCTCGCGTCTAGGGTCTCATCTGCACGTTTTGGAATCATGAACTTTTGAACTTATGTTTTATTTATGCATGACTTTTGTAAACTTTAAATGCTTCCGCACTGTTGAATGTTGGTTTTAAACTTATGCATGGTTTTGTTTACGTATGTTTTTACATTTAGACGTCGTTTATTGTGACCGTTGACTTGGATCCTGGTGTGTCACACGCCTCGCGGTAGAACTCCGCAGGTGGAAATTTGAGGGTGTGACAGATTGGTATCAGAGCCAATGGTTATAGTGAACTAGGACTGCATGTAGAGTCTAGACTATAGCCGAGTCACACACACTAGACGGTCACATACATTTGAGTCGTGTCTTTTGGGCAAACATACTAACTTTGTCGGGGTGTCGGTCTCCTTACCATACAGTGTCACATTACTTATCTCATTCTTGGCTATTTTTAGCTTCACTTTATTTTCATCTCTGGGTTACAGCCGAGGGGACTTATTTATCGATCTTTTGAGTTAGTCATATCATTCTGGGAGGTGGTTATCGGGTGACTTGAAGTTCTAGCTCGGAGCACGCCTAGGGGACCATGTAGAGCGATTTGTTATTTCGGGTGCACACGAAATCATAAATCGAAATGCATGAAAATCTAGGTGGACTTTGTGTTCGGACTAACGGTCATGCTGGAACCGCATTCTGAGTTCGTTTGGTCACTTGTAGCTTGGTTTGTTATTGGTACTGAGTGTCTCGTCTCATGTTTTGGCAGAACATGTCTGGTCGCGCTGGTGGACGTGCAGGTGGACGCCGTGGTGGCGGAGGTGGACGCCGTGGTGGGGGTAGAGGTGGTGGTAACATCACTATGACGTATGATGAGCTCAATGAGATGATGCAGCAACAGTTGGGCGTTGCACTAGCTGCTTTTCAGGCAGCCCAGCAGACTTTCATGGGTGCTGCTGCTCCTCCGGCTCAGGCAGGTGTTGCCTATAAGCGGTTTAAGGATTGTCAGCCTCTCAGCTTCCAGGGTACGGAGGGAGCTGTGGAGTTACTCAGGTGGTTGGAGAAGACGGAGTCGGTATTTGCTTTATGTGAGACTCCAGCGGTGGATTGGGTGAAGTTTGCTTCGGGGACTTTTGTAGGAGCCGCCTTGACGTGGTGGAACTGCGTCACACAGACACTTGGTCTTGGGGAGGCCAACGCCATGCCTTGGGCGGATTTTGTGCGTAGGTTGAAGGAGGAGTATTGCCCGCGTGAGGAGATTAAGAGGTTGGAACAGGAATATGGGAATCTTAAGATGGTTGGTTCTGAGGTTGAGGAGTACACGATCAGGCACAACGAGCTAGCAGTGATGTGTCCAGCTTTGTCTACACCGGAGTATAGGAGGATAGAGCAGTATCTTGCGGGTTTGGTGCCAGAGATTGCGGGAGTGGTGTCTGCTAGGGATCCTACTACTATGTCAGAGGCTGTGCGGTCAGCTACTAAGATGACCAACTTGAAGATTTCTGAGGGTGTCTTGCCTCCTAGGGGCTCTTCTGTGAAGGCGCCGGCTGAGAACAAGAGGAAGTGGGAAAGCGTGGATAAGGGTTCATCGGGGACTCAGCGACAACCGGCAGCGAAGAAGACTGAAGCTTCTGGGTCAGCATCGGACCAGAAACAGGGGGGCTATGCTGGGAAAAGCCCTAAGTGTGGACGTTGTGGGTTTCATCACTATGGTACTTGTGAGAGTTTTCGCTGTGAGCGTTGTCAGAAACCGGGGCATCATGCCAAGGATTGCAGGGTCAACCTTTCCAGGACGACTCAGACTGCTGCTGTTACTACCCCTGCTCCACAGGGGAACCAGGGTTGCTTTCATTGTGGGGGAAGCGGGGCACTTCAAGCGAAGCTGTCCCAAGTTGAATCAAGGGGGCACAGAGACTGCAGGGAAGGATGGGGACAAGGAAGGCGGTGGCCGGTGGACTCGTGCTCATGCTTATGTGATCGGTGCTAGGGAGAACCAGGTGGACCCAGACACTGTTACCCGTACGTATTCTCTCTTATCTCTTGTTACGCTTTGGTTATACTTTTGTCCGCATTGTTGTGCGTTCGTGTTTCGGGTATTTTCTTTGTGGTTTGGTCGCCGTTTCTCATTCTTTGGGTCGATGAGGGTCCTTTGGGGATGCTACTTGGACGGTACCGGTGGATTAGTTATACCGATCATAGTAGGCTCCAGTAGGCTTTCATCGGGGGTCTCTTGTCTCATACTCACATTTGGGGAAAGTGGTTTCCCGATTGTTACTGGCACGTTTGGTTTATGACCTTCACTTGTTGTATTTTGGGGAAACGTTACTTGGGCGCAGAGGTCGACACTCATTACTGTTGAAGCCGAAAGAATCTCGGGA
This sequence comes from Ambrosia trifida, assembly GCA_028751855.1. NCBI lineage: Eukaryota > Viridiplantae > Streptophyta > Magnoliopsida > Asterales > Asteraceae > Ambrosia > Ambrosia trifida. The sequence goes on from CM054129.1 coordinate 129,826,780, forward strand.
CGAGATTCCTTTCAACAGGGGGATGATGTGACGACCCGGAAAATTTTTCTTCTTATTTGTTTTCTCTCCTCGACTTCGGGAAATTTTCGGGACGAAAATTCTTTCAACAGGGGGATGATGTGACACCCGGCAACTTTCGGTAACTAACTTTTGAAAACTTAGTAAGTCTACCTTAGCGAGTCGCGCATACGTTACACATAACAAGGTCGGTCGAGTCGAATCGCACATCATTAGGGTTTTAACATACGCAAGTCTCGGGTCCCGGGAATTGGTGATCGGGCGGGAACGTGTTATTTATCATGCATTATATGTTTACAATCATTATGTGACTTGTCGGTATGTGAATATGTGCTAACATGTGTTAAAACGGGGTTTAACGCGCAAAACACACAAACACAGAGGTTACAGGCGATTAGGCTTGCCTAATCGCCAATATAGGGGCGAGTAGGAGGATGTTATTGGCGAGTAGGGGCTAATCGCATAACTGTTCATGCGATTAGGCCCCAATCGCATGAACAGTCATGCGATTAGGCTCCCTAATCGCGTGTAAGACTGCATACTCGCATGATACGTGCTGGACGACTAAAAACGCCTATAAATACCACCCTTGACCTCCAAAACATCATTTGTGCAACCCTAGCCGTCCCATAACATAACCCAACACACAAACACCCTCTGGAACTCGTTTTTGCATCAACACCACCATTTTCAAGCTTATTCCATCATCACCTCTTGATTACAAGGTGTGTTCTTCAAACCCAAACCTTTAAATGATTATGTTTTACTCCCTAAACGTCCAGACCTGACTTATAAATGTTTTTATCTTTGAAAATCCATTTAAAACCGTTTTTAAACAAACCCACACCTTTACATGTGTTATATGTGTTATATGTGTTTAAAGATAGGATTTTTAGGATTGAATCATGGTTGTTCTTGTGTTATTATGATGTTTATGGCTGTTACAAGTTGGTATGATGATGTCCTAGGAGTTTGAATGGTTTTGGTTGTGTATTGTTGATATTTGATATTTTGACCCATTTGAAGGATTTTGAATGATTAAGGATGATATGAGGTATGTTGTTGATTGAATGATGTTAGGGTTTGCTCTAGGATGATGCTAGAACAGTAGGATGCCATCGGACAACGTGGTTATGTGATTTAATCTGAATATTTGCTATTTAGGGCAAGTTCTTGCATGTTGATGTGATGTTTACATGCTAAGTTGCTATTTTGGGAAAACGCTCGCATTCGGGACTGTTAGAATGATGAAAACTTAGGGGTTTTGCTTGAAATATGTTTGTTAATGTATTAGGATGATTATTGGGTGTTTTTACACGTTTCGGATCTGATTTGGAGGGTTAAACGCGCGAAATTGCATTGTACAGCTGCAGCAGGCGATTAGCACCCTAATCGCATGCTGCTATAGGCGATTAGGGGCATAATCGCCTGAAGGGGAAGCCTACTCGTGTGTATATAGGCGATTAGCCCTTGTAATCGCCTGTTGACCAACCCTAATCACATGTTGACTTTTCCTAATTGCTAGTTTGATTCCTAATCGCGTGTAATGCTGCTGTATGTATATTTTAACATCCCGGAACATGATTTGACGCCTAGGAACATGATAGGAACCCCGGGATTCACCCAATGACTTAGTAACACGTATTCGGACCTGTTTTTGCGTTAATCAGACATTATGCTAGACTAGGTGAACTGTTGCACGTATTAAGTGTTTAATTGCATATGTGGCATGATGTCTTGTATTTATCTAACACGTGGAATGTCGGGTCACCAATGGGATGTCGAGTCTTGTCTTACGTTGTCTGGTTGTCGGTTAAACATGCTTTTCGGACACATAATGGTCATGGACTGGACTTAGGGACTAATGAACCCGATGGGTTATTAGTCTAACTTGACACATATCTTATGATAGGTCGCCAATAGTTGGGGCTATCATATCTTACAGACGGTTTACTCATAGCACGCATACGGTTTACTCTTAAACGGAATACGCAACCTAAGGTGAGTTCACGGCCCCACATTTTACTGTTTATGTTTTCGGGGGAGAAACATGCTTAAAACTCTTTTATGACTTATGACTTGTTAAACTCTTATGGCTCATGACTCTTTATCACGTTATACTATGGCTCACTTATCGTACTATACGGTTCATCGAAAATCCCTTGAAACCACTAACATGGGTATATGGCGGGGAAATATGGATAGCGCTATTGGGAACTGACAAACCCCACTCGACGGTTGGACCGGGCGGGTGCATATTGTCTCTAACAAAACAAGGTCTACCGGCGATGACGGTAGCCCATAGGAAACTAAGGGTAACACACGGCTCAGTCAGTAATGGTTTCACCCGTATGAGTATCTCATTCTGCGCCTGGCGGGCGTTCTCATAAGCATAGTAGTAATTGTGATGGTAACGGTTTTCGATGGAACACTTTAAACGTTTAATTAAAACCTGTGAACTCACCAGCATTATATGTTGACTCTTTTAGCATGTTTTCTCAGGTCGCTAAGGTAGCAGCTGTCGGATAGGCGCACGAGGTCGCACTGGAGTCGTCTCGCGTCTAGGGTCTCATCTGCACGTTTTGGAATCATGAACTTTTGAACTTATGTTTTATTTATGCATGACTTTTGTAAACTTTAAATGCTTCCGCACTGTTGAATGTTGGTTTTAAACTTATGCATGGTTTTGTTTACGTATGTTTTTACATTTAGACGTCGTTTATTGTGACCGTTGACTTGGATCCTGGTGTGTCACACGCCTCGCGGTAGAACTCCGCAGGTGGAAATTTGAGGGTGTGACAGATGAATCAGCTGGTTGTTGGGACTCGCAAGTCGCAACCTCTAATTCAAGATCAATCAGCTCGCGCCCCGACAGAACATCAAACGGTGCAGTAAAGAACTGTCTCTTGATATTCCAGCATTGATTCGCTCGGCTCAATCTTTCTGAAACAAGACAGGCGTTGTGTCTTTCTTTATCGAACAGCTGCGGGAATCTGATGCACAAAGGCGTATCTCCTAACCAGGTGTCAAACCAAAAAACCGACTGTTTCGCCATTCCCATTAGTCGCTCCTAACCAGGTGTTTTTTTAACTGTTGTTACTGATTTTATGCTATAATTATGCTTAGTTTCCAATTGCATGGGCCTTTTGAAAGTGATATTTGCTATTTCAAGAACATGGTTGTTTTAAAGTATTAATTTTTATTTAGTTTCACTAACTAAGGAATAATTTTCTTGAAATCATAATTTTGGTGTTAAAAAGTAGGGAAGTTGATCATAATCAGTTTTGTCAAATAGTAGTAAATTGATTAACTAAATTAGCAGTTTGTGTTTTTTTTTTATTTTCATCAAGAATAGGCATGGTTTAAGAAAATATGTAAGCTTTTCATGATAAATTAAGGTTGTATTAAGGAATAAGTGCCACCTTGGTTCAAATCTCTTATTATTTGCAATTCACAAAGGATCAAAGTAAACAATGTATTGAGAAACTATGAAGTTTTTATTTACTGTTTATGTTTCTTTTGTGGGTTATGTGTAGGTTGTTCGGCACCTAATTCTTGCTCGCCATGATGTTCATGTGGTAACTGGTGCGCTGGACTTTGTCTTCACTACCGAAATACAATCCCCATGACTTTTTCTTCAGGTGGGTTTTGTAAATACACTAAGAAATCATGTGATGCTAATTTTGTAGTTGATAATCTTTTGACTTTCTTTGACTTGGTTTCCTCGCGTAATAGCTATGATTCGTTTTCAGGTTGAATATGATTGAATCCTGAGCAGTAACATGAGCCAATGCCTGCTGATGAGATATCCCAAATGGACTCTGCCCAAATTCAAACAAACAAATAAAAACACAATATTGGAACAGCTAAATCTCAACTTCCAAAATAGTCAAACCAAAAAAGTCAAACACACCAAAAATCCCCAACAAGTAAATCATCAAAAAAAATGTTCAACATCCTTGCACAAACACCTATTCATAAGTAAATAGACCCATTCGAGTATTCTTTCTAGCTAATTGTTTTTTTAGTTGAAAATAGGTCTCCTACAACATCTTTATCATCAAATATTGTACTAAATCGGTACCCTCTCATATTCATTCTTGATATTACGACAAACGTGTTTGTTCTTCACATGTTCCTATACAAGTGCCACATTATAAATTGTCAGTCGCCGCTGCAATGTCGCACGGGTTTTATGTGGAATGGAAATTTCTACGACTATTTTTCGTTTAATGATATATAATGTTAAAACCCTGGAAATGGGTTGTCTTTGGTGTCGGTCGGGACACCCGCCGCAACGCGCGGGCATTCCCACTAGTCATTTTAAAAGAATTGGAACTGATAGGTAGCCTCTACAATGATGTGTCAGTAGACTCAAAATCATTTCCAAGTTCGGCATGATAATATAAACCTAAATCAACTGAAACAGGTGTAGATCAACGTGCGTTGACACGACATGAATATTTTAGTGAAACGGTTGCGACAAAAGTAGGCGCTTTTATTTTCTATTAACTTAAACTTGATTTATTGTTTTGATGAGAAAAAACAAACATATACAAAGTATATCACCTTGAAAAAAAGGTATTAATATTTAATAACTTAGTGGTATTAAAAAATTAATAAACTATCATAAGTGTAATAGTATTATATTAGATATACAAGTGCAAGAAATCCAATGGCGTGAAGAAATAGATTTCCCGACGAAAATAGTTAATTTATATGGTGTCTTGGGGTGTTGAATAGGAGGGTAGTGACTTTGTTGTCTATCATAATCATTTAACGAAAATAGTTAAATTTATATGGTGTCTTGGGATGTTGAATAGGAGGGTAGTGACTTTGTTGTCTATCATAATCATTCAACGAAAATAGTTAAATTTATATGGTGTCTTGGGATGTTGAATAGGAGGGTAGTGAGTTAGTGACTTTGTTGTCTATCACAATCATTCACCGGGTTCTTCCTATCAAATTTGAAACTATTTAAACGTCCTATATGCTTCAAAATCAAATGCGATGGAGATCAATATACTCGCCCTCTTAAATTGGTAAAAGAAAAGTATTGCATTGTTCTTTAACTCTTTTCTAAAATATAAATAAAGAACATCAATTTATCAAATGTTTCCGTTTAAAGGGCAGCAACTCATTATTTTATAATTATGTATTACAGTGTTATAGGGTCATGTTCATAGGTTGGAGGGTTAGCTCGACGCCAATATGAAAGTTTGACATGAATTTAAACACGAAACATGACCGACAATCAAGACACCACACACAACACGAGTTTTAGCGGGTTGATATAAACACGTCCATCCAACTAGAGGCGAAGCAAAATGGGGGTCAGGAGGTGCCCCTCTGTTTTTTGGCTCAGTGGTGGAAGTTTGTAATTTTCGTAGGTAATTTTTCTATGAATTGAGTCCGGCCCCCACCGATTTGATCTTCCGGCCCAACCATAGAAGTTTGCAATTTTCGTAAGTAATTTTTACAAAAAGACGTTTAGAATATTAAACCCAAACTTATAAATTTCGTGTTATGTTATTGTCAGTATACGAAATTCACACGTAATATACTAAACAATTCTAGGCACTTTAATATACCATGAATGGATATAAATATATAATTCACTAGCTGATTACCTCGGGAGTGTCCCGGGGTTAAAAATCTAATATTACTTAATAAAAAAGGATAAAAGAAGTAAACAGTCTCAACCTCTTTTAATGTTAAAGAAAGTTGTTCTAATGTTTATACTATCAAAAGGGTTCTCATGCTACGTTCACAGCAGATTAAAAAATCTCAATCTCTTTTAATGCTAAGCATATCGTTATAGCACATGAACATGGGCAATTCATATATGTAATAGTAGGTTCAAAAACATATATACTAATAAGAAATTACCTAAATAAATTGTGTTTTTTTCTGCATAACAAAAACTCACCAAAAAAACATTTTTTTCGTTTTTGTATAACACTATATATGGTGCTCGTTGAAAAGATAATAAAGTGATCGTTAATTTGGTGTAATTTTTTTTTTCAAAAAAATGTCATACATAAAAGTTACTAACGTTTAAAAATTGTGAGCGGAAAATAAGAAAAAAATAAAGATAAAAATATTAATTAACATATTTGAAATTTTAAAATAATTAATAGTTCACTAACATTTAAAAAATGTGAGAGGAAAATAAGAAAAAGATATTAATTAACATATTTGAAATTTTAAGATAATATGGATAGATTTTATTTAAAAATCTATATACATATAATAAACCAAAGCCATTTTAATGACATGACATTCAAAAAGACATTCTCTTCCTTGGGTGTGTCATGTGTCATCCCATGTGGCATTGAGATATTTTAGAAAAAAAATAATTTAAAAACAAAATTGAATTTTTAACCCTCATGTTTCCTCCCATAATTTTTAAACGTTAATATCTTCAATATACGAGATTTTTTAAAGAAAAAAATTACACCAAATTAACGAGCGTTTTATTATCTTTCCAACGAGTACCATAGTGCTATATAAAAAACGGAGACATTTTTTTTGTGGGGTTTTGTTCGTACAGGAAAAAAAAACACAAAGTGTTCAGGTAAATCATTAATCATGTATAGGCAAGTCACTAAATATGTTCAAATCAGTAAATATTAATTTTTTTTTTCAACCAGAGCCGAATAGGTTAATAGAGTTATACGTTGTTTTAAGTTAGGTATCAGTATTAGTATGTTAGAGTTGTACATTTGTTTAGTCTTTATGATAGATGTTAATATTAGAGTTACATTAAAATTCTACATTCTTTTAGGTTAGGTGTTAGCATTGGAGTTGTACATTGTTAATTTGTTTTAGGTTAGATATTAATATTAGAGTTATACATCAGTCTATTTCATATGTAAAATTGATGTATCATATTAAATTTTTCAACCCAAGACGCTCCCGAGGTATAATCTAGTACAAAATAAATAAATTTAAAAGAAAGTTTCACATGATGTCACATGACGGCCTCCATTGAATGTCACTTCATACAAACTCAATTCTTTTATTATCTATACTACTATATAATGGGTTCTGGATGGGTATGATTGTCATTTCATATTAATTTAAATGGGTAAAAATGTAATTTGATTTAGTTCTCAAGACAAATTTATTACAACTATTAAATCAACTTGTTTAACCTATTAAAAGTAATTAATAATAGTATTAAAGCCATTAAAGCATTTGAAAAGTTAAACATCATTTCATAAAAGATCTTAGAAAATTCATAATATAAAATGACATCAAGAAGCATTGTTACGAAATTACACAAATATTACTTAAAACTATAAGTCAATTTTGTACTCTCTTTAAAATTTATGCTAGCACTTTGCTAAAAATTATATAATAATAAGAAGAAAAAGAATAAGAATCCATATTTGTGTGTATAAATATCTCTATATAAATATACCTCATATGGTTATCTCTATGATTTGCCAATAAAACAAGTCTTAAAGTTAAATGTAGAACATGTGCTGCACGCATCCACTCTCCCAACAGAGACGCGTCTGTTTAAATTCTTTAAGATGCCATCGTACAGTTATAGATCCGAATCGATGATTCCAAGCATTAATGGTAGTGTTCTTAATTTCAATCATGGAATTAGTTAATCCATACGTTATAAACCAACAGTTCTTGAAATACATGTGTATGTTCTTTTATCCCATGTTGGCCCCATAAAAAAAAAAACTTCCAATCAAACCCTAATATGTTCTAATTTAAGTTTGTGGATCATCTTTCATTCTACGATCATCATTTCACCGGTGATTGTGGATAACTATTTCTAATTAGATTTTGATTCGTGGGTTTACACAAGAGTCTTTGATTGAATGAATCAAGAGTGTTTGATTGATGTTGGTTTGTCATTGTAGTGTTGCAGTCCAATTTCATCGAAAAGCGCCATAATATCTTCCAAGTCCCTTTATTGTTTACGTTGTTGTGCATTTCAGCTCTTAAACTTACCATAAACTATTAATTTTCCTTGACATTCTAAAGTTTAAGTCTACATGGGCACGATTCCAAGTCATTTTATTAAGGTCAACTGCTGGAGCACAATCATATGCGTATGTATTGGAGTAGATCCCTATTCAATTTTCATGGTTTAGTCATCACTTTATGAAATGTCGTAAGTCGAACACTTCCTGTAGTCAATGATTCGTCTGACGTCGTTAGTAAAAAAAACTTACCACATTTTAGACATTATTGTTTTGTTTTTGCATTTGATCTATGAAGCATATATAAAGTAATGCATGAGGTGATCATGCATGGAGTATGCACAAAAGGAAGCCAATTCTATATGTTTTTGTTGCCTGAACATTGTTAAATGCCCCTCACACCCCCTCGTCATATGAATGCTTCTAAAACTTGCATCACCACCACCATTCCCATCCCACCACTATGTGTTTGTGTTTGTAATATTACAATTAATTGATGGGAAGACGACCTCCGTGTTGTGATAAATCACATGTCAAGAAATGCCCGTGAATGGTTGAAGAAGATGTAATTAAACATATTGATTACATACATGCCAGATATATGTAGCCAAACATCGTGCAGCCCCGTCACAACGCGCGGGTTCCTGCTAGTAAGTTATAGATGACTCTTCATTTATTTTTCGTAAGTTCGTTAGAATATAATTTAAGGTATACTAAAACTACTAGCTTGAATAACTTTTTCGTACAAAATAATTAAAAAAAATGATTTTAGTTTTCGTTTCAAGGAATTTACTAATACTTATAATTTTCATGATGCTATTGATAAGTCCGAGGGGTGTGGTATCGATCCACCCCCAAGCCACCTCATCAGCTCATCACCTAAGGAGAGGAGAGAGAGATAGAGAGAACAGATCGGGGAGGACGGGGAAATTACCCCGTTTGCACCGACGGTGGGGCGGGGGGTGTTCCCCGACAGTGAAGGCCCTCTACCAATCCACACCCCTTGGCCTGATTGTTGTGAAACAGTGAAATGCGTACTTGGTTTATAAAAAAAAAACAAAAGAAGTTACAACTATAACCAAAATATTAATTGTAGCTCCAAGTACGGGTAATATAAGGTGAAAAGCGAATCCCGTGGGACAAAGTGCTCTTCAATCTGCATGTTGGGGACACAGCTCTACACGGTCCATAGCTCTCTTGTATGTACAATAACATGCTCCAACTGAAACTAAATAAAAGAGTAAGCCGTTTTGCCGTGTCTCATAGATATCACATAAGTACTGCTTCGCCCTCCAGGAAAAGAAGAGATGATAAAATGCCAGGGACAAAAAACAAACAATCAAAACACACCATTACAAAAACGTTGGTTATCATACACTCACGCCCGTGAGATTTCTGTCGACCCAACATGGGCGATTCTTTTAAGGGGCAGGAAGGGGCGACCGACCCCCCAAGTTTTCGCTCAAAGGGTCCGATTATATAGTATTCGTATAGATTTTTTTTTGGTACATAAGGTTTCGACCCCCCCCCCCCCTCCCGGAAACTAGTTATTTCCGACCCCCCGAAGTTTCGGGTCAAGATTCGCCACTGCGACCCAAGGTACAACGCCAGGGGCAACAAGCGTGAACGCCTTTTCCCGCCCATATATACCGCCCCCATCGGGCGTTATTGCAGCGTGAGCCCAAGGGGCAGGAGAATCTTGCTTGGCGTGGGGGGGGAGAGAATGAGGTGGGGTTTGTTATTGGTTCGTTTAAAAAAAAAACAAAAAGCAAACCAAGGAACCGTTGCAATTAAAAAAAAATAACCTTGTATTATGACCGTTTGGCAACGGTTGGAATTTTTTTTTTATTTTCTACATATAAAACACATCCACTTCTACCCACACACACTCTGATTTTATTAATAATACTCTTACAAACACTCATTGTTTTAAAAAATACTCTCACAAAAATGCAATCTTCAAGTTCATCGGATTCATTTGATCTATACGCTTTGGAGTCCTCATCCGGCGACGGCGGTAGTGTGGGCTGTTATTGGCTTCCGCCCGGAAACCGTACCGTCTCCACACGGGTTCAGTTTTACTGTTGCTCGCTGGAGTAACAACCCGATGAAAACAGGGTCAGCTCAGGTTCGAACTCCCTCCACCGCGAAGGTCAAACTCTCCCCATCATTGCCTTATGTCCCTCAATTGTCACCCGTGGGGATCGAACCCGAGTCTCCTAAAGCGGAGCCCAGTCCGCCTACCACCCGATTTGATCTTCCAGCCACCACCGATCGAAAAAATTAAGTCTGGCCCCCTACCGATCGAAGACTATAATTGTTCAAATATACTGATGAACACTAGATTCCCATCTTAAAATACGGAGAATTTAGTTTAAAAAATATATGGATAATTTATCGTGAATCTTATTTTTTTTTTGAACGGCCAACAAATTGGAATCACTCACGGAACACTGGAGTATCATCGTGCCACCAATGCTGCCACGCGATCATATTCTACCACCAAGTCACTAATTCAGGAGGAAACTCGAAATAATTATGAGAAAACCCCCTTTGTGAGATTCGAACCCAGGACCTAATGGTCCCTAAGTCTTATCTCACCACCAAAATACCGCTAGGCTATAATGTCTTTGGCTGTGAATCTTTATTAGTCTGGATTATATGAATATCATTGTCCGGTTATACATAAAAGTCCAGAAATAGAAAGGAATAAGTTATAAGGTGACATACCTACATATTAGAAACTCAGTATTGAACAATTACAATAAGATTGCAAATAGTAAAGTATCGCTAGTAAAGTATTGCAATAGAGAAATATAAAATTCGATGTTGTCAGTGTGTTGGTAATTGAAGCACTGCAGAGTCTTTTATGAAGATATAAAAAAGAGATTGGGTTTAGAGTCCAGTCTCTTCACTTGGTTTTCTTTAGGGTTAGGGTTTTGTATGTCTATGCTACTAGCCTTTTCTTTATTATTTCAAATCTCTCAGTCTAATACTTTAGCAAACATAAGTCTTCTTATTATCATATTCTATTGTTAAACATGTGAATTTTTTTTTTTTTTTTTTTTTTTTTTTTTTGTCCATAGTCCATTTGGTTGAGGGCCTAAGTTTTTTATGGAAGATTTAGGTTTAATTCCCACTAGCTACATTTGGAGGACATTTAGAGAAATGAGGAATGACTCCTAACCTATGGTTAGGAGTTCGAGTCCTGATCTCGCCCGGGTTTTACCGATTCTCCACAGCGGGTCTTCGGACGGGTGGGGGATCGGGTTTTCCCCGGTTCGGAAACCTCGTGGGCAAGCTTGGCTACCCTGGCCAGCCCCTTGCATAGTCCTGGGGGTTCTTGGGTTCGCCAGTTTAAGGGTCCACAGCGGGTCTATGGACGGGTGGGGGATCGGGTTTTTCCCGGTTCGGAAACCTCGTGGGCAAGCTTGGCTACCCTGGCCAGCCCCTTGCATAGTCCTGGGGGGTTCTTGGGTTCGCCAGTTTAAGGGTCCCATGGGTAGTCGGGAAGAAACGTTTCGTTGGCCGTTCAAAAAAAAAACATGTGAATTTTTAAATTAATAAATATAGGATTGAGATCGTTTAACAACTTCTTTGAGTTGTGAGAACCATAAGAATTCACTTTATAATCACACTTTTATTTTAATAAAAAATGAATATATGGTCCAAAATTAAACAACAATAACATATTGAATAAAATTTTAATATACTTACATGGGGTAAAAATCCTTTACATCGGTGTAATTTGACGTAAATTCATGTATTTTTTACAGCGGGATTTACGTGTTTTTACAGCAGTGTGCAAAATATTTTATATATATATATATATATATATATATATATATATATATAGGGGAAAGGGATAATGGAAACCTTCTAAAATGAGAAAACCCATGGAAACCTAACTAGTGGCCAAGATTAATCCACACCAACCTCTATTATTTTAATAAAAAAGGGTAATCTAGTAAATTTACCCTTCCCCCTCTTTTTCTAATTTGAATTTTCTCTCTCCCCCTCCTATATAAACAACTCCCTCTCTCTCTCTCTTCATCTCTCTTCCATCATCTTCAAGATTAATCCCACCACCACCACCCCTACCGCCACCTCCACTGCCACCACCGCCACTGCCACCGCCACCACCACCACCGCCACCACCACTACCACCACCACCTCCACCACCATCTATATCCAATAATAATAATAACACTAATAATAATAATCCAGATCCTAACCCCTTCTTCTTCATTCAACCAAACAACAAAAACTCGATGATAATAATAACATCAGGGGTTCAGAACACCGCCACAACTTTTTTGATTTCGCGACATGGGGGTTGATGGAGGTGAAAGTGAGTTGATTTTATTGGGTAGTGTGGCGACTGAAGTGATGGAGCTAGAACCAGCTTAAGCTCTTCAAACTCAGCCTTAGATGGTCCGGCACGGTGGTAACGGCGTTAGATGGTCCGGCACGGTGGTAAAGCTTGGATTTGGGGATACGCACATGGATTTGGGGATACCGCAACATATCCTTTAGATCTCATCAGGATACGTCTTGCAGCACAGGTGTGGAACGAATGCTTCAAAAATTGTCAATTACTCGTTTTTGTGGTATATTTCACTTTTAGAAATATACTAAAATTTGTCTTGAGGTTTTTGTGGTATATTTCACTTTTTGAAGGTCCAATGTGATTTGGTTTTTTAATTTATTTTATTTTTTTAGGAATTTTATAGGCTACTTACATTAGAGTTTGATTTTATTTTTTTTGAAAAAAAACCATATGTTTTTGTTATAATATGTTTATATAATTTGAGAACTCAAACTGGTGTTGTTTCATATGTAACATTGGTATCTCTTTTTGTTAAATACGTTGTGGCGGTTTCATGATTTATGTTCGTAATATATTTGTGTTTAGTTAGGGTGTTTTTATCGTCTATATTTTTGTATAATCTTTGTGTTTAGTTAGCCTGTTACGTGTGTAGCATGTCTATTTTTTGCAGTCAAATTATGTTTTCTGTTTTCTAGCATGTCAAATTCTGTTCTATGTTTACTGCAGACTACATAAATGTTGTCTGTGTTTTTCCTGTTACACATGTAAATAATTGTTGTTTTCTTGTAAATAATTGTTGTTTCACATGTACATAAGTATTGTCTATATTTTTATTTTTTTAAGTTGTAAATAATTGTTGTTGTTTTTGTGTGTTACTAGCATCTCTTATTTTTGGGTGACTTATTATGTTAAACATCGAAAATGATTTTTCGTTTTGTGTTTTTATGTTTGTAGTATCTTGTTGTTTAGTTAGGGTGTTTTTATCGTCTATATTTTCGTATAATCTTTGTGTTATGTTAGACTGTTTACGTGTGTAGCATATATGTTTTTTGCAGTCAGATTATGTTCTATGCAACAATATGTCTGCTTTTGTTTAATATGTTTTTTTAATCAAAATTGGTGAATTTTAATGTCTGTTAACATATGCAACAATATGTCTGCTTTTGTTTTTTACCAGTATGTGCATGTTTGTATGAGTATTATAATGTGTGGAATGTATGTTTGCATCTGTTTCCTATATTTTTGCACATGTTTCGTATGTAACAACAAAACTATGGTATAAATTAGTTTCTGTTTCGTATGTAACAGCAGAACTAAGTTGGTATAAATTAGCTTCTGATTTTTTTACCATATATTGATTAAAACAAAAGTCACTAATCATTGGATCAAATCTATGTTTGCGTCTGTTTCGTATGTAACAGCAGAACTAAGTTGTTATCAGTTTCGTATGTTTGATAATCTTTGATAACTAAATGTATAAAACAATGTTTTTTTGTATCAGTTTCGTATGTTTTTTTGTAATCCAGTTGGTTAACATACGTTAAGCGGGGGGGGGGGGGGTCTTTTACATGTAAATTGATGATTTTTGTTTTATTTTTGCAGGTGAGCATATTTTTTGCATTAAAGATGAAGATGATTATCAAGAATGAAATGTAGACATTTTTTTTATTTATGATACTTTTTTTAGCATTTGTTGATTTGTAATGACCGTTTTGTTTGTAAGAAACAATTCTTGTGTACATTTGAATGTTTTTTGATCAATAAAGTTTTTAGCACTTTGTAATGACCGTTTTGTTTGGTTTTAGCACTTTGTAAGTAACAAAATGCCTATAACCATATTAATTCTCGTTACGTATGCAACAATTCTGGTGCTGGTACAATAAAACGAAAAAAAAAACATGGTATAATAAAAATGTGGTAATAAATCTGATTCTGAACTGCTGCTGGAACAGTTGCTATAATTCTTATTGTTACGTACGCAACACTGCGTATGTTACATATGTAACTCGGGCATCTGACAATTTATATAACAATGTGAAAAAAGTAAGAGAGAGATGATGTGATGGGGGTGTCATATCAGCTTTTGTTAGTCTCTTTTTCAGAAAAACCAAATTACCCTATTACCCTTTCTTGTCCTTTATCACATATTTAATTAAATTAATATTATAGAAAAAATGGTGACCATAGATTAAATGGATGGATGGCTAGGATTTAGTTTGCAAGGTTTACTCATTTTGAAGGGTTTTTATTATAACCATCCCCTATATATATAGAGTAAAGTTCACGTACAAATAGCTTTATCGTACGAACAGTACGAACTGAAGTAAAAAACACGCGGTGGCATTTCTGCAAATATTGGAAACTTTATATAACTAGAGTAATTATATAATTACTCTAGTTATATAACTAGCGTAATTACTCTAGCGTAGTTATATAACTAGAGTAATTATATAATTACTCTAGGGTAATTACTCTAGAGTAATTATATACACTAGAGTAATTATACAACAAGAGTGGTGGTCATTATTTACGAAAATGTCACCGCCACTTTTTTACTCTAGAGTAATTATATACACTAGAGTAATTATACAAACAAAGAGTGGTGGTCATTATTTACGAAAATGCCACCGCCACTTTTTTTTTGTTCCTTTCAGTTCGTATGTTCGCACGATAATTTTGTTTGTATTTGATCTTTTGTCTATATATATATATATATATATATATATAGGGTTGGGATCCGTTGAGAACTCGCGAGAACCCGACGGAAAATGCGAATTTTTTTTTGCACACTGGTGTAAAAACACGTAAACCCTGCTGTAAAAAAATTAAAAAAATACATTAATTTACGTCAAATTACACCGGTATAAGGGATTTTTACCCCGTATAAATATATTAATATTTTATTCATTATTTTATTGTTGTTTAATTATGGGCCACATATTCATTTTTTTATTAAAATAAGTGTGCGGTTATAATATGAGTTTCTAAGTTCTCACAACTTAGAGGATGTAGGATCGAATAACGCTAAATCCGACAATCACGGGGTTTATACTAGAGGTGCGGAATCCCTCTAATATGCTTTAACAACAGATACGATAATGAAACTAAGACAAACGAGTAATCACAACACACACACGGGTCAAAAGATTATCGATTAATCACTAAAAACAGAGCACGAGTGTTTACAGAGATCAAATCAGACCTTACAGACCTTGGGAGGGTGTTTGGAGAGTGTGTGAGGCAAGAACTAATGATTAGGGCAATGATTGGGCCTATTTATACATCCCGGGAACGAACAGCAGAGAACTAGCGATTAGCAGATCATCATGGGCGATTAAGGCTAATCGCCTGTGGATCCAAGCCCAATCGCATGCATATTCACACGAGTAAGGCCCTAATCGTGTGAATGCAGATGCTAATCGCATATAGCTGTCCGAACTCTCCAGAACGCGTCCAAACGTCTCCAAACACCCCGAAACTCGTCCAAACAACTGATATACTAGCCTAGGGACATCATGTACTAACAGACTCCCCCTTGGACCAGGCTAGTATACGTACATACTTAATCAAAAGACATCGTTTATATCAACAGCAAACAACTTTACAGACTGATAAACATAAATAAATACAATTAAGCAAAATAACAAGCAGCATCATCCATCTTCAACTTTAGCTTGACGTTGTCTTGACCCTTGTAATTCTTGACCAATCACATCCTGCATGAACTTTGTTGGCATAACAAAACTGGATCACCCTCTGAAACTTCAAGGCTTGATCAGCTTCGGCTGGTAGGTGCATGATCGGATGTTGGTACAACGTCTCTACGTCCTTCTCTGAGCAATTTATCAGCCACATAGGATCCCAAATCCTTATCTTCCTGCACGTATTTGGACTGTTGCTCAAGACTATCACCGCTTCAGTGGTTGCTGCATCATAGTGCCAGTAATACAGCTTCGAAGAAAAGTCTTGTTCAACTGGGATAATGGGAATCCTTGAAACGCATTTCGGCGGCTTGATCTTGTGCTCCCAGATAGGCTTTAAGGTGAAAGGATGAATCTTGTCCGTCTGATACGATCTGGGATACTGAGGCATCAACTCGTTCCATCCCTCTGAGCTCTCTCGCTTCAGCTTCGTGTAAAAACCCTTAAGAGGAGCAGATTTCTCTTCATATAACGGATAGTTGAGACGAACTAAGTCCCGAATGTACCAGAACGGCAGGCTCAGAATGTCTTTGAAATTCTCAAAGTACAATACGCCTTCCTGCCATTTAACCCCGAGCATTCTGGTCTGGCTCACATACGCCCAGCTGATCACATTCCCAGACATCTTCGACAGACGCTTCTTGAAGATGGAAGCTCGCTCAACAGGCTTTTTCTTCTCTTCAGGTTTAAACCATTGGGGATACCGCTCTCTGATCTTGTCATGTCGAATCTTAACAGCATCAGGAACTTCAGTAGAGTCGGCTTTCAACTTTTCTTCAGCCTCACGTATCATCTCTTCATCAATATTAGGAATTCCAGCGCCCGAGTCATTTACAACATACTCAGGGGTCGGCACGCTGGTTCCTTCTTCCAGATCCACTTCGTTGCATTCTGGATGCATCTCAGGAGGAACGCTTTGGCTTGCATTGGAAGATTCTCCAGATGCAAAGCCATATACTTTGGTTAAGTCCTCCGATGTCATCTCTGGTGGAATCTCTCCTTCTTCCAGATCGTACTCAGGCATGGCAGGGGGTAGAAGCAAGTTGCCTTCGTCATCATATGCAAAGTAGCAGTTCAAAGGCTCCACATCTTCAACAAGAACTATCGCTTTCTTCCTTACTTTATCGCGAAGTTCTTGAATCTTGCTTATCATCGGTGCTGGCTCCCCCTGAGCAGAAGAACCTGCCTTGGGATCCTTGCCACTGCGATCGTGACTTTTCTTTGTTCGTCCCGACGCAGACCCACCTGTAGATCCGCCACCGCCTGTGGCTCCGGGATCACCACCATCACCCTTACCATCGTTGTCATCATTGTCATCAGACTCATCATCCTCTTCTTCATCATCATCATCCTCTTCACTATCCTCATCATCATCATCACCAGCAGTACTAGCTCCAGCTTCTGAACCACCAGTAAGTCTAGGTTGAGTTCCAGTCAGCGCATTCAACCTAGTCCTTAGCCTTATGTTTTGCTTCCTATACTTGGTGATTCGTCGCTCGTTGTTCACATTTGCGAGCTGGAGATCACGATTAGACTGAATTAGCTGCTGATGTGATTCCATGAGCTGCTGTTGTGTTTCCATAATCTGCTGATGTGATTCCGTGATCTGCCTGTTCGACTCCAAGACTTGCTGATTAGACAAAGTAAGTGCGTCGACAGTGGCTCTCAGCTCAGTGTTAGCTGTGATAGTGTCTCCAATCAGTTCCAACATCGCCGTTTCATTTTCTTCAATGTTGGCGTTTTTGCTCTTCATTTCGGCCATTTCCCGTGCTTGGGCGGCCACTAAAGCAGTAAGCTCTTTGATTTGGCGCTGAAGCTGTTCGTTGGTTGTTGGAGTCGAGGATGAGGATTGGGTCGAAGGCCTAGCAGCTGACGTTCTTGCTGCTTCTTTCATCATCCGTATTCTGTCGCCTATCGGATTTGCAGCCAACTGTGAACCTGTCGCTTCAACGGTAACTGAGACTGGCTCAGTGAAGATTACCGATGAAGGCATTGACATTGTCGCACTCGCAGGCATAGCTGCACTAACAGAGGGTGGGACAGTTGATGTTGCTGCTGTTGTTGTTTCTGTTGCTGCTGTTGTTGTTGCTGATACAGAAGAAGAAACAGGTAGTCCAAAAGATTCTGGGAGATTCATACGCCTTCCCCTCATTTTCTTAGGCGTCTTCTCAGTCGCAGCTGCCTTATCAGACATTCTCTTTTGACCCCTGCTAACTTTCGTTGCTTTCGTCTTTTGTCTCTTCTGAGGAGGCGGCGTGCTGAGTTCAGCGTCAATATCCGCAACAAGATCATCACTGACAGGAGTGAAAGTGGGATCTTTTGCGAGCTCTCTTGCCGCAGCCGCGCGGGCTCTATCCTCCTCAAATGTCAATACATCAGGTGATTCATCTTCGGTACGCTCTGAGTCATCATCATCATCTTCATCAACATCCTCAATATTAACCGGGCCCTCATCAATCTTGGCTTTGCCTTTTCCTGAGCTTGATGGTTCATCTATGTTCAGCAAATCAGGATCAAGCATATCATCATCTAGTCTTGGTTCAGTATCGCCCACATTACCCGGTTCATTGGGTCCCAAAGCAACAGAGGGTCTCCCAATGTTATCATCATCCTTGAATACCTGTCTGTGAATCTGAATATCGTCCTCTGAATCACTGTCATCATGCCTCCATCTATTACCTGGAGGTGCCACATAGTCGTTTCTCATCAGAAAGGCAAACAGTCTACGACTAGGAGGATATTCAGACTTTGGCTTGTTCTTATACTGCAACATTCTCTTCATCTCAACCTCATCCATGTTCCTTATACTAATCAGCTCCTCTACCCGTTTCACCATGTTCGGGATCTGATTATCAAGGATCATCTGCAGAAAACGGGGATAAACAATAAAGGCGTTCTCTTTCGGTTTTCGCAGAATCACATCCTTGAGATGATGCATAATCATCCCAGAGAAGTTGAACGGTTTGTTCAACGTCAATGCGACAATCGCTGATGCCAAAGTGTCCTTGATTGCATCGAACGTTCCTCTGCGAGGTCCGAGACACTTTAGCACCACGTGCGTCAGGTACTTCATTTCAGGAGGAAGACAACCCTTTTGTAACATCTCCTGCGCACGCACATCACCCGTATACTTCATCCGAAGGAACCCACCTCGTATCAAAATGGAGTCGAAGACGATTGGATCATCTTTATCATCACCAAATCTAAGAATCTCGCGAATCATGTCTTCAGTGATAAGAACCTCCTTTCGTTGCACCGTGCTTCTTATCGTAGCTGGAACTGTGCTGACATCGACACTCGCATTCTGATAGAATTCCTGGAGAATGTTCTTGTAGGCCGCATAGTCGGTAGATATGGCATAATGTATCTTCGAGCGCTTCAAGTACTCGATGATGCCTTCAAAACGCCTGCATTCCTGCTTCTTTACCGGTCCGAGGAAGGCAAGACAGTTGTGCTTGTTCGAAGTACCGTACTGCATGATTCTGCAAGACAAATATTCAACAGATTGACACAAACAGATCAGGATATGATAAACGGACAAAAACGGATACAAACTTTGACTAAAATTGGTCAACAGAAGCCTATAGGCGATTACACCATGTAATCGCATGCTATAGGGCACGATTAGAGTCCACTCGCTTGATTTAACAGGCGATTAGCAGATAAACCTCCCCAATCGTGTCACTGTTCACACGATTAGCCATGCTAATCGCGTGACAGTTTATCTTTTATACCAATTTTATCAAAATCTTGTAATGGGTCGTTTTGGGTCTAATCTTGGATGCATTGGAACCTACACTAACCGTCAATCAAAACCCCTAACAAGTATTACATTAACAAGTTCAGTTCATGGGTCAATCGAGCGGTTTAAGAAAAATTAGGGTTCTTGGTTTGAAATTGGGAATTTTTGATCTGTGATGTTTTTGGTTGAAATTTTAGCCACAACAGATCCTAAGGGGGCCGATTAAGAAACCCCAAACCAGATTTGGCATTAACAAACACATAACCAGCCCCAACGATCATGTTTTAGACCACTTAGGGTTTCGTCCATTAAAACACAGATTTGAACCCTTAAAACTTGATGTTAAGATCTGAAATTTTGAAATGATGTTACCTTGATAGAGTGGTATGATAATCTAAGATCAAAAATTCACGGGCAAGAGTTTGGTTAGAGGTCGGGTAGAGAGGGAACGAGTATAACAGTGTTAATATTTGAAAGAATGAGATGAACGTTCTAACTGTTCCCCTTTATACCTGTTCATAATCGCATGCTACAGTTGAGCGATTGACACTTAATCGTTTGTAATACTAGACGAGTAGGGTCCCAAACGCCTAAAGGAATAAGCGATTGGGCCCAATCGCTTGTGCTTCCACACGATTACAAACTTGGTTTAACTTATGAGCGAACTGAGCTAATCGCGTATAGAAATGCACGAGTAGGACTCAATCGCTAAAGACTACACACGATTAGTATCTAATCGCTTACACACCAAGGCGATTGGGATTCAATTGCTTATAACTATTACACAAATTACCAAATTGCCCCTGCAGCACCAATTCTCACATTTTCGACCCGTTAAGGTTCGAAACATGCGTTTTTCAACCCGATTTAGCACACGACTCGGATGACGACTCAGATACTTGAAAATATTACATTTTCCACCCTTGTACTTGATAAAAATACGGTTTTGACCCGGCAAAACACAAGTTTCCAATTAGTTGTCCATTTTATTTTTCGGCGTTTTATTTTTGAAGAAGTAAGATTACAATGGATTAGGATTCCAACATCGGCAATCAAGAATGATTAACTACGCTAAACTAAGCATAAATAAAATAAAACGGGAGATCAACTAACTGTTCACTAGCATATTTTTGCGAGTTTCAACGGTTAGGGAATCATATCAGTGTACGGACAATACTAGAACCCTTATATTTTCAGTTTTCGCTTAATTTACCAATAAGTATCCTACAACAACTGTCGATATTGTTGTCCACCTAAACTCAAAATCAAGTTTTATCGCTAGGCACTTTAGATACGTTTAAGGTAATATTAAGGCTGAGATACAAGGTGTTCCCCGCCACGCGACACATTCCCGTATCCAGTCATGCACAAAGCTTCCTCGTAACCGGTGAGTAAGCTGTTGTCATCCGTATTTTACAAGGAGTGGACTCAGTGGTGATCAGGTCTGCAGAAACGCTGCAACAGAGAGACCAGTGAGATCCAAACCAGGGTACAAGTCAAATACCGTATATTTGATTTTTCACGGTACGATGCTTTAGGTATATGATTTGATACCTTAGAGCGAATTCTCATTGAGAATAGGGTTTTGGCATATATGAATCTTTTTGCTCTTTTAGGATTCCCGGACGTCTCCTGATCAGAATTTATTATTTTTTTTGTTTTTTTTCCAGGAAATGACATAGGGGTGTCTCAGTCGCAGGCTGCTACCCCAACGTACGACACGTGTGCCACTCCTATTTATTCTGAGAGACGTCCAGTTCACCCCGGATGAACCAACCTCTTAAAGACCATGAAACCTCGGATTTTGGCATGCTATCAAACGAGATTTCGGTACCAAGACCATATGCCAACGCACGTTGATCCACACATGATTCAGATGATTTATGTTTATATCACCGTGCCGAACTTGGAAGTGATTTTGAGCCTACCGACACATCATTGTAGAGGCTACCTATCAGTTCCAATATTTTTAAGATGATAAGGGTCCAGACAGTCCGACTGATTGGTTAATATCATCTTCCCATTTTCACCAAAGAAACTCATTTTTGCATTTTTCAATTTTTTTTGATTTTGAAATTTTCTCATTTTTTTTTGATTTTTGCATTTTCTGAATGTTTTTGTATTTTTCTGAAATTTTCTCCCCCTAAAAATCTAAAAATTTGCGAAAAGACAATATTTTTGGATTTTTCTGATTTTTGAAAGAAAAAATATTTACAAAAACGATTACCGATGAGGATCTAATCCTGCTTAACTTTAATGCCGTTTAAAATTAACAGGTACTCAAAACGAGGACCGTCAAAAGCTTTGGTGAATAAATCGGCACGTTGGTAGTCTGTGTGGATTTTTACCATATCGATAAGTTTCTTTTCATAGCAATCGCGTATGAAATGATACTTAACCAAGATATGTTTCGCCTTGGAATGGTTAACTGAGTCTTTAGCAAGAGCTATAGCGGACTCATTATCACAGTGAATGGGAGTATTAAGAAATTTCAAACCGTAGTCTCTCATTTGTTGCTGTATCCAAAGAACCTGGGAGCAGCAGCTCGATGCTGCTACATATTCCGACTCGCAGGTGGATAAGGCGACTGAGGCTTGCTTCTTGCACTGCCACGAGACTAGTCTTGGTCCCAAAAACTGGCATCCAGCCGATGTGGATTTTAAGTCTGTCTTGCATCCGCCATAGTCAGCATCACTAAATGCGATGAGGTCAAACTTATCGTCATTAGGGTACCAAAGACCTTTGGTCGGACAACCCTTTAGATAACGTAAGATCCTCTTCACAGCAACCAGGTGTGACTGTTTCGGCCTTGACTGGTATCTTGATAGTAAGCATGTCGCGAACATTATGTCAGGTCTTGATGCAGTGAGGTACATGAGTGAGCCTATCATAGCTCGATAGAGAAAAGGATCAACGGTTTGTCCTTTCTCGTCAGGCCCAATCCCGTGATTGGTCTGAATCGGTGTGCCTACTGGAGTAGAGTCTTCCATCTGGAACCGGCTCAAGATGTCAGCAACGTATTTTGTCTGGTGGATGAAGATCCCCGACTCTTGTTGTTCTACTTGTAGACCGAGGAAGAATTGCATCTCCCCCATCGAGCTCATCTCAAATTTGTCCTGCATAAGCTTTTCGAATTCCCTGCACATGACATCATTAGTAGACCCAAAAATAATATCATCAACATAAACTTGTACCAGAAGACGATCACCACCCTTTTCCTTGGTGAATAAGGTGCAGTCCACAAGTCAACGTTTGAACCCGTTGGATATCAGATAGTTGCTAAGCATTTGGTACCATTCACGCGGTGCCTGATGGAGTCCGTACAACGCTTTGTTCAATTTGTAGACTTTTTCGCGATGCAGCGGATCCTCAAACCCCGGTGGCTGAGCAACATACACCTCTTCCTTCACGACTCCATACAGAAAAGCACTTTTCACGTCCATTTGATACACCTTAAACCGTTTGTACGAAGCGTAAGCTAAGAACATCCGGATAGCTTCAAGGCGCGCAACTGGAGCGTATACTTCGTTGTAATCTATTCCTTCGATTTGACGGAAGCCGAGGACAACTAATCGAGCCTTGTTTCTTATAATCACCCCGCGGTCATCCCGTTTACACTTGTAGACCCACTTTGTTCCAATCTTTTTCGAGCCTGGAGGTAAGTCAACTAAGTCCCACACTCCTAGCTTTTGGAACTGCTGAAGTTCGGCTTGCATTGCTTCAATCCATGGTTCTTCCCTTAGTGCCTCTTGCACAGTTCTTGGTTCAGTTTGAGAAACATACAAGGCGAAGGACCAATCGTTCTGATGACCTGCTTTTCTGATTTCCGAATAGAGTGCCAGAGTACCTACATTGTCACTTGAACTAGCATTTCTGAGCTGACTGCGCGTCATGACTCTGCTAGTCGGATTACCAATCACATTTTGCATCGGATGAGTGTCGTGAATCCGAGATTCCGGATGTGCCGGCACTGGATCATCCGAATGCAAATTTAGGTTCTCCAAACCTTGAGATATATTTGTCTCAGCTGCGCTTGAACTAGAGGGAGCAGCGGGTTGCATATTAAAACCGGAGAGATCAATCCGAAGACCTATCCCTGGAGCTGCTGAAGAAGAAGGACCAGCTTGATTATTTCCTGTCGGATTAACTGGAGCTGTAGTGGTAGATTCACCATTTCCAGCTTGTTCCTCAGTGAGAGTTTCATGAGACTCTGCAAAGTCGTCGTCGGAAGATGAAGATTCGAGAACCTCTGCTGACGCTTCCTGAAAAACTTCCTCAACTTCTGCTGCTGCGGTTTTATCGGGGGGACCCGTGGATGCAGAGGCATCAGATGGAGCAGGCGCAGGTGCATTAACCACGATCGGACGCATTAGCGGAGAGCTAGCTGCGTTTTCACATTCGTAATACATTTGCGCTACAGCATCATCCACCAAATTCTCCACGTTGAAGGAATCAAATAGACCCTTATAGTCGAACAACCAATCAGGTCCAACACCAGGTGCATTGGCAGTATAACGCTGAACATCGACATTAAGCCAATCCTCAACGTTGTTGGTTCTTTTGTTGTACACTCTTTTGTTGGGAGTGCTGTAACCAACAAAGAAACCTTCTTCTGCCTTTGCACCAAACTTCCCATCGGGATGTATCATGGTGCATGGAGCCCCGAAAGGTTCCAGAAACTCTAAGTTCGGTTTCCTTCGGTTCAGAAGCTCGTAAGAGGTTTTTCCAAACTTCTTTACCGTTAGAACCCTATTCAGAGTATAACACGCGCAGTGAACTGCCTCGTTCCAGAAGATCACAGGCAAGTTCGAGTCTGCGAGCATAGTTCTGGCTGCCTCAATAAGAGTCCGATTCTTTCTTTCTGCAACCCCGTTTTGCTGAGGAGTGTATGGCGCTGTGAATTCATGATGAATACCCTTTTCTGCACATAACGCCTCCATAGCGTGATTCTTGAACTCTGTTCCGTTATCGCTTCTGATCCTACGGATCTTTAGCTGATATATATTCTCCAATTTAGTAAACAGATTCTTCAAGTAATCAAAAGTTTCACTCTTGTGCTTCATGCACACAACCCAAGAAAACCTAGAATAATCATCCGTAACCACTAAGCAGTATGAGTCACCGTTCTTGCTCTTTCGATTGACTGGGCCAAACAGGTCCATGTGCAGTCGTTCGAGTGGTAGACTAACTGAGTTTGTCTTCTTAGGCTTGTGAGACTTTCTTTTCTGCTTCCCTTTCTTACATGATACACAGACATCGTTTAAATGAAAATTCTTAACAGAAACACCTTCCACTAGTTGGTTCTGGACCAGATGGTTCATTTTCCTCAAGTGGATGTGCCCCATTCGTCTGTGCCACATTATCGATTCCTTCTCTGTCGCCTTTGACAGAAAACAAGTGACCTGACCTTTTGCAGTCATTGCTCGGCTCATATCCAGGACGTATAAGTTGTTGACCCTGGGAGCTGAGATCATGACCCACTCTTTCGGTATTTTGAATCCAGGCTTCAGAATGAAACATGCGTTGTCATCAAAGAATACAGTGAACTTCTTGTCACATATCTGCGAAACACTCAGCAAGTTGTGGTCTATCTGTTTAACAAAGCTTATCTTTTCAAAGCTTACTATGCCGTTGCTCATACTTCCTTCCTTTGTTATATAACCCCCTTTATTACCAGCAAAGGCAACATACCCCCCATTGATATTCTTTATGTCAAAAAGCAGGGATAAATCGCCCGTCATGTGCCCTGAAGCTCCACTATCAACAATCCAGAGGCTGCTGATAAGGCCCTGTGGAACTCCCTGCACAAACATTTAAAGTTCAGTGGTTAAGGGGGACCCAAGCCTTCACGGTCTTGGGTCTACCAACTTCATCTAACATCGGAAAGTCAACCCATCTCCCATTTGGTGTTGGAGTTGTTTCCGATGGTACCGCAGTGCCTTTTCCAGCAGATGATTCTCCTTCTTTGGTTGGTGACTTGGGTCTCCAAATCTGTTCAGGTTTCTTTGGCTTGGGCTTCTTCTTTGCCTGTGGGCTAGAAGGTCCAGCCTTGGATTCCTTTGAAGGAACAGATTTTGGATCCACTTCAGAATTAACTGTGCGTGGAGCAGCTTTGGGGTTGCCCTGCGGTTTAGCTGCAGCCTTTGCTGGTGGCTTAGGCGCTGCTTCAACCTTTGGAGGAACAGCGCTCCCCCTCAGCTGTGGACCCCTGCCATCAACTGGCTTTTGGTTCATAGCAATTTTGTTGCGGTTATCATAAACGACCTGTTTTCCCTTTTGTTTTTCTGAGAGTTTAGGGGAAACAGGTTGCTTGGATTTGCTAGAACTGGGAGGATCATCCACTTTGATCCTTTCTCGTCTCAATTCAGGGCACGCAGCAACTAAATGCCCACGTTCCCCGCACTTGTGACAGGATCTATATTCTTCAAACTTAGGAGATCCGGGTTTGGTCTCCTTCTTGTTCCTTTTGTTAGATGGAGCGGCAAATGAGTTTTTATGTTTTAGATCCTCAAGACATCTTCTTTGCTGATCGACTTGAGGATCGTCATTTCTTTCAGTACCGCTCGATCTAATGAACTCAGTCACATGCTTTTTCGGACTGTTTCTTTGAGCTTGATTTTGAGGATTACCGGTGTTCGACTTTTGATTTTTCTTGTTATTTTCATTAAGTTGAGTTCCCTGATCCTTTCTACCCTTACCCTTACCCTTGTTTTTACTCCAGGTTTCCTTTTCTACGGTAATGACAGATTCTTGCCAAATTTTGGCAACAAGACCAGGGGCGATACATCTGAGAGGGACTTCCTCATCAGCATGCACCTTTTCAGACCCTTTTAATTTATAGAACACCTTAATCCTCCTCCCATCCTCGGTTTGCACTTTCGGTTGCAGTTCACTCAAGGTTTCAGTTGTAATGATATGATTCTCAAGAGGAACATCTATAGTTTTAACCGGTGCATACCTAGGAGGTTCATCGAGCTCATCATCCGAAGTGTCAGTGTCATATACACTGATATCATCAGGTTTCTCACACAAATTGACAGCTTTAGCAGGAGTAGCAACCTTAGTGACTTCAGCAGGTTTAGCTGCTTCAGTAACCTTGGCCGCCTCTGCAGCTTTTGATGCCTCGGCTGCCACGTCCACGAGTTCCTCCTTCGGCAAGACATCAAAATTGTGATGTTCGAATCTCACCGGAGGTGGACACTGAGAGTATTTGGGACTGGTGGAGAAACCTTCCTTGTCAGAGTGTTCAACTATGTGATCAAGGACATACTTGCAGTTTAAATAACTTTCAAGCTTTTTCCTGATCTTTTCATAGTCACAGTTAACAATGGCCAATTGTTTCTTAGTGTCTTCGACCTCATTGATGTAATTATTTATAGCAATCTGTTTGTTAGCTAAGGTTTTGGACAGTTCAGAAACATCCTTTTTATAATTTTCAATTGTACTTAGAAAATTTTTCTCCTTTTGTCTCAAGGAATCAATTGACCTTTGCAACGGACCAACATCAGCTTTTAAATTCAGATTTTCTTCAGTTAATTCTTTAATT
The DNA here is from genome assembly GCA_028751855.1 of Ambrosia trifida. Lineage (NCBI taxonomy): Eukaryota > Viridiplantae > Streptophyta > Magnoliopsida > Asterales > Asteraceae > Ambrosia > Ambrosia trifida. Next base: position 129,854,066 of record CM054129.1, read on the forward strand.
CTGAATTTCAGCTGATTACACTCTACACAATCTAACTTTGAATCAGAAGAAGAACTTACCTTGTTCGACGATTCAGTGATGGCCATCAATGCATAGTGAGCTGCTGTCTTCTGAGCTCCAAAGAATTCGCCGTAGTTCTTCTCTGTGCAGTCAGCATCCACAAGAAATGATCTTTTGCTGATCAGTGCATCTGCTTCAGCTAACAACTCCTCCAAATCTTCTCCACTATCAGAATCGCACTCCGAGTCACAGTCAGACACCTCGGTTTCAGAAGTGATGATGTCAGACTGACTCGAAGTTTCTTCAACTTCGGCTGGTGCTTCAGATGCTTGTTGAGCGAAACAGGCTGCACCACCTTGAGGAGCTTCATCTCCAAGTATCAGATGGTTCCAGTTATAGCCTTCATCAGCTTGAATAACCATGGCTTGACCTTGATTGTTGTTTGCAGGTGGCCTCTGGTTCTGATTCTGATTGTTAACTGGGACAATGGCACGCTCAGTATTAGGTTGACCCTGAGCTTGCTGCCTCTGATTTTGATTGGCTCTATTGTTGTTGAAGGGATTCTGATTTCCTTGCTGCTTTGGTCGGTCACATTCCCTTGCAAAATGTCCTTTTGTGCCACAGTTGTAGCATGTGACCTTTGTTTTGTCAAACCCAAACTTGGTGTTATTGTTGATCAAGACATCTCTCCTTCCCGTCCTTTCCATGTAATCCTTTGCCCTTCTCACTACGCTTGCAAAGTGCCATTGTATGTCGATCAGATCCATATCATCCTTATCAATCTGCGAGTAATCCTCCTGTGTAAGATGAGGATTCCCGATCTGTCCAGCCACCAATCCACTATAGGAGTTCACCAAAGTCGACAATAGAGCCATGTGTTCTTGAGCTAGCTCTATAGTCACCTTTCCTAAACCCGCAGTGTTCAGCTGCTCTGGGACTGTGTTGGTCTGATAGCCACCTTGATTAGAACTCGAAGCACCTCCATATCCACCATAACTTGTAGTAGGAGCTCCGCCAAAACCTGCAGAAGAGGGTCCACTAAAGTTTGCAGTTGCCTGCGCTGGTGCTGCAAGATGAGAAAACGGGTTAACACCAAACTGGTTAGCATTATAATTCAAAGGATACGTGTTTGGTCCAAAAGGATATGTAGGAGGAGGAACATCAGTTGGGGGACCATAGTTGTCGAATGCATAGACTGGGTCCGGGTTAACCACAAAAGCAGTTTGTGGTTTGGTTCCACCCACACTGGTGTCCTGAAGAGGATTCCCATAATAGATGCTGGGATTCTGTGGAATGAGCGCCTTGTTTGCTCTCCTGATCTCCTCTATCTCCTTGTTCTCCAACTCGGTGATGAACTCGTTGATGGAGAGTGTCTGATATGCATTGTTTGACTTCAGAATATCCAACCATTGATGCCAGTGAGGAGGTAGTGCCTCAGCAAATCTTTCTACAAGGTCCGCAGATGAATATAAGACCCCGTACTGATACATTTCTGACATCAGATGGTAGTATCTAGCCGTCAAATCCCTCAGAGATTCGTTCCCTATAGCATTGAAGTTCTCGAACTCCTTCTTCAGCTGATCCATTTTGACCTTTCTTGTCTTCATATTACCCTCATTTCGCTCAGCCAATGCTAACCAAAGCATCTGAGATGTTGTACACTGAGCGAATTGATGAAGGATGTCCTTTGGAAGAGCTTGCTTCAATGCTGCCATCGCCTTCTTCTCATAGTTGTATTTCTTTCTCTGATCTTCATTCATGTCTTCAATAGAGATCGGAGTAGTGGAGTTCTCAACTAAAGGCCGACTGTACCCTGTCTCGATAGCTGACCATACAAGACCATCGATGCCCTCGACATAAGTCTGAAATCTGCCCTTCCAACCGTGGTAGTCGGACATGTACTGCAGCTTCGGTGCCCTGTTAGAACTACCCGTCTCTAAGTCGCTCATGAGTACGGAAGACAGATGGTTTGTCTGAGAGTTTGCAGCAGCCGCGAGTGCCCATGGATTCGTGTTCACCATTTGCTGTTGAGCAGCTAGCGCCCACGGATTGATTCCGGCAACATTCGCTTGCATTTGCGATTGCTGCATCCGTTGCGCGTTACGTTCTGCTGAATACTGCCAAGGGTTCGTGGGTACGTTAGATTGATTGTTCATTTGTTGATTATACTGAGGTCTCGGTTGACTCAGATGTCCCCACGGGTTCGCCATATGTTAAGGTATGATAATAGTCCGATACTTAGTCAAATTTTATGTTCCAGACCCTTTAAGGCGATTAGGCTTTCAAATTTGGAGTTTTATATGCGATTAGGGTCAGATCGTGTGAATAGTGTAGTGATTGGGCCTAATCGCTACTTTTTATAGGCGATTAGGGTTTTAGAGTGTCAAGATTATGCTAGGCGATTAGGGCTAATCGCTTGTGAGCAATTAGGCCTAATCGTGTGTGGGAACTGGCGAATATGATGTAATCGCGTATAATTATTGGCGATTGATGGCCAATCGCACCTAAACCCTAATCGTGTGAAAGTTTTAGGCGAGTAGGGCTGCACAATCGCCTGATCTGATCTGTAGCCGCACTTTTGCTCAAAAATCACCTATTTTGCCTCAAAATCTTATCTAAAACATTGTATTTTGATCCCAAATGATTAGACAAGTTACCAAAACAGTTTTAGAGCAAACCCTAATCAAAAACACTTGTTTTTAACCGTAAACACACACCAAGATGTTGAAAAAGATGGGTTTTTGACAAAAACTCAAAGTTTCAAAAATAAGAACAGGTTTTTGCTTAAAAATCTGAACTTTTACACCAAAAACAACCTGTTTTTGCTCGTTTTTGTTATTAAAACACCCGTGATAAGAGCCTGTGCTCTGATACCACTTGTAGGATCGAATAACGCTAAATCCGACAATCACGGGGTTTATACTAGAGGTGCGGAATCCCTCTAATATGCTTTAACAACAGATACGATAATGAAACTAAGACAAACGAGTAATCACAACACACACACGGGTCAAAAGATTATCGATTAATCACTAAAAACAGAGCACGAGTGTTTACAGAGATCAAATCAGACCTTACAGACCTTGGGAGGGTGTTTGGAGAGTGTGTGAGGCAAGAACTAATGATTAGGGCAATGATTGGGCCTATTTATACCTCCCGGGAACGAACAGCAGAGAACTAGCGATTAGCAGATCATCATGGGCGATTAAGGCTAATCGCCTGTGGATCCAAGCCCAATCGCATGCATATTCACACGAGTAAGGCCCTAATCGTGTGAATGCAGATGCTAATCGCATATAGCTGTCCGAACTCTCCAGAACGCGTCCAAACGTCTCCAAACACCCCGAAACTCGTCCAAACAACTGATATACTAGCCTAGGGACATCATGTACTAACAGAGGAGTTCTCAAACGATCTGAATCCTATATATATTCTTGTAAAAAAATCTGGGATTTAGCAAAAAAATTCTTTTAAAGAAATGTGTCGTCCAGAATTATTATTATTATTATATATTTGCAACATAAAAAATAATAACTATGAACAACAAACAAAAAAGAAAACACTTCATAACTAATATATATTATGTACAAATTATCAATCATGTAACAAAATATTAAAGAAAATATATCTGTTTGACATTTAAAATCAGAAAAGGAATTCAATACCCTCTATCGATCATTCATAAAAATGTACCACGAATCTTGTGTTTTATATAGAATACTACAAGTTATCAAAGATTAAATTCAAAGCTAGCCGTAACTTCGTAATTCTTTTGGAACTGCAATCTAATCTATTTCAATAAACCATTTATTCGTGCATAATTGTTACACATTAAGTTTATTTGGTCATAAGGTGTGTGTAAATTTATTAAGATCTTGGTGTATAACTCATCCTCCATGTGTTAATTAAGTGAGAATCAATATTGTATTTGTATGGGTATTATCATACTACTAGAATGATATGTAAATTAATAAGGAAAATGAAAATTATAGGTTTTTGGGTCGTGTTTTGTAGTATATTCACAGTTTCCGTACGCGAATAATTAAGTGGGGTCTGGGTTTGGGTTTGGGTCCATCACAACAACCAAAGATATATGTACACAATAGGAGAACCAGAAACGTCACTTCCTTTGCATGGTATTATTACAAATTATATTATGTATATGTATACATTATACACAATATACATACACAAATACATAGACACATATATGCATAGATAGATAGATAGAAATAGTCAAATATGTTTATATCGAGAGGGGGGAGGTCAAAGTGTTTATACAAGGATTATTAGTTAACTAGAAATTAAAGAAATTTATACTTTTTTTTACTTATGTAACTCAGAATGCGATGAAAAAGAAAAGTGATTTGTATAAAAATAAAATTACCTTATATGTTGTAACCAACGAACAGTTTGTTTGTTAACTTATCAAGAATATTAATTATAGAAATCTATGGAGGTGAGGTGAGGTGAAGAGAGAATCGAGCAGATGAAAAAGTTGTTTTGGTAAATTGCTTTACGTCATGTCTATAAGGTGTGACAGCATTGATGGTTTTTCTTTCTTCGTTTTTTTTCATGATGAGAGAGAGAAGGCTGTAACTAGGGAGGGACACTACCCTGAACTTTACTAAACTATTCTGATTTCTTCAATTATGTACTGTCGCATCACTTAACTGATTCACTACATTAAAACATAATTTTAAAGGGAGCATTGTCCTTAACTACCCAACCTATAAAAAACAAAAACTCTTACTCTCAATTTATCCATGGTCTACTACAACCAATGATACATACCAGAAACATATGAGCCCTTACTACTCATACCATTCGAGATAGTGTTACCATGATCAGTGGCGTAGGTTTGTAGGGGCGGGGAGGGGCGGCCGACCCCTCCGGATTTTCGCGGAGAAGTTTCGATTATATAGTATCCGTATAGAAAATCTTGAAAATATAGGGTTTCGACCCCCCGAAACTGGTTTTCGACCCCCCGAAACCAGTGACTTCCGAACCCCCGATGACTTCCGACCCCCCGAACCTTCGGGTCAAGCTTCGCCAGTGACCATGATAGTAATGAGGTACCAGCTTCGTTTGTAGTCCCCGCCCCCTCGAAGGAAGCATCAAAGTACCAGTAAGCATCTTAAACATGCCTTTAGGTTAAGGGTTATATATATCTATACACACATAGAAAAGGAATCAAATAAAAACTACTGCTAAAAATTAATAAACTATCTAAACTGACATCAGCATGCATGTCACATGTCTAATCTTTTGAATTTTTACATGTCTAATCTTTTGTTTTTCTTTTCAGAAGGCAAAATAGTAAAATTATATCACATGTCTAATCTTTTTTTTATGTCTAATTTTTTAATCTTTTGATAGGGTGATCTTGTAGAGAAAACCTCTCACAGATTTATACGATCTGTATAAGCCTATATAGGTCATATAGAATTTTTTTTCCTGCTTTTATGAACCTATATGGCCATATAATGTTATACAGTTCGTGTAGAATCATATGCCAAGACAAAGAATCGTTAAAGTACGTTACTGAGTCATTCACAGCCGAAGTGAACAATGAGACCTTGTTGTAACATTGGTTGACACAAGTCAATCCAAACAAATAGGGACAGAGAATCGTTAAAGTATATTACCCAATCATTCACTGCCGAAGGGAGTAATGAGTCTTTGCTATAACATTGGTTGACACAAGTCAATACAAACAAAGAGGGACATATAATCGTAAGGGTACATTACTCAGTCATTCATCATCGAAGTGAACAATGAGACTTTGTTGTAACATTGGTTGGCACAAGTCAATCCAACCAAACAAGGACAGAGAATCGTTACAGTATAGTCATTTACCACCGAAGTGAACAATGAGACTTTGTGTGACACCCGGCATATTCAGGTCAATACTTTTATACTTTACATACATGCGTTTCGTACTTTACATGCATACGAGTCTATCTCAACGAAAACATTTTAAATAACTACTTAACATCATACTTAACTGGGGTCAATTAAGTCGTACTGATGATTCGGGAATCATCGGGAGTCGTTACAATGGTTCGAGAAACCATTGGGTGTCGGTCCATAACCATGTGTACAAGAATCGGTGATTCGTGGAATCGCCGGGTTTAACGCACCCACATAAGTCTCGAGTCCCGGGAATTGGTGATCGGGCGGGAACGTGTTATTTATCATGCATTATATGTTTACAATCATTATGTGGCTTACCGGTATGTGAATATGTGTTAACATATGTTAAAACGGGGTTTAACGCGCAAAACACACGAACACAGAGGTTACAGGCGATTAGGCTTATGGGGAATAGCCTAATCGCCAATATAGGGGCGATTGCAGGAAGGTTTTAAGCGAGTAGGAGGCTACTCGCATGAAAGTTCATGCGATTAGCAGTCCTACTCGCGTATAAAGCTGCATACTCGCCTGATTTGCCCCAAACGACTAGAAACGCCTATAAATACCACCCTTGACCTCCAAAACATCATTTGTGCAACCCTAGCCGTCCCATAACATAACCCAACGCACAAACACCCTCTGGAACCCGTTTTTGCATCAAAACCACCATTTTCAAGCTTATTCCATCATCACCTCTTGATTACAAGGTGTGTTCTTCAAACCCAAACCTTTATTTGATTATGTTTTACTCCCTAAACGTCCAGACCTGACTTATAAATGTTTTTATCTTTGAAAATCCATTTAAAACCGTTTTTAAACAAACCCACACCATTACATGTGTTATATGTGTTATATGTGTTTAAAGATAGGATTTTTAGGATTGAATCATGGTTGTTCTTGTGTTATTATGATGTTTATTGCTGATACAAGTTAGTATGATGATGTCCTAGGAGTTTGAATGGTTTTGGTTGTGTATTGTTGATACTTGATGTCTTGACCCATTTGAAGGATTTTGGATGATTTAGGATGATATGAGGTATGTTGTTGATGTTGTGATGTTAGGGTTTGTTATAGGATGATACTAGAACAGTAGAATGCTATCGGACAACGTGGTTATGTGATTTAATCTGGATATTTGCTATTTAGGGCAAGTTCTTGCATGTTGATGTGATGTTTACATGCTAAGTTGCCATTTTAGGAAAACGCTCGCATTCGGAACTGTTATAATGATGAAAACTTAGGGGTTTTGCTTGAAATATGTTTGTTAATGTGTTAGGATGATTATTGGGTGTTTTTACACGTTTCGGATCTGATTTGGAGGGTTAAACGCGCGAAAAACCACATCAGCTGCACTATAGGCGATTGGGCATCCTAATCGCCTATGTTATAGGCGATCAGGGGCCTAATCGCCTGAATGGGAAGCCTACTCGCGTGTATATAGGCGATTGGAGTCATAATCGCCTCCATTTCATGCGATTGTGGTCCTAATCACTAGTTAAGCCCTGAATTGCATACCTTATGACCATAATCGCCCATAATGCACATGAATAGCCCTAATCGCCTATCCTAAGGGGCGATTAGCCCTTGTAATCGCCTGTTGACCATCCCTAATCACATGTTGACTTTCCTAAATGCTAGTTTGCTTCCTAATCGCGTGTAATGCTGCTGTATGTATATTTTAACATCCCGGAACATGATTTGACGCCTAGAAACATGATAGGAACCCCGGGATACACCCAATGACTTAGTAATACGTGTTCGGACCTGTCTACACGTTAATTGGACATTATGCTAGACTAGGTGATCTATTACGTGTATTAAGTGTTTAACTGCATATGTGGCATGATGTCTTGCATTGTCTAACACATGAGATGTCGGGTCACCAATGGGATGTCGGGCCTTGTCTGGTACGGTCGGTTAAACGTTGAAACATCATTGCATATGTACACGGTTATGGTCTGGACTACTAGGGACTAACCAACCTACGGGTTGTTAGTCTAACACCTTATATGCTCATCATGATAGGTCACCGGTATTAGGGGCCGTCTATTGAGCAGGTTTACTTGTCATAGTGCGAAGAGCAGCATCAGGTGAGTTTCACGGCCCCGCCTTACGCTTTACATTTTGGGGGAGACACATGCTTATACTTATTACATAAATTATCATGTTATGCTAGTGGTTGATTCATTTACATACTATACGATACGTAAAGTCCCGGGGAAACCATGAATATGCTGGATAGCATAACGGGGGAAATGTGGATAGATCTATTGGGCTTGACAGACCCCACTCGTCGGCTGGGAGCCGGACGGGTGCATATTGTCTCGGTCGTACGCTAAATCATTTCGGGCAAAAATCATATTTCGTTGTCTGTAATGGTTTCCGGTCGTAGTAGTATAACTCATGCGTCTAGCTAACGCTATTACTTCTGACATAGTGATAACATGATGGCTTTTATTACTTTAACATTTAATATAAAACCTGTGAACTCACCGGCATTATTTGCTGACGTTTTTAGCATGTTTGTCTCAGGTCGTTGAGGTAGCAGCTTATCATAGGCGCACGGAGTCACACGACGTCTAGGTTTCATATGCATTGTCATATCTTTTTCAGACTTACGTACTTTTACATTTTGGGTTGTAATAAATGTTACGCTTCCGCAGCGAATGGATTTATGGAAACTTGATGGTTGTTTATTTCATTTTACGTATCATATAGTGTCGTTTATTGTGACCGTTGACTTAGATCCTGGTTTGTCATGCGCCTCGCGGTAAAACCCCGCACGTGGAAATTTGAGGGTGTGACAGATTGATTCTTTGTTATCTGTTCTGGAATCTGATGTCTTGTCTTTGATCTTGACAGAAGATGGCAGGACGTCGTGGTGGTCGCGTTGGTGGTCGAGTTGGTGGCCGGAATGGCGGTGGACGTAATGGGGGTCGTGGCAACATCAGCATGACCCAAGCGGAGCTGAATAATCTGATTCAGGAGCACGTGGCAGCTGCTATTGCTGCGCAGCAGGCCGCCCACCAGGGCCATGGTGGTAATTTAATTACTCCTACCCTCATTCCTTATCTTTTGTCGTGTGATGATCGTTTCCTGACCGTGTTGTTTTTGTTGGTATTAGGGGATGCTTTTCCTCCTCCACCACCTCCACCTCCTCCAGTCCACTGTACTTATAAGATGTTCCAGGACTGCAAGCCCCATAATTTCAGTGGGACTGAGGGGGCTGTGGGACTACTCCGTTGGTTGGAGAAGGTTGAGTCTGCTTTCTCCATGTGCAACTGCCCTGAGGAGTTTCGTGTGAAGTATGCTTCGGGGACGTTTGAGGGACGTGCCTTGACTTGGTGGAATTCGACTGTTCAGACTATTGGTTTGCTGGAGGCCCATGCGTTGCCATGGACCGAATTTGTGTTTCGTTTGAAGATGGAGTACTGTCCCAGGGATGAGATCAAGAGTTTGGAGCATGAGCTGTGGAATCATCAGATGGTGGGGTCTGAGATAGAGGAGTATACCACTCGCTACCATGAGCTGGCACTTTTGTGCCCGGATTCGGTGACGCCTGAGTATAAGGCTATTGAGTTCTACATCAGTGGGTTGGTGCCTGAGATTCGCGGGTTGGTGACCGCTAATGATGCTACTACACTTCGGGATACCATTCGATTGGCTCACAGGTTGACTAAACAGAAGGTTCAGGAGGGTCTTTTGCCTCCTAAGGGTACTGTGGTGAAGACCTCTGACAGCAACAAGAGGAAATGGGATAACACGGGTAAGGGTACAGCGCAGCCTCAGCAGCAACAGCAGCAGCATAAGAAGTTTGAGACTACGGGTTCGTCTTCTGGGCAAAGGCAGGGTGGTTATACTGGTAGGCTGCCTAGGTGTGATCGTTGTGGGTATCATCATGTGGGGAATTGTAGTTTTTGTACCCGTTGCAAGAAGAACGGGCATCTGGCCCAGACGTGTAGGGTGAATCTTCAGACTCAGCAACAGGTGGTTGCCCCTACTACTACTACCACTGCTGCACCTAGGGGTAACCAGGGATGTTTTAATTGTGGGGAGACAGGGAACTTTAAGAAGGACTGCCCCAAACTGAAGCAAGGGAATGCTGGGAGGAATGACAGGGGCAACGGGGGTGGCGGCAGGAACGCGCGCGCCTTCGTCATTGGGTCGGGCGAGGCCCGTCAGGATCCGGATACTGTTACTGGTACGTTTCTTCTTTGTGATCGTTATGCCTCCGTTTTATTTGATTCGGGTGCCGACAAGAGTTTTATATCTGTTGAGTTTAGCCGACTGTTAGACATTGTACCGACTCCCTTAGAGGTCAAGTATATTATAGAACTGGCTGATGGTAAGAATATTGAGGCGACTCATATTCTTAAAGGATGTCAGTTGGAACTATCAGGGTTATCTTTTCCTATCGACCTCATGCCGGTGTCATTGGGTAGTTTCGACGTTGTAGTGGGTATGGATTGGTTGTCCTTATATCGCGCAGAGATCGTTTGTTTCGATAAAATCATTCGCCTCCCTCTCCCGGATGGAGAGATTCTTTTGGTTCATGGCGAGAAAAGTGGAGTTCCCTTGAGCATCATTTCATGTATGAAGGCGTATAAGTATTTACGTAAGGGGTACTCCGCGATCTTAGCTCTTGTTTCGGTTTCATCTAACGATGAGAAGAAGATCGAGGACATTCCTGTCGTTCGTGATTTTCCCGACGTATTTCCCGATGATTTGCCTGGTCTTCCACCTCACCGTCAGGTTGAATTTAGCATTGATCTTGCGTCCGGCGCGGCGCCTATTGCCCGAGCTCCTTACCGCCTTGCACCTCCCGAGATGCAAGAATTATCTAACCAACTGCAGGAGTTGTTAGAAAAAGGGTTCATTAGACCTAGTTCGTCCCCGTGGGGAGCTCCTATCCTATTTGTCAAAAAGAAAGATGGGAGCCTTCGTATGTGTATTGACTATCGGTGTAACAACCCGGTACAGACCCCTAAATATTTTTTCGCGATTATTTAAATAGAGATCAGTAATAAACAAGCCGACTATGTGCGAAACTGAGAACCGAACTGAATAATATAAAAAATATTATTATAATACGCTTGCAGGACCGAGTTAATACGCGTTAACGAACCCGTCCGTAACCAACATGATTAGTCATCATGGGACACATGGCAAGAGTGCCATGTGCCCCATGGCCTCTTGATATTATTACACAACCACACATACTCTTTATAAAAGTCCACACCTCACACACATAAACACACATATATAAAAACTATACTGAAGAAAGAGAGGGAAAGGAGGAGGAGCCGGAGGGCTCCCACCGCCGGCCAAGGCGGAGCTCCGGCGTCCGGCCGGTTATCCCAACCCGATCACACCACCACTTTGCCCCTTCCATCGATTAATATTATTAGAAAGAGAAAAAGCTAGACAGAGAGAGAGAAAGCGACCGGAAGAGAGAGAGAGAGGCGGAGAAGAGAAGTTCACCGGCCGGACTTGCTACCAGGAAGAGGACGACGGCGACGGAGGGGTTTACGTGGAGGCGACAGTAACGATGATTGTATGACGGGTTCTACTCGGCTTAGATCTGATTACAAAGGTAACACCCCAGCTCACCTTCTTCTCTTTGGTAGTAATCTGTTTATGGTTTGTGGTTGATGAGGGTTTTCAGCAGTGATGATGGTGGTGGGTTCTTTAGTGGTTACGGTGATTAGGATGGTGGCCGATGATGATTCACAGTTAAAGGTTATGTCGGGTTATAATCGAGTCTAGGAGCCGGGACAAGAAGATGGGTCAAGAGGACGGGTCAAAGCTCGGGCAACAAAAGTCAACAGTCAATCGGGTGGTCAACCGTAGTCAACCTGGTCAACACCAGTCAACAGACAGTCAATCTTCAGTCAATTTGTTGACCGAACCAGTTTTGGTTACTCAAACAAGAGGTATAACTTAACCTATTAAACCCAATAGTATAAACATTATGTTGATATTTAACTTTGCGTATGGGACTTGACGAGCTTAATCGGACCAAGGCTATAAGTTAGATCGAATAGTGGTTTAACATCTCGCTTAGAAGATTAGATATTGATGCTATTGACTTGGAACTTTAAGTATTCGACTTAGGATGTTTTGACACTCGGCACATGATGTGGAAAGCGATATACCTAAACTTTACCTTGGACATTTGAACTTGGGTATTGAACGATGGGATTAAGACTCGGATATTGGTAGAATATATACATACGACAAGTAAAGACTTATATATAAATTAGACTAGTAGTAGTGACATTTGGGACTCAAGACTCGGACACTTGACTTGACCATAATAATAAAACATAAGGTTTTGATCGAGACATGAGCGATAACTTACCTACCTAGATATATATGGAAACCTCGGACTTAAATTATTATTGGAACAAGAATTTGGATATAGTGACGACAAACAGGACTCAAACCTGACTAGAACAAACTCACAACAAACCATTTGATATGAACACATATATAATAGAAGCGAATTATAGTAGCAATATGGATTAGAACTCAAGACATCGACGCCTTGGAAATAGTTAGAACAAATTGATATTTATGCTACCATAGTATATAATCATCCTAGATTACAATATCTTGTACTTGGGTTTAAGAAGCAAACTTGATGTTAAGGACTTGGAATACAAGGACACAATGTATACAACGAGCAAACGCCACCTATAGACTGAAACCATTACCTAATACGTACGAACGTATATACTTGCGACCATTAGGAAATATGAACCTACAATAGATATAAAGCACTAAACATAGAGTTGCATTAGATAGAAACCATATGCCAAAGCTCGTCCCCACGCATGACCTTTGTAATTAAACCAAAGACTAATAACATTGTCGACATTAGGATTCGCTCAGGAAGATATCAGAATGCGATGGCAGACGCTTATTTTCATATTATTACGACCGTATTACATTCAGGTGAGTCTCGTGAACCATCCCCTCTTTTTGTATTTTAACTATTTTGGGGTGAATACATGCTTCCAGTACAGAACCAGTTGAATGTGATGAACCAGATGATGTGACAAGGTGCTCCCGATACCACCACACTCATCAACCCAACGGGAGATTGGGCCGCTTGATATGTGGGTAGCGCTACTTGGGGAAACCCCCGCACGCAGTGGACTCGGAAGCCCGGGAAACCCTCCGCTGTAGTATGTGTCACGTATTTTGCCATAGGAGTCCATAATGGGAGTAGATGGATCCATTGTTAGGATTGAGGTGTGGCTTGTACATCGCTATATGTTAAACTGTTTTAACTTATTAACCTTGCTTTGGAATAATAACTTGTTTTGAAATGATAAACCATGTTTTAAACTAGTTAAACGCACGCACGGACTCACCAACATTATTGTTGACCCAAACCTATTTTAAGCATGTGTTCAGGTACCTGTTTGGGTTAGAAGAAATGAGCAGCTACGACTCGGAGCATCCCAGACGGGCGAATTAGAAGGCAAGCGAGAACCTTAGACATCACCTAGAATATTGAACGGGAGAATGTATATTATTTAGAAATGTGAACTATTATTATTTATAAAAGATTATTTATTTATATTGCTTCCGCTGTTTGCTTGCATTGCGTGATGTTTGATAACAAACTGTATTTCGACCAGGCCCACCTTGGTCGGGTTGTGACAGTTGGTATCAGAGCAAACAGCTGAAGCGAATAAGAATTCCATTAAGCTTCGGTTGTAAACCCTAGGATCCTAACCTTTTAAGCCGCAGAATTTATTTCGGTTTGGAGAACCGAAACGTAACGGATAAGCTGAAGATGCAACAAGGTGATACCGAATGAGTCGACCACGGGTACTGAACACATTAGGATGAGACTTTACCAAAAACACGTGAGTAAACTAGAGAGAAGATGAGATATCATGATTTTTATAAAGAATATACTTGGATGCTTAAGTGAGGCGGGGAAATGATTATGGTCGCGAACATAATCACGAATCCGCAGGCATAAGGGCATTTCGGGAATATCTTATTAAAGATCGTGAGAGTCGAATCAACACTCTGAAATAAGAAACTTGTCTAGACCACGAATACCTACTACAGATGCGTTAGGAATACACCATGTTTTGTGTACTTCTTAATTTCTTAACCACAACGCTTCCCTTCGATGAACTGTAACCTCAAATCTTTCAGATGATCCTCCGACATTTATTAGAACACTTGGATAGAGTTATCCGTAAGAAGCTCCTTGTTTGTGTAACAAACATTCCAAACTTCTATTTTAGAAAATCAAACTTATGCTCGATATTCGGTTTTAGCATTTAAAAATTCTATTTGTTGCACGTTCTTTGATTTAATTTTGTAAAATCTTGAAAATTCATGATCACTTTAGGAAAAACTCATAAGCAAACCCGGTGATTTTCCCTCATTTTGCCATCATAAATCCCTCGGACACCATGTTCCAGCTCTTTTGATGAAACTTAAGTACGAAAATTCCCATGTATATTCTTAGCCCTCTGGACATTTAAGTCTTTTTCGAAAGGTATAACTTCTGAAACTTTATGAGAACGCCAAGAAAACCTTAGTTTACTCGACGATCATTCTGAATCTGTGTTAAGATTCCCTGATTGTTAACCAAGATGTTGAATTTCTTTCCAAATTCTAAGCAAAAACATACCTACTATCATAATTATCAGACCTAGAATAATTAAACCATTTTGGATATTCGAGACGACCTTGTACCATAATCCCCGTGATACCCCTACCTCTAGTCATACGTAGTACAACACCTGGTTCTTCTGAAGAAATTTCGATGAAATGTAACTGAAGGATGGAAATTTTCACATAGATTTCACGGTTAACCTGGCCAATCTGACTTAGAAATCCTTGAATTGCTAAACCTCAAATAAGAAACAACCTAAAGAGTATAATCCTCCCTAGAAAACTCTCTCTTCATTTATACTCAAACCATTAATTCAGAGCCAATCGAAACGTTTATGTGCCTCAATGCTATCACAAGTTTTCTAAAACTTTGCATTTTGATCATTCGCGCTAAATATCTTTGGAAAACGTAACACTCTAATGTAAGGTGAATTGGAATCGCCAATTTACGGATACGTTATGGTGGTATAGAATTTTAAGCGGATTTTTGAAAAAAAAAAAAAAAAAAAAAATTTTTGGTCCGTTTTAGAAGTACCAAAGGTGTGGTGGGTTAGCTGCGGTACACCCTATATATAAACACCGATGGTACATCAAGAATGGGACTGGGAATCAATTAAGAATTTTAATTATACTCTTTGAAAAAGACTTCTGGTAAGCTTCTGGTGTATCAAAGGTGTGGTGGGTTGGCTGCGGTACACCCTATATATAAGCACCAATGGTATGTCAGAATCAAGACTGGAAGTCCGATTCAGAATAAACTTTAGTCTGTCTTCGGACGTTGCGTTAAACCAAATATCATTTCTCTGTTATTTTTGGCAAAACTATTGATTTTGATCGAATATCGCAATCCTTTCAAGAACGGTGCGCTCGATGTGAAAACAAAGAAAACATTCACTCTTTCTTCTTTTCTAGTGAAACTCTCCGGCCTAAACCAGAAGGTATCCTTTTTATTGTCTGACACTGAAATCTTCTGAGAATCTGTTGTGGTAAATGGAAACGCCCAAACCATTTTGATCCCCTATTGTGAACAACAAGGAAAACACTCGATGTAAGGAGTATTTCTTTACTAAAGCCCAAGTGACGCACCACTTGGCAAGTGTACAGTGGGTTTTCTAAGTGCTCATTCATTCGAATGCCTTTCATCCTTTCCCATTGAATCGTTTCGTTAAACTAATAAGGAAATGAAACGGGATCATTCTTAAAACCAATCGAACGACCAAAAGATTGAAGAATTTACAAGTCCTGTTTCCATGATTTCCATGTCCTGGCTATTTACTTACTCGTATTGACGACTATCAAACCATCAATTTGGAAAACCTTTATGTATTTAGACCCCCTATCCGATGAGTTGATTTCCACCTTTATCGTATAAGTAGGATTATTAAGGTTTAAAGCATCCCTGTTATTCCTATGAGCCATAAACCCATTTTGAATAACATGGTATGGCCTGTATAGAACCCTTGTATATGTAGTTAGTTGTGACTATGTGATATGTTTTGGATAGTTTCCCTCGAATTGCTATAGTGTGACATACCTATTTAGTAACATAACTATAAGATAAGCATTCATGAGTAACGATCAAGAATTGGATAACCTTATCTAGTGTGGGAACGTAATTGAACTTCGAGATATAACCCCAACCATAATTTCGCGGGCGAAATTCTTATAAGGGGGGGAGAATGTAACAACCCGGTACAGACCCCTAAATATTTTTTCGCGATTATTTAAATAGAGATCAGTAATAAACAAGCCGACTATGTGCGAAACTGAGAACCGAACTGAATAATATAAAAAATATTATTATAATACGCTTGCAGGACCGAGTTAATACGCGTTAACGAACCCGTCCGTAACCAACATGATTAGTCATCATGGGACACATGGCAAGAGTGCCATGTGCCCCATGGCCTCTTGATATTATTACACAACCACACATACTCTTTATAAAAGTCCACACCTCACACACATAAACACACATATATAAAAACTATACTGAAGAAAGAGAGGGAAAGGAGGAGGAGCCGGAGGGCTCCCACCGCCGGCCAAGGCGGAGCTCCGGCGTCCGGCCGGTTATCCCAACCCGATCACACCACCACTTTGCCCCTTCCATCGATTAATATTATTAGAAAGAGAAAAAGCTAGACAGAGAGAGAGAAAGCGACCGGAAGAGAGAGAGAGAGGCGGAGAAGAGAAGTTCACCGGCCGGACTTGCTACCAGGAAGAGGACGACGGCGACGGAGGGGTTTACGTGGAGGCGACAGTAACGATGATTGTATGACGGGTTCTACTCGGCTTAGATCTGATTACAAAGGTAACACCCCAGCTCACCTTCTTCTCTTTGGTAGTAATCTGTTTATGGTTTGTGGTTGATGAGGGTTTTCAGCAGTGATGATGGTGGTGGGTTCTTTAGTGGTTACGGTGATTAGGATGGTGGCCGATGATGATTCACAGTTAAAGGTTATGTCGGGTTATAATCGAGTCTAGGAGCCGGGACAAGAAGATGGGTCAAGAGGACGGGTCAAAGCTCGGGCAACAAAAGTCAACAGTCAATCGGGTGGTCAACCGTAGTCAACCTGGTCAACACCAGTCAACAGACAGTCAATCTTCAGTCAATTTGTTGACCGAACCAGTTTTGGTTACTCGAACAAGAGGTATAACTTAACCTATTAAACCCAATAGTATAAACATTATGTTGATATTTAACTTTGCGTATGGGACTTGACGAGCTTAATCGGACCAAGGCTATAAGTTAGATCGAATAGTGGTTTAACATCTCGCTTAGAAGATTAGATATTGATGCTATTGACTTGGAACTTTAAGTATTCGACTTAGGATGTTTTGACACTCGGCACATGATGTGGAAAGCGATATACCTAAACTTTACCTTGGACATTTGAACTTGGGTATTGAACGATGGGATTAAGACTCGGATATTGGTAGAATATATACATACGACAAGTAAAGACTTATATATAAATTAGACTAGTAGTAGTGACATTTGGGACTCAAGACTCGGACACTTGACTTGACCATAATAATAAAACATAAGGTTTTGATCGAGACATGAGCGATAACTTACCTACCTAGATATATATGGAAACCTCGGACTTAAATTATTATTGGAACAAGAATTTGGATATAGTGACGACAAACAGGACTCAAACCTGACTAGAACAAACTCACAACAAACCATTTGATATGAACACATATATAATAGAAGCGAATTATAGTAGCAATATGGATTAGAACTCAAGACATCGACGCCTTGGAAATAGTTAGAACAAATTGATATTTATGCTACCATAGTATATAATCATCCTAGATTACAATATCTTGTACTTGGGTTTAAGAAGCAAACTTGATGTTAAGGACTTGGAATACAAGGACACAATGTATACAACGAGCAAACGCCACCTATAGACTGAAACCATTACCTAATACGTACGAACGTATATACTTGCGACCATTAGGAAATATGAACCTACAATAGATATAAAGCACTAAACATAGAGTTGCATTAGATAGAAACCATATGCCAAAGCTCGTCCCCACGCATGACCTTTGTAATTAAACCAAAGACTAATAACATTGTCGACATTAGGATTCGCTCAGGAAGATATCAGAATGCGATGGCAGACGCTTATTTTCATATTATTACGACCGTATTACATTCAGGTGAGTCTCGTGAACCATCCCCTCTTTTTGTATTTTAACTATTTTGGGGTGAATACATGCTTCCAGTACAGAACCAGTTGAATGTGATGAACCAGATGATGTGACAAGGTGCTCCCGATACCACCACACTCATCAACCCAACGGGAGATTGGGCCGCTTGATATGTGGGTAGCGCTACTTGGGGAAACCCCCGCACGCAGTGGACTCGGAAGCCCGGGAAACCCTCCGCTGTAGTATGTGTCACGTATTTTGCCATAGGAGTCCATAATGGGAGTAGATGGATCCATTGTTAGGATTGAGGTGTGGCTTGTACATCGCTATATGTTAAACTGTTTTAACTTATTAACCTTGCTTTGGAATAATAACTTGTTTTGAAATGATAAACCATGTTTTAAACTAGTTAAACGCACGCACGGACTCACCAACATTATTGTTGACCCAAACCTATTTTAAGCATGTGTTCAGGTACCTGTTTGGGTTAGAAGAAATGAGCAGCTACGACTCGGAGCATCCCAGACGGGCGAATTAGAAGGCAAGCGAGAACCTTAGACATCACCTAGAATATTGAACGGGAGAATGTATATTATTTAGAAATGTGAACTATTATTATTTATAAAAGATTATTTATTTATATTGCTTCCGCTGTTTGCTTGCATTGCGTGATGTTTGATAACAAACTGTATTTCGACCAGGCCCACCTTGGTCGGGTTGTGACAATCGGGAACTGAACAAGGTAACCATCAAGAATCGTTACCCGCTTCCTCGAATTGATGATTTATTCGACCAGCTCCAAGGCTCCAGTTTTTATTCCAAGATAGATCTGAGGTCTGGGTATCATCAACTGCGGGTACAAGAAGCTGACATTCCAAAGACCGCTTTTCGTACACGTTATGGCCACTTCGAGTTTTTGGTCATGCCCTTCGGCCTTACGAATGCACCTGCCGTTTTCATGGACTTGATGAACCGCGTTTGCAAGCCCTATCTCGATAAATTCGTTATCGTGTTTATCGACGACATTTTGGTTTATTCTAAGAACAAGACGGATCATGAGGAACACTTACGATTGGTTTTGGAACTTTTGAGACGGGAGCAGTTGTACGCTAAGTTCTCAAAGTGTGATTTCTGGTTACGTGAAGTACAATTCCTAGGGCATGTGGTTAATGAACTAGGAATTCATGTCGATCCGGCAAAGATTGAAGCTATTAAGGAATGGGAAGCACCAAAGACGCCATCTGAGGTGCGGCAATTCCTAGGCCTTGCGGGTTACTATCGTCGTTTCATTGAGGGATTTTCGAAGATCGCTCAACCCCTCACCACTCTTACCCAGAAGGACCGAAAGTTCGACTGGGGTGAACCGCAGGAATCAGCATTTCAGATGCTGAAACTTAAACTTTGCTCTGCGCCCATCTTATCCTTACCTGAGGGCACAGATGATTTTGTTGTGTACTGTGACGCTTCCATTCGTGGTCTTGGTTGTGTGTTAATGCAACGTGGGAAGGTTATTGCCTACGCCTCTCGCCAACTTAAGGTCCATGAAAAGAACTACACCACTCATGATTTAGAGTTGGGTGCGGTGATCTTTGCGTTGAAGATCTGGAGACATTACTTGTACGGTACCAAGTGCGAAGTATACACCGATCACAAGAGTCTCCAGCATATCTTCGACCAGAAGGTATTGAACATGCGGCAGCGACGTTGGGTTGAACTCCTGAACGACTATGACTGCGCCATTAAGTACCATCCTGGTAAGGCGAATGTTGTGGCAGACGCCTTGAGCAGAAAGGAGTCTGTCAAACCTCGTCGTGTTCGAGCCTTACAGCTCACTATTCATTCTTCGTTGCCTGACCAAATTCGTTCAGCTCAATTGGAAGCTTTGAAGGAGGAAAACCTTAAAGCTGAAACCATGCACGGTGCTGATAAGCACCTCGAGCTCGGGTCTGATGGCCTGCATTACTTTGCCGAGCGCGTTTGGGTTCCTTTATTTGGGGGTTTGCGGGGGCTTGTCTTGGACGAAGCTCACAAATCCCGGTATTCTATTCATCCGGGTTCCGATAAGATGTATCAGGACTTAAAGATACTCTATTGGTGGCCCAATATGAAGGCTGACATAGCTTCGTATGTCAGCAAATGTCTGACCTGTGCCAAGGTCAAGGTGGAGTACCAGAATCCGTCAGGTCTTCTACAGCAACCTGAAATTCCTGAATGGAAATGGGAGCGGATTACCATGGATTTTGTGACCAAACTTCCGAAATCGCCCAGTGGTTGTGACATGATCTGGGTGATTGTCGACCGGTTGACAAAGTCCGCACATTTCCTCGCTATTAAGGAAACCGACAGTCTGGAGCGGTTGTCTCGTATCTATATTAAGGAAGTGGTTTCCAAGCACGGGGTGCCCGTCTCTATCATCTCCGATCGTGACCCTCGTTTCGCTTCCCGTTTCTGGAAACAATTACATAAAGCGTTGGGTACTCAACTGGACATGAGCACCGCATATCATCCGCAAACTGACGGTCAGAGCGAGCGGACGATTCAGACGCTTGAAGACATGCTTCGAGCATGCGTCATCGATTTCGGTAAGAGTTGGGAGGTTCACCTACCGTTGGTGGAGTTCTCTTACAACAATAGTTACCACTCCAGCATTAAGGCGGCACCGTTCGAGGCTCTGTATGGACGAAAGTGCCGGTCCCCTCTTTGTTGGGCCGAAGTGGGCGAAAGCCAACTCACCGGTCCAGAAATGGTGTACGAAACTTCCGAAAAGATCGTACAAATTCGTAATCGTATGGCGGCAGCTCGTGATCGTCAGAAGAGCTACGCTGATCGTCGTCGCAAACCTTTGGAGTTCCAGGTTGGCGACAGGGTTTTATTGAAGGTATCTCCATGGAAGGGCGTTATACGCTTTGGGAAGCGCGGCAAACTTAACCCTCGTTATGTCGGACCGTTCCCCATCTTGGAACGTATTGGGCCAGTGGCATACAGACTTGACTTACCAGCCGAGCTTAGTGGCGTGCATAACGTCTTCCATGTCTCGAATCTTAAGAAGTGTTTGGCAGACGAATCTCTCGTAGTTCCTCTCGAAGAAATCAAGGTTGATGATCGTTTACGTATTGTGGAGGAACCAGTTGAAATCCTAGATTATAAGATTCGTAGCCTTCGTCGGAGTAAAATCCGTATCGTTAAGGTCCGTTGGAATTCTAATCGTGGACCGGAGTTCACGTGGGAACGAGAAGATCAGATGAAGGCTAAGTACCCTCATCTATTTCCTAAGCGTGCGTTTGAATCGAACTATGTGGCCTCCAAAGAAAAATGAATCTCGGGTCGAGATTCCTTTCAACTGGGGATGATGTAACAACGGGGAAAATTTTTCTTTTCTTTCTTCCTTTCGTCTCTTCATCTACGGACTTCATTTAATTTTCGGGACGAAAATTCTTTCAACTGGGGGATGATGTGACACCCGGCATATTCAGGTCAATACTTTTATACTTTACATACATGCGTTTCGTACTTTACATGCATACGAGTCTATCTCAACGAAAACATTTTAAATAACTACTTAACATCATACTTAACTGGGGTCAATTAAGTCGTACTGATGATTCGGGAATCATCGGGAGTCGTTACAATGGTTCGAGAAACCATTGGGTGTCGGTCCATAACCATGTGTACAAGAATCGGTGATTCGTGGAATCGCCGGGTTTAACGCACCCACATAAGTCTCGAGTCCCGGGAATTGGTGATCGGGCGGGAACGTGTTATTTATCATGCATTATATGTTTACAATCATTATGTGGCTTACCGGTATGTGAATATGTGTTAACATATGTTAAAACGGGGTTTAACGCGCAAAACACACGAACACAGAGGTTACAGGCGATTAGGCTTATGGGGAATAGCCTAATCGCCAATATAGGGGCGATTGCAGGAAGGTTTTAAGCGAGTAGGAGGCTACTCGCATGAAAGTTCATGCGATTAGCAGTCCTACTCGCGTATAAAGCTGCATACTCGCCTGATTTGCCCCAAACGACTAGAAACGCCTATAAATACCACCCTTGACCTCCAAAACATCATTTGTGCAACCCTAGCCGTCCCATAACATAACCCAACGCACAAACACCCTCTGGAACCCGTTTTTGCATCAAAACCACCATTTTCAAGCTTATTCCATCATCACCTCTTGATTACAAGGTGTGTTCTTCAAACCCAAACCTTTATTTGATTATGTTTTACTCCCTAAACGTCCAGACCTGACTTATAAATGTTTTTATCTTTGAAAATCCATTTAAAACCGTTTTTAAACAAACCCACACCATTACATGTGTTATATGTGTTATATGTGTTTAAAGATAGGATTTTTAGGATTGAATCATGGTTGTTCTTGTGTTATTATGATGTTTATTGCTGATACAAGTTAGTATGATGATGTCCTAGGAGTTTGAATGGTTTTGGTTGTGTATTGTTGATACTTGATGTCTTGACCCATTTGAAGGATTTTGGATGATTTAGGATGATATGAGGTATGTTGTTGATGTTGTGATGTTAGGGTTTGTTATAGGATGATACTAGAACAGTAGAATGCTATCGGACAACGTGGTTATGTGATTTAATCTGGATATTTGCTATTTAGGGCAAGTTCTTGCATGTTGATGTGATGTTTACATGCTAAGTTGCCATTTTAGGAAAACGCTCGCATTCGGAACTGTTATAATGATGAAAACTTAGGGGTTTTGCTTGAAATATGTTTGTTAATGTGTTAGGATGATTATTGGGTGTTTTTACACGTTTCGGATCTGATTTGGAGGGTTAAACGCGCGAAAAACCACATCAGCTGCACTATAGGCGATTGGGCATCCTAATCGCCTATGTTATAGGCGATCAGGGGCCTAATCGCCTGAATGGGAAGCCTACTCGCGTGTATATAGGCGATTGGAGTCATAATCGCCTCCATTTCATGCGATTGTGGTCCTAATCACTAGTTAAGCCCTGAATTGCATACCTTATGACCATAATCGCCCATAATGCACATGAATAGCCCTAATCGCCTATCCTAAGGGGCGATTAGCCCTTGTAATCGCCTGTTGACCATCCCTAATCACATGTTGACTTTCCTAAATGCTAGTTTGCTTCCTAATCGCGTGTAATGCTGCTGTATGTATATTTTAACATCCCGGAACATGATTTGACGCCTAGAAACATGATAGGAACCCCGGGATACACCCAATGACTTAGTAATACGTGTTCGGACCTGTCTACATGTTAATTGGACATTATGCTAGACTAGGTGATCTATTACGTGTATTAAGTGTTTAACTGCATATGTGGCATGATGTCTTGCATTGTCTAACACATGATGTAACACCCCAACCGATGGCGGAAACATCGGGATGTCACGTATTGATGATTGTTCAGTAGCTCATGGTGAATAATAAATTCCATTAAATGATTTAAATGAATTACATACAATTGTTCTAGGATTTGTACATCAAATTGAATAAAACTATACACATATCTTCAAGCATCAATACAAATCTTCAAGCAAATAGAACCTGAAACATGTTAAGTTGAAAATGTTTTGGGTCAACAAAAGTTGGTGAGAATTACATAGGTTTTTGATAATTGAATAAAAATGTTGTGCAATTCATGTGTCATGTCAATCTAGCCCATATGTGAGAACATACTAGAAATAAATCGAGTGCATAATCAACCCTTGTGACTGTTATAATGTGATACATACCATACGCTCATGGTCCAATTGAATATGTTATGCGATAACAAACACCCACGTAACCTTTGTAGGAGGCACGTATCCGGGTGGGATTGTCAGTCCAATAGATCTATCAATGTATACCGCCGGCTGATCAATGTTAATGATTATGCTAGAATGGTGCTTACTCTAATCATGCTCAAGACATAATGCAACATAGAAAACACATAGACACATTGATGATTGAATTGCAATGATGATGTTATAAACATGTTTCACCCCAAAAATGGTGATAAATAAAAGGGGTTATGTAAAACTCACCTTGGTAAAATGTTATATCTGTTGAGAAAATTGTGTTGACCAAATGTATCAAGTATCACCCTAAAATGAGGTAATAAATATGTCTAAGTCTATCAAGTCTACAATGTATAAATTTTCTAGGGCTTCGAATTGGGGATAAACGCTCGTTTGATTAATATTAAAAATATTCGCCAATTGTGAGAAATTTAGTAAATAAATAACCAAAAATCTTTTTATGAAATTTAAATTTAAGATGGTCACAATAATGTGTTTAAAGTATAAAAATAATTTTTATAAAATTATTTTCTTTAAAATAGATTATTAAAACTATTTATTACAATTTGTCAAAACTTAACTTTAATATTCAAAAATACTAAAATTAAAGAATTATTATTTTAAAAATCATATTTCTGTTCTAAATGTTTAAAAATAAATTGTATAAAATTTTGGTGCAAAAATACCAAAAATTGGATTTATTATGATTTAATTATGATTAAATCTAACAAAAATTGCTTAAAAATATTAAATAAATGATTTTTCAGAAATAAAAATCATTTCTGAATAGTTTAATGTTATAAAGACTTAGGATAATTTTTGTGGAAATTAATAAGATCTTTTTGATATTTTTATAGATTTTTATAAATAAAATAAAATAAACTTGATTTATTTATTATATATATTAAATAAATAAATTTCTGAAAACTAAAAATTGTAGTTTGATCATTTACATCAGATTAGTATAAGATAATTTTTGTAGAATTTATAAAAAGGTTTTAATATTTTAAATTGAATTTACAAGTTTAAATATAATATATATATATATATATGGTTTGTTGAAAAAAAAATGGAAAAAGAATCGCCCAGGCTGGGACTCGAACCCGCGTGGGTCTTCAGACGAGCATCACACACAACCACCTGGTCTAGACCAGTGGTTGTGTTAGATTTCAGTTTATAATAAATAAATACCAACAGAATTTGATGTGTTCTTCCCCAAATTATGATCATTACGAGCCCTAGTTTTACAATTGATCGAATTACACAACATTAACCCAATTAATCATGGGGTTAATGTTGTGCAGGTTCCGATTAACAAAACCCACCAAAGTAATCGTACTTACAAAGCTGATTTGATTAAGAACGATCGGTCAAGCCAAAAAGTCAAACGCGATCAAAATGATAATTTTTAGATTGATTGGAAGAGAATTGAGAATTGGGAAAAGAGTATGAGCGAGTTGTAATGATTGAGGAGCGTTCAATTTATAGTATAACGATCTGGGATGAATAATTGGTAAGGTTGACCCACATTGAAGTCCATACGCGTTTTATGACTAATTGATTATTAATCAATTGATAATTAACGTTTTGGTAAGCCATTATAGGCCGGTAATTATGCTTCAAAGGTCAAAGATTGCAATTCACGAGTTTAAAGAAAAGGAAAGTTTCCTTTTGGTCTGCTGTCACGCGCGCTACCAGGAAGAAGAAGCAGGTCCAAATCAAAAAAGGGTTAAATAGATGGGGTTCCTAATCTAATCGCAATAAGGCAACGTGGAGCAGTGGTTGAAACGTGTGTGTGCTAGGTGGTTGACTCCGGTTCGAAACCCGGGAGGGACATCTTTTTTTTTTTTTTTTTAACCCGTGAAAGAGAAGAAAAGGGGGGGGGGGGAGTTGGGCTTGATGTTTGGGCCTGATGGTTGTACTGGGCCGCAGGTTTCAAAAGAAAGGGAATTGGGCTGGATAAATATAGTTATTATTACAAATAATTATTATTATTATTATTATTATTATTATTATTAATGTTATAATTTTATATATATATATATAGTTGTGTAGGGGTTCAAAATATCACTAAAAATAATACACTAATCGTTTTAACCCGTAACGTATAATAAATGTGAAATGTTACAGTCTCCCCTAATTTTAGGAACTTCGTCCCGAAGTTAAAAGGAAGACACTAGGTTTACAATTGGTCAACTACTGAAAACCTTGATAAAATTTCACACTACCTTAATGTACCTGTAAATTCATGATTACGTTCCGGACCGTAATTACCAATTTACCTTACATTAGGGTTTTGCGTCCTTTTATGACTCTATCGATTGTTGAGCAGGTCTGATAGTCTCCCCCAGTCGTTGAGCAGGTGGTAGGGCCTCTCCCGACTGTTGGAAAGACATGATGACCTCTACCAATCGTTAAGTAGGTTGTTTGGTAGTCAACTAACTGTTGTACAAGTAAGCAAGTATGATCATAGATATAGCAATTAGTTCACGTTCAAGCATGCACACAGATGTTATAATAATACTCGAATTTATTACTTGAAAATAAAAATGCCGATACATTGAATTTAAATAGATATTATTCAAATGGTAGGGTTTGCTGTTGAGTAGTTGGAGGGTCTCAAGCGGGATTATTTGGAGCATCAAGAGCGTCGGTAGCAGGGATTCGACAAGCATCTGCAAGATGCCCATATCTTTGACAATTGGTGCACTGTCGGCAGGGTACTTGAGTTGGATGGTGATACTGGCAGGTGTCACACTTAGGTAGGTTCCCATTGTATTGTTTCTTGGTGGGTGGGGCAGTGGTGTCTATTGCAAAATTCCTGACCTTGTTCTTCCCGTTGGTTGAGGCCTCAGTTTTGATATCAACGGCAGGTTGGGGAGTATCCTTTTTCTTTTCCCCTTTACGAGTCAGGGTTCCTGCCTTCACATGGTTATCTGTTAGGGTGGCAGCCAAACGCTTTGCTTCCTCCAAAGTAGCAGGGTTCCTTCCCCACACTGTGTCCTGAATCTGCATCGGTAAACCACCAATGTATTTTTCGATAGCAATGGGCAAAGGGGTGACTTTGTGGGGTAATAATAAGCTAAGTTCGTGAAAACGTGTGTTGTAAGCAAGGTTTTCTCCACTGTCTTGAGCAAGATCATGAAATTCATCTTCCAGCTTCTTAATTTCATTACGAGGGCAGAATTCTGCCTTCATAATGTCTTTAGCTTGATCCCAAGTTAAGGCTAGTGCCGCTTCAGCTCCGCGAGTGCGCTTTTCCTCATTCCACCAAGTGAGTGCTCGTTTGTGAAGAACACTCATGGCGTAACGAACCTTGAACTTGTTGGGGCATTCACTGTTGATGAAGGTATTCTCAATACCCTCAAACCATTGGAGGAGTCCAGTAGCTCCTTCTTCACCACTAAACTTTGGAGGGTTACAAGAGTTGAAATGCTTAAGGGTGCAGGCTTGGGGTCCATTCCCATTACCATTCCCATTTCCGTTCCCGTGACCATTCCCGTTGCCGTTCAATTGGATGACCTGTGCGAGTAAATTGGGAACCAGAGTTGCGATTTGCTGCGCCATTTGTTGAGAAATGATTGCAGCCAGTTGAGCATCAACCCCATTGTTATTGTTGTTGTTGTTGTTGTGGTTAGTATCGTGGTTGTGGTTGTGATTGCTACTTCCTTCATCATGATTTTCACCACTGTTAAGACGAGCACTGCGACGTGGAGGCATGATCTGTAAGAGACACAGTGAAATGAATGAGATTATATAAGGAGTGTAATCATTTATTCATTACAACGAATAAACGAAAACGTTGACTTATCAAAGATTCTAAATTCTAATAACATATGAAGACATGCTTTAGCCTATAAGTGAACACTCATCCCGAGAATTCCCAGGTAGGCATCCGGGTCCCTCGTCTGATTGGGATATATGCGCAATGCCAGCCTAGACAGAAGACTCAGAATACAGGCGTTCACCCTTCCAGATTGCACGTGTTCGTTATTAAGATCTAGAACTTCGACGAGATCTCAAGGTAGTTCAGGTTAAACCTGAGGATTTTTGTCCTATTAGTCTAGGAGTAGATCCAGTGATGGAGAGTAACTTTCTTGTAGGGATGATAGTAGGGATAAGAAGTAGGAGATAGAGAATAGCAAGAAAACGAAGCAAGTACTTGTTAAATCCTATGGTTATAGACTAGATTATTTTTCTAATAACCTAATTCCCTATAACCATGGCTCTGATACCAATCTGTAACACCCCAACCGATGGCGGAAACATCGGGATGTCACGTATTGATGATTGTTCAGTAGCTCATGGTGAATAATAAATTCCATTAAATGATTTAAATGAATTACATACAATTGTTCTAGGATTTGTACATCAAATTGAATAAAACTATACACATATCTTCAAGCATCAATACAAATCTTCAAGCAAATAGAACCTGAAACATGTTAAGTTGAAAATGTTTTGGGTCAACAAAAGTTGGTGAGAATTACATAGGTTTTTGATAATTGAATAAAAATGTTGTGCAATTCATGTGTCATGTCAATCTAGCCCATATGTGAGAACATACTAGAAATAAATCGAGTGCATAATCAACCCTTGTGACTGTTATAATGTGATACATACCATACGCTCATGGTCCAATTGAATATGTTATGCGATAACAAACACCCACGTAACCTTTGTAGGAGGCACGTATCCGGGTGGGATTGTCAGTCCAATAGATCTATCAATGTATACCGCCGGCTGATCAATGTTAATGATTATGCTAGAATGGTGCTTACTCTAATCATGCTCAAGACATAATGCAACATAGAAAACACATAGACACATTGATGATTGAATTGCAATGATGATGTTATAAACATGTTTCACCCCAAAAATGGTGATAAATAAAAGGGGTTATGTAAAACTCACCTTGGTAAAATGTTATATCTGTTGAGAAAATTGTGTTGACCAAATGTATCAAGTATCACCCTAAAATGAGGTAATAAATATGTCTAAGTCTATCAAGTCTACAATGTATAAATTTTCTAGGGCTTCGAATTGGGGATAAACGCTCGTTTGATTAATATTAAAAATATTCGCCAATTGTGAGAAATTTAGTAAATAAATAACCAAAAATCTTTTTATGAAATTTAAATTTAAGATGGTCACAATAATGTGTTTAAAGTATAAAAATAATTTTTATAAAATTATTTTCTTTAAAATAGATTATTAAAACTATTTATTACAATTTGTCAAAACTTAACTTTAATATTCAAAAATACTAAAATTAAAGAATTATTATTTTAAAAATCATATTTCTGTTCTAAATGTTTAAAAATAAATTGTATAAAATTTTGGTGCAAAAATACCAAAAATTGGATTTATTATGATTTAATTATGATTAAATCTAACAAAAATTGCTTAAAAATATTAAATAAATGATTTTTCAGAAATAAAAATCATTTCTGAATAGTTTAATGTTATAAAGACTTAGGATAATTTTTGTGGAAATTAATAAGATCGTTTTGATATTTTTATTAATTTTTATAAATAAAATAAAATAAACTTGATTTATTTATTATATATATTAAATAAATAAATTTCTGAAAACTAAAAATTGTAGTTTGATCATTTACATCAGATTAGTATAAGATAATTTTTGTAGAATTTATAAAAAGGTTTTAATATTTTAAATTGAATTTACAAGTTTAAATATAATATATATATATATATATATGGTTTGTTGAAAAAAAAATGGAAAAAGAATCGCCCAGGCTGGGACTCGAACCCGCGTGGGTCTTCAGACGAGCATCACACACAACCACCTGGTCTAGACCAGTGGTTGTGTTAGATTTCAGTTTATAATAAATAAATACCAACAGAATTTGATGTGTTCTTCCCCAAATTATGATCATTACGAGCCCTAGTTTTACAATTGATCGAATTACACAACATTAACCCAATTAATCATGGGGTTAATGTTGTGCAGGTTCCGATTAACAAAACCCACCAAAGTAATCGTACTTACAAAGCTGATTTGATTAAGAACGATCGGTCAAGCCAAAAAGTCAAACGCGATCAAAATGATAATTTTTAGATTGATTGGAAGAGAATTGAGAATTGGGAAAAGAGTATGAGCGAGTTGTAATGATTGAGGAGCGTTCAATTTATAGTATAACGATCTGGGATGAATAATTGGTAAGGTTGACCCACATTGAAGTCCATACGCGTTTTATGACTAATTGATTATTAATCAATTGATAATTAACGTTTTGGTAAGCCATTATAGGCCGGTAATTATGCTTCAAAGGTCAAAGATTGCAATTCACGAGTTTAAAGAAAAGGAAAGTTTCCTTTTGGTCTGCTGTCACGCGCGCTACCAGGAAGAAGAAGCAGGTCCAAATCAAAAAAGGGTTAAATAGATGGGGTTCCTAATCTAATCGCAATAAGGCAACGTGGAGCAGTGGTTGAAACGTGTGTGTGCTAGGTGGTTGACTCCGGTTCGAAACCCGGGAGGGACATCTTTTTTTTTTTTTTTTTAACCCGTGAAAGAGAAGAAAAGGGGGGGGGAGTTGGGCTTGATGTTTGGGCCTGATGGTTGTACTGGGCCGCAGGTTTCAAAAGAAAGGGAATTGGGCTGGATAAATATAGTTATTATTACAAATAATTATTATTATTATTATTATTATTATTATTATTAATGTTATAATTTTATATATATATATAGTTGTGTAGGGGTTCAAAATATCACTAAAAATAATACACTAATCGTTTTAACCCGTAACGTATAATAAATGTGAAATGTTACACATGAGATGTCGGGTCACCAATGGGATGTCGGGCCTTGTCTGGTACGGTCGGTTAAACGTTGAAACATCATTGCATATGTACACGGTTATGGTCTGGACTACTAGGGACTAACCAACCTACGGGTTGTTAGTCTAACACCTTATATGCTCATCATGATAGGTCACCGGTATTAGGGGCCGTCTATTGAGCAGGTTTACTTGTCATAGTGCGAAGAGCAGCATCAGGTGAGTTTCACGGCCCCGCCTTACGCTTTACATTTTGGGGGAGACACATGCTTATACTTATTACATAAATTATCATGTTATGCTAGTGGTTGATTCATTTACATACTATACGATACGTAAAGTCCCGGGGAAACCATGAATATGCTGGATAGCATAACGGGGGAAATGTGGATAGATCTATTGGGCTTGACAGACCCCACTCGTCGGCTGGGAGCCGGACGGGTGCATATTGTCTCGGTCGTACGCTAAATCATTTCGGGCAAAAATCATATTTCGTTGTCTGTAATGGTTTCCGGTCGTAGTAGTATAACTCATGCGTCTAGCTAACGCTATTACTTCTGACATAGTGATAACATGATGGCTTTTATTACTTTAACATTTAATATAAAACCTGTGAACTCACCGACATTATTTGCTGACGTTTTTAGCATGTTTGTCTCAGGTCGTTGAGGTAGCAGCTTATCATAGGCGCACGGAGTCACACGGCGTCTAGGTTTCATATGCATTGTCATATCTTTTTCAGACTTACGTACTTTTACATTTTGGGTTGTAATAAATGTTACGCTTCCGCAGCGAATGGATTTATGGAAACTTGATGGTTGTTTATTTCATTTTACGTATCATATAGTGTCGTTTATTGTGACCGTTGACTTAGATCATGGTTTGTCATGCGCCTCGCGGTAAAACCCCGCACGTGGAAATTTGAGGGTGTGACACTTTGCTATAACATTGGTTGACACAAATCAATACAAACAAACAGTGACAGAGAATCGTTACAGTATATTACTCATTCAATCACCGCCGAAGTGAACAATGTGTATTGTTCTTTTTCTTCTCACATTAAGTTTCTTCTTAAATGATCATTCTCCCACATGTTAAGCGCGAGAGATTAGTGTACAAATATCATATTTTGTGAAAATATGAGAAGGATTAAAAATTGATATGTAGACAAGTTTTTTTGAACTTAGTCATGATGTTTTGCATTCACAATAAGTTCACCATCCCCATTAACATAATTATACTAATTAAAATCACTAGATTTTCTCCTTGTTTCTCCTCCATTCAGAACCACTTTAAATATATTAAAAAATACATGTAGAAGAATAGTGTTTTCCCAAATATAAAAATGAATTGTAAGATCCCACAACG
Organism: Ambrosia trifida; assembly: GCA_028751855.1. NCBI lineage: Eukaryota > Viridiplantae > Streptophyta > Magnoliopsida > Asterales > Asteraceae > Ambrosia > Ambrosia trifida. Next base: position 129,886,247 of record CM054129.1, read on the forward strand.
TTTGTGTAAGGGGGAACATAACTATTTATAGGGAGTGGTCACCCTTACTATCACAGCGCGTTTTGACCAGTCCTTCAGGGGTGAGCCCAATGCAAAACCGTGAGCTGCGGCATAACGGAAAATAATGTGGTACGAGTTACCTTGGGTTGTTAAAGATGGTATCAGAGCCGGGGCTTAATCGGTGTGCCAGTCGTTCCCACGAGGACGCTGGGCTCCCTAAGGGGGGTGGAATGTAAGATCCCACATCAGTTGTGTAAGGGAGAACATAACTCCTTATAAGGGAGTGACCACCCTCACTATCACAACGTGTTTTGGCCAGTCCTTCGGGGGTGAGCCCAATGCAAAACCGTGAACTGTGACAAAACGGAAAATTATGTGGTACGAGTTATCTTGGGCTGTTACATGAATAGTAATATTTTCTCTCTTTTTACTCACAACCGCTTTCTAAAATATCCAAAACTCACTTACAAATATCTTGGAAACCTGCTGTGAATGCTCTAATTTAGAGCATCCTCAATAGCTTTCTCATCCCCCATTCACCCACAATCAATCATAACCACATATTACATTAAAAATCATTACAATTTCTCTCTCCTCCACTCATAACCACTTTCAACAAATATTAAAAACTAAAGGAAAAATTACAAAATTCGTCATTTAAGTTTACATCATTTTTCAATGGATACCCTTTGGCATTTCAAGTGATGAGATTAATCCTTAACGAGTTAAAATGTTACACCCAATGTCCTTTAGCACTAACCCAGTTAAACATTTCAGTTAACTTTGGTCATGTGCCTTGCACATGAGGGTAAGTTGGTAAATTTACTTAATATATGTTTAAATAAATAAAACAAAATGAATTTAAAAATTTTAAAAAAAAACTTGTATTATGTTTGTCCTACCCCCTCTCTCTCTCTCTCTCTCTCTCTCTCTCTCTAACTTCAACCATCCTTACCACAACCCAGCAACCACCACGATATCCAACCACCTAAAAACCCCCCACCACCTGTGGCCACCACCACTAACCATTGTTACCACCACTACTTCCACCACCATCAACATTGTCATAGTCTGAAACCCTAACTCACAAATCTTCAAACCCTAGCTCCCAAACTGATTTAGGGCTTTCACCAACAGCATGTCGACCAACATCATCACAAAATCCAACCACCGCTTCGACCAGATTAAACCCTAGCCCACAGCCCCAAATTGAAGCCCTAGCTCAAACCATAACCTTAGAATGCACCAGTAGCAGCCACCCCAATGGACCCTCAATGGTTGTTATGGCTGTGGTTACGTTTGTGCTTGAGCTTGTTGTTGTGGTGGTGGTTGTGGTGACGAGGCGACATTTGAAGTTTTCGGTTCAGATGTGGATTTTGGGATGGGATCTGTGGTAAGTTATGATGATGTTACTGGCCTATCTTCTTTTTCTTCGGTTCACCGTTGACTTTGTAGGATGGTTCTATCAGTAAGAATGGATGGTTAGCAGCTCCTCGGTTTTGAGTGAATACATCAGAAAATGGAACATTATCAATGAGAGTGGTGGTGATGATGAGAGTGGTGCAGGTGAACAGATTTAATTGTGGTGTTGGTCCTGGAGAGAAAGAGAGATTAAGAGCAATAGAAATGGGACAAAAGTGAGAAAGGGGAGGTTATATTATAATAATGAGTAAAATGACTAACCTACCCTCATGTGCAAGGCACATGATTAAACTTAACTGGAAAATTTAACTGGGTTAGTGCTAAAGGACAGTGGGTGTAACATTTTAACTCACTAAGGATTAATCTCATCATTTGAAACGCCAAAGGGTATCCATTGAAAAACACGGTAAACTTAAAGGACGGATTTTATAATTTTTCCAAAAATAAATACAGTTTTTCTGTTTTAACTAAAAGATTCCTAAAGAACTCAAAATTTACCGATAAATAGTAGATTCCTCATTTTTCTTCAATCACAACCACTTCCAACCTCATAAAAAATTATAGGGTTTTGTCTCACCAAAAAATAGAGGCACTACTGTGAATGCTCTTAAACGATTTAATATATATGGTGTGACTGTCATGTATACATGCCTATAAATTCTTAAATACCGGCTCATGTCACGTTATTATCTTATTGGTATGCCTAAAATAACTGGTGTAACCTTTCCGACATGGATTTCAAATGAATCCAACAAACGATCTAATGATTTAATTTATATATATTTTAAATCATGAAATCCTATATGACATTTAAATAGGTCATCATCCCCCCTTGAGTGTGACATGTGACATCCTTCTTATTTACATCAAAAAATCTCTTTATCTCTCATGTTTCCCCCACAATTTTAAAACGTTAATAACTTTTATATACAAGATTTTTTTTTAAAAAAAAAAATTACACCAAACTAATGAACGTTTTATTATCTTCCCAACGAGTACCATAGTACTATACAAAAAACGGAAAAAAAATGATTTTTTATCGGTTTTTGTTCATATAGGAAAAAAAGTACAACGTGTTCAAGTAATTCATAAATCATGTCTAGGCAAGTCAATAATAATGTTCAAACTAGGAATTGTATTTTCATCAAGAGCAGAATAGATTAAAACCATCCATTTCCCAAAAAAAAGTCACACCTTCAAGATTACGTACCGCTCAATCACGCCATGCAATGGTTGTTTTTAGCTCTACTCCTCATCAAAACATACATCTTCTTTTTAATATACATTTTCATTATTATTCACATTATTAAAATTATTTTTTTTTTCATATTATAATACATTACTTTCTATGTTAAATCAAAACACATATTTTATCAAATAATATTAGATTTATCTATCTCAAAAAGCTTCTGAAATATAACCTAGTATAGTAATAAACAAAACACTTTTAGGTTTCTAAATATAGAAATTTAAGTAGTGGAGCCACGTGTGTGAAATTATTGATGATTAGGTTTGTGATATAAAAAAAAGGTTTGTGATTCAAAATAAAGATGGCACGATCTAGATGCTTTGGCATGTAGTTAACTTGGAAATTTATTCTTTTACATGAAATGAAATGACACCTTATTTGTTACCATTCTAACATTGCATTCGTACCCAAAATAAAATACATTTTTGAAGTCAAATCATGTTACAAGACAACACATAGTACAAAACAAAGGTAAGAAATTCATGATAACTAATATATACGATCACTCCATAAAAAATCAATGAAATTGTAATATATACACATAAACACACACATTACAAAAAGTTAAAAGATCACTCCATAAAAAAATCAATGAAATTGCAATATATATATACATATACACACATTACAAAAAAAAAAAATGCATAAAGACTTGTATTACTACACATTAAAGCTTGTTCACCAACATACGAGTCCATCTGTGAATGTGGGTTTCATTGGTAATCCATATGTGATGGTATAGTTGTATAAAACCAATCATTTTATTCTGATCTTTAATTTGAGTATAATATTGAAACAATTTTTTATTTTAAATTAACATGTTATTTGATTAAGTGATTACACATATTTACGTAATTACATAATGTCTTATACTTAGAACAACTATAACATTATATGATTTTGTACACTACGTGATTACGTACACCCGTTACTTATTATGTATGGACGATTATACCCCATGCTAAGTATATGTGTCACACTCTTGTAATTTCCTACCTTAATTCGCATAAAATTTGTACAATATTAGATATATATAGGGTAAAACTAGAATGAAAGCTTAGTTTAGATGTGAAAACTACAAAAACTCATCAAGTGGTCCATGTTAGGCCATGTACACCACCGATCTTGTAAGTTGGGGGGCAACTATGCCATTTACTCCTCATCTCTCTCTTTTCTGTAACATTCTCTGACTTCACCCCCTCTCATCTCTTATTCATTATATCGTTCATAGGATATGTTTCAATCTCATTATATCCACATACACTTTAATCTATTTTAATCGATCAATTTAGGGATTCAGTTGCAAGCGACGATTCAAAGGGGTTAGGTGATTTAAGTTCTTCCCGATAGATTTGAGGTCCAGTCATCCTCATCCAGATTCTTTTTTCATCATATTCTTTGATGGTTTCTGGATGGAATGATTACTTAATCAGATAATTATAAAACCCAAAGTCTAGGTCTAATGGCTAATTAGCCTTTTTCTTAATAAGATAATGCGTTGATTTGATTCATAAGCTAATAAGAGTTGTGTTTATATGTATATTTTTAGAATATTTTTTTTAGATATGTATTAAATCATATAGTCTTAACATGATATGAAATTAGTATGGTAATTTGGGTTAACCGTCTATAAAAGTGATTATATGGCTTACCTAAGCATGTATCTATGTCATTTATACTAATTTCAATCATTATTTTATCAATACCATTGGTCTACATGTAGTTAAAAAAACATTTTTTTTTTGCTATATCACGCTTTTAAATTAATAGACAAAACAAAAAAATAAGTACTTATGAAAAAGCATATTAAATATATTAATATGCATTTAGCTACTATATCACCCATTTAAATTAGGTATACTGTTAATTACTTATGTAACATGTATTGTTACATACTTTACATATCTAGTTACATACATAAGATTTCAATGCATTGGTGAAAGTGAAAACTTAGTTATTATTATTTTTTTTAGATTTCGGATGATGATTTGGGTATCACAGATGATGATTTGGGTAACAGTTTATACTACTAGATTTTGGGATTAACACGCGTTTAATAACTTTTTTTTACGTCACTATGCTAGATGGTGGTTTGGCACCACAGATGATGATTTGAGTAATAGTTGATACCACTAGATTTTTAGAATTAACATGCGTTAAATCACTTTTTTAAGTCACGCTGCTAGATTATGGTTTGGTAACACATGTTAACACATTTTTTATATGTCAGTATGTTAGCTAATGGGTTAGTAACACATGTTAACATCTCATATATGGTTTCCTGTTAGCACCACAGATGATGATTTGAGTAACAGTTGATACCACTAGATTTTTCGAACTAACATGCGTTAAATCACTTTTTTTAAGTCACTATGCTAGATGATGGTTTGGTAACACATGTTAACACATTTTTTTCAGATGTTAACGAAGACCCCCCCCCCCATTACGTGATTGAAACTCCCAATGGAACTAGGTTTTGGATTCCAACCGTTGTCCAGAAATACACACCTACTGTTGGTCAATCATTTGATAGCTTTGACGCAGCTTTGGCGATGTACAGAGATTATGCCGACCTAGCCGGTTTCTCAGTCAAAAAGGGCCAGACGAAGGTATGGAAGGGTATCGCCACACACAAATACCTTCGGTGTAACAAAGCTGGGAAACTGCAGAAGGGTAGCATGTTTGACACACTATCTGCGGGTTATGTATCTTAATTATATACTCTTTTGCTAAAATATTGACCTTAACATGTAATGTACATATAACAATATTTATATAAATCTATAATGGATGGTAGGTGATAGTATCCGTGACATATGTTTTCCACTGTTGTGTTCTTAGCTATATATTATGCATAGTCGTGAGTGTTTCTAAATGAATGGTAAGGTAACATGTGTTATGTAATTTCATCATGTGTTAACATGTGTTATTTCTAGCATGTGTTAAGATCAAGCATGACTTAGTTTTTAACTTATAAATAAAATTTACCCCCAAGACCTATAGGCACAAATGAAGTTTTTGTAACATGTGTTATCCTATCTCACATGCCCTCCCATCTTGCTGGTGAATCACAAAAATTATGAAAAAAAAAATTGCATCAAAGGTATCTAAAAATTGCCTGTTGTTAACATATGTTACCCTATCTTGCTTACCAATATAATTTTTACTTCATAAGTTTACTAGGAAATAAAAAGCATACAAACTATTAACACACGTTATTACAAACTATCATTACAAACTATTGAAAAAAGAGATAAAGCTACCCAGGAATTCAAATGAACTGCATGGAAGGATAACATGTGTTAATGTTGCGTGAGAGGTTAACATGTGTTATTTGGTAACATTTATTAAACTTGTATTTAATGTCAGCCTTTTTTTTTCTTGCTTACCACTATAGTTTTTACTTCATAAGTTTACTGAGAAATAAAGCATACAAACTATTAACACATGTTATTACAAAGTATCATTACAAACTATTGAACAAGAGATAAACCTACCTATGACATTCATATGAACTGCATGTAAGGGTAACATGTGTTAATATTGCATGAGAGATTACCATGTGTTATTTGGTAATATATGTTAAACTTGTATTTATTGGCAGCCTTTTTTGTCTTGCTTACCACTATAGTTTTCACTTCATAAGTTTACTCGGAAATAAAAGCATACAAACTATTAACACGCATTATTACAAAGTATCATTAAAAACTATTGAACAAGAGAAAAACCTACCCACGACATTTAAATGAACTGCATAGAAGGGTGACATGTGTGAATGTTGCATGAGAGATTAACATGTGTTATTTGGTAATATATGTTAAAGTTGTATTAAGAAAAAGATTCAGATATTGGATTAAGAAAAAGATTTACTTTGATCCTTATATAAAAATAAAGTAACAAAACACACGGAAAAAGATTCAAGTGTGTGGCTTTTTACTTTATATTGGGTATGGACTCAAATAAGTGAGTGAGTGATGTTATGCTAACTAATAGATGGTTGGATTTGATATTATGCAAGCAACGGTGAAACGAAATATTCCAATATTTGGTTTTGGCCGACACAAACTTTGCAATGGAAGTTATCAAATCATCATATCATATCATCCCACTATGAATGGATTTAATTTTGGACCATAAGTAAGATGCTTATCTTTTTGTGGCCAATGTCTCACAGCTACAAGTACACGCCAATTTCATGGCAGACAAAAGATATATCTTCAAGTCTTTTCCTCTAAATCGTAATCTTAAACCTATATGTAGAACCCATATCCGAGAATCTAGGATCATGCCCAATAACTTAGGTGTCATCTTCTCGTTAACTTAAGGATTAGATATATGTGTGGCATTAATACAAAACCCCTTTTGTACCTAAAGAGCAACTAATTACATGGAAATCAAACAAACTGCACCACTATTACTTTTAAATAAACTATGGATTAGGATTGTTCAAATCGCTCGGCGCTCGATGATTGCTAGCCGTTCACTTGGAATTTGCTCGGAAAACGCTCGCTCGATTTCCGCTTGGTTGTAAACAAGCCGATCAGCTCGGTTCGGTTTGTAAACAAGCCAAGCACGAGCAAAGGCCCGCTCGGCTCGGCTCGGTTCGGCTGGATATAATTTTTATTAATTTATTATATATATAATTATATATATACACATTAATTACAACTATATTTATCGTTTTATACATAACACTCTATTGGGTTTGGCTCAATATATGCATATATATACAACTAGTATTTTACCCGCCGCCGCGACACGCGGCGGCACACGGCGGATGAAACTGTGTGTTACACAACCGTCGCTGTCAATTGCAACAACGTTCGTCACCAATCGACGGAAACCAAACATCAACAAAACGACCTATGTCATCGGCAACTTGGTGAACCGATGCAAAAGAATCAAGCATGAGGAACTGTAACGAACTAATAAACCGGGTCTTCATACAATCTTTCAAAGTTTATCACATTAAACATATTCAAAGTAAAATGAAGCATATTCAAGGCAAAATGAGAGTAAGAAGCAACGTAATCGTTATCAGTATTTTACCCGCAGGCGTTGGCCCGCGACGCAAGCTTGCGGCGTATCAAACAAATGACTACGATGATGGCGTTAGTATGTGACTTGGTTATACCCTTGTATAAAATATGTTGATGATAAACGTTTTTAGCCGTTTATTGAGGTATTTATCATGTATTTAGCCGTATCCAATGTATTACATAAACGCATTATAACTTAAAGCAAGATTTAATAGGTTAAGTGGTAGAGTTTTATTTTTACTATCAAATAAAAGTTGAAATGATGCACATGCCAAATGTGTGGCCGTTTGTCAGACCAAATGTACAAAAGCACTTAACAAAGCAAATGGTATTTTATCTTCAAAACAAAAGTGGCATCATTTCCTGATTTCCTTCCATCACCATATGACCGTCGCATCCTCCATCACACGACCGGCACACCCTACAACAAACTGGTCTCTTCCGGCAAGTTTAACGACCATCCGTCACCATCACCAACAAATGTTGTAACCTCACCTCTTGCTTGCTCTACTTTCCTTCGCCTTCGCTTCCACAATGTCGCCACCGTAAAACAACCACATGCATCAAGCGATCTACCTTGAGAACCTACAATCTTTGCGAGATCTGCACAACACCCATCTATGCGAAGCCGGGAAAAAGCATTTGAACAGCGATCGAAGCTAATGCCATCGTAACGGCTGGTAGACGCATCTGACCGTAGCTGCCAGCCGTAACAGGCATTTTCTGGGCGTTTGTCGTGTTTTTTGGGTGGTTTTGGGTAGGTTTTTCTGGGCGATTTGGGCGTTTGATCATGACCGTTGAAGTGAATCGGAAGCTGGCGAAAACACCAGCGCCATAACCGCCGTCACCAACCGTTTCAATAGCGTTCGTCGGTAATAGTGATGGTCGGAGAGGCATAACAGAGGTAGCAGCCTTCGAGACGTAAGGGCGGAGAGGAAGCCTAGGATATCGCTGGAGAAATCGGAAGGCCTTTATGAGCTGAAAAGGATTTTACAACGTGGCATGCAGGAGAAGTGAATCAAAGATGACGCATACTACGATTGACGGACTTTAAACGCTGTTACGCCGACTTTAACGGAAACACTATTGCAAACATTTGCAAAATGTATATATATATAATTATATTTATAGTTACAATTATATTTAATTGTAAAACCCTAAGTCATGAAAAGACATGCTTGACTTTCTATTCCCATTAGTTGTCTGCTATCAATCGTCTCCCGCTATCAACCTACGCCACAATACGACAATTGTTCTCTCTACCTAAGAACTATAGAATAAGTTTCCCATTTGTCTGGTAAAGACCTTAAAAATCTATGAAGCATAGATGAGTTTGTATAGGTCTGACCATTTAGTTTTAACTCAGATATTAATGAAGATAATCTTTCAAATTGTTGTGCTAAAGACTCTCCATTAACATGAGTAAAAATTTCATATTGTTGAGCTTGGATTTCTCTAGTATTGGCTATCACCTCATCAATTCCTCCAAACTGCTCTTTGAGGCAATCCCATAGCTCTTTGGCACTTTCACAATGTAAAAGTCCAGCATAAATTTTATTTGGGAGAGCCATAGCCAACATAGAGAATGCCTTAGCATCCAGCTCAAGTTTTAGAAAATCTTCTTCAGTGTAGTCTTTTGAATCTTTAGGTCTTGCTACTTTAGTTTCTGGATCAGTTAATACTGGTTTATGAGGTCCATACATGACAGACTTCCTACATCCAGTATTAGTTTGAGATAAAGTGTGTGCCAATCTCCTTTGCCCGATATTATATTCATTTCTTACTAGCATAGGAGGTTTATTAGCAGATCCAGTGTTATGAGGGTCCATTTTTAAGAAATAAGATTTGATCAAGGATTTCTTAAAGTGATGGATTGTTCAAAAAGTGAACTGCAATCCTATATTGAATATCAAAAAGAGCCTGTGTCTAATTCTCAATTTGTTAGATTGATATTTGATCAGATGAACCAGTGCTCTGATACCAATTGTTGGATCAGTTTCTTGTTTTAACAGGTTCTTATCATGAACACTTATATATTTAAACTATCAAAGTGATTAGCACAGCGGATTGTGAGTTAAGTGTTCAAGTTAAAGATGTACTTTTGAACAGTAATAAATACTCCCCCTTGAGTTATGAAACTAATGTAGTAAGTGAGAATCTAAAAACAGTAAATGCTTAAATGATTCTCAGATATATTGGAAATAATAACTACAAAAGGAATGTCTAAAATAGAGGGATGAACCCATCTATTTATAGACTAAGTGTAAACGTACAAGAGAAGTATTGAAGCAATATAATAAGTAGAAATACTACAACAGGTTGTAGCATTGGTACTTGTACAAAAGATCTAATAATACTAATTTTAAACTAAACTACTGAAGTTCAAAGGCGGTGGGAAGCTTCTATCAAAACATCTGATGAGTGACAAACTACTGATGAGTAGTTTGTTTTCAGCAGTTCTTCAGTTGACTTGTCTGGTTTGACTTCAGAACTTTTGATCTTTTACTCTTCAGCACTTGATCTATTTCTTCTTCAGCACTTTGAATCTTGTTCTTCAGCAGTTTCCATACTTAGCATTTTTGGCAGAAATAGGAATTAGACTAAGGTTGGCAAAAGAGGTTTCTTCAATCCTTTTTGTCCTTACAATACGGTACCGATATGGTATCGGTATTTTACCTTAAAATACCGATACCATACTAAGCTCGTACCGATACCAAAAATACCGAAACCAAAAACCTCTAAATGTGAGTACCGATACCGAACACCCTCGGTTTGGTACGGGATCGGTATCGGTTCGATATTCGGTGCAATATTCTCATCCCTATTTACAATTGAACAGAAAATCAAGCGAGCAAACGACGAGCGAGTCACGAGCGCTGAACGATTTGAACAGCCTACACATAATGTTGCCTTTTGTATTAAAGTTTTAAGGCAAAAATGTATAAGTGTTAATAGTTGGTCGGTCCCTATGATATTTGATTATGTATAGAATGTTTAAGATGGACAGAACATACCTTCACATATATGAGCTTTTGTGAAGACGTGAAGTTATAGTCAATCATCTTTAAAACTCGAATCTTGACAAATTGTTGATGTCTTTCTGGCCACTCATATCATGAGATTACAAGCTACACCCAATATATTAATTACACTTGCTCATAATAAAACATGGCACCTCCCCACAAATGATACTTCTAGAGGGAAAGCTTACGTTGTTTGTTTTTTTCTGAGATAAAAAGTCTGCAGTATGTGAACCATATTTGCAGATATTTGTAGGAGAAGAGGTGGAATAAAGGTCTGCAGTCTGCAAGAGGAAGGGTGTTTGTTTTTTAACTACTCATAACCCTTCCACGGTATAAATCAAAGTTGTCAGCCCCGTCTCTTGATTACTGATTCAAACCCCCTCACTTTATAATAATAATAATAATAATATCATTCTCCGATGGGCTGAGGGAGGCGGCCGTCAAGAGATCGAGGCAGCCGGTTGAGGGAGGGAGGAAGGGGGAAGGCGACGCAGGTAGAGAGGAGGAGGGAGGGCGGAGGGGGGAAGGCGGGCGGCGGCGGGGGTGGGAGAAGGGGGAAGACGAAGAAGAAAAGATGAAGAAAGGGGCTAAGGAGAAGAAGAAAAAGAAAAAGAATCTATTGTAGATGATGAGGAGGATCTGATGTTTGTGTTGTTGTGTGAGAAGTGGTAAGAAGAGGAGGGTTCATGTCTGCCTGAGAAAGAGGTGGGGAAGATGTTTTTAAGTGAGATCTCTTCTAAAAAAACAATTTGCGCGCCTCAAATGTCTGCCCGCGTCTGCACGGCGCAGACATAAGTGGCCAGAAGCTCTTTCATGAAAAAACAAACACCCCCTAGCCTCTGCCACTAGGCCACCAACCCCAGTGACGAAAAATATATTATTGTTAAGAAGTTGAAGGTCTTAAAAAGAAGCATTTGAAAGAAACCATAGTTGGTCTTTTTCGATATAAGTTTTACGGAGAAATATAACCCACAAGTGTTGATTAAAATCTGAAATTTATACAAGCATTATGCTTCTCTTGTACAGGAGTACTGATAAATAATAATATCACAAATTTCCGGTTTGCAAATCAAAAGGACCATATTACCGAAGTTTTAGGAACCATTATTTTAGAGTTTCTGGATGATCACCGAGTTGGCAAGGCCAGCCTGCTCAATAGTCTGGTTTAGATCAGTGAGTAGCTTGGGTGGGAACCCAACTGTCTGCAGCTGATAAACCCTTGAACCATCTGGTCTAGATGCATTGATGAAGGCTCGAATATCTGCAACAGTGTGATGGTGGTTGAAGTGAGCAATCATCCGAGTCCCATCAGCCAGCCGTAGCTGAATAGAGGTTGAAGGTAGTGCAGGGTCCAGAACAAGACCGCCAGAAGGAGCAGCCGTGTCAGCGGCAGCATTTGAAGTATTAGCGTCTGGTGCTGCTTCTTCGGCGCTCCTGCCTAATGTTCTTCCTACACCTTGAAATGCAATTTGGGTTGCCACCACAGGTTCCTACAAGATGAACAAATACAAGAAAGCTTAACTGCTTGATTTCAGGCAAGCGGACTTATATCACGCAAATGTGATTCATACAATGATAAAAGGCAAGAATCAATGTGTAACACAGAAACGTAATAGAAGTCATATTTTTTTTTAAAAATGCTGAAGAAAGAGAGACTCACAGAACGGTTTTCATCCCTCCTTATCAGATTAACATGAACTGAGGACCTTCTATCTGCAGGCTCAAGCTCTCTTGGACACTCGGATTTCTTGATGCTCTGCACAAAGATTGCCCAAAAACTTGATTTACACAAGACAAAAGATGCAAGAAAAGCTATGTTGAAATCAGAACTCATAGGTGGCAAACGAGACTATTTATACTGGTCAAACGGTACCAAAATAAAGAAATTACCTTCTTAATAAAGTAACTAGGAGGTTAAGCATTTCAACACACTTTTACCAACTTTCAACCAGTTGCCAAGTTCCATTTGTAGCTAAGTTTTTAAGTTTTACCCATCTCTATCTTCCGGGATAGAAGAAAGGTTTGCCCCCATCCAGTGGGGATTCTTTTAAAGGGCGGGGAGGGGCGGCCGCCCCCCCCCCCCCCCCCCCCCCCCCGAATTTTTGCTCAAAAGTTACGATTATATGGTATTCGTATAGAAATTTTTTAGTATATAAGATTTCGACCCCCCGAAACTAGTGACTTCTGACCCCCGGTGACTTCCGACCCCTCGAAGTTTCGGGTCAAGATTCGCCACTGCCCCCATCCCACCCTCCCCGACCCCACCAATAAGACCCATTGAAGATACAATAGCAATTTATTTACCAACCTCAAGAAAAGGTGCATTTTCAGGGTCATCCAGCCTTCTCAGAGGTCCATCATTAACAGTGAAACCGTTTCTCCAGAAAACTATGTTGTGGACCACATTCTGAGGTGGTTGCTCAGGAGCAGGTTGTGCAGGCACGGCCTCACCACTCAGTGATCTTCCAGTGCCTGTGAAACTTGAAGAAGGACGAGCACTTTCCATGGGTCCCTCCACACCGCCTAATTGCCTCGCTTGATTAAATATTTCATCCACATCGTTACGCTTATTAGGATCTTGGACAAGCATACCGCTGCAAATAGCATTTTTAACAATGTCAGTATCTCTCAAACATCATTCACCCTCACCTGCATATAAGATATAGTGTATCAAGCATTATAATATAAGAAAAAGCACATGAAAAGGTTTTTCTTCCACTGAATCGTTCAAACTCCGGTGCAACCATTTTGGGAAATAATGTGACCGTATATTTCCTGCAACAAAAATAATCGTAAGCCAAATGGCCCTTGGCTTGTCAACAGATCGAGTGAGGCGTGCACAAATAGAGAAATGAACATAAGCTGCACTAGCCGTTCAAAAAAAAGGATCTATTTGATACTAATACCAGCACTGGGTATACGCATACAAACAAACAAACATACATACCCAGTAATGTCCCATTCATAAGGTAGGGTTTAGGGAGGGTGAGACGAGGGCAAATCTTACATTCTTACCAACATATGCATGAAAAAAAAGTTCATTAGTAATGGAGTCTAACCAATAACGAAGGACCATATCATGCCAAGAAAACTAAATTTTATAACACTAGTATATGATGTTATCTTTCTTTCTTAAACTAAAATGGATTAATAGTTTAATACTAATATAACAAAAAAAGAAGTAAAGAACTGTCTTTTCTGTAAACTATCGTTGGTTCCACTGCTACCACGGGCTTTACGCAATCAATCAGATTATACAGATATCCCTTCAAATTAACATAGGTCATCGAAAGGATCACGAAGACCCACCAAAGCAAGGAATATAAAGTGGAGATCAAAAAAATGATCAAGCACTAATTTTGCAGCTCCCTCATACTAATGATAACAAAGCACTCTTTATTTGAGGTCCAAATCATGTGTTCTGTAAATACACGTCAACCTAGAGCTTTAAAACAAAACGTCTTTCATCTATCTCTCAAACATAATTTACAGCTGAGTCAGTGTACACCCCACGGCGCTATAACATGACACCTAAGCAAACTTGACATCAATGTCAAAACCAAGATGATTAGCTTACATTTGCGTATATCTTGCCCAATTAACATAACATGCATATGGCAATACATATATAGTTAAATTATATACCAATCTTTGATAATATATGTAGCCAAGTATCCACATCCAAAGCTGTGTACAGCATAGAGTACTACAAAACTAACTTCCCAATTTTCAGACTTAAAAGTTGTAGTCTATATAATACAAACTATCATAGTATCATGTATGAATTAACATTAATAATGATACTAAAGCATATAACCAAACTAAAAAATACATACAACCACCACCATACCCAGTAAAATCCCACCTATAGCAAAGCTATTGATAGGGTTCGGGGAGGTTGGATGTAGGTGATGTGAGTCAAAGTGGATAGAATAGTTAGTTAGTCGGTTAAAATAGTTGGTTGGTTAAAAGGGCAAAAGAGTCCTTTGTATTGTAATAAGAGGGGCAAAAGAGTCAATTGTATTGTGAGTCTATAAAAGTCAAATGTCTGTACAATTGAATGGCAGTTAATAATTCAACAAACTTTCCCGCTCAATCTTATTATCTCTTCTATCTTCTGTTTAGCTTATCATCTTCAAGATTACTCCATTAATCTTTGGAATAAGCTTGTGTGTTGACCATTACTTTGTAATCTCATACACAAACCACATCAATGGTATCAGAGCTGTGTCTTCCTCGGCACGCTCCATTTCTTCAAACTCTGTAATTCCACCATTAACAATCTCATCTCACCTTCATAATAATAATAATACTATTACTTACAAAAACCTTACATTCTTTTCATAATAATAATAATAATTCACTTCAAATTCAAGAAACCCTAAAAATGACGAAAAGAACTGATACCAATAAACAATCTAATTCAGTACCAGATGACGAACGAGCTAGTGATTGCAGTGATAATGAGGTAACTCAGATTCAACAGCAATTAAAGATGTGTATGCAAAATATTGATGAAGCCAGAAAGAATCAAGAAGTGTCCATTAATGAGATTCGTAAAGAACAGAGCATGTCTTTGTTGGCAATGAAAGAAATGTTTAAAGACTTGTCAAATTCTCTTAAAGATCAGACTGTTCGACCAAGATCACAAAGACCTTCCAGTTCAGATGACGCTAATTCAGGGTACAATTACTCTGCAAGGTTAACCAAAATTGATTTTCCGAGATTCAATGGTGATGAGCTGTCAGCTTGGCTGTATAAAACTGAACAATTCTTTCAATTAGATAATGTCACTGATGAGGTAAGAGTAAGATTGGCAACAATTCATTTTGAAGGAAGAGCCTTACAGTGGTACCAAACTTTGATCAAGCAGAAACACAATGTTACTCCTACATGGGATGAATTGAAAAATGCCTTAGAGGTAAGGTTTGGCAATCTATTTGATGATCCTATGTTTGATTTGAAAAATTTAAAACAAACATCAAATGCTAAAGACTATCATGATGAATTTGATGCCATTGTGAGTAAGTTGGACTTACCACCTGAATATGCACTGAGTTGTTTTCTAGTTGGTCTTGAAGAAGAAATACAGTTGCATGTTAGAATGTTCCAACCTCAAACTGTTCAACAGGCTTATAGCTTGGTTAAATTGAAAGAGGCAAGTCAAAACTGTAAGAAAATTAAGTGGAATGGTAAAACAGTTTTTAATTCCAATCAAAAGGGTATTTTACCAACCCCTAAACAAATAACCAATGGTAACACCTCTAAGACTAATGTGGCTAAGAAGACTTTTACAACAGAAGAATTTGAGGAAAGAAAAGCAAAAGGTCTATGTTATTTTTGTGATGAAAAATATGTGAGAGGCCACAATTGTAGGGGTAAGAGGCCACAGTTATTTCACATTGAAATGGAGTTGAGTGATGATGAAGAGGACAATTGTGAAGAAGATCTTGAGATGGAGTTAGCTCAGATCTCCTTAAATGCAGTAGAGGGTAATAATAGTTATCAGACTCTAAGGATAACTGGCCATTTTGGAAGGTATAGACTGCAGATTTTGATGGACACAGGAAGTTCTCATAATTTTGTAGATTTCCTGTTAGCCCAGAGATTAGGATGTGTTATAGTCACTACCAAGACCCCTATGTTGGTAAAGGTGGCCAATGGTAAGAAAGAGGTGTGTGACAAAATGATTCTGAATTTTAGATGGAAGATGCAGGGTCTAGAGTTTGTATCTGATGTGTATGTCATGCCATTGGGGGGCTGTGACTTAGTGTTGGGAGTTCAGTGGTTTTCCACATTGGGAACCATTCAAATGAACTTTCAAGACAGGGTGATGGAGTTTAAGTATCAAGGGCAGAAAGTCATTCTCAGGGGTAATATGGGCAAGAAACTGTCAAGTATTGGAAAAGGGAGTTTGCAGAAAGTGACAATGCAGGCTGCAGAACTCTCAATGATTCAATTGTGTACAATTGAAGGAGAGGAGACCCCTACTTCTATTGTACTGCATAAAGATTCAACAGAAGAGTCTTCCAATCAGTTACCAGGGTTAATGCCTTTGTTAGAAGAATTTCATGATGTATTTTGTGACTTGCAGACTCTTCCACCAAATAGGGGAGTATTTGATCACAGAATACCATTGAAGGAGGGAACTCAAGGAATAAATTTGAGGCCTTACAGATACCCTTTATTACAGAAAGATGTTATTGAGCAAATGACCTCTGAATTATTAGAGCAGGGTATAATTAGACAAAGCAGCAGTTCATTTGCCTCACCTGTGGTCCTAGTAAAGAAAAAAGATGGTAACTGGAGGATGTGCATAGACTATAGGAAGTTGAATCAAGCAACTATTCCTGATAGATTCCCTATCCCATTGGTAGAAGAGTTGATGGATGAGTTATATGGGACCCAATTCTTTTCCAAACTGGATCTGAAGTCTGGGTACTATCAAATCAGGATGAATTCTGAGGATATAGGGAAAACTGCATTTAAAACACATAATGGGCATTATGAGTTTATGGTCATGCCCTTTGGCTTGACTAATGCACCATCAACATTTCAGGGACTGATGAATCATGTATTCAGAATGCATTTAAGAAAATTTGTGTTAGTTTTCTTTGATGACATTTTGATATATAGTCCAACCTGGAATTCTCATTTAGATCATTTGAAGATGGTATTACAACTGTTAAGAGAAAACAAGTTGGTTGCTAAGAAGTCTAAGTGTGTTTTTGGGGCCAATGAGTTGGAATACTTAGGACACATCATTTCTAAGAAAGGAGTTGCTACTGATCCAGTCAAAGTGGAAGCTATTCAGCATTGGCCAATGCCAAAGAATTGTAAGGAGTTAAGAGGTTTTCTTGGTTTAACAGGTTACTATAGGAGATTTGTTAAAAATTATGGTAGCCTTGCAAGACCTTTGACTCAATTGACAAAAAAAGATGCTTTTGTGTGGACTGATGAAGCTACAGTTGCTTTCAATACCCTCAAAAATGCTATGATGAAGCCACCTGTCCTAGCAATGCCTAATTTCAATGATACTTTTATCATTGAAACAGATGCTTCAGGCTATGGTATTGGGGCTGTCCTGATGCAGCAGGGCCATCCCATTGCATTCATAAGTAAGGCTTTGTCTCCTAAGAACTTAGCCTTATCTACTTATGAGAGGGAACTACTAGCTATCATTCATGCAGTCCAAAAGTGGCAACCATACTTAATGAATAGGCCTTTCATTATTAGGACTGATCAACAGAGTTTGAAACATCTGTTGGAGAATAAGGTAGCTACACCCTTTCAACAGAAGTGGCTTTCAAAGCTTATGGGGCTACAATATGAAATTCACTACAAGAAAGGTTCAGAAAATTCAGCTGCTGATGCTCTTTCAAGAGTCACACATGGAGAGTTATTACAACTTTCTGTATCTTCTGCTCACTCAGATTTATTGACAGAAATTCAACAAGTTTGGAATGAAGATATGGAAGTCAAGAAACTGATTCAAGAACTTAAGGACAATTCAGTCAGACACAAGCATTATACATGGCAGAATGATGAATTGAGGAGAAAGGGTAAATTGGTAATTGGGAATTCTCCTGCTCTCAAGTTGAAGATTTTACATTGGGTGCATGATTCTGCCCAAGGGGGCCATTCAGGAGTGCAAGCTACCTTGAAGAGGCTGTGCAGGTTATTTTACTGGCCTAAAATGAAGAATAGTGTCAAATCTTATATTCAGGGCTGTCCTACATGTCAACAGTGTAAATATGAGAATGCAGCTTATCCAGGGTTACTTCAACCATTACCTATTCCAATAGGGGTTTGGGAAGATATCTCTATGGACTTTGTAGAAGGCTTACCCCCTTCTAGGGGTAAAACTGTCATTTTTGTTGTTGTAGACAGGTTGAGCAAGGCTGCTCACTTTTTGGCCATGAGTCATCCTTTTACAGCAGTAGATGTGGCTCAGTTGTACCTTGACAATATCTACAAGCTTCATGGGAGTCCTAAGAGTATTGTTTCTGATAGAGATAAGGTATTTGTTAGTACTTTTTGGAAGGAGTTTATGATTTTACAAGGAGTAGTACAGTGCATGTCCAGTTCTTACCATCCACAATCTGATGGTCAAACAGAAGTATTGAACAGGTGTTTGGAGAGTTACTTGAGGTGTATGTGTTTTGAAAAGCCAATTGAATGGTTAAAGTGGCTTCCTTTGGCTGAGTATTGGTATAATACCAGCTTTCAATCTGCCATCAAGTCTACTCCATATGAAGTTGTTTATGGTCAGCCTCCTCCCATTCATTTACCATATCTTCCTGGTGAGAGTTCAGTAGAAGTAGTAGATAGAAGTTTATCTGCTAGAGAGCAAGTCATTGGAATGTTGAAGCACAATCTATTGGAAGCCCAGAATAGGATGAAACAATGGGCTGATCAGAAAAGAACAGAAAGAACTTTTGAGATTGGAGATTATGTGTATTTGAAGCTGAAACCTTATCGACAGATGTCAGTTCAGCATAGGTATAACCAGAAACTGTCTGCAAAATTTTATGGCCCATATAAGATTTTGGCTAAAGTGGGAAGTGTAGCTTACACATTAGATTTACCAGCTGAAAGTACTATCCATCCTACTGTACATGTTTCTTTGTTAAAGAAATTTCATGGCAGTACTCCTATGCAGCAGTCAGTCATGCCATTGGAAGAAAGGGAAGTACAAAAGCCAATGCAAGTGTTGGACAGAAGGGTGCTTAAGAAAAACAATAGTGTTTGTGTGCAATGGTTAGTTCAGTGGAGTGGAACAGGACCAGAAGATGCAGTGTGGGAGAATGCCAGTCAAGTGTCTGCAAGATTTCCTGATTTTGACCCTTGGGGTCAAGGGTCTTCAAAAGGAAAGGGTATTGATGTGAGTCAAAGTGGATAGAATAGTTAGTTAGTCGGTTAAAATAGTTGGTTGGTTAAAAGGGCAAAAGAGTCCTTTGTATTGTAATAAGAGGGGCAAAAGAGTCAATTGTATTGTGAGTCTATAAAAGTCAAATGTCTGTACAATTGAATGGCAGTTAATAATTCAACAAACTTTCCCGCTCAATCTTATTATCTCTTCTATCTTCTGTTTAGCTTATCATCTTCAAGATTACTCCATTAATCTTTGGAATAAGCTTGTGTGTTGACCATTACTTTGTAATCTCATACACAAACCACATCAGTAGGCAGGCCTTACCTCTATCCCGAGGGATAGAGAGGTTGCTTCCAGTGAGACCCCCGGGCCCCGGCTCTAAAAACATATACATATACAGATTTCAGTTGACACAATACATAGCTACTACAATATACATATATATACCACACACACACATATGCATATATGCAACACATAAAAACAAAGAGTGCTAAAATAAAGTCTTAGTAAGCTACGAATAATCATATACTAAGAACTAAAAACGCATCCTATAGGTACATAGACAAGAGGTAACCTGCAAAGGCCATCAGCATAAAAGCTAAACCCTTAAGGCAAGACACCTACTACAAACGAAACTGCCTCCTAAAAAACACATAGAATATCTGATTATAGTGCTCCAGAGTAGACTAAATTTATAGCACACAATGTGAAATCATGTTTTTACACATATTCAACAACTCTAAGCTTGATCCATTAGTTTAGAACTTATACATAAATCAGTCTACGCCTACAATCAATGCTATCAAGGTTGTGGATACTGAATAGACATTCTCCAGACTCCGCATTGCTAAACCTTCTGATTATTGAATCTTAATTAAGCCTTAAAGTAAAAAAATTTGGATGTGTTTCTCAATAAAATTTGGCTAACAAAAGTTCAAACAAAGAAGGATATATCGGATTTCAAGTGCACGGAAGTGCAATCTAAATATCACTTAAAAGAAATTCAAAGCCTACGGTTCTTAAAAATTAAAATTAAACCACGCGTACGAGGTGTTTGTTTGTGTGTTTAAAATTGATTACCGTGACTTCGCGGCCATAACTATTTAGATTTTGATTTCAAGATAAGTGATTGTAACTATTCTGATTTCTGATCAGTTAAAGTTAACACAATCAGATACAAATATGCAGAAAACATATTGATCATCAAGATATCATCAACTTGCAGCAATCACCTATAGAAACACTCATACATTATTTTCAAGCAAGTGATCCTTCCAGACTTCAACTACACAAAATAATCGAAATCTTTGGCTTCGACCTCTCGAGTACCAATGTCCCCTTCCTCCTCTTTAACAATTTCAACAACACAAGTACACAACCCAACATGTGATCACAAATTAACAATATCATCATAAATAATAATAGTATTCAATTTCAGTATATATGTTGTTAAAGTAGCAGTCTTTATGCAATTCTCTAAACTTAAGGGGAAGAAACAATAAAGACTCAATAAAAAGAAGTGATTAAGAGTATGAAATAATAATAATAATAATAATAATAATAATAATAATAATAATAATAATAATAATAGTAGTAGTAGGTAGGGTTTGAGAGTGAACCTCTTTTCGCCACCAGTGTAATACTCCTGAGGGCCATCGGAATCGCTGTCGGAGTCATTGGCAGAGGGTCGGTTTAGATCGGACAGGGTCCGAATACCACCGGGTCGACTGGATGCGGGTTTCGCTGGCTTCTTGTCGCGTGAAGTCATCGTTTTTCTTGAAGGTTGGTTCTCCTCTGTGTGTTGGGTAACTCAATTTACAAGAAACACAAACGGTGGGGTGGGGTAGGGTGGGGTGGAATTTAATATTGTAAAACTTGTGAACCGATAAGACTCGGCTCATTACTAGTTACTACTCTCTACGCTATTTTTAAGTTGGAATCGCTAAGTTCTTTCATGATTTTGAAGGATATCAGCCTTTTCTTCACTCAAGGGCATAGGGACTTGGGATCGAACCACCGTCGTCCTAGGACGCTTCGTCATTATTCATGTCAAAAGTGTGACTCGACTCGGTACCTCTCTTTGACCTTAGGACTAGCATCATTGTTTTTACCAACTCAACTGACCATCATAGTTAATTGCGTATATCTGGCTATGTCTATGGTTATATTGCGGTTTTTGTCTTTAAGTTTTATGTAAAACATCTTTTAGTCCTTGTTGTTTGTTTGCTGGTCACGGTTGTTCAATAAATACGATGTCGGTTAAAAGTTTTTGTTAGGTTGCTTATAAAAAGTCTTTTTTTACATTTAGTGGCAAAAAAATACAATATAAAAAGTAGGATGTGAGATCCACATTAAGGTAAAAACAAGTATTTAAAAATTACAAAATTTGGCTATGCATGCATCCTAAATGGTTAAATGTTTGAAGTGGGTTAAAAACAACTCGAATTGGGTCAAGAGCACAAATTTATTGTTTATACTATGTTAGAAATTCGGGTATAACACATGTTGAATAAAATAAATAGTAAATAGTTAGTAACGGAGATTTATGAATTATGAAACTATATTTTGATGTAAGAGACGGGGGTGGGGATGACTTTCAATAAATAAAATTTGTATACTACAATCTTTATAGAATTTTTTTCCATTTGAAATGGACATGTACCGCGTATACACGCGGGGCTCTAACCTAGTAACTAATATATTAAGGGAATGGGTATAATAAAAAGCGGGAAGACAAATCTTTGGCTTGTAAAATTATGACACATGACGTAATAAGAGGGTGTTGGGGATTGAGTTTCAAAACAACTTATTAACTTATTGATTTTTCCAAGAAGCCAATAAGTCAATAAGCTGTTGGTGTAACCCAAAAACACTTTCTGTTTTGACTTTTGGCTTTTGGATTTTAAGGGTGGAAAAACTGTTTTTGAGAAGTTAGAAATCTTGGCTTTTGGCTTTTGGAAAAAAAATTACAAATCTACCACCCATACAACCAATATTCACAATAAGTTAAGCAAAACACTTAAAAAACAATCTATAGACTTTTTGACGTTTCTCATGCCAAAAGCTAATCCAAACACATTTTTTTAAACTCCTTTTTAAAAAGTCATAAGTCAATAAACACTTCTAATCAAAAGCACTTTTGCATTTCCAAACTCAACCCCAAACATCCTCTTAAGTTATTTATGGTTATGGTATAGAGGTATAGATATGTTTAAGAATACTACTAAAAGCTTTTGAACGATTGAATCATGACTTTGAAAGAAAGGTTAAAGAATAGTGAAATTTATGGAAAATGAAAGATTTGACCAATGTTGACCTAAAATCAAATTTTCAGGAATGTAATAGTAAAATTTGTAACATATAATATTAACAAGTCAAATAACAAAAATAGATAAAGGAATATGTTTATAGTATGTGAATTTGGAGAAATTGTCTCAAGTTCGAATTTGAGTTGGTTTGATAAAGTTAAAGATGGGAGATTGTGATGGTTTGGATATGTGAAGAGAAGATAATTAATGAACCGGTTAGAGTAGTGGAAACTTTCAATGGTTCTACTAGGGTTGCACATCTCAAAGGACATAATCCAAGATAAAAGTACTTGGATACATAGAATTAAGATTAAGGGTCTGTTTGGAATGGGGTAATGGAATGAGAGAGGGAATGGAATGGAAGAGGTAATGGAATGGAAGGGGTAATGGAATGGATCATTACCATTCCATGTCTTGTTTGGTTATCATGTGGGAATGGAATGAATTTTTTACTTTGTGTTATTTGGTATGTAAGAAAAAAACGAAAATATAAAATCGATGGTGAGTGGTGGGTGGCGGCGGCGGCAACGGTGGTGGCGGCGGCGGCAACGGTGGTGGCGGCGGCGGCAACGGTGGTGGTGGCAGTGGGCGATGGCGGTGACAATGGTGGGTGGGCGACGACGGTAGTGGTGGGTTGTAGCGGTGACAGTGGGTGGTGGTGGCGATGACAGTGGTGGAGGCAGTGGGTGGCAGTGACGCAGGTGGTGGTGGTGGTTGGACGGTGGTGACAATGGTGGGTTACGACGATGGTAGCAATGGTTGTGGGTGGCAGCAATAGGCGGTGGTGGTTGGATGATGACAACAATGGTGGGTTGTAATAATAATAATAATAATAATAATAATAAAAATAATAATAATAATAATAATAATAATAACAATAATAATAATAATAATAATAATAATATATTTGCTTCCATTCCTTGAAGGAATGAAAAAAAAACACCACCTTACCAAGGAATGAAAATTTTTAAAATGGAAGGAATCACATTCCTTATGGAATGATCCATTCCATTACTATATGGTAACCAAACATGTTTAATTTTATTCCATGGGAATGATCCATTCCATTCCACCTTTGATTCCTTCATACCAAACGCTACCTAAGGACTTTTAGGGAGGGTACATAGGCGCCTTAGCTTTGTTTTTAAAGTCTTAGACTTTTCCTGCATTTCGGTGGACCTTGCATGTGACTGTCTTCCTGCATTAATATCTATAGATTCTTTCACAGTGGTATATTTGTTTCTATTTTACTACATTACTCTTTCACCCCTTTGTTTGCTATTTGGTAGTTGTCTATATATTTTTAGCATTTTGTTTTGTAGTCAAGTGTCTATTTTGAAATAGTCTCTTTATCCCCAGAGACAGAGGTAAGATGTGTCTACATTCTACCTTCCTGAGATCCTACTAATGGCTTTGATATTTGTGATATTTACCAACTACGGTAGGTGTCGTCGCCCTTGTCTTAAGTTCGGATTTCATGACTTAAGGCCCATGTTTCTGATTGGTCCACGTGGCAGCTGAGTCAGTATGGGACTTGAAGTGAAAATGAGGTGTAGTGGTAGTGGGAAGAAAGATAACACCCTTGAATTCAAAAGATTGTTATTAAAACGTTGCATTAGAACAGGTGGCACAATATTAGTGGTCCTTGACAAATCAATAGAGCGTTATCAAACATAGCCCCCCCTACTGGTGTGGGGGCACGATTTTGCTAAAAACGTCCACATTCGCGCTCCACTACATATGGTCTAAGACATGTATGAGAAATTTTATAATTATATATAAATCAGGAATCAATTGTTTGAGTAGAATATGTAATTATATATAAAAAGTTAAAGACTTGGGTTAAAGTGAAAAAGCTAATAAATTGTTTGAGTAGAATATATATATAGAGCTTTCTGTAAAGGAATCACATATTCATTAGAAGCTTATGTTAGAGATGGTGAGCTTACTGTCACGGAGAAACTCTCTTTTCTCGCGTGCGGCCTTAGATCACCGTCTAAGTAAGCCTTGCCGACTTGAAGTCGTTATTTCTTGGTTGCGGAAATGGGTTATGAAAGTGTTGGGTCGCAAGTGAGAAGCTTGTAAATACTTGATCACAAGTTTTACAAGTAAAAGACTTTGTATTGCACTAGTAAAGGTTACAAGTGTTGATGGTTTTACAAGTTGTAAGGGGATGTCCCAAATGAGACCCCTAATGCCATATTTATACTACACTAGTCCTAATCTAGAGTGTTCTAGGTTCATCCATACAATAATCTACATGATACATTCTAGTAAGATCTTTGATGATATCATGATATTTTGGGTGTTATCTTGATCGTTCTAGAACCTTCTTTGGCTGCACTTTGGGGTTGTTTTGTGTAGTCCTTTCCGGCGTTTTCTAAACCCTTCAAGGCTGGTTCTTGATGCTTGTAGATGCCCCAAGGTTGCTGGAATGTTGTGGGTTGTTCCGGAGTCTTCCAGGTAGCTCTAGACGCAACTAGATGGCCCCGGAAAGGTCTAGAAGCTGAAAATTTATTGCTGAATTTTGGCGGGTCGTGACATCCTCCCCCACCTAAATTCGCGACGTCCTCGTCGTGATTTCCCAGGGTCTTGATGAATTTTATTGCTGATAATGTCTTGCCTCGTTTCTTCATGTCTGGCACCAAGGTAGCCGCGTGCACTTTGTCTTCCTTGATGATGTAGAGTGTATTAATGAAAGTTACTGGAATCGCTCGTTCTTTTCGAAAGAAATCCATCCCGAGAACGATATCATAATCGTCGATTGGTACAATCGAGAAGTGTAGCTTGCCAGTCCAGGTTCCGATCTTAGCCTTTACGCCCCATGCGATTCCTTCTATCGGCTTGGGTTCTCCATTAGCGGCTTTAATCCAACCTTCCTGTGTGGTGATTCTTAAGCCGAGTCTTCTAGCCGTGTCTGGTGACATAAAGTTGTGGCTAGCCCCGGTATCTGTTAATGCCTTCAAGATACGTCCTTTTATTTCCATGTTGACGAAGCGAAGCCCTTGTGATTTATTATGGTCCACAATCGAAGTTGGGTTGGTTTGGCTTGCTATTGCCAAGGGTCTTCCTTCTTTTGTTGTTAAAGCATTAAGAACTTGGAGTTGCATCGCTCCTAGCCGAACCTCTTCAGTTTCCTCGGGTTCGTCATCCTCGCCGGTCCTTATTAGGGCCGTTAACTTGGCCTTCTTTGGGCAATCTCTCGCATTATGTGGCCCGTCGCAAAGGAAACATCCTTTGTTTACAGCTTTGTTTTTGTCATATAAGGTTATTGCCCGGATATCATTCTTCCGGTATTGATTTTGATTGACGGGTTTTGCTCCCCCACCTTTTCCATCACTAGTCTCAGTGGTGGCTGGTGGTTTTTGCCATCGGTTCTCGTTTCGATCGTTTAAGTTTTCTGCAACGGCGATAGCCGATGACAAGTCTTGAACATTTCTTCGTTCAAGTTCAGTTTTTGCCCATTGTTGCAACCCGTCGATGAAGTATATAAGGGAGTCCTTGGGCGATAAGTCCGGAATCTCAAGCACAAGGGTAGTGAAATCATTGATATAATCTTTTATGCTACCCTTTTGCCTTAGATTGCGAAGCCGAATCTTGGCATCATGTTCGGCATTCTCCGGATAAAATTGTTTCTTAATTTCTTTTACAAAATCAGCCCAAGTTCTGATGTCACACGTACCTTTGTCAATTTCCATGTGTTTTCTTCGCCACCACAAAGCTGCATTCTCCTTTAGGTACATTGTCACCGTCTTGAGTTTCTTGTTGTCCTCCATGATGTCGACGGCTTCAAAGTATTGTTCTATCTCCCATATAAAATCGTCAACAGCTCGGGCCTCTCGTTTTCCAACGAAAGGTGAAGGTTTCGGCACTTCGGTCTTCGAAGAGATGATAGTGTCGCCTCTATTTGCCAAGGCTTGTTTGCAGACACTAAGTTCTGTTTGTAATTCTTTAAACTTTTCAGCAAACTTTCTTTCAATGTTGTTTTGAACTTGTTCAAGCTCCTTCATAAACATTTCTTTTAGCTCGCTTTGCATGACGGTTATAGCGAGTTTGACATCATCCCTTAGCTCGCCGAGTTCGCTGCCTAGTGGTTCCACTTGTTGTAGCGACTCGTTAGTATTTGTTTTGAATATGTCGAATTCAGCTTTGAATTCTTCAACTTGTGTTTTGAATTCAGCAATTCTTGTTTCAACATCCTCGACTCGTTTGTCGGTGCTTGCAACCCAATCCTTAGATACATCTCGACTCTTTCTGCCTCCTTTTCGAGTCTCTTCTCGTCCACGAACATCGTCTCCACCTGGAGTGTTTGGAATCTTGCCTGGTTCAGCCATATCCCAGGAGAATCGTTATTGCTCTGATACCACTTGTCACGGAGAAACTCTCTTTTCTCGCGTGCGGCCTTAGATCACCGTCTAAGTAAGCCTTGCCGACTTGAAGTCGTTATTTCTTGGTTGCGGAAATGGGTTATGAAAGTGTTGGGTCGCAAGTGAGAAGCTTGTAAATACTTGATCACAAGTTTTACAAGTAAAAGACTTTGTATTGCACTAGTAAAGGTTACAAGTGTTGATGGTTTTACAAGTTGTAAGGGGATGTCCCAAATGAGACCCCTAATGCCATATTTATACTACACTAGTCCTAATCTAGAGTGTTCTAGGTTCATCCATACAATAATCTACATGATACATTCTAGTAAGATCTTTGATGATATCATGATATTTTGGGTGTTATCTTGATCGTTCTAGAACCTTCTTTGGCTGCACTTTGGGGTTGTTTTGTGTAGCCCTTTTCGGCGTTTTCTAAACCCTTCAAGGCTGGTTCTTGATGCTTGTAGATGCCCCAAGGTTGCTGGAATGTTGTGGGTTGTTCCGGAGTCTTCCAGGTAGCTCTAGACGCAACTAGATGGCCCCGGAAAGGTCTAGAAGCTGAAAATTTATTGCTGAATTTTGGCGGGTCGTGACATTACGCTACCAAGCGCTTTTTATGATCACGGGCGTATGAGGCCACCTTTTGCAATTGAGTTACCTTGGTAGCCAGGCTTTATTCGTTAGACGTTAAAGACAGAAAGAAAAAAAAAAAGCTCCGGTCCCTCAACTCTTTGTACGTATTCAATTTCACCACTAAAACTTTTCTTTTTCTAAGTTAACTCGTGAACTCAAATGGGATACAATGTAATTATTCCACTTTCTATAAAGGTAGAATAATTGATAGTGGAAAAAAAATATTTATATGTAATCAAACTTCGTCATTGGTGGAATCCGATCAATCATTTCACTTCTTAACTAAGTTTTTAGTCGAATCTTATCAATCATTCCGTTTATGAATTTAGCATAATGGCAGATAAACCCAACTCCAACCTGAGCTCGAGTAACACCGATGATCGGCGCTGTCGGCTCAAACAGGCAGTCGAGGCCGAATTAGCCTCCGAAGACGAAGGATGGAGTTCGGAGAGTTCCGGCACGTCAAGATGGGGAGTGGCGGCTAGCTTACGAGATTTAGCAGAGTGGGTGATAAGGAGACAGGCGGCAGAGCTGGAGATGATGAAGACGCGAGAGGCGGTAAGGATTGAGGCGGAGAATCGAAGACTGGAGAGGGAGACCGAGTTGACAGAGATGATGTTGAAGACCCAGTTGCAGCTTACGTCGTTTATATGTTCACAAGCGTGTGACAGGAAACGAAAGCGTGGTGAAGACGGTAGTGACTCACCGGTGTCAGCAGAAAGGTGAAACCTTTAACATCTCCATTAACAAACCTGATTCTGTAGTTATATACATTCATATGACAATTTTAAAATTTACATTTATTAAGGTTACTTGGATTAGATTGATAAAAAAAAAATGTTGTAAAAGGCTTTGTTATGTAATGCAGGAAAGGAGCAATGTTACTAAGCTTACTCCACTTCAGTTTCGGCATATGATACGAGCGTTAAATTTCATGTACGCAATATTTTTTTTTTTTTTTCGTATCGAAAGCTCTAACTAAATAAATGGAGCTAAATATCTAAATATTAATCCATATGAAACTATATCTTATCTAGAAATCCAATACCATTTACATATATGGCCAGTCTGTTGGTTTAATATGAAATAGTTTTTAGAGGAAGGCATACTTGGGGGGAGAATTATGTTCGCGGTCGCGATCGCGTTTTGGGGTGGCAGAGGCGGCAAGTAGAACCTTATGTCGTTCTAAAGCGCTCTCCATGTACTCTTGGAGTGGTGGAAGAGAAGCACCATCTTCATCTTTCTGTACTTGACCTCGTATAACCTATCATTAACAAAAGTAGTAACATCAAACTACTTGCAACATCAGATGTTTGTCCTACATCGTAGACATTGGTTACCTTTGATGCCCAACGCCTCTCTGCTTGTTGACACACATCTCTAATATCTCGTCCAGACATTCTGGATTGTTAATTATACAGTCAGAAGCAGCAATAACTTCAACTACAAACATACATTATGCACATCTACTGATCTACATGAGCAAGGAGTTTAAGATACAAGGAAGAGTGATTTACTCTTCAGTGGCTGAAGCAAATTCAGCTAAGTCGCTCTTCGTTAAGTGTTTTGCATATTGAGCTGTGATCTCCTGACGAGTGTGCTGATCAGGTAGGCCAAAAGTAATCATGGAGTCAAACCGGCTGAGAAAGTTCACAAATTACAAAAGTCAAAAACTGTTTTGCTTCTTTAATTATAAAAAAATTATGTTATGTTTAAGAATAAAACAAATATACACCTTAATAAAGCAGGATCAAGATCTTGTTTTCTATTGGTTGCAGCTATCACCACTACTTTTTTGTCCTGCTCAAACCCATCAATCTACAATATAGGAGTAACATAAACATGTATGCTCTTTAACGATTCAGGAGTCGATCCGTAAGGGAAAGAAATGGTACCTGACGTAATATGACTGACAAGATTCTACGAGTAGCTTCATGAGTTTCACTATCACGAGAAGTAGCAAAGGAATCAACCTGTTTTACAATTAGATATAGTAGAAAAGTAACACAACTACACAAGACAATTTTCCTTCACAAGAATGTCATATGCAACGCATCTATACCTCATCGAGGAATATGATTGCACCATTGGGAATTTCATTAGCAAGTGTAAACACTTTTCCTAATAACCTTTCACTTTCGCCAAAATACTTTGACATGATCACCTCCAATGGCACGTATAACAATGGGGCACCCTGCATAATAGAACAATATCCTTTTAATAAGCAATTTTATTTGAATTATCAAGATATAGATCTTATAAATATGCTAATACACACGAGCAGCACTAAAATCATCTTTCCACCTAGGTTAGATAGATGAAATAAAAAAAAATCCAACAGAATAACATTAACATATATTGCCACTGACGATATGAAGCATGTTTTATACTATTACATGCACTGTTCTACAAGCATACAGAAACAACAAACAACTATACCCCAGTAAATCTTACACATGGCAAAGCTATTAGTAGGGTATGCGGAGGGTGGGATGTAGGCAAATCTTCCCTCTATCCCTGGGATAGAGAGGCTGCTTCCAGAGAGACCCCCGACTCTACAGCAAACAGCAGACAAATAAACAGAACAAGAGATTATACATAGAAAGACGAAATGGTGAAAGGGCAACATAATAAAAATAGCCATATATAGCCACAAAAAAACATATAAGCATAAATACAAGACGACAATTACACGTACAGACGGTACAGTTCACCTAAAATGTGGAAAAAAAAAAGTCCTAAGACAAAGGTAAGACTCATCTATACGCTCCCCTAAAAGTCCTTAACCTTAAGTCTACGTCTCCACGAACTCCAACCCTAGACCCGTGCATGCAATAGTATACAGAGAGGGCACCTAAATTCATAAGCAAACAGCCATTCTTGAACAAAACAAGGTGACAAACATGCCAACGGTGAGCTATATGTATACCATCAAACATCGCACCCCATCTCAATATGAAACCTGTAAATATATTTTTGTTAAATTTCATCCAAACTGGACTTTTAGGCAAGTAAGATGATGACAGCCAAGATGTATTAAGACAGCCTTTTATGGATATACAGCTGGATACATAATCACAACAACACAAACAACATTGCAGTAATCATATGTGGCACCCATTTACTTCAAAAATTCATGGTATAAAAAACAGAGAGAAATGCATAAACTTAGGAGTATAAGAGAGGCCAGCAAGCATATGGATTAATAAGCAATGAATAAGAATAAAAAAGAAATGCTTCATAGCAATGAGAAGGACATATTACCGCCTGATTAGCTATAACACGAGCACAAGATGTCTTCCCAGTACCTGATATTAAAGCAAGAAAGCAAGTGAAGCACATTAGTTTCAAGCTTTCATTTAAGGCAACTACAGTCAAGATACACAACTACCCTTGGGTGCACCTGTGCAAGCTGTGCATTAGTTTCGAATTCCACATTCGGGTGAAATAGATCTTACCCAAGCTTTGAGGTTGAAGACGTCCAACAAACAGGGCATTTACAAAGAGACCCAAGACATGAAAAGGAAAAAACAGAAAGCTACTTGTAGTGCAGAGATAACAAACTTGTAAATTTAGTCTTTGACTCTTTTCAGGGAAACTCACAAGATAATAAAGGGGAAACAAATATATCGATTTGTCTAAAATTTGCTTATCCAAAACAGTACACTAGTTTAGAGACTAAACAAATTAAATTACTACAATCCTTATCTAGAAACATTCGTATGGGAAAATTATCACAAACAAGCAATTAGGATTTAGTAACTAATAAGTAATAAGATAGAGAAAGTTAGGAATGAATCAAGAAACCGAAACATTATCAAATCTTTTCTGATTCAAGTGCATAGAGTTGGAAAGGTAGGCAAATTGGGTTCAAGTCAAGCAAACTGTTGCCACATTCTGAATGAATTAGGCAACTTATAAAGAGTTTGATTATGATATAAACTTGTTGTCTTCTGTGTAAAAATTCCACATATAGTTACATATATCCAGAAAATATTCATGAAGATGTGAAAGTCATGGCAAAAACCTGGTGGACCTTCAAACAGTACTGCTCGGGGTCTATTTGTCTCAAACTTGCACCGGGTTCCATGAGCAATTTCATCATAAACCTCAGGACTCTGCAAAGCTAGCAGTATTGTGTCTTCTATATCTCTACATATAAACAATTGAAATTGAAAACATAAGTCAACAAGCTTAATTACAACAGACCCATTATTTGTGATTCTTCAACGCATGAAAGGACACATGTACCATTAAGAAAAAAAAGATGAAAATGCATATTTGAATCACATTTAATAAAAAAACCTCCTCCTGAGGGTATATTACAAGTTTACAACTATGGGCAAGTATACAGGGAAAAAAATTAAAAGAGGCACCGTTCGTGCGACAACACCACGCCCTTCTAGTAAGTTCCGTACCTTTTCTGCTGATTATATCCAGCAATGTTTTCCCATGAAATCTCGGACTTTGGGTGCTCTAATTTAGGCTCCTTAAGTCCATAGATCTTCACCCCCATGCCCTCTAGACTAGCGACTGACTTGTCTATGGATGGGTTACGTGCAGTATCTCCTCTCCTATCCAAACTCCTATTTTGTCCCACTCCAGACAATTTTAACACAGATACTAAAGCTTCAAGCTCCTCAGCAGTAAAGCTCCCTTGCTTTATGAACTCCATTTCCTACATGAGTTTAAGAGAGATACTCATATGTTAGCAGATATCAGAAACAAATTCAGATTTAGATGTGGTTTTTATCATGAAATCACTGTCCTTAAGAAATTATTGTCCCTGCTAGTCTGCTACGTGGCTGCTGGGAGCCTGGTTGGGATCAATGCCAGATTTCTCAATGATTACAAAACCAGGAAATATCATAGACGAAAATTATGTAGTACTCTCAAGAACATATTGAATATTTTGGTGATATTGACTAAAAGGAAATAGGATAAGGTATGTGTGACTGTTTGAGGAACACATATATCTATAGATTGTACAAGCTTAAGCTGTTATGTACAGCTGAAATTATCTAACTTCAAATATAATTGTTCTGGAATTATTTAAAAATTATTAAACTCTTTTGGCTTCAATTTCAGCCGTCTTCATGCAATTTTAACCACCAACTATACACACACATATGTAAAGATCAATGAGAAATTAAAATAAAGCATTTTAGAGCATTTATTTGGAGATAGAGATGTTATAAGTTTGAAGGGATTGGAAATAACTGGTTTATCAGCACTAATGAGTGATCGGAATATCAGAATGCAAAGATCTCCGTCATTTGGATTTGCATCAGAATTGTTGTTATCTGTGACACCTTCCTTCTGCACCACAGGTCGGTTGAGTGTTATCTGCCAAGCAACACCACTGGTATTGAACATGACAGACAGTCATAAGTAATGGCCATAACTTACAGCAAAATTTATAAATTTCAAGTATTATAAAGTTGAGCTAGTGTGCAATGCCCTCCCATGAAATGTAAAAAAAAAATGCAGATGAAAGTAAAGCCTTTAAACTTACCTATCCCAAGCACGCAAATTCATATCCGCACCTGTAGCTCGCTCCTCAACTTTTACACCAAGATGTGCAACAATGTTTGAAATTAAAAGTGCAATTTCACATGAAGGAGGGACTTGGAACTTGATTGTAACCTACAGTGAAACATCAAATAAGTTGCATATAGGAGCACTACCAAGAATATTAAAACTTAAAAGCATCTCATTGATACAGCAATGGTTGTATAAAACATGGAATACCAATAATTCAGAACCTCCAGGGCATGGATACAATTTCAGAAACATAGCATAAGTATAAGCATACACACAGAGTAAACCCTATAATAAAAGATGCCCTAGATTTTTTATTTTTTATTTTGAACAGCAATCTAATGTACTCCCAATTCTACACCATTGTCCACCTCGGACTCAAACCCTCAACCTCTTGGTGAGGGGTACCGTTTTACAGGCCCAGATACCGCTAGCGGCTAGGCCAAAGACTCTTTGGTAGAAGATGCCCTAGATGCTGTCAGGCAAGCCAAGGTGATCAAAATGACTAGCAAATTACCCTTTATGTTATTTGTTTAAAAATAAATTGCCATCTCCAATTCCAGGATCAATTAAACATCTCCCACAATGTTGATAAACATATGGTAATCATAAACGAACAAATGGTAGTCAAGTAGAATAATGGTCTGTCTGAAACTGCCTTCGACCTTCGTTGTGGTTAGGAAGGAAATAAAGAAAAGCATACTAGTTCAATGAATTTTAATCTTATACAGTTATACCATCATAAAAGCACTTCACTAAGTCTATAATACTCTGATCAAGTTAAACGATTAAGGAAATACAACTCCCAAAAGATTTACTAGACAATGGAAAATATAACCACCCAAGCAAACTTCAAACTAGATAAAGTGCATTAGATAAAGAACGCAACTGAATAACCTTTTGGCCCTTCACACCAACTGTAAACCGAGGATAAGAACCATACTGCATCCCTTTGCTTTTAAGCAGATTTTCTAATCGAGCTCTTTCTTTTTTGGCAACAGCCTCCATATCAACAGGTGGTGAAGGTGCTTCAGGTGGGAAAGGTGATTTAGCCTCAGCCTGTACAAATAAAAATCTTAATACTTGATTACTTGTGACTCGCTAGTTAGTCAGGTGGAAGCGAAAAATAGAATCCAAACATTGGAAACAAAAAAACACAAAATAACAATTTCACACAAACCTCAGGTGCATCTGCATACGCTACGTCTACTAAACCAAGTCCAAGCAACCCCGCTAGCATAGCAGGAAGAATATTTAACCCATAAACATTCGTTGAACCCCAGGCCTTATCATGACAAGGGTGGCTATTTTGCTTCAACGTACCTGCAGGCACCAATTCTAAGCCCGTGAAAAAACCGGCAGTATCTCACATATGTTTGTTACAGACTGAAATCATCGCAAGGTACAGTCCAAATGGTCTCTCTCTCACCCACTGGACTAGTCTTTTGGGTTAACTTCCCCTGTTTGGACTGTAACAATGGTATTAGAGCCAGACTCGAAGTGGTGGCCTGGAGGAAGCCAACCGTGACCTCCGAGGCTTGTAGTGGTGGCCCACAGACCCAATCAGACTAGTCTTTTGGGTGAGAGAGCCCGTTTGGACTATAAACTCCGCATTTGTTGCCCATACAACCAGTCTCATACCTTACAATGATTCCGGTCCACTGTTAACTTGTTCGATAATATAAATAAATAAACATCACAATAATAAAATTATAAAAAAATCTTGTCATTGACCTTTCCAGCCACAGGAACAACAAGCAATTAATTAAAACGTAACAGTAAACAATATGATCAACTAACAATAAAAACAATACTAATATCCATAAAAAAAATTGAAAACAAGAAGCCATAATAAACTATAAACACGACATAATTACGAACAAAAGCTAGGAATATGATGAACGTACAGTAGGAGTGGTGACGCAGAGGAGGATTGGAAGGGGTTAGGGTTTTGCGAACTGCGATTGTACGGAAGGACGGGATTGTTCGAGCAAGACGACGAATTGACGCCATAAAAACTTGTGGAAAGGGCTATCGAGTAAATTGTGTTTGTAGTGTGTTATTGAAGCTGTTATTGTGATCAACAATGGCGCGTAAGCAGTAGGACCTGCAACTTCTAGAGGGCCTAAAACCTTGGGCTATAGGCTGAGATGGGTTGGGCTGATTAGGCTCGTTTGGAAACTAGAAGAATAGAGGCTATGAATGAATCATGATTTGATAAATTGTGGGTTTAGACACTTTAGAGACAACGGGGCGCCTTAGGTAAGTGCGAAACGGCAAAGTAGCCGATTTGGCTACACTGCCCCGAGCAATTCGGCTTCGATTTGCACCATCTCTCACAACTCTCTCTCTATAAAAAAATCCTTAGGCAAATTTAGGCTATGCATTTCCGATATTTAAGCTACTTTAGGCTAGTTTGGTGTTGAAATAACGTGAATTTAGGCTTGAAGCCTATGTGCCCCTTCCGCTCTTAGTCCAAACACTACAATTTGGTTCTATGGTTTTTGGTAGAGTCAACTTTCTTTCTGATTATGATAAAAGTCAAATAATATTATTCTTATATATAGTTGACAAAGTCATTTATTATATGATACTAACATGTTAGCAAAGGTGTTGGAATCCACTATGTGCACCTTTTGACAAAAATGTTTTTTTATTGTTTTATTTGCGTAATTAATTTTGAATTTTAAATATATTTTGTATATCCTTTCTGTAATTTAATATATATGACCTTTTATAAAAAGTTGAGTGTATTGTTGCGACCTGTTTATTTTTATTTACGGCTCGATATAAATATTATTTAAAACTGAGTTGTAAATGGTAATATACATGTGATTGAAACTCAAACGTACATGTTATCAAAGTCGTCTCACAGTTTGCTTTTTTTTTTTTTTGTCGTTTTCCTTTTTCATTGTTTTAGTAATAAAATATAATGCCTTTAAAATTCCGAATATAACATTGCAACATACTTATTTTTTATCTTAATTTCGATCAAAGTTTTATTCAATGGGTCAAATAAAATAGTTTTTTTATTAAAAAAAAAAAAAAAAAAAAAAAAAAACTAATACGCAGTTGTGTCCCGAGATGTGTCTTATTAAAACACAAAGTCATATTCAACTATGATATCGTACTATATCAAGTATTAGCCTATGGGGTGTGGAAGAAACCAGGGCCGGCCTTGAGGGGGTGCGGGGAGGACTCCCGGCCCGGGCCCAATTTTTAAAGGGGCACTTTGAGCGGCGACGAGTGTAGAGTGTATTTTTTTCGCAAGTATTTTCTTTCTGTTTTCAACCCAAAAAAAGATCTCATCTTAAACATCACTGGTTATAAACGCAAGAAAGTGAAAAGTAGATAAGGAAGAAGATGAGTTATACATGAAAAACTATATTTGAAGGTTACGACAAAATTAAAAAAAAAAAAAGTTTAAGTGTGTTACTTGAGATTTGTATTGTGGTACAGTAATTGTGCAGCCTTTGCAGTAAATTTTAATATATAGTAGTACTACAAAATAGTAATTGTCTCACGCTTATGCACATGATTCAAGTCAAATTCATTTCATTAAAAAACTTTTGAAATCTAGACATAAATAATGGCCCGATTATTATGGAATTTTAAGAAATGGTGGTTTTTTTATGAGCCAATTAGCCAAACATATTAATTTTTATAATTATTACGACACTTTCAGTTCTATATCCAGTTCGACCGGTCTGACTAGGGAACCGGTAAGGACACCGGTTCAACGTCCGCTTCGGTTATGAAAACATTGCTTAAAAGACATAAGACTAAGGGGCACATATTTCCCGGCTCGGCCCGGGCACCCGAATTTTCAGGGCCGGCCCTGGAAGAAACTTCCCCCATCTTCCTCCAACTCTTTCGCCATCTATGGGGTTGGTGTTCCCTTTGCTCACTGAAATTAGAGAGGGGAGGGGTGAGGGCGCAACATTTCTATTAGGAAAGAGTGCCACATCAGCTCCCCGATCTCTTTCCCAACCCACACCGATAGCCATGGTATCGTACCGGAAGAACCAAACAAAACCCGAATTTCACAACAATTTCACTCGTTATTGTATAAAGTGCACAGTTGCTTGAACTATAAAAAGTCATGTATTACGAAACTTGAAACCTTTCAACTAGATTCAAACGTTGAATAAAAGAATTTAATAATTAATGATCAAACATTTGAATTAAATTAAATATTTTAATTTATATACATTATTCTACCTAAAGTCGTACATATTGATCCAAAAAAACGATTATAAAGTCGAAAAAGACAGATTCTGACAGGTTAGAAAGCTACTTTCAATTTTCCATTAATATTTTACACATTAAAATTAAAAAAAAAAAAAAAAAAAAGGGAAATCTAATAATCCCATAAATTACAAAAAAAAAAGGTAAAAAAGTAATAAAAAACATAAAGTCAAAACACTTTCTTTGTAAACAAGCTCCTCAAATTAAACAAACCGCTAGCTCCACCGTCACCACCACCACCCACCGCCGTTACACCACCATTCCCTCCGGCCACACATCCAACATTACTCTGACAACCCATCCGTTGCCGGTAACCAATACACGTCGGAACACTATTATTATTATTATTATTATTATTATTATTATTATTATTATTTCCTCCGACGCCGGCACTGGAACCTTTAGCCGGACGTGAAGTTTTCTCAGCAGAGCTTCGTACAACACTATCATGTAAGCTCCGACTCTGCCCGACCCGTTTCGCTTGCCAAACCGGACTACTCCGACCCAAATGAACCCCGACCCGACCCGGACTAGTTGGCCATCTCCGGTGCTTATCGCCGGTGGAATTGCTCCGGGAACACGGCGCACTACTTACTTTCCGGTTACCGGTCACCGTCCTTGGCCGGTTGTTCCCCGCCGATCTGCTTCTAGAAAACGGCCATAGATTAATATTCAACTCCGCCGTGCCCGACCCGACTCCGGTCCCAACTCCGGCACCCGATACACTGATTTTTTCCTTTTTTTTCTTCGTTTCTTTGTCCTTTTTTTCTGGGTTTTTCTTGAAAATGTCTTTCCAACGTTTAGATGTAGTAAAGGTTGTACCTTTGAGGTCGGATCCGGGGATAATAATATTATCTGACGATGGGTTTGAAGGGATATTATTATTATTAATATTATCTGAAGGTGGGTTTGAGGGGATATTATTGTTATTATTATTATTATTATTATTATTATTATTATTATTATTATCGGGTGGGTCGTCGGTGGAGAGGAGGCGGAAAGGGAGGAGGAAGCCGTCGGAGAAGAGTTGGTCGGCGGAGAGGAGGGTGGTATGAAGGGAAGAAGGGTTTCTGAACTCGAATTCCGGTGAGGATGAAACGGTGTCGTTTGAGGGGCTTTCCATTGGAGAGGAAGAGAGAGGAGTGGTTGAGTTGTGTGCAGATGGAGGGGGTTATTATTGTTATTGTTGTTTATGGAAAGGAAGACATGAGACATGGATAACATCAGCCATATAAAAATATATATATATTAAATCCAACTAAATCTTTTTAATTTAAAAAAATATAAGAGTTTGTACTTTGTACGAGTGGAATACTTGAATCTATAACTTTTAGAATAATAATAACAGTTTAAAGATTAGAGTTTAGGTGAACCGGTAAATTTGAAATCTGAAACATTTTGGGCAGGTACAAGGATGGATATTCGGATATTGAATGAGGTAATGAGGTATAAAATTATTTAGGGAAGAGGAAATGGCACCGGGTATTGTTATCAAATCGGTACGAACTTTTTTCGTTTTTTGGTACTGGTACAAACGGTATTGGTACCAGTAAATATCGATTTTTTACATGCTTGTGGGTAGAGTGACATCGGAAATGATGGGTAGAGCCTAGCATCCTTGATGTGCCAGGTTCGATCATTGATCTCATCGGCTTTTACTGATTCTCTATTGTCGTGCTTTCGGGCGGGTGAGAGGTCAGGTTTTCCCGGAACTGGTGGCTTAGTGGGTTCGGGCTACCCAACGCTACCTGTGGGTGGACACCTAAGACGTTTGTTCACCCAGGGGCGTATAAGTGCTTTTGTAACCAATTGATGGGTATCCCTGATAGTCGGAACATTTGTTGTTGGCCGTTAAAAAAAAGTTACGCATTCAATGCCAACCCCATTTGACAGTAAACCAAAATAATAGATTTGTTTGTAACTTTGCCAATGATCTCCAGTCCAGCTGGTTTGAGGTGGGAAGGTTTACCTTCTTGGAGGGTTCCTGCCCGGGTTTGGTCTCAGGTTCGATTCTCACGCTCCACCGAAAAAATAACCGCTTGGGTTTGAAAGGAGAAACCCGTGTAGTGCTATGAGATTCGATCCTGGGCAGTGGTCGCTTTGCCACACAGGATTTACCGCTGAAACACTACTCTTCAAAAAAAAAGATTTGTTTGTAACTTTAATTTTGATTAAAACTTGAAATAAAGAACATTAGGGTAAACTGATGAGAATTTGTGATCGTGAGTTTGCTATTTTTACATTTGCTGTTAAGTCATAATGTTTAGTACGTATGAGATTGAGTCTGAAAGGTTCTTTGGAAACTTGTAAATTGTAATCGCAATTGACGGGCCTAATGTATATACCAAACTCGACTGTAATTATTGGAGTTGTTAAGGGGGTAATAAATAAAGTTTAGAATCATCACTACTCATTAGCCCTCAACTGTAAATTACCTTTTGATGTACTGTTGTTAATTTGTAAGTGTCATGATAATCTACCGAATGAGGGTTGTTTTATGCATTAAATTGTCATGATAGATTATCTTTTTGGGTCATGATTATGGTTGTGCTAGGTTTTGTGTAGTCTGTAGTCGCATTATCATCGTGTACAAAAATATAAGGTGAATTGTTATGTGTTGTTATTCATTATTTATTGGTCAAATAGTACGGTGTTTATTCCCACGTAAAAGTGGTGTGAGTTTAGGACCGTCCGGGGGGAGCCCCTTGAGCGGGGAAATCTCTACCGGCGTGGGGCGTTTTTTGGGCCACATGTCATTTTTGATTGGTTCAGTTTTTTTTTTAAAATTTAACACACACATTAATAATAATAATAATAATAATAAGACAAAAGATCAAATACAAACAAAATTATCGTGCGAACATACGAACTGAAGGGAACAAAAAAAAAGTGGCGGTGGCATTTTCGTAAATAATGACCACCACTCTTTGTTTGTATAATTACTCTAGTGTATATAATTACTTTAGAGTAAAAAAGTGGCGGTGGCATTTTCGTAAATAATGACCACCACTCTTTGTTGTATAATTACTCTAGTGTATATAATTACTCTAGAGTAATTACCCTAGAGTAATTATATAATTAGGAATTATATAATTACTCTAGTTATATAACTACGCTATATAATTACTTTAGAGTAATTTTATAATTACTCTAGTTATATAATTACGCTATAGTAATTACGCTAGTTATATAACTAGAGTAATTATAATTACTCTAGTTATATAATTACGCTAGAGTAATTACGCTAGTTATATAACTAGAGTAATTATATAATTACTCTAGTTATATAAAGTTTCCAATATTTACAGAAATGCCACCGCGTGTTTTTTACTTCAGTTCGTACTGTTCGTACGATAAAGCCTATTTGTACGTGAACTTTACTCATAATAATAATATTCCCCCCCCCCCCCCCTCACATGGGACCCAAAAGTGCCACATTGCGTTTCATCCCACTCTTTCCCCCTTTCAAATGTAAAAAATGTTGTTCGGAAACAAACTGTTATGTGTATTTGAAAGGTATCAAACTATCAATAGATGAAGTTAAGAAAAATTGACTGTCTAGATTATTAACTGGCTATACCATGTTAGATATATATGGTTACAAGGACCTCACACATTTGTTATGAGTGTAGAAGTTAAAGATGATACGTACCCAACCCACATTATGATCCCCATGTTCCATGTCATGCATCAAACACATATTTCACGTTTACTTCTAATTAGGCTTTATGATTTATCGGTCCATGTTCTTCAATACGTCTCTTACAATCGGCTTTCACTTCTTTTTATTTAAGAACCATTTGTAGTTAATGAAAGTAAGTAGACTTTGGAGACTTACCATCTCTAATTGGCGTTATCTTTTAGGTGATTAACCCTCTTGAATCCATCTCTATTGTAAGACTTCATAGACCCATCCTAGAATTGCTCTGACCCAATCATGCTTAACAATAGAGTTCTCGTTTCATCTACATATGATAAATCCAAAATGTGATGGCGGTAAGTGTTGCCACTTGGCAAAAGACAGGAACAAACGTATTTTGGAACATTGATCGTAAAGGAACATGTTACTTGTTAAACTAACAAAATCATAATGTGAGCATTACAGTGGCGAAGCTTGACCCGAAGGTTCAGGCGGTCGAAAGTCACTAGTTTCGGGGGGTCGAAACCCTATATTTCCAAAATTTTCTATACGAATACTATATAATCGGAATTTCTGCGCGAAAATTCGCGAGGGGGGGGGGGTCGGCCGCCCCCGCCCGCCCCAACAAAGATGCGCCACTGCTCAGTGAGCAAAGAAATCATCATCACCTAGGCCGATGCTTT
Organism: Ambrosia trifida; assembly: GCA_028751855.1. Taxonomy (NCBI): domain Eukaryota; kingdom Viridiplantae; phylum Streptophyta; class Magnoliopsida; order Asterales; family Asteraceae; genus Ambrosia; species Ambrosia trifida. Next base: position 129,928,278 of record CM054129.1, read on the forward strand.
CGCTTTACGTCTTTAAGCGTGTTACATAGAAAATTGTGTCATGTTATTGGATTTACATATGTATGAATCCATTCCATCTCTTTAGTTTATGTTTTTTTTTAACTAATAAGGGAACAATCTATTTCACACAAACACAAATAAACGTTTTCTAGCCTGAAGTTAGAAATCAGTCCCAAATTACCTATCAATTACATAGATACTATCTTTAAATCAATTTTCTACCGATATATTCTCCATCTTTCTCTGTCTTCAACACAAAAAAGGGTTATCTTTGACCTATTTAATTTTGGGTAGCGAGTAGTTATAAAAAGTCAGCCATAGAAGAATATGTATACATGAATGAGTTAATGTCTTCATTAATAACCAAAATAAATACTGACCTAAAGGCAGCTACTCTCTCTATATGCGCCTATTGATGGGAACATACATTTAAGATTTTAATAAGGGGGACGGGGCGTCACTAAAATTGGACACGGGTACCCTATTACCAGTACGGTAACACCGCCGTCACCAATGTTTGTAGGGGTCCGTGAACCGTTTACTGGTTCTAGTTAACGAGCTCGTAACTATTAATAATAATTGCAACGGTCGAATTTTAGTATTTATTTCATTACTTTTTAGACCGTTTGAATTTATTTAATATAAAACGGTAACAATTTTTTGACCGTTATTTACTATAAAACCCAAATCCAAAACCCAAATCCAAATCCAATCCGGCCCCCACTAAACCGTTGATCAAAATATTATCAATTTTCCATCTTCAAGTTAATAACAAATGGCAAACCAAACCCAAATCCAAATCCAATCCCGCCCCCACTAAACCGTGTACGACCACCAATCTGGAACGTGGAGGATGAACTCGCTTTGGTGAATATCTATATGGCAATTCAAGAGGAAGGAGTGGGGCGAACGCAAAGTTTTTGGCAAACGGTTGTCACAAGATTCAATGAACAAATGGGTGAAAACAATCGTTCAACGGACGCGATATATGGAAAGTATGTATCTTTAAAATCGAAGTGCACAATATTTGAGCAATTCTTCGTAAATGCGGTGAACGACAATCCGGGCTTAAACGAAGATGTAGCGATTGAAGAAGCCCGTAACCAATACCGAAACCAGGGCCGGCTGAAGCCTAAGTGAAATGAGGCTAAGGCTTTGGGCCCCCAAATCTATAGGGCCACCATTTTTTATTTTGAAACACTGAATTGGGCTGTATAATTCCAGGAAGTAGAGGAAAAGATCATAAGAAAGTGACAATTACAAATACCCTCCATTTAATTATGATTTGATTTGGCTCGTTAGACACAACGTATCACAACACGGACTATACAAGAAATAAAAAAAAATATTTTATGCTTTCGAAAAAGGGCCCCAAATTGATAATTTGCTTTAAGCCCCCTAAAGGGTTGAGCAAGCCCTGACCGAAACATACACAATGATAACTACCCAAGGGTTGAGGTTTGGAGAGCTATGAGAGGACAATTTCTAATATAGTCGTGTTTCTACTATTTATTATGTTAAATAATGGTTTGATGTCATTTTGTGTTTTTTATGTAGCGTTTACTTTAAATGTTATTGATGTCGTGTGGGTATTTTAAGAAAACTTAACTTATTTTCAAAAAGGGCAAAGTAGCGAGGGAGATGCCAAAAGCTTTGATGAAAAGATGTTAGATACTTTGGAAGGTTTAATGAAGCGTTTTTTATGTGGTGGCTTGGAGGGTGTAAAAATGAATTGGGTCTCGTGTGTAGTTATTACCAAACCAATTATTGAAGGTGGATTGGGGGTGACTAGACTCGAGTTGAGTAATAAGGCTTTGTTATTAAAGTGGTTATGGCGGTAAAAGACTGAAGAACAAGCGTTATGGAGGCAGGTCATTGATGCAATACATGGTTCTACTCGAAGATGGGGGCCAATTCCTATTAATAAAAATGTCACAGGTGTATGGAAGAATTATGTGTTTTTTTGGAACAAATGTAGGGTGGAAGGGGTTGATGTTTACAATATGATTCGAGGAAAACTTGGAAACGGGTCAGGCATTCGTTTTTTGGTTGGATTGTTGGCTGTGTAATGTTCCATTAAAGGAGTGCTTTTCGAACCTGTTTGCGCTAGAAAAAAATAAACAGGCCTGTGTTGCTAAGCGATGTTGTAATTCTGCTGCTGTTAATGTTGTTAACTGGGAATGGAGAAGGATGGTTGAAGGCAATGTTGCAGTGGCTGAAAGGGATGCATTGGAGGTGATGTTGCAGCAAGTGGTACTTTTAGATAGAACTGATAGCTGGGAAAGGAACGACTGCAGGAACAAAGTGTTTTCTGTTGCGGACACCAAGAGATGGCTGCAGGGATCGGGTGGTAATGAGCGAAACGTTTTTCAGTGGAGTAATTGGGTGCCAAGTAAATGTAACGTGTTTATGTGGCGAGCCGTTTTGGACCGACTTCCTACTAAGATGGCGTTGTTGCGAAGACACATCCATCTTGAAAATTTAATGTGTGAATGGTGTGATTCTAAAGAAGAAACCACTGAACATTTGTTAACAGGTTGCTCGGTTTCAGCGGGCGTTTAGGGTGCTATTTCAAGGTGGTGTCGTATTCCGGAAGTATATGCGTTTGACGTGTTGGATTTGGTTCGTATCCATGATCAGTACGATGGGAGTGGAAACAAGAAAATGGTGCTTCATGGCATAGTTATTAACGTTTGTTGGCATCTTTGGAAGTCTCTTAATGAAAAGGTTTTTTCCAAGAAAAATATTAACGTTGTCGACATTGTTGCCAACGTGAAGGCTTTGAGTTTCTTATGGTACAAGCATAGGTTTAGACAAGGTACGGTGGATTGGGATAGATGGTGCTCCTTTGATGTGATGTAATTTTTGTTTTGGTGTTCGGCTAGTTATTTCTGCCTTGGTAATAACGTTTTATGTTGGAATGAAAATTGATTTTTAAAAAATAAAATAAAAATAAAAAGTCGTATTATATAAATGAGTAGAACAAATCGCACTTCATATTATGTTATCATTTGTCATAACTGTTTGTTTATCCGTCACTATTGTCTAGATGGAGTGAATGTTCATGCGATATTTGTATTAAACATTTTAAATCAAAGTTAATAACAAACAATTATTTAATGATAATTAAAAAAGTTAACAAGTTATCACAACTGTTGAAGACAATTGGATCGATCACGCACAAACTTGATACACAAGAAGAGAAACAATAACGAGAAAGATTGTACATAGTCTTGTGTCATTAATCAAAACCACAAATAAAACATTAACCATACCAGTCTATTTATATTAAACCTAAACAATCTTCCTAAACAAGTACCAACTCTAATACTTAATTAACTAACAATTATCCCTAAAGTCACGTTTAATTATCTTAAACGACCCTTCAACTTTTGCCTCCTTTCAATTTTAGCCAAACTTACGATTAATTCCATCAACTCTATAACATTTATAAAAAAATTATTCAAAATAGACAAATATGAATTATTATACACATTATTAAAGCTTTCCAAGTTGTCATAGGTATGGAATTGTTGCTTCACGGTTGTATGTATTTTAAATTAGTATCTTCAATGAGGTGGTTATAAGATGTGATGTCCAACCACCATGTTATTGCTTTTGTTTTGTACAAAATTATATATTAGCTATTTAAAATACTGCCGATCAAAAAAAAAAAAGCTATTTAAAATACTCTGGCCTTTTTATATACGAATATACGATGAAGTTATTCAATTAGATGAATATTATTTTCGAATAATTTTTTTTAAAATATCTTTTCTTTTATTGATTTTCCTTCGAAGCTCTAGTCAGAATGGTACAGTGAGAGAATATCAGAATACGATTAGGGATGGCAAAAAAACCCGAGCCCGACGGGTATACCCGAAACCCGAAGCATTTGGGACGGGTATACCCGATACCCGACGGGTATGGGACGGTTTTGGTATTGGAAAAAAAATATTTCGCGGGTATGGTACGGGTATGGTATTAGGTGATACCCGACCCGATTACCCGAAACTAAATACCCGTCTACCCGAAATATATACCCGAATACTTTTAAGTTTTATATATATCTTTTCTTAACTATTTTTTAGTAATGTTTCATTCTAATAGATTCATTATTTGAAGAATAAACTTTTCGTCTAAAATACATACTCTAATAACATTATTATTTATATTTATATGCTATGAAATATATATAAATAGTTTTCAAAATTCATACTATAATATATATTTACATATTAAATGTTTTAAAGATTACTATGGTAATGATAACATATATGTTACTTATTAGAATTTCATATACTCTAGATTTCTTAAAACATAAGACTATAAAATATATATATATATATACATGTAAATACCAACGGGTATACCCGATACCCGCGGGTATGCTCTATACCCGACGGGTAATACCCGACAAAAACCCGACGGGTAATGGGACGGGTATGGTATGAGATTTTATAACCGGGTATGGGTATGGTATTAGTCAAACCCGACCCATACCCGACCCGTTGCCATCCCTAAATACGATCAAGAATTCATGATGCGTGTGTGAAACAAAGAGAACTTATTATTTACATGTTTCTGTTAACTATGAAAACCGGAAAGAGTTGATTAGTTAATTTCCAAAATAAAGTTGTCAAAAGTCATAGTCATAGTCAAAAGTCAATAGATCAAAACATGAATTAAGCAATGCTTGATTTAAGCAACAACAGTTGTTTTTCTTTATAAATAGATAGGTAGAATATATTGAACATGTATCAAGTTTTCTTTAAATCAATAAGAAAAGAGTCCGCGAGTCGATACAATTGTCTAATAGTCTTGTCTATTTATACCCGATGTATGGATGTTATTCTATGAATCTTTAGGCTTGAATGCTGTTTCAAACTAGTTGTTAACTTCAATTCATCAAAGCTTTATGGGTTCTTGACTTAATCCAAATCCTAACATGGACTAGACTTATTCATAAATGGGTTAGGTTTTGGATCTCAAGATCACCATCAAGTCCTCCAGTCTAGCACAATATGGATGTTATGTGAAAGCTTAAATATTCTACGAAGCTAATCATGAGAGCTTATGTTCTTGATATTATTATTCGGATCATAACACGTATTATACCAATTCATAGATGGGTAAAGTTATAAATATAGAGTTACATTGTTAGGAAAATATACTTGTGAATCAAAAGAACACATGATTATTACACTTTATTTAAGACTGGTTTGCTATTGTGTCCAGCTTCCTTTACTCTTTATACATGCTTTATTCATACGCACATGCAATGTACCATCTCTTTCTTCCTCTTCCCGATGCATACAAAATTGGCATGTAAAATTAAAGATTAGTTTAAAGCAAAAATATTGTGTACACGAGTCATAATAGAAAATTATTGTGTCCTGTACACGAGTTATTGGACTTTTATGTGGTAGAAGACAAAAAGGAAAAAGCTAAAGGGAATATTAGCATCTTTTCTATGCTAAATTTATATAGAAAATAATAGTTATTTATATAGAAAGATATGTGATTATTAAGTAACCATTTCAAAAAACTCACTATGCATCATACTATTAATGATCAATGGAATAAGCTACATATATGTTCAATAACGTCACTTGATCAGCTAATGAGTATTACTTTTAGACATATGATCAGAGACAAACAATTGGGATAATTTTCTGATTTAATTTCGTTAACTTGAATAAGATTACAAAGCACTATATGTACTTAGCAAAAGAAATAAAAAAAAACCAATAGACTAAAGTTGTGCATGAAAGCAACCTGCGCACGTAACTAGATGTTTTGGATAAGAATAGGGATGAGCATTTCAGTATAAAAACACCGAAAATACCGATACGGTACTGAAAGTACTGATATCGGTTCATTTTCGGTATCGGTATTTTCGATATCTGTATCGGTTTGGTAGAGGTTCAAGTTGTATTCTACCTTAAAATACCCGTATTGTATATTTTAGGTATCAGTATTGGTACTAAGTTTTGGCGAAAATTAATATCGATAAATTCGATATTAGGATCGGTTCGTACAATATAGTACCGAACTCATCCCCAGATTAGAATATATAAGATAAGTACAAACAAATTTGATCACATGAAGTTATTTACATAAAATTAATTGTGATCCTTCCTTCCAATTAAGAGGGCTGTCACGGGGTGTTGGAAGTCGATTGCAAGCTGGCTAGAAGTGCACCATTCAAGATAAGAAGTTACAACAGCTTATTCGATGTTCAGTGGGAAAGGGTGATAGAGTTCAATTTTGGAATGACAATTGGTTAGGCTCGGTTGATTTAAAGTCTCGATGGCCAGGTTTATATAGGTTGGAAAAGAATAAGTTGTGCACAGTGGCAGAAAGAATTAAAGAAGTGAGTGGAGGCTGGTCGTTTTCGGGGGAGTGGCGGAGGGGGCTTTTCGACAGTGGAGGAGATTTTCGAACACCAAGACTTAACTGTTATGCTACAAGGATTCTCGATCTCCACTGTGGAAGACAAGCGGTACTCGGATAATGACACAAGTGCAGTTTTTTCGGTGGCCGGCTTCAAAGATATTCTACAAAAAGATAGGGGTGGTACTCGAGAGCATATCATGAAGTGGGAAGGTTAGGTTCCAATAAAAGTTAACATGGTTTCGTGGAGGGCCGAGTTTGATAGACTTCCCATTCGGGGGGCTCTCACGAAAAGAAGAATAAATATAGCTGATGCGTCTTGTCCCCTTTGTGATACCGGGAATGAAGAAGTCAACCATCTTTTTGTGGGCTGTGGATTCTCGTATGGTGTGTGAAGCTTCATTTGTAAGTGGTGCAAATTGGAACCTTTTTTTTGCATATGAGGTTGAAGATTTAATGCAACATATAGGAATGTCCATGGAGGTAAGTAGAGAAAAAAGATTGTTAGAGGCATTGTCATGGTTACGATTTGGGTTTTATGGAAGACACGGAATGCTAAGGTTTTTCAACATGCGTCAAGGCAAGTTAGAGTGGTTGTAGCCGAGGTGAATTCTATTTCGTTCTTATGGCTAAAACATAGATCGAAGTTTAAATATATTGTTTGGAATGATTGGGTCAAGGACCCGTTGTATATGTGTAATTAGTTTTGGGCGATCCTCGGTTTAAGGATTTGCCTCGTGTTTAATGAAAGTTAATGTTAAATTTTTTTTTCTCATACTTGGGTTTTGTAGTTGCATTGCTTAAAAATTCTCACACATAATCGCGAAAAATTGCATCAAGATAGCGGGCAGGCATGCAACAAGCTGCGCCGCCACCCCTTTCTGGACGACAAACCCTAACCTACTAAAAACGAACCCATGCTCCCACCGGAGTCGAGACACTGCTATGAATAACCCGTTGAACTCTGGTCAGGACACGGATGACTTCCGGTGCTAAGGAGCCAAAGGTATAAATGTCAGGGGTATAAAAACGTGTTGGTTCTCCTCACAAGCTTTAGCATGCTTCTCAACTTTCTTCGCCTCTGCTTTCCGCACCACTTGCCCTTCTAAAAAACCACTATCCCTCAAACCAACCAGGAGAGATACACCTGTTAGGTCGACACAAGCGTGTTTCCCCCGACCCACCCAAAGACAAGCAGGTCTGCTGGACGTAGGGTGGATCTACCTTCTACGGGGCCCGAGAGGAAATTCACAGGAGCCTCATTCTTGGCTGAGATCCCAGCCCTTCTTAAAATGTCCCAAAGAATGTCCCGGACCTAGTCATGCCTATATTTGAAACTAGACAACTCCTTACAGTGAACCGCGTGTTTCCCGTATTTGTCCAAGCATGCCTTACGAAAAATCGGATAGACATCATCTTCATGGTACATGGGGATCACCAAACGATATTTAAGAATTGCCCTGTATTCAACCCCATACATGGTTTGGCCCAAACCTTCGATTGGGATAACATTCAGGAAATCTTGGGCATGGGGGCTTTGCAAGCATTCAATAACTACCTTTTGGCGGGGGGACAAATCAAAAGCTTCACCCAGGCTCTGTGCGATTTTGCCAAAAGGGCATTCGCCAAAGTTTTCTAAGGCTTTGGGGGGGGGTGTCCTTATAAGAAAACTGCCAATATCAAAACCTAGGAGACATTCATTTATCTTTTCGAGGGCCTGCACGTAGTCCAAGTCCATGTTGACAACCCCGCTATTCCTTAAGATGTGGTCTTTGAGATTCCAAGACTAAGCTCGCGATGCCACAAAAGCATACACCCTAACATCTTTCGCTGAAAGGAGCCCTAATCCTTCCAAACGCATCGGCAAGGACACTAGTCGCCACTGTAGGTCACCAAAGAATGGACCCCACATACCACTATGTCTTCGATGGCTCCTCGCAAACCCTTGTCAAAACATGACACCGCTACATCCATTATGGTGGGTTGGCAGGTCCGCAAACCAAAAAGTAACTTAGCGACCCCCGTACAAGATCTGAGCATGAGGAGTTCATTCTGGGGATCCCTAAGGCAGGGCAAAAGTTTCATAAGATCAATAACGCGCGAGGCTCTCCGCCCTGCCAAAGCCTGTCCCTAAGTTTCACCCCATTACAAGACGGCAAAAAATCTCAGTTTTCTTAATATTCAGTTGAAGCCCCAGGGATGGCCCCTCCTTCCGGATGATGGCTAAAGCATTCGCAACATCGGTGGCCTCACCAATAATCGTCCCATCATCAAGGTACCACGCATGAAATGGGAGGTTACAATTTTCCTGCACCTGGAAAACCAAAGGGTGTAGTGCCAAGACGAAAAGGAGGGGACCTAAAGAGTCCCCATGTTGAACCCCCGTAGTGGCCCCTATACAATCATTACCAACATACAACTTAGCTAGCTGGGCATATAAGAATTGGACCTACAAATAGATAGATGGCCAATACTGAAGAACTTCTCGAAGAAAGGCAGAGCGGTCGATCATGTTGAACCCGTTTGAAAAGTCCACAGTGAGCATAGCCAAAGAACTGTCTTCATGGAAGGAGTTAAGGAACTTGTTCGCACTGTGGAGCACCGCCTTTGTCCCATTAGGTGTCCCCACTCCAAATTGGAAGTCCCCCAGATATTTAGTCATTTCCTTACCAACCTTCCTCATAGCCACTTTAGATACCAGTCTGCACCAAATGGCCTCTATTGCAATGGGTCGAATCCCGTTATCAGGTTTCATGTAAATTATTTCATTTTATTATTGATACACCATTACACCTATACATAATTTCCGATCCAATATTTAAGATAATTACAGAGAATTATTGTCTAATGTATAAACTCTTCCTGTACAAGTATTTACATGATTAGCTTTTATGCACGTGTGTCCTTGCGGAACTGTAACAAGTTATGGCCTTAACAGTAAAACGATAAACTATTAAAGCTATTAAGAAGAAGTCATAAACACTTGCGCACACAAAGTCGAGTTATTATACAGAGTGAAAGTAATGTACAACCACCAGAATGCGACATGTGGAATGTGGGTGAGAGTATATGGTCCGCAATAATTACGCACATTACATGATTTCTACGGTAGTGGTTGATGGATGATGAATCTGGTGGTTAACGGTGGCAAAGTTTGAGCTTATATGGTGGCGGATCTAGTGATTGCTGGTACGTTGCTGGTTGATAGTGGTGGCGGAGCTAGTGGTTGACGGTGGTGGTTGAGCTTGTCGCCACCCGAAGGAACCTTCCAAGAAGATGGGTGTAGACATGTGTTTACCTGAGGAGGATGAAGAAGGTGGTGTGTCTTTTTTTTAGCTCATATCGAATACACAAACGCTTCATAAACACATAACCACACAAAAATTTGTATGCGTGGTCGGTCATTAAAGAATTGGTATATTTTATTTTATTTTGTTTGTGCTCGTTTAATATTACCATAATGAACGCATACAATCATAAACAAAAACAAATAGATATTAGCGAACAAATGAACACAAACAGACATAAGAACCCCGTAGTGGGGCTTTATTTTTCAAAGTTTTTCAAAAATAGCGCCCCCCACACCGCTACAGGGGGCGCTATATGCTAAAAGTGGCTGGGGGCTTTATTTTTTATAACGCCTAATGATGAATTGCCCAACCAATTAAACCTTGCCATGTGGCAAGGTCAAAGTCAATTTTTTTTTTATTTTTAATAATAATAATAAACATAATAATAATAATAATAATAATAATAATAATAATTGAAAATTTTGAATTTTAAACGGTTACTGTTCCAAACCGTTTGAAATTCAAAATTTCCCCCCAAACCGTTTGAATTTCAAAATTTGAATTTCAAACGTTTTCCCCCCAAACCGTTTGAATTTCAAAATTTGCTAACCCTATAAATACAACACCAAATTTGATTTTTCAGTCACACCTCCAATTCCTCATCCTCAAAACAATGAATAACATGGGTGCTGGTTTTCAAGCAAGAGCTGCCGGACCGTCTAATATCCGGCAGTATTCTCGCCGGGTCAAGGGATGGATCCGCCCCCGGAGACAACCATTCACCTCCTCTACTTCTCCTACTGCTGCACAACCTCCTATTTCTCCTCCTCCTCCACAACATTGGTTATATCCCCCTCTTGCTGCTGCTGCTGCACAATCAACCTTTCCTCCTCCTGAAGCTGATGATGACTGGACGGATGAGGAAATGGTCTGGGCCATGGATTATGTCATGGCTGTTAACGAAATGGACCGACTAATGTTGTCGGCCCCCACCCCCGGGCTGCTGCTGCTATCCCCACCCCCACCCCCTGGACTGCTGCTGCTATCCCCACCCCCACCACCGTCCCCCAACACGAGACTACCCCCATCCCCCAACACCAGGCTACCCCCACCCCCTACCACGAGACTTCCCCAACTGAGGGGGACTTGGAAGCCCTCAGGGAGATTGAGGAGGAGGAACTCTACTGGAGCCGACCTACCCCCCGTAGTGAGTACTACTACTTCCCCTCGGATGCGAGATCCGATGGACGGGATAGCTCACGTTCCGTCTCACCCGAGTACATCACCCTCCCCGGGGAATGGGACAACTACTCTCCATAGTGGAGAAAATTAGGATTAATAAGTAATTTAGGAATTTAGGAAGTGTGTAACTTTTTTTTTAATATTAGTTGTAATTTTTTTTAATATCAGTTGTGTGTTTTTAATATTTACTTATGTGTTTTTATTATTATTTGTAATTTTTTTATATTTATTTGCATTTTATTTTAATTATTTTGAATTAAAAGATTCAAAAAAATAAAAAAAATCAACCAATCACAATCAGGGGCTTTATAAATAAAGCCCCACCACTACACCCCTTTTTCAGTTTCTCTCTTCACGCTGACTCAGCAGCCACGTGGACCAATCAGGAAGGGGGGGCTTTATAAATAAAGCCCCCCACTACGCATGGTCTAATCACCCAAAAAAATATGAACTTCAGAACCTGACATCATTATCGAAAAATTGAAAGTATAAAAAAAGCTTAAATATTATTGTAATAGACTAAAAATAAAATTTTAGAAAACCATGAAAACCTTTAACAAATTAAGGACATAAATGAACGAATATTCACAAACACAAGCAATTGAAGGCACTCTACTAGTCTACTTCTTTTCATGTCCTTTAATTTAGATGAAATTTATTATTCATGTCCATTCATTTTATGGACATTTATTTAAGACAAATTTACAGCGCACGTACTTTGCATTTACATTCAATGCACGTCTTTTATGCTTAAAAGTTTTAGTGTATGTCCTTTATGTTTCTTTTTTTGTTGCAGTATAGGCACTTTTGACTTTACCACAAACACAATTAGATTTTTTAGTTAACTAAACACATGCCTAGCAGGCTAGCACATTAGGGGCAAAACACTCATTTTAATCGCCTAACTTATATAGGCTTTATATGTCGACTTTTTCTCATCTATCATGCGATCATTTCCTAACAAGGTTATGTCTCTCGCTCTTTAAACCTTCCAAACCAATCAATGATGACAAATGAAGATGGATTTCATATAGTAATAATCTAATAGAACATGATGAATTGATAATTATCATATTGGAATAGTATATGGATTTAAACTCCTTAATTTCTGCTTTGTTTTTTAAAAGTAACGGTGTTCCAAGGTTACATTCGATAATAATGATTATTATTATTATTTTATTATTATTATTATTATTATTATTATTATTATTATTATTATTGTATCAAATTAGTATTTGTTATCGAATTAGATTTCAATTATGATGCAAGTTACATTTTGATCTGATTTTTTAATTCATCAATATTTAATATACGTGATTGAACTAGGCATATGCAGTGGCTTGGTTTCGGAATCAGTGGGGGCCGGACTCAATTTTTTTCGATCGGTAGTGGCAAATCGGTGGGGGCCGAACTCAATCCGGACTCAATTTACCTATGAAAATCGCAAATTTATACCACTGAGCCAGAAAACAGGGGTGGCCCTGGCCCTTCTTATCCTTCGCCAATGGGCATATGGTATCGATTATAGAGAAAATGGTATCAATTAGGTATATGATAGGATTTTTAGTGTGTGCAACAAATTTTTAATGCAGCAAATTAATGTATGGTATTAAACTAGGTTATGTTCGATATTTGGATTAGATGACACCTAATTTCATCCCCACCCTTGTGGAGTTATGGTGGAGTGGCATGGGAAATGATGAGTAGAGTCTAGTCTTATTGAGGTGTCAGGTTCGATCCTTAATCCCACTGGGTTTTAGTGTTTTACTGATTTTTTATTGTCGTGCTTTCGAGCGAGTGGGGGGTCAGGTTTTAAACAAGTAACCATAAGCAAACTTTTGTCAAATTGTTTACAAACGATTCGCTAAACGTCTAATTCTGTCTAATTCGTTTGCAACCTTGTTTATAATTAAACACCACACATTTCAACTGAACTTGGTTTCCAAGTTACAATAACTTGATACTATGAAATCCTAATATTGTTATTCTATTGTTATTCTTTTTATAGTATAAGAAGCACAAAAATATACATATACATTCTTGTAACATGTGAGGTGGATCAGCCAACGCGAGTTTCTATTATTTTGTTTAGAGAAAACGAGTAAACATGGCATGTGATTATCACCTTTAAAAAGCAGCTTGTCGTTTGGAGTAAAGTCAATATCTTTTTGGTTATTTACCTAAATGTCCCTTGTATATTGGTCAATTTTCATTAATGCTTCTTAAGTCACAAGCAACTTCCACTTTTGACCACATACTTTGACCAACCAAATTCATTCCGTATGGAATGGAAAGTAACTTCGCATTGCTTATCTCATGGTTCGTCGATCACATGCATGTTATGTGATGGTTAGTAGTCACATGCATGTTCATGTTGGGAGCTTATTTTCTTATTTTTATAAAATCATTTTCTAAAATTGGAAATGATGCAAAGTTTGACTAAGTTGGCTCACATATTTTTTTTTTAACGTTAGTTGGCTCACATATAACAACTTTAGGGTTTATAAAATCAAAAGCTAATAAGTTTTTCAGCATAAAAAAAAAAGAGAAGAGCTATAGTCGATAGATTTCTTGACCTTGGATCGGCCATATCATGTGTGAACACAATAACAAGTTGAACTTTGATACAAAGTTAATTCTATAAATTTGACCAAAGTTTTGTAATTAAAACATGTCTTTATGAGAACCCGAATCTATATACCTAATAAACAAAAGTCTATGAGTACACTTGGCACTCCCACATTCATCCTCAATTGTGGAGCCAATCATATTGTGCCAAGTGTCTCATTGTGGGATTTAATAAACTTTTTGATTTAAAAAAAAAAAAAAAACAGAAAATATAAGAAGCAAAAAAAAAAACACGGAACTAATGAACATCATATCATCGCCTCCTCCACAAACCAACCCTTCCAAACCCTAATCACTGAAGCTTACGGCGATCGACCCAATCTTTCATATCCAATCAAAGGTAACCTCTCTTTCATTCTTATTTTAATCAATCCATGTTTATCCCTCATTGTAACTGTGTTTTTTATCGTTTTTTTCTAATCTCTTTGTCGATTGATTGTTTTTTTTTTCCCTGTTTTGATTTGATGATTTATGTTTCCATTGTTGTGTTTATATGTTACGACAAAGAAAACCTAAGTTTGCCCTTAATTAGGGTTCTTGATTGTTTGATTAGGTTTGTTGATTTTTTGATGATAAGGTTATTGAATGGATTTTGTTGTGCTGAATCAGTGTTTTCTATTTTGATTTTACACTGATGATGTTCTTAAAAACTATGGTTTTCAGAAGATTAGATTCTTATTTTTTTTTAATCAACTTTGTATGAACATTGTGAATATGACTGGATTATATAAAGTTTTCAATTGTTTGATTAGTTTTTTTGATTGTTTGATTAAGGTTCTTGAATGGATTTTGATGGACTAACACAGTGTTTTATTTTTGATGTAAATAGATGATGTTAGGTCAAACTTTGGTTTTCCGAAGATTAGATTGTTGTTTGTTTTGGAATCAAGTTTGTATGAACATCAAAAAATATGACTCGATTATATAAAGCTTTCAAATTGGGATTTTTCCAAAATTAATCTGTTTTCAAAATTGAATAGGTTTTAATAAAATACAGATTTGCCACTTATGTATTCATCAAATGATTCAATTTTAGTTATATGATATCATGTTTTAATATGTTTTTAATAATAATACAGTTGCTCTAAAGGTCGTTGCAGAATGGTTTATGGATTTTGGGTTAAATCAGAGGGCAGAGAACGTGTGTGTATGGTAAGCGACCTTTCTTATGCCTTAAAACTCTGTTTGTTGTTAGAATATTTTCATTGATCACTGTACAGTATTCCGATGTATAATGTTTATTAACTGAAAATCCAAGAGATTAGTTTATAATCAAAATTTTTTGTATTGATTTGTAGGCGTTGCCCGCAGATTATAAGGAATGGATTTCAAAGTATGGATACCCTACTGGCATGACCAGAATTCATACGTTGGATCAGAGATCATTCGAAGTTAAAGTGATGAATATCGCTGGGAAGTGGTTTTTTTACAATGGGTGGAAGCACATGATTACAACGCTAAACTACCCAAGTGGTTGTCACTTTGTCTTTGAGTACGAAGAAATGCTCAACTGTTTTAATATGTATACTTTCCATCAGGATGCCATAGCTGCACCGGGCAAGTATTTCTATTGCAAACTTGATGACCCGCTCAGTGATCTGAATCGGCTGGTATGTTTTGTAAATGATGTTTATAAACATGACATAACGCCTTAAATACATTAATATGTACTAATGTTTCAACATTGTTTTTTCAACTTTCCAGCATATAAGTGCCTTTGTTCATCATGGTTTGTACAATCGAAACCCTCCTATGGAACCGATTATGGTTAGCTCATTCCCAGGTAATATTATGTATATAATATACTGTTAGATAATAAGACTTTTTAAAATTTTGATGTTCCTAATCATAACAGTATGCTGGAAAATCATCTTCTTTGCAGGCCACGTTTTCCAGATCCAACTTGAATACGATGGTCATGAGATTTTCATTACCCAGGGATGGCCGTACATGAAACAGAGGTTTAACATAACAGCGGATCATCTGATGGTGTTTCAAATTTACAACGAGGTTTGTTTGTCGATTTCAAATTTCAAAAACTATCATTAATTTTGTTTGAGATTTATATCATTAATTTGTACACCTTTCATGTGTTTCATTGTAAATTTAACAGAAAACATTGGAGTTGTCCATCTTTGAAAAGAACAAGCTGACCCTGCCTCCGGAGTTGTGGGAGGACGTTGAACAGCCCGAGGATGACCAAGTTAATCAGGAGGAAATAGCTGTGGTTTCTGATGATGACGATGGAGAAGACTATTCAGATGATGATGATGATATGGAAACTGATGATGATGGCTCTGGATCGGATGAAGATGTTGACGATATAGAAGATTGGGCCGTTCCAGTTGTTTTTGTTGTTGACAGGCATTTTGTAAGTATTATATGTTTAAGCAATCTGTTATAATTATTTTGATGCTATATAAACCCTTTTATAACAAATTTCATGTATGATTATTTGTTTTAGCGGATGAAGACACAATGGGCGAAGGACAACGGCTTGAACAGGCCGCGCTCATTGACAATTAAGGATGCTGAGCAAAATAGCTGGGGTGTCTCTGTAGGTATTGAAGACAGGGGATCCAGTAAGCGTTTTTTCATCAAAGGTATGTCTGTCTTTGTTGCTGACAATGATTTGCAGGCTGGTGATCAGGTGCATTTCCGTTGGTTTGAAAAACGAGGTCTGTTCAAGCTCTCTAAAGTAGTTAGGGTTGATGGTAATTAGGATGGGATTCAGTGGGTAGTTTTTTGGATATAAATCGCATACTTTTGGTCCTAAGTCGTGGTGGTTTGTGAAACAATACAATGGTTGTGGGTAACTCTTAACAAACTTGATTATGGTCGTTTTTTGGATGATGATTAATTAGCGGTCACATACATTTATTTGTTTTTTGTGTTGATATGTGTGTTGATATGTGTTTTTTGTGTTGATATGTGTTTTGAAAAAATATACAGTGATATGCTTTCTAGGTTATAATAGTTAGCAAAAATTTGGTAAATATGTTTTTTTTAGCAATAGGTAAATATGGTTAATATGATTTATTTGCCATAATGAGAATTAAAATTTAGACAACTATAGATTTTACAAATTGACTTTTTAAAAATTGTTTATAAAAATTTAAATTTGGTAAATTACATTACATTAAGTTTTGTCATTCTCATTATTAACATTCTAAATTTAAGTAACTTTGACTTTTTTTATGAAAACGTACCAACTTTTAATACTTTCCATTTTTATACCAAATTATACATGTTTTTTAACATTTTAAAAACATAATTAATTAATAATTTTCAAAAATATATCAGTCTTATGGTTTTTGAAACAATACAGTGGTTGACTTTTTACAAATTGACTTTTTAAAAATTTTATATTAAAACTTAAAATTGGTAAATTACATTACATTAAGTTTTGGAGTAGTAATTATTAACATTCTAATATTTCGTAAGTTTGACTTTTTTTTTTGAAAAAGTCCCAGGTTTTAATACTTTCCATTTCTATACACTTATACATGTTTTTTAATATTTTAAAAAAATAATTAATTCATAATTTTAAAAGTCAAACCGTTTTATGTTGACAAAGAAGATTTATGGAAAGCCAATCAATTAACGATGTGTAATTGACTACTTTTTATGGTTTCAATCAACCTATATTAGATTTTTCTTTAAATATCCTAATTTATGGCGTTGACTTTTTTCTGGTCAAATAGTGTTGCTGTGTAACTTTTAGCACTAGAGTATGGTTGTTTTTGGGATTGTGATTAACTGTTATTGGTTACATAGATTGGTTTGTTATACCTGTTGATATGTCTAACGAGAAATAGATTTATGATATTCTTTTTTTTAAACACATATGAATGCTTATTAACAAAATCCAACGTTTTCTTTGAAAATATTAAATTTTTGGAATAACATTTTAAAAAAAAATTATAACGTTTTTTAATATTTATAACTCACAAGTAATTAATAATTTTCATAATCAAACCGTTTTATCTTGAGAAACAAGATTTTTTGAAATATTTTTGTATTGTGATTAACTGTTAGTGGTTACATACATTGTTGTGTTTTTACCTGTTGAATGCTTATTAACAAAGTCAACCGTTTTATTTGAAAAATGTTAAATTTATCCAGTACAATTTTAAAACAAAACTAAACGTTTTTCTTTATTTTAAAATCACAAGTAATTAATAATTTACAAATTAAAAAAGTTTTAATTTGACAAGCAAAATTTTTGTATAGACCAAAAATTAGTCTTTGAATTTTTTACAATAAGATTTAATAATTAACTTTTATTTTCATAATTTCGGAAACTTTGACCCATTAATTTGATTGAAAATGTATTATGGAAACCTTTAAAGTTAATCAATTAGATTGGCATTTCTATTTATATAATCAATACCCAAAATTAAACATTTCTTCCTTATTTATAATTGGTGTAGCAAATTATATATACATGTACAAAATTTTCGAACTGACCGCACTTTTTTTTTCTTCTACATTTCGCAGGTAGTATATACTACTTTAGGCTCTTACATTTTTATTTATATATCACACGAGTACTAACATATTTTTGTTCGCAATTATTTGTGATAACTATTACACACGTGTAGGCAGATGGATCCAAATAATGTAACATTTTTGAATGACATAACATGGCGGCTGAGTAATTATACAATCAAAGTTAAGGTACTTAGGCTTTGGAAGAGAGCAAATCGAAAGACACCAGGTGAAACTCTTTGCATTGATATGGTTGTTATGGATGAACAGGTTAGATTTTATATCATCAATTCATTTGACACATATATGTTACCAAAACTCCATTGAATATTTTCTGGTCAAATAATGTATTCTAATTACATTTTTTTACGCAGGGTTCTAAAATGCAAGCGATTGTGTGGAATAGATACATGAAGAAGCATGAAAAATTTCTACGTGAAAATGAATCATATTATATCTATAGACCACAACTAGCGGATAACAAATCTGTTAAACACTTTTCTAAAAATGACATATTATCTTTTACTTTTGAAACAAATCTTACAAAGTGTAACAGATTTGATGGTAGCCAATATGGTTTTAATTTCTCTTCTTTTGAGTCTATTAAGTCTGGTAACCTTTCGCAAGAACAAAGGATTGGTAGTTTTCGAAGCCTTAATCTTTTATATATTTTTATTCTTTTAATTTGTCTTCTTATTTATTAGTTGAGATAACATTTTAAATATTTTAGATTTCATTGGCTTTGTTGAAGAATGGAGTCCACCCGAGCCTATCGAAACAAAAGCTGGATTGAAAATGAAAATGAACCTACTCTTGATTGATCTAGAGTATGTGTTTAATTTTTCCCATTCATAATTTATTATCTCATAATCTTTCATGATATATTCATTTCTCATTTGTACGATTAATACTTTGGAAGAAATGTTTGGAATTTATGCATTCTCTAATAAAAAATGTATTGTATGTAGTGGGGTAAAAATGTCATGTTCTTTGTGGGATGAATATAGTGAGCAGATGTTTGAGTACATCAAGCAGAACGAAGCTGAAGTCCATGTAGTTCTTATTGTTCAGTTTGGTAGCTTTACCAATTATAAAGGTTTGTCATTTCTTGCAATTTGTATTACGTTTGACATTTTTTTTACTTTTTTTAAAAAAATAACCCTTGCTTTTTTATTTTTTTTAGGTAATGTAAGTTTGCAAAATGGGTTCAATATAACTCGCCTGTTTATCAACGAAGATATTGACGATATTCGTGCTTTTAAGAAAAGGTGATATGTTTAAATTATCCTGTAATTATTTACATATATCTAAAAATTTGACTTATTATATAGATGTTATATTAATTTTTTTTTTCTTATAGTTATATTGAAAAGTTTTTATCTACGGAATCATCGTCTGTGCAACGATCTCTTGGATCGTCTGGTAGTATGAATATTAATGATGAGTTCTTGAATAAAACCCCTTTCAGCACTATTCGTGATCTTCCGTTGATAACAGAGGTAAGATTCAATTGATTTATCATATCATTATATACAAGTTTTTTTTAAAATTCATAAGACTAACCAATTCCTTTTTCTTTTGTAGGTGAACAAACAGGTCATTGTTCTTGGAACCATTAAGGGTGTCGATGATAAAGATGAGTGGTATTATTTGGGATGTGAGCACTGTAATCACAAGGTGGAGCCGACCTTAAGTTTACCTGATGATAATGAAGAAACAGATGTTACTTCGTTTAAACAGGTGTTAGTTTGCCCCAATAGAGAATGTCCAAAGCACATCGTCTCTGCTGATCCAGTGTATGCTTTATCTTAAATATGTACATCTTAAAGTAAAACAGTATTAAATTTGTTTAATAATATTTTGTAATTTGTAAATGTAGGTTCAGAGTACCTTTAAGGGTTCAGGATTTTACTGGTATTACATCCCTTACTTTATTTGATCGTGAAGCAAAGAAATTGCTGGGAATGTCAGCAATGCAACTTTTAGAAAAATCTAAGCAAGTAAGTTGTTTACACTCTGTCCAAAACAAATTAGTTATTTTGCTTTATATTATTAATGTCATTTGTTATTAAGGTTTCTGGTGAAGAAAAAACAACTCCAACTGAATTTCTTGATCTTGAAGACAAAAAGTTTGCGTTCAAAATAAAAGTGGGTCAATTCAATATTGACAAGCATCTAGACGGATATAGTATACGCAAGTTTACAAATGAGTCATCGATACTTTCTTCACTAGAACAAAAGTTCTCCGATATTCAGGTTTTTTATTCCCATACTATATTCCTTTATAGGTTGCTTTTATAAAAATTTATTATTGTTTTACTATATAATGTGACACATAGAAATCCTTTAATGTTTTTAGGTGGATCAACCTGGATTTGAAAGCTTGGATGGAGTTGAATCGTCTACACAAAATGCAGTCTCTCTTAAGGTTCTTTTCACCTATTAAATCACTCCCGCAATTTAATTTAAATTGCTACTATTATCAAACATTAAACCTTTCATTTACTTTTGTAGGATTCTGTTGGAGATAACAACACTCCAGAATCATCTTGCAGAGTTAGTCTGGTCCATGACGAGCAGGAAGTGAAGCGTAGCCTCGACAAAGTTTACGGTCTAGAAGATGATGCAAGTGAGTCTACTACCAAAGTGCGTAAGGGTGATAAGAAAGTTTGCACCGACAAATCAGTTGAGATCCCCCTGTTGATCCCAAAGCTTGAAAAATAAGAACATTTATCCGTTTGTTTGCTATTTTTTTGGGGATTTTTTCTGAATGTTTGTTTATGGTTTGAAACAATTTGGTTTTTATTATGGTTTGTTTGATGTTTGCTACTATTTTTCATTTGAATTAGTTGTTGGTTTGAACATTTATGTTTTTTTCCTTACCTTTTTATCAAATAATTGTTCGTTGTTGAATAAATTTTATTTATTTATACGTTACGTTGAATTATCTATAAGAATCATAACATTATTCATAGGTCCATCTATATATAATTAACATTTTTTTATCATATTTATATTTTTTCAAACAATTTATCAAACATAAAGTTCTAATACATTCCATAAAATTATTCAACAAAATATGAGTAATACTTAATTATATTACTTTTTTAAAAAACGTTTTTTTTAGTTAGTTTTATATAAAATTCTAAGTATTATAACTAAAGATTATGTTAAAATTACAAAAGTTTCTATAGTACAGTTACTTTAAACAATTGTATTCTAATTACATACTTAATAAAAAAAACATAATAAATACTAATAATAATTAAGTTGACTTTTTCGTTTTCTTTAAAATTCAAATACTATTTTTTTAATAATGGTAAGTATTTAAGCTTATTAATAAACATTTTTAATTACAAAATCTTTGTAATTACACACTTGCTAAAAATAAAAACCTATACATGTCCATATATTAAAATTTTCGAAAAATTTCAAACGTAATTACAGCAAAAAATTCAAATTTTGAAATTCATTTAAATATGGTAAGTAATTAACAATATTAAAACAGTTTTGACTAGAATTTATTTGTTTTTAAAAAT
Organism: Ambrosia trifida; assembly: GCA_028751855.1. Taxonomy (NCBI): domain Eukaryota; kingdom Viridiplantae; phylum Streptophyta; class Magnoliopsida; order Asterales; family Asteraceae; genus Ambrosia; species Ambrosia trifida. The sequence goes on from CM054129.1 coordinate 129,949,864, forward strand.
CTATAAAACCCTACTACTATAAATCAAACCAACACCTTTCATATAAACGAATCCATTCATTCTTACAGACAAATCAGAAGACTCAAATATTCAAGAGTTCATCTTTGCTTTTGTATATTTTCTCTACTTTCTACCAAACAAGTTGAAGGTAAGTAATTCTTTTATTTCAATATTACATGTTTTCGTAGAACATGTTTATCTACATGTTTTTTCTCTACTGTTCCATCAAAGAAGATGAAGGTATGTAATTCTTTAATTTCAATATTACATATTTTCGCATAACATGATGATTCGTACTTTATGTTGATTTATAATATATTGTTAGATAAGTATTATGTATCGTTGAATGTTTATATATATATAAACCTATCATCCATAATTTTAAGTTTGATTATATTTTGTTAAACTCTTATAATGCATTTTATGTAGAATTGCATCCTTTTAGTTGAAATGGGACGTAAAAGACTCTCTAAAAGTTCGAATGGTAATTTTTTTGGCATAAATATACAATGTATTTATAATTTTATTATTTTTAATTTGTCATCTAATTTTTCGATTTTTTATAAGGTGATGACAAACGAACGCCATTATCTAATATCTCAAACGGTACACTTATTTCGTAGTTATATATGTCTTTATTTATATTATCGTTTACTCATGTAACTAATACGTAATTCTTCATAGTTATCTCCCATGAAGAAAAAGTTAGGCACGCGGCCGAGTGTCGTAGATATAGAAAATTACAACTGGATGCAAAGAGATGCAAGGTGAACAATCATAATGTGCCGCCAACTACAATATTTAATCGTTACTCCGTTGAAACTTCCAACCATTATATTCATCAAAGCTCATCTTTCCAAAGTACATTGAATGTTTCTACACCAGGTAAATCAACGAATAACACTTTCTATTTTTAAGTATTTCTATACAGTCTTAACTACCATTCCACATTTACAATTTAAGTAAATTTTATTTGTTCGTCTTTTTTTATAGTACAATTGCAACAAAATCATTTGTTTAATTTATCAAATGTTATTTTTATTTATGTAAACTACATGTTTCACTGTACACGAATATCCTATTTTCTTATTGATTTCATTATAAAAACTAATACTATTTCATACGTTGTTTCTACAATTGAAGTCAATAAATATATTGCAACGGAGTGTCCAAAATCCAGAAAACTACAAATGGATTCTATGAGACTCAATGCTAATCAATGTCAAAATTCAAACTCATCAACATCCAGAAGTACTTTAGTTTCAATCGATATGCCATCCTTTAGATCAACCTTCAACAACCCATTTAATGCATCCTTCTCTGGTAATAAATTTGTATGCCATTTAAATATTCGATACCTTTACTTTTTAAATTGATGACAAATTTTTAACTCTAACACTTTCTCTTTGTTATTTCATTATGTATTATTAGGTTCCACACAAAGAACTCCTTTGTCCAATATTACAAACGGTATCATAATACTATGTTATACACCTTTTATTTTTACATTAGTCCTTTATTTTAACATTAAACGTTTATTGAATATACAACCTGATATTATTTTTATCCATAGTTTCCGTGGCTGAAGTCCAAAGACAAAAATCTACAGAGTTACGAAACGTTAGAAAAGCACAACTAGATTCAAAAAGACGTAAAGTTGGTTCTGTTGGTAGACCTCGAAAACAACCCACTGTTGCACATGAGTGTTCAAATGATGACACGCTAAGAACTCCTACTTATCCAACCCCATCTGGTACAATTTGCTTTTGTGTCGATTAATGTAATGAATTTCTGAATCTTATTAATACTAACTTTTAAATGTTATTATTAATTAAAGGTGGACTTACTGATGTTAATATGGTCTCACTTGCATCATCTTCTGCTCAAAGAGAACCGATTAATACATCAAGGAATAATCGACGTTGCATCTCACCTGTCCGAATGGTTAGTTTATCTGACGAAGAAAATGTGGAACCTCAAACAATTGAAGGCTTGCAATTTAAGGGTGTCTCTAAAGGTAAATATTAAATTTACAAAACATTTAAAAGCCTTTTTTTTGTTTTATAAGTTAGTTTTATTTTATTTATTCTGTTTGCAAGATTATCTGGATCATGGTGATCAAACCGTTGTATGTCAAATGTGTAATGCAAAGTTGTGGAGGTCAGAAGCTACTAGAAGCGTAAATGTTTGTGGAAAAACAACCTATTTGCTATGTTGTGGTTATGGAAAGGTACAACTTCCAGATTTCAAAGAGAGCAATTCAGATTATCAGAACCTTTTCAAGAACATAGAATTAAAGAGCAAATATTTCTTAAAGCACATTCGCCGCTTCAATTCTATGTTTTGTTTTACTTCAATGGGAGGGAAGGTTGATTCAAATATCAATAGTGGAAAGGCTCCCTTCATATACAGAATAAGTGGTGAGAATTATCACACGATGGGTGGTCTTCTTCCTTATGATGGTTCGAAACCGAAGTTTTCGCAGTTATATATATATGACACTGAAAATGAAGTTTCAAACCGAAAAAACATTTATAGGTAATATTCTACAAATTTTATTCAACTTTTTTTTAGCCCTGTATATAAATTTTAATGTATTAATTTTATTTTTTTCAATTCTTTTCAGTAAGGAAAAGGAAAAGTGTAAGGATATTTCTGACCTCCTTGACATTGAAATCATTCAGTACCTGAAGTCGATGTTAGACTCAAATAATGCGCTTGTGAAAAGTTATAGGAGTGTACGGGATCGATTTCATGAAAATCCAGAAGTTACCCTTAAGTTGCGTCTTATTGGTAGGAGAACTAAAGATGGCCGAACATACAACCTACCAACTTCGTCAGAAATCGCTGCTCTTATTTTTTCAGAGAATGATGAGCAGGTTGACAATAGAGATATTGTCGTCGAATCAAGATCAGAGGGACTTCAGCGTATATCTGAACTTCATCCGTCGTATCTAGCCTTGCAGTATCCATTGCTTATTCCCTTTGGAGAAGATTGTTATAGGGTTGATATACCACATAGGGAAGAGAGGAAATCTAAAAAGAAGGTTGATTCAAAGTGTTCAATGAGAGAGTATTTTGCATATCATATTCAGGACAGAGTTGGTAAGTTCTCATTGATTTTGAATGCTAGGCGGCTTCTTCAACAGTTTTTGGTTGACGTTTATACAATGATTGAGAGTGAGCGTTTATTTTATGTCCGTTTCCAGCAAAGTAAACTTAGGTGTGAAACTTATACTAATCTTCAAACGTTGAACCAAAATGGACCTACTGACTTGGCAAAAGTAGGGACACCTGTGATTTTACCCTCTTCTTTTACTGGTGGTGCACGCTACATGAGGGAAAATTATCTTGATGCAATGGCTATTTGTAAAAGGCATGGATACCCTGATTTTTTTATTACAATCACATGCAATCCAAAATGGCCTGAAATTAGACGGTTTCTTAAAGACAAGAAGACAAATCCAGAAGACAGGCCAGATATTTTAGCTAGACTATTCAAAGTTAAGCTAGACTCAATCATGAAAGATTTACGTGAAAAAGCACTATTGGGCAAAACTTCAGCAGGTAAAATTGATTACCAAAAAAAAAAACCTCCAATATATATTCATATATTAGCATCTTTATTCATTTATACTAATACAATTCTTATTTGTTGTTTCTAAATAGTAACGTGTTTTATTATATTGTTTTACTTTATGTTTCAGCTGTCTATACTATAGAGTTCCAAAAACGTGGACTGCCCCATGCTCATATCTGTTTGTTTCTTAAAGAAGCCAGTAAGCTACCCACAATTGAACACGTTGATCGTTTTGTTTCGGCTGAAATCCCTGATAAGAATCTTGATCCGGAGTTGTTTAGTCTTGTGAGTGACTTTATGATGCATGGACCATGTGGGCGTGAATATCCGAACTGTCCGTGCATGCTTGACGGTAAGTGCTCCAAGAAATTTCCAAAGAAGTTTTCTCCTGCTTCAACTTTAGATTCAAATGGATATCCGGTTTATAGAAGAAGAGAGTCAGGGATATTTGTTGAAAAAGGAACTGCTACGTTAGACAATAGACATGTGGTCCCTTATAATGCAAAACTTTTAAGGCGTTACCAAGCTCATATCAATTTTGAATGGTGTAACCAGGCCGCTTCAATTAAGTATTTATTTAAATACATTAATAAAGGACCTGATATGGCTAAAGTTGCTTTTGTCGAAGATAATGGAGAAGGTGAAGAAGTGATGCAAAGAGATGAAATCAAAAAACATTTTGATTGTAGGTTCCTTTCAGCATGTGAAGCTTCGTGGAGAATATTTAAAAATGAAGTGCATTATAGATACCCTCCAGTTATAAGGCTTCCATTTCATTTGCCCGGTGAGCAAAGTGTTGTATATGGTCCAAAAGAAAATATTCAAAATGTGCTCGACAAACCAACGGTGGCTGCCACAATGTTTCTAAAATGGATGGAACTGAACCGAAACGAAGCTGTGGCACGTGAACTAAGTTACATTGAAATCCCAAGTAAATTTGTCTGGAAAGAGGAACAAAAAAAATGGGACTTTCGAAAGATGGGTAAGGCAATTGGTCGTGTTCACATGGTTAATCCATCTATGGGCGAGGCGTATTTTTTGAGAGTGCTTCTAAATAAAGTAAAAGGCCCTAGATCATTTGAGGAGATAAGAACGGTAAATGGAGAAATCTTACCAACATTTCGTGATGCATGTTATGCTCTTGGCCTCTTAGACGATGACAAAGAATATGTAGAAGCTATTGAAGAGGCTCATTATACCGGTTCTGGATATTGTCTTCGTAATTTGTTTGCGATGATGTTGCTTTCTAATACCTTATCTAGACCTGAGCATGTTTGGGAAAAATCATGGAAGTATCTGTCAGATGGTATTATGCGTAGACACGAAGACGTATTCCAAATTGAAGGTAACAAATTTTAATTTCCAAATTTAATGAAATAATTTTTTTTAATGTCCCTTTTATTTTAAATTGAATGGTCCAAACTTTTTTGTTTTTAGGTTTGTCTCTTCCTGATGAACAAATAAAGAACCTTACGTTGCTTGAAATTGAGAAACAATTGCTTCGGAATAACTCAAGCCTGCGTAGGTTTCCTTCTATGCCTTATCCTGATAATGATTCCATATCATCTGCAAATAACCGTTTGATTCTTGATGAGCTGAATTATCAAGTTAGTACGTTGGCTGAGGAATTTCATACCTATTCACGTTCTTTAACTGATGAGCAACGTTCAATTTTTAATCAAATCATACATGCGGTTGATGGTAACAAAGGTGGGCTATTCTTTGTTTATGGTTTTGGAGGAACTGGTAAAACCTTTTTATGGAAAACGTTGTCTGCTGCCATAAGATCTAAAGGACAAATTGTTTTGAACGTTGCATCCAGTGGTATTGCTTCTCTGCTGTTATCTGGTGGAAGGACAGCGCATTCTAGGTTTCGTATACCTTTGAATGTTACTGAACAATCATTGTGCGGTATAAAGCCCAATAGTGATATTGCTGATTTATTGAAGCAAACTAAGTTAATTATTTGGGATGAAGCTCCAATGATTCACAAGCATGCTTTTGAGGCACTTGATCGTACAATGAAAGACGTCCTGCAGTCAAATTCTTCACCTAATTCTGATTTGCCTTTTGGTGGTAAGGTTATGGTTTTTGGTGGTGATTTTAGACAGATCCTTCCTGTTGTTCCAAACGGTAGTAGAAGAGATATTTTAAATGCATCAATAACTTCTTCTCCTATTTGGAATAGTTGCAAAGTCCTCACTTTAACAAAAAACATGAGGTTAACTTTAGGTAACCACACGTCTGAATCCGATGAAACAAAGGCATTTGCAAACTGGCTTCTTGAATTAGGTGAGGGTAAAGTTGGTGAGTCAATTCATGATGATGAGTTTGATGTGGAAATTCCAGATGATCTTCTTATTAAGGGTACATCAGATCCGATTTCTAGATTAATTGACTTCGTCTACCCTTCACTTATCCAACTTTACAAAGATAAGGATTACTTTGGGGAACGAGCAATACGCAAACCTACAAATGAAGTCGTACATGATATAAATGAAAGGCTTCTTGCGTTGTTTCCTGGAGATGAAGTCGAGTATCTTAGCTCTGATAGTATATGTCAGATTGAGAATGGTAATAACCGTTCACAGGAAGACTTATACTCTCCTGATGTCCTTAATGGTTTAAAAATTTCTGGGTTACCTAACCATCGTTTAGCACTTAAAGTCGGTGTACCCGTCATGTTGTTGCGAAACATAGATCAACAAAATGGTTTGTGCAATGGAACGAGGTTACGAATCACCAGACTTGCAAAGCGTGTTATTGAAGCCGAGATCATATCAGGTGGAAACATTGGTACCAAAACTCTTATTCCAAGAATAAATTTGATACCATCTGATATCAAGATTCCAGTAAAGTTCCAAAGGCGTCAATTCCCAATAAGTGTATGTTTTGCAATGACCATCAATAAAAGCCAAGGACAGTCTTTATCAAAGGTTGGATTGTATTTAAGAAATCCTGTATTCTCACACGGCCAGCTTTATGTCGCATTATCAAGAGTTAAAAGCAGGGCAGGCGTGAAGTTACTTATACTGGATGCTGATGGGAAAGTGATGACTAAAACAAAAAATGTTGTTTATAAGGAAATTTTTAGCGATATTTGAATTACTGTGTATTCGTTGCTTTTAAATTTTAATAAAATGTTTCTACTTTACTTTTTCTTATACGTTATACTACTCCAAATAATCGTACGTTGGTAAACTGCGTGTAACGCGGGCAATTATCTAGTTAAATATTAAATAAAGATGTAAGATCGTTGAAGTTAAATGAGAAATGAGAAATGCTAAAAGATATAATTGTCATTTAACTAGCTCTTTTCTTATAAAAAAGATATTTGTCTTAGAAAGGTTCAACACATTAAGGGGCTGTTTGGTTGATTAAATGATGAATCATTGACATGATCTGAATGGTTAAGAGGCTTTGAGTGGTTAAGAGCTGAATCATTCAGCATCCCTTATTAGCTTAATGGTTCAGCACTTAATCATTCCATTCAGATGCTGAAACAAACAGTCTGAATGCTGAATGATTCAGACCTGAATAGTTAAGAGACTGATTAAGAGACTACCAAACAGCCCCTAAGATTGATTTGATGTTATAAAACTTATCAGAGATTGTAACTTTTTGTGTATTAATTTTTTTTATAGCAGTTATTTTTTTTATTCCAGAACAAGAAAAATTACATCAAGATAACAGGTAGGCAGGCAACAAGCTGCGCTGCCATCCCTTTCTGAATAGCAAATCCTAACCTACTAAAAACGTAACCCTGCCCACCCGAAGCCAAGACACTACCATTAATAACCCGCTGGACCCTAGTCAGGAAACGGGTAGCCTCCGGTGCCAATGAGCCAAAGGTATCAAAGGCCAAGGGTACAAAAACGTGTTGGTTCTCCTCGCAGGCTTTAGCATGTTTTTCTATCTTCTTTGCCTCTGCTTTCCGCACCGCTTGGCCTGCTACAAAGCCACTATCCCTTAACCCATCTAGGGGAGATACACCCGTCAAGTCAACACAGGCATGCTTCCCCCCGGCCCACCCAAAGACAAGGAGATCTGCTGGTCGTAGAGTGGATCTCCCTTCTGCTGGGTCCGAGAGGAAGTTCACAGGGGCCTCCTTCTTGGCTGAGATCCCAGCCCGTCTTAAAATGTCCCACAGAATGTCTCGAACCCAGTCATGCCGATATTTGAAACCGGGTAACTCCTTACAATGAACTGCATGTTCCCCGTATTCATCCATACAGACCTTACGGCAAATCGGACATATTCCATCATCCTGGTACATGGGGAAGACTTGAATATGCAATAACACGAATAAATGGAAGACTTCACCAGAAACCGGCATAAGTTTTCAATTTAAATTGCTCAAGCCATTCGAGAATACTCCCACATAACCAACTAATTTGACCTTTCAAAAATATAAATTATCAGCCACATAGTTCGGGAAAAAAAGTGAAAATTGGTCAAATTAAAAAAAAATGGTTGAGTGATGTAGAAGGAGCATGAGTTAGTTATCCGTGTCATCAACCGTCTAGAGTATGGTTGATAATCGTGTAGGCTTGACGGGTTGGTAGGTTGAATTAGTGAACCTAAACAAACCCCATATATTAATCGTGTCAAAAATCAATCCTAACTAGTTGCGTGATTTAAACACCACTCACTATAACTCTAAACTTCCAAGTCACTTTTAAGTAATAATCTTAACGTTTAAACAAAATTCATATCAGAAGACTTATATTGTAGTTTGTGAGTAGCAGTGGCGAAGCTTGACCCGAAGGTTCGGGGGGTCGGAAGTCATCGGGGGGTCAGAAGTCACTAGTTTCGGGGGGTCGAAAACCCGTTTCGGGGGTCGAAACCCTATATTTTCAAAATTTTCTATACGAATACTATATAATCGGAACTTCTGCGCGAAAATTCGGGGGGTCGGCCGCCCCTCCCCGCCCTTACTATGCTTCGCCAGTGGTGAGTAGTAATTTCTGCCAAGTTTATGAAGAATTCGTAAAGGTGATATCCATATTATATATAAAATATTATGTGACATGAATTTGGTGTTTCTTGTGATCCAGGTTCGATTCTCACTCTTCTTACTATTTTCTACGGCATTCAGGTGAAGAGTAAATACGGGTTGCGCCGGTTCGACTTGGATGGGAGACGAGTTTTTCCTGATTATTTCATATTGCCATATTAGCTAGTGAAACCTTATGACATCATGTCGATTATCTCTGTTGGCCTAGAAATACGATATCAGTGAAGACAATCTCTTGATAAATTAAGTTCAAGTCTTTAGTAGGATGATAACTGATTTGGAATAATCATAATATGTTTATGAAAATCTGATTTAAAACTAAACGACAATCTTTGATTTTATGTATGGGCTTAGTTGAAAAAAGGCGCATCTAGTGTAGTGGTATCATAGTACCCTCCCACGGTACTGACCGGGGTTCGATTCCCCGGATGCGCATTTCTATAGCTTTTACGCCCAACTTACGGTGTGCACATATAATGTATATATGTGTGGCCCTCGGGGGGCAAAAGTAAAGTTGCACTAGTTTTAACGTTATTTTACTAATTTCGTGAAAATAACGTTAAAAACGATGGACGGTTAATCATGCATCATGTGGTGGCGTTGATAGCCAAAAGACAAAGGGGTACATGCACCGATCGGGTTTGTCCCGATTGCTAAGTGTTTGTGCCTTATGTCCAAGGCTTGATACCAAACCACATCGAGCCAGGGGTCTCACTGGAAGCAGCCTCTCTATTCTTAGGGGTAGAGGTAAGGCTGTCTACATCTTACCTTCCTCAGACCCTACCTTAGCTTTGCTATAGGTGGGATTAACTGAGTATGATGATGATGATGATGATGATGATGATGATGTATGGGCTAGTTGCTGAATATGGACTGGATTGAGGTTGATGGTGGGCTTAGCTTAATATTGACAAACAAAAGTGCATATACATGTATCGGGGAATCTGCGCTTCGCGACGGGCTAAGATATAACAACCTGATAAAAAAATATTGTCATTTGAATTTAAAAAAACACCTAAAGGTTATTTCCTTTCAAATTATAAAATGTATACATAAAGTTATAAAACAATTAAGTTTTCATTTCTTTTTAGATTTTAACTGGTCACATGCTATAATTTCTTGATAAGAATGGTAGTAATCTAAAGATATGCTTACATGAGATCAAATTTCATGAAATGTTATGGTTTACGCGTTTTCAGTATTCAAAATCCTTGTGATTTTCATGCTCCAAATAATTGAGTTCAAATCATTATTATGAAAAAAATATCAAATGCGATCCTTCATAACTTAGTAAAACTCAAATATATTTACGTTTAACAAAAGCTAATTTGGAAATCTATATAGCAGATCAATAAACTTATATAATTCCATAATCCAAGTTTAGAAAACGAATTTAAGTTTGAGGTTGGTTTGTTTCCTAGTGCTACTTTAAATTCTCAAGTCAGCTGTAACTATATTGGTTAAATGCACATCACCTCTTTAATAATTCGCTTCATGTTGACAGTCGAACCACCATATCATCTGGATACCCTTAACAAAGATTAGGATACCTCTATGTCTAAAATAAAATTTTCGCTAACACTAAACATTCTTCTAGATCCGCCACGATTAAATTGTTTTATTTACATTTGATAATAAGAAATAATTTTCCACCGTAACTTAATTTCGGAGCACATAAAACTTTCCTAAATTAATCATAAGTTTGCAATTTGTAAAAGTATTTAATTTAATCATACTAACTTTCTTGAATAAAAACATATAGTTTATCCATATTTAATCTTACAGGTGGGTTTATTCTCAAAACATTCATTTAAACTAAAAGAATCAAAACAAATATTTTGATCATATTTAATCTTCTAGATGACTTTATTTAATAAACATTTATTTAAACAAATGAGATACATGTCTCTGTCATTGAGTGGGGCGAGAAGAAAAGAAAAATATTAGGCTCGAGCCATATAATATTTAAAATCGATTTAACACCATAATTTCAAATTTGGTTTCTCCTAGTTATCCAACAGGTAGTCGGAAACCTAATCCTACCAAGTGCAGTAATCAATTACCTTTAGAATTAAATCAAAAGTTAATCGAAAATGAAAAAGTACATCTTAAGACAAACATCGGTCGCATATAGAAGCTACAACAGATAAACCAAGATGACGATGTTATTCAATGATTTTGTGAGTGGTCGGGATGGCAGTCGGTTACGACAAGAACTTACACTGCGACACCAAAAATCAGAGACAAAGGATCTAGTGTTGGCGGCGGCTCGTTGTGAGGCTGATGAGTTCGAAGCATTAAGTGTAGTGGTTTATTGGTAACACCAGCGAAGAGTGGCGGAGCTCGGAAAAGAAGAAAATGATTATATGTCAATGACGTGTTGCGAGACCGATATAATAACACTAAACCCGACTCTTCATTTACCAACAATCATTAATCATAAATCTATTTTGAATGAGATCAAAATGACATACCTAGATATTCTATTGATGAAAAATTAGTTGTTTTTAATTATTAGGCCCTTAGTTATAATAATATGAATTTTAATTATGAGAATATGTTATTATGGTAAATGTATATATATTATTTTTGTATTTATATGAGTTTAATATTTATTGTTAAGAAACTTTATTAAATAATGTATTAATATGTCATAAACATTGTGGCAAATTACAATAGTGTCCTCCTTAAATAAAGTTAAATTATTTCTTTGCCAATTTAGAATACATTATATAGTAGTATAAAAGATAAGTTGATGATTACTAGCAGGCGCCCACATGTTGCGGCGGCGCTGCATTATGTTTGGCGGTTGCGTTTGGTCAATCATGTTGCGGGTGTTGTACGTTATACTAGCATACTTTCATTTTACAACGGTAACCCTTATATTTTTATTTCATTCTTGTTCATTACCCTTTCAAATATTTCAGAAATGTTATAGAAAATTTAGAAACAAGTTAATCTTTTTTTTATTTCACATATATTCCCAGCTATAACACTTATATATAGCTAAATTTTATATTAGCATAATACATAATATACACAATTTTCTTGAATAACAATAAAAATCTAATAAAAATGACAATTGTGTATGAAATGATAGGTCATTTATTTAACCAACTTGTTTTTTTCTCTCAATATAATATACACATTTTTTTTCCTAGTATCCGTCCATTCATAAAAGATATTTTTATTTAAATAAAGTTCTTATAAACTTTAATCTTCTTCCCAACATAAACCTATTATACACTATGATATATCTTTTTTTACACCAAAGATTTAGATGAGTTTCGAATGACATGTGTTAAAAGATCACTTGTAGCAATCGAGTTAAATGTTTGAAAGGCGAGCACAACCCTTGTCTTAAGTGGAAGTTAGTTTTCAAAAAAAAAATAAAAAAATAAAAATAAAAAATAAAAAAAAATGGTAGGCCGAACTTATGAAGAATGTGTGTTTTTGCGACGCGGTTGATAGAAATTTCAAGTTGCCGACAAATTATGATAATGCGAAAAACTGATGAGACGTTGAAGGTTTAAGGAGTGAAAAATGTATAACATGTGATCTTTGTATATACAATCATGAGTTATAATCGGTTACAAGTTTTGATCTACGATTGCAAGTAAGTAGATTGTTTCGGTTTCTCAAAATAATACTTTTGCCGCCGATGACCACACATATATACATTAAGCAGGGCTGAAATGTAAAAAATAAAGTAAAAAACCAAGATAAAAAAAAGAAATCCTATGTACTATAAAATGAAAAGAAATCACATTGTGGACTGTGGTTTACATGCCAATAATGGGTCCTAAAGCAAAAGTTGAAAACAAAGTTATACATGCATGCTTGATTTCAAAGCAATTCGTGAAACACCTACAAAATAAAACCCAAGAATGACATACGCTATAATTGTGACACATGAGCTTTGATGGTGGATAGGGTGTTCAAAACCGGATATTCGAAAATTCGGATATTTTAATTTTGGATACCCGGTTTCAGTAGCTGAATCCGTATTCGAAATTTTGGATATCCGATCATGAATGAGATATCCAAATTTTCTATTTTTTATATATTTCAAACTAGATATTTTCAATTATCCAAAGATAAATTTTCAGATACTTCTATATTTTCGGTTATCTGATAAAAATAAATTTGTAGACTTTCGGATATCCAAAATATCCGAACATTTCTAAAGTTATTATCCGAATCCAAAAATTCGGATATCCGAATTTTGGATATCGGATTTATTGGAATTTTAGATTCATATATTTTTAAACACTCGTAATAGTGGCAACACGAGTCACATGATAAAAGTAGTATCATCTTCACATAGAAGAAAAATCAAAATAAGAAAAGTTTATGAACCGGAAGCTTTTAAGTAAACGTGCCTATATAATTCCGATTTTGATCGTTATCTTTGACTCATTTCTCAAAGCATTTTAACTTTTAAATTAGCGATTTTAACTTTTAAATTTGTGAATGAATCGACCCCTCTTTAATATGTTACCCCTAAAACAATGATGAGATGGTTGAATAGTAAGCAGTAGACGTTGTCACTACTATATCAAATGCAAATGCAATCGAGATTGTTTTGATGAGGATTCTAGTCATTTACCATCCTTTATCCGTTGGACAAATCATCAAAATCCTACTCCTTTCAATCATTACAATTTCCATCAGTGATTAAAGACAAGATGACATTTTAATTATAATCTATAAGTTAATAATCTTGTACTGTAGAAAAAATAGTATGGGAAAATAAAGAAAATGATAATAATAACAATAATAATCTATTCCTTACTTGCGTACAATATGTCTAGCAATACATACAATATGTCATATGTATAGTGGTGCGCCGAACTAATTACGTATATCAAGCGTTCAACATCTAAGGTTTGCTTCATTGTTGTGGTTAGTTTTGATTCACATGTATTATTATGGTGCATAAAACATTGCAAAGATGCGCCTGTCTTCTTATGTTTAGCGTAGTGTTGTTACCATAAGTTTTGACACTCGTGTTTATAACGGTGTGTGTAACTCATCATCATCATCATCATCATCATCATCATCATCATCATACTCAGTTAATCCAACATATAGCAAAGCTAAGGTAGGGTATGAGGAGGGTAAGATGTAGACAGCCTTACCTCTACCCCTAATAATAGAGAGGCTGCTTCCAGTGAGACCACCGGCTCGATGTGGTTTGGTATCAAGCCTTGGACATAAGGCACAAAACACTTAGCAATCGGAGCAAACCCGATCGGTGCATGTACCCCTTTGTCTTTTGGCTATCCACGCCACCACATGATGCATCATTAACCGTCCGTCGTTTTTAACGTTATTTTCACGAAATTAGTAAAATAATGTTAAAACTAGTGCAACTTTACTTTTGCCCCCCAAGAGCCACACATATATACATTATATGCGCACACCATAAGTGGGGCGTAATGTGTGTAACTCATATATATTGTTATATACACGAGTCAAGACTAATGAAACATTGGATGAAAAAGCTAAAAAAGAGTACACTTTATTTTTTATATTTAATGTTTACTAGTTGTAAATCCGGGTGTATATATTATATAAATTTACAAAACTTTGACAACACTCATCTAGGAAGCATAAAATACTTGTACCATCTAAGTAGGGCACTTATGTTGTATTTGTTTAGGATTTTTAAAACAACTATTTCATAAGCAAAGTGCGAAAATAAGAAGGAAAGCAACCAAAAAGAAAGAAAGGAATATCTATTTAGCAAGAAACTTGGTACCATCCTACAAGAAATGTTATGTTGGTGTATATATTCAACAAGATGTTACCATTGTGTTGCAATTCATCAAGTTATTCAAACAACATTGTCACATTCAAAACTATTCAAAGATGGAATCAAAGGGAGTGCTTACACCAACCCGAGTTTATCAAGATTTCGAGCCTTCAATGGAGTGGGTACCCGAAGATGATTCAGATACCCTTCTCATCTATCTTCCTGGTTTGTTTTCCTTCTTTACGATCGATTTCGCTTTAATATACATCATTTCACTTATGGAAACACGTTAATTTCAAGCGAATAATATAAAAAAAACTTACATGTGTAAAAGAAAAAAAATAAAAATTAATTTAAAAAATATTACATGGGACCATTGTTGTCAAGTAGTAAGAGTTAAAAGTATCTTCCTAATATAATGAAATCTCGTACAAAAAAAATATTAATTTTGCGTGATAATGTAAAAACACAATGAGAAATATAGGATGGTCAAAATGACAGCCCAAACAGTGTAAGATGGGCCGTGTTATGTGGCCCGTCAATACTTTTTTCATAGGGTGGTAATGGACTCTAATTTAGGCCCATACTTTCAATTAGACATGTACAAACCGGTTTTTATCCAAACCGGTCCGGTTTTGGAACCAGTTTTTAGCACATAACACTACCATCTATTGGAATCGATTAGGACCGGGTTTAAAACCGGTTTTTTCCAAACCGGTTTTCAAACCAAACCGATCCACGAAACCACAAACTGCTCATAGGACCGATGTATAGGGTCGGGTTCAGACCGGTTTCTCTCCAAACCGGTTTACCGGGTTTTTTTTTCGGGCCGGTTTTAAAAAACCGGTTTTTTTGTACACCTCTACTTTCAATCCTTTGATGATTTCGGTTTTTTATTTTTTTTTTGTCAAAACCGGTTCAGGTTGTAAACCAAATCGGTTTGGTCAACTATGATCAAACCGTTTGAGTTGATACCTTTTAAAACCAGTTTTCAAACGTTTTTTTGTTTTTTTCAACTCAGTTCGGGTCATAAACCATTTATTGAGGAAAATATCCATACCCTATACAAATCGGGTTGGCTCATAAACCGGTTAGAAACCAATATACAAACTGACGGTTTGGGTTAAACCGGTTTCATGTGTGGTGTCGGGTCAGGTTCTAGACCTGTTTTTTTTTTTTTTTTTTTTTTTTTTTTTTTGCATCTATATTTGATGCCAATGTTTTAAGATGTAATTGGTGAGAATTTGTACAGGTTTTGCTAAGGAACAATTGAGGGTTCAACTAAGAGCAAGAAACTTGATCATTAGCGGCGAACGAAAGCTACACGAAAACACATGGAGTCGATTTCGTGTGGAGTTTCCAATTTCTGGAAACTGTGATCTCAACAAAATCAGTGCCAAATTCGAAGGAAACATTCTCTTTGTCAGGCAGCCCAAATTGATCACTCCAGCAGCAAAACCCGAGGAAGCTAAGCCCGTGACAATTGCAGCGCCTGTACCTACACCGGTTGCAGCGCCTGTGGATGAACCAAATGTGGGTCAAAAAACCAGCCCTGAGGTAACACCAACACCAACAACACAACCAAACATAGTGAAGGATGAAGATGGCCCGAAGAAGACGGAAGAAGAAGAGAAAGGAGAACAAAGTGAAGGGAAAGCAAGCGAGTGGGAGGGTGATAAATCGGTACTGGACAAGTATAAAGGCGCGGCTGGTGCGCTTGCCATGAAGCTAAAAACATCAACTAATGGTGTGAACATGATTGTGATTGCTGCGGTTGGGCTTGTGATTGGCATCTATGTATCAAGTTTGATCAAATCATGGACCAGTGCATAGAAAGTGATATGGGTGTATTTGATTCCAATGTATTAAGCTAATAAAACTTATTCATCAAGTATTTACAAGTTACATTTACAACACCTCTTTAATAGTTAATAAATTTGTTGTTTGCAAAATTACCCCCGACACATACGTATCATATATATAGCAATGAGCACATGAGATATGCATATCATGAATCATGATATCATAGATGTATATGCGATAGTGCTTTAACGTCGTTAGGATTTTGGACTAATCTAGCACATTTTAAAAAATGTTGGGGCAGATATAGCACATAATTTTGATTTTGGAATGATCTAGCAATTTATCCGAACTACAGGGACGAAAACGGCAATTAACTCTTTTATTAATATAGTAAATACTCAAAATCTAAAACTAAATAAATAACTGTAATCATAGAGCTAAAAAAATAACAATTAATTTAAGCATGTATAAAAAAATGGCCAAGACTCTAGAAGCACATTCAAAGTCAAAACCCTAGATAGTTAGGAGCAACAAGATTGAAAACATTTAAAATAAGGAAAAGTCAAGGCAATTTGACCAAGTTTTTACCAAACTAGTTGTAGTCTTGTAGAATTTTAGAGCTTGAAAAACTAGGCAAATGAAAAAAGAACCAATGGGAAAAGATTTTGTAAGCGGAGCCGGCTGGCTGAGATTGTTAAGATTCTAAACTTTAACTAGACTAAAAATCTTTGAAAAGCTCAATGGTGTACGATACAAACGAATAATAGCATAGTGCATGAAACATACCGGCTAACTTTTAGTCAGCTAGAAAAATATATTGGATTTAGAAATGTGTTGCCGGCTAAATCCTAGCAGACTTATCCGGCTCCACTTACGTGTTTTCTAATTCTAGTTTTTTTAAGAAGAAAAAGACTATGACTTAGGTCTATTTGCGAATTAGGATGATTATCCTTTTAAATTAACAAGCTATAGCAAAAAAAACAAAAAAAATGTGTGTTAGCCTATGGGGAGTTGAGGGGGGAGGGGCATGAAACATCATGTGACACATGTGAAGTCCAAGTTTGAAGGGTGAAACTTGTGGGGAGTAAAATGGGGGAAATGACACACACACACACCCCACCGGCCCACCCACCCACCACCAGGGGTGGTGTAGACAGTGGCGGATACACATGTTACATAGGGTGGGCATGTGCCCACCGTCCAATCGGCCGGAGTCGTGTATCAAAATTTTAGGGTTGTGATAATTTCCTGGTGTTGATGCAATCTTTTGTTGTTCAGAACATTTTGTTATTGATACTAATCTTTAGTGTGAATTTTGTTAGCATGTTATGTGTTAAGAATCCTGTATATTTATCTTGTGGTTGTTTTAGATTGCAATTGTACTTAGCAGAAGAGGCACCTTGCATCTGATTTTCAACAAAAGAAGAGACAAAGAAATAAAAGAGGTTGATGATAGTTTTAATTTAGTAGTTTCTCAGGTTGAAAAGCCATGGAAGCTTTTAGTGGAGGAAAAGGATAACAGAGGGAGAGAGAAGATACTAAAAAGAGTGTCATGGATAACCCAAAATGTCTTGACTAATATAGAAAATAAAGGCAACTATCATATTAGAGTACCCGTAGTGCAACGTTATGCAGCGCTATAGGCCCTATAGCGCCGGGGAACACCGCCCCCCCCAGGCGCTATAGGGCGTTTTGGGTTTGAATCTTTACCCACATAACTGGCGTTTTGCATGGCATTGGGCACATAAATTGATTTGAATGCTTTTGACCGGGGGTTGGGGTGGTTGTTCGAAGCATTGAATAAAAAAATAATAATAATAATAATTGTTATATAAATATACATAACACAAGACTCACACACACATATACATTCTTCACTTTGCTGCACAAACACTACACACACACACTTTGAAATTTTCTTGTGAGGGAAGAGATGAATCCTTTCGGTAGAGGTTTCGGGTTTGGTTCCCAAACCAGTGGCGACAACACCCGACCTATAGCTCCGGGTTCGGGTTCAAATCCGCAAACTTTCACGAACCTCTTAAACCAACCGTATGGTTGGGACCCGAACATGTATAATGTTAACATGGGAGGGAGTTTTGGGATGCCCATAGGAGGTGGGTTTGGCCAATCCCAAGTGTACGGGTCATCCCAAATGTTCGGCTCTTCAAACGCTTGGCAAGAGTCGGTTCCGGAGACACAAGGCCCGGTTGAAGAGGAAGAGCCCGTGCGAGGCAAAGCACCCGCCCGACGCCACACAAGAAAAGAGACGGGCGGTCGTGCCAAGAAAAACGTTATACCGTGGACCGACCACGAGTTGTACTCGTTAACCCGAGCGTGGGTTGACGTGTCGGAGGATCCTGAAGTCGGTAAGAAATTATATATTGTTTTGGTAATGTTATATTTTTTTGGTAAGATATATATTTTTTTGGTAAGATATATATTTTTTTGGTAATGTTATATTTTTTTGGTAAGATATATATTTTTTTGGTAATGTTATATTTTTTTGGTAAGATATATATTTTTTTGGTAAGATATATATTTTTTTGGTAATGTTATATTTTTTGGTAATGTTATATTTTTTGGTATGTTTTTTTCAGCCAACTATCAATCCAAAGGCGATTTTTGGAAAAGAGTACGGACAATATTTTTTGGTCTCTCGGGTAAAGGAGAAGGCTACCGGGAGAATGATTCGATATCGGGCAAGTGGACCGATATCAACCAAAAATGCACAAATTTTCAGGGCATTTATCAGCGCACCAAGTACGGGTGGAAAAGTGGGCAAAGTGACGAGGATGTCTTTGTGGCGGCTTTGGAAGAATACAATCAGACGTACGGGAATTTCGCGTACGTGAAATGTTGGCGCGTGCTGAAAGACTGCACCAAATGGCACCCCGTGCGCCCAACGGTTGGATCTTCTTCATCTAGGGCAAAAAATACGAGGCCTTCAAAAAAGTCGAGGACCTCTGACTCGGTTGATCCCGAAACGCCTACGTCTGACGCGCGTTATGTCGACCTCAACTCACCAGAAGAAAATCCCTTTTTTGTAGGGGAGGAGGGGGCGGAGGAGCTACCTCGTCCCGCCGGTCGACGGGCTGCTCGAGCCGCACGGACGGAGTCTTCGTCGGGGGTTGATAAGTTAGTCCCGGCATTTGCCGAAATGAACCAGCGGCTCCAAGACTTGCGCGATATCGGGGCTCAGCGTATCCAAGAAAACCGAGAGGTCGTTGACATCATGAAGGAACGACAGTTTGAACGCGACTTTGCTTTTTACACGGCAAATCACGACCACCTAGAGGGGAAAGCGCTGGAAATGGCTTTGAGCCGAAAGGCAAAAATCGAAAAAAAATATGGTTTCTAGTATTTTTATCTTTTATTTATGGTTTGTAATTTTTTTTTTAGTATTTGTATTTTTTTTTGTTTTAGTATTTGTAATTTTTTTATTTTTAATGAAATATTATTAACTATTAAATATTCTTATTTAAATAAAAAACAATAATTAACCAATCATTACCAATCATTTATAACCCCCACATAACCCCCCTTCCCACTACACCCTCTTTTTCCATAACCCCAACATAACCCCTTTTCTATTACTTTTTAATATTTTAATCCTATAACCCCAACATAACTATCCACCACTACACATACCCTTAACCCTTGTTGTATGACAAAAGTTTTAGGAGTATTTGATTTTTAAATAACCCTACAAGTAAACATCTAAACATAAGATATTGACCATAACAAATTCTATATTGTTAATAACAAGTTTTATTATCGACTAATTATTAAATTGATTTATCAGTGTCTTCTAGCATTTTGACTTGCGGTTTGTAAGTTTTTTTTTTCTTACTTGTGGCATATTATTGTGTTTAATCAACTAAATTTACATGTATAAGTAGATAACAAAATATTTATACCCGATCCATTTTGAACCGACTTGTTTTAATTAAACTTGTTTTTTATCAGCCGCACTTTGTGCCCCCTAACAAAAATTTCTGAATCCGCAACTGGGTGTAGATGTACTTGAAACCCTTTCCATGCCCTTTCACCCCCACCCCCTAAATTGATTTTTTTTTGCCAAAATAGTGGCATAGTACAAAAAAATTGTGCAATTGGGGGCTGTCAGATTGCAATTTCCAATTTTGGTGTAACAGCAGGTTCAACCTGCAGTTTATGCTTACATGTAGCTGATTAGGATAGATGCAAGAGATGCAAAGATGAGTAGGAGAGATGCTCGATGACATGTAAATTAAAACTGCAGGTTCAACCTGCGGTTTCTTCTCTCTCTTTCTGAATGCATACTGTTTCTCTGCGCTGATGAATGAAGTTAAAGGAGTTAAAGGTGGTCGCTGAAACATGTACGATGGAAATTGACTGTCAAAATAATATAAGATATAATCACACACATGTTAAATAGTATGAGAATAGGGAGGCACATGGATTCGTTTAAGCAATAATAAAATACAAAACCGCAAGTTGAACTTGCAGGTTCAACAATATAAATTCTAAAGTTTGCGTATTCCATTTTCACTCAGTCAAGCAGAACACTATTATCTTTCTTTCCATAATTGTTCACACACATAAATATATCCGTATTCCATTTTCACAAAATGCAGAGAGAAGGGTTACAAATACACGGTGTTATTATACTGGTGTTGGAGGCTATGGTTTTTTAGTGTTGTTGGATCGGTGTTACATCTGCACGAAATCATTTGGACCGATGTTACAATTGCACGTGATATAACACGTGTTAAATGGCAGTCTGGTCACGTGATTTCAAATATATTAATGTTGGAGGGTCCAAAGGCTGTAGAAGAATCCATGCAGCTTCTTGTTTCCATTCCCCAACCACTGATTAAACGGCGGTGGCCGGAGAGGTCCACAACAAAGATTCTAAGAAGTGGTCCACAAATGTTTTAGAGTTTTACAACAACGGGGACTCCCCATACTGCTACAGTTGTCTCATTACAAAAAAACTCGATAGAACTTTTTGGGGTGCCCTACTAGGGATTGAATCCGGCGGTCATCTGTCGTCTACAGTACACTTAACACGACATATTAATTTTTATATGTTTTCACATGTTTACATAGTTACACAACATATTAATTTATAGTTTTTTTCTTCTTTGCAGCATGTTGAAGCATGGACTGTAAGATTAATGCGTGTACGGCAGGCGATGCTCTTAAAAAACCCCAATAAAAAATTCTGATGGACGATGTTACCTCCTGATTTTATTATTACATGCAAGATGATATATCCACTACCCCCCCCCCTTATTTTGCTAGACAAAAGGACCCGTATCCTCCATTCTGGGAGGTTGACTGCATCTACCTTCCTTTGTGGATTGGCCAAACAGACTGGCTACTTGTCCATATTGATATGCAGAGCATAGTGATTACTCAATACTGGACCGATAAAAGATGGAGAAATGGAAAACATCGAGAAGTAAGGAACTATATGGAGATGCTACAGTTATTTTTCAAATGGTTTCTAGAACGTATTCACTTTAGGAGAAACACGAGGTACATAACGAAATGTGATATGTCCCTTGGTTTGGTTGAGGCGGATGTCCCCCAAGACGAGGGTAACATCGCTAACGCCGGGGTTCTTGTTTGTATGATGATGGAGAAACTAGTTAAAAACAAATCGTTGATGATAAACCAAGAAAACACCGTAGAAGAGGCTTGTGTGAAATACCGACGCCACATGGCTGATGAGCTGTATAAGTGTCGTTGTGATAAGTTTTGGTGAGTTGTGTAAGCTGTTTTGTAATACTTTCTTTTTCATGTAATAAAGGCGTGATCGTTTATTTAGTGCATGATACTTTGACATTACGAGAGTCATAACGAGAGTAATACGACAAGTTCATAACAAATAACATACAATAATCACGACACTCAACGTACCAGAAACACTAACATACGACAATCAACATACAATAATCACGAGAGTAATACGACAAGTTGATAAGAAATAACAAGAAACACTACTACAAACATTAACTTACGAACACGACAATGAACATCATTGGCCACGGGAAGTACAACTTTTTTTGTTGTGCCCTGTCTGCTTACAAATACTGCATCTGCGGGGAGCACATGGTTCGTCCTCATGCCTTTCATCCATCTCGTTATGTATCCTCCTCTGTTTCAACCACCCACGTTTGATGGTAAAATGTGATGGGTTACCACGAAGTCTCCAGTTTGCTTGTGCCCACAAAGCTGTATGACATAGGGTAAAAAAGTAGCAGTTGTACTGAAGACGATATACAGAAGTATGATATCGTTGATCAACAATTTGATGAAGGTCCTTACGTTTCATGTGGCAAACCGCTATATCATGCAAACAAGGCTGACGTTCGATTTGCCACTTTGCACACGAGCAGTGGCGAAGTATCTTTGGGGCCCGAGGGGGCCCCGAACCCCACCGATTTTTGCCGCAGTGGTGGAATTTTGCGATTTTCGTAGGTAAATTGGGCCCGGGTTGAGGCCGGCCCCCACCGATTCGATCTTCCGGCCACTACGGATCGAAAAAAATTGAGTCCGGCCCCCACCGATTCGAAAACCAAGCTTCGCCACTGCACACGAGCAACTTCTGTTACAGTATTCAATCGTGTAATCGTTCCCCCCGTCTTCAATTGGCCGAAGGCGAGACTTCACGTGGTACCGTTGGTGTGAACCATCATACAAACGTACAATATGTTCTCGTGATTTAGCATCAAGTTCACATATCACCTTCCAGATTGGGGGGGGGGGGGGCAACATTGTTTGGCAACGCTTTGCAATTCGGTAGTGAATGTTAAACTGGTGCACAAAAATAAAATATTATTAAGCCATTGTACGAAATTCACCAGTAATGTAATGTAACTTAACTCTTACCGAGTCCTCATGAAGATGTTGTAGCTGCGAACGAATTTGCCGTAACGAGTGTGACACCGTCTTCGTAAAACCGTGTTTAACACGGCAGTTATAAATATAATTATAAAAGCAATAATTAGTTAAATTAACATGTTTTAATAAATAATATGAAGGCATAACATAGTACTTACATGGCACCAAATAGTAGTCTACCTCTACCTTCACTAGGTTCCGGTACAATTCTGGGGGCTAATACCCGGATTCTGGTCCAAGCCCACAACTGTAACAAATACACAGGACCTGCCATTGCTTCACTGGTCCCTGTTGTTGCTTTGCACAAGTTGCGATACAACCATGCCAACACAACACTCCCCCAACTCAAATTCCCACATTCATTAAGGTCCTATAAATGTGGTAAAAAGGACAACGACACCTTACCGTTGTTGGTGTCACTAAGAAGACAACATGACAAAAGAATTAATATCACACAACGTGCGCGTTGTGTGATCTCGAGCACACTCGGCTTAGCGGGCAACGGAGCCTTTATTCTTTCTACAATTGTTTTGGTCCCCAAAACGTTTTCGCGGAAATATTTAGGCTCAGTTGCTACACCCAACATTTCTACGATAAGCTGTACCCGTTCGTCATCATTCTCCGCGCTAAATTCTCCTCCTGTCACCGCTGCACCATTGATCGAAAGACCCATTAGGATTTTAACGTCCTCTAACGTCACTGTCACCTCACCAAATCGTAGGTGAAAAGTGTGGATCTCAGGACGCCATCTTTCAACAAGGGTAGTTATCAACCCTCGGTTAATCCGGCGGTATCCGCACTCAATAACTCCAATAAAACCCGCCATCCGCAGCAAAAATTTAACACGTTCATCTAACGGATGCTTGCCAATAAAAGACCAAAATGCTTGGTCCCCCCCCCCCCCGGTCTAAAATCAAGTGCACCCCCATCTTCGTCATTTCTTTCAAACAACCTCACAGAACGATGTCGTCGTTGATCACATAGAAGCGCATTGTTGCGAGGACCAGGGTTTAGATATGCCATGTTGTTTAAGAATGCAAACTTTGGTGACTAAAGGCTTTACAAATGCAAACTTGTGTGTGATATAAAATTCTGGTTTGAGTCTGTGATCAATAATGCATATTATACAAGAACCGAGAATTTATAAGCCTCTTTATAAGCAATTGGTTTTGCATGCATTGCATGACTCTTTGTTTTGTAGTTGTCTTCTATTATTGTAGTAACATGACCCTTGTCCTTTGACTGAGATTCGCTCAGCCTTCATTCATTTCAGCATGTCATGTTATTTAACATATTAACATTGGTTTTGCATGCATTAACATTGATTCTGTGCAGCCTCTGGTTGATTGTCAGCTTGAGAAAGAAACCGCAAGTTCAACTTGCGGTTTCCTTTCCAACTCATACTTGCGGTTTCCTTTCCAACTCATCATCCTCCCTCCTAGTCGACATCCTCACTCTTACACTGTGTTCCCGAGTTTCATTTAACAAAAGAAAAGAAGGGATTTGGAAGGATGTCAAGAAAAAATCGTGTTCCACAGTTTTTTTAAGGAGAGAAGGGAAAGGAAGTGGAAGGAAAATTTTGGTTAATTTCCTTCATATCTCATCCTTCCAAATTGGAGAGATTTGGAAGGAAATCATTTTTTAAACATAAAACCCTCACTTTTCTTTTCCTTTCCTTCCAACTCGGGAACATGCTAGTTAATTAAATATTTCTTTTCCACTCCCTCTCTTTTCTCTCCTTAATTTTCTTTCTCTTCTTTTCCTTCGTTTATTAAACTCAGGAACACAACGTTAGTAGACAAATGTTCCTTCGTTGCATCTCTCCTAATCAGCTACATGTAAGCATAAACCGCAGGTTGAACATGCGATTACACCAAAAGTGAAAATTGCAATCTCACAGCCCCAATTGAACAATTTTTTTATACCATGCCACTATTTTGGCAAAAAATTCTCCCAACACTCTTATGATATTGGTTTATGTACTTAGTTGCTTTGAGTTTGCAAAGACGACACAGCATGTGCCACATGGCAAAAGTACCTCTTTGTTGTTTCCCTCGTAGTTATGGGCGGCAACTAACTTTTGTACTCCTACTCCATCACTATATTACTTACAACTCCTTAATATTTTTAGTCTCTTCATAATTCACCCTCTAATAACTTTAAACAACTTAATTAGCCCTTAATCAGTCACCACATTAGTTATGATTTGGAACCCATTTGCTTCCTTCAATCCTTATGTAACAGGTATACACCTCACGTTAAATAAGGGGTGGTCTAGCATAGTAAATTTTCGGATACCAAATTTCATGCATCACAAATAAGAACTAAATATTTGTTTATTTAGAACTAGTTTAGTTCCATGTTAGATCATTATCATCCCTAGGTGTACCCGAATAAGTTATAAGCCCAAATCCAATATGAATACCAACACACATAAATTATTCAAGGTTCGATAGTAATATTATTTGGTTACGGGTTCATCGGGTTTCCTCTAAGTCGGGTTCCAGTGACTTCAGTTGCAGATAAATTGACAACCCTATTTCGCGTTTATCGTTGGATTTTTTTTCTACAACCTCAAGTAGGGCTGGCATAACAGGTTACACGAACCTGTAAAGACACAAACCTATTAAGACACGAACACGAAACCTATAAACACGAACACGACGCGAAATCTAATCGTGTCATTTTTTTCAAACACGAACACGAACCCGTGTATAACAGGTTAACATGATAAGACACAATAAGGAACACCTAGTAAAATAAGTTAACACGACAAGACACGATAAGACACGACAAGACATGATAAGAAACACGATAAGACACGATAAAACCTGTTAAGACACGTACACGATAAGACACGAACACGAAACAGGTAAACACGAACACGACACGAAAATAAACAAGTCTTAATGTGTCGACCTGTTATAGACACGAAACCTGTTAAAATCGTATAGATTCGTGTCAGGTTATCGTGTTCGTTTCTAAATTGTCAGCCCTAACCTCAAGGTGCGTAAATGTAACTTTATATATTTAACAAACAAACCCCTACACTTTACACTTTACAATATCCATTCTTCCATTTTGTCGTTGGCTTCATTCACCTTCCAAACATTTTTATTTAGTCAAACCCAACATTAAATTCATAATAGACCTATCAATGACCTCACTTTCACATTTTTTAATCTCCATCATCTTTTGACTTCATTCTTCCCCCCAATTTATACACTCTCTCTCTCTCTCTCTCTCTCTCTCTCTAACATTCCGACAACAACCCACCGGCGATCAATGGCTATGCACGGCGGTGATCGGTTACGAAGACGGCGGAGCCTCCAAGAGCGTCTAGGACTAGCATGTTGTGGGTCCACTTGGGTCATCGGGTCCTCCACCGTTGTTGACCCGCTAGAACCACTACCAGACGTAATTCGGACCCTGCCGGAGTTGAATTCGGATCCTGACTGTGTTCCCGCTTCGCCACGTATGAATCTTGCCGACGCGTTGGCCGCTGAACGCGACTCTCGGTCAACGGCTGATGGTGGCGAATCGTTGGCTCCAAATAGGTTGACTTTTTTTTTTTTTTATCGCAAATATTACTCATATTTTACCCCAATAATTTTAAACAATTCTTTTTAGCTGCAATATTACTCATATTTTACATTAGTAATTCTAAGACATGTGTAATGGAATAAGGAAGTGGACGTTTTTGGGGCAAAAAAAAACGGGGTGAAAATTTTGCACACCGCCCCCCTTAACTGATATGGGGCGTTTTTAGGGGCAAGGCCAAAATTTTAACGGGTAAAAATTTTGAGTGGGCCAATCAAATTCATTCTTTTTGTGTGGACCAATCAGAAACAAGCCCCAATGATTGAATACTCCATGAAAATTTTCACCTCCCACTACAGCCCATCCTAATTTCAATTCCTTAATGGGCCCACATGCCACGTGTCGATTAATGTCTCATACAAGGTGAAAATTTTAACTTCTCACTACACATGGTTTAAACTACCTTTTTAACGGTAAATATTGTTCATACTTTACACCAATAATTGTAAACTACTTTTTAACCTTAAATATTACTTGTACTTTACACAAATAATTTTAAAGTACTTTTTTTTTTTTTTTTTTTTGCTTTTTGTAGTTTTGAATATGAGTCCTCCCCTCTAAATATGTTGACTGAAAGTGTACGGAATACAACGCCGACAAGGATGTCGTTGATGAGATTGTTGGAAGAAACGGACGATCAGGATGAAAAGGAAGTGGTGGGGACGGATATGGCGTGTTGCGTATGCATGGGGAGGAAAAAGGGTGCAGCGTTCATACCGTGTGGACACACCTTTTGTAGGGTGTGCTCAAGGGAGTTATGGTTGAATCGTGGTTCGTGTCCACTTTGTAACCGTTCGATCCTCGAAGTTCTTGATATATTTTAAATTCGTTACTCCACGTGTATTGTGATTAAATTTATAAACAAAAGATTAGGAGTTTAAATCTTAAATATTAAAGGATTATAGATTAGGTGTAATCTATGGTAAAAAGGTTGAAAGCTTGATTGTTAAAAGATTGTTTTGTCTTAATTATAGAAAATAGTGGAATTGATGTAAAAAAAGATGTTGTGGAGTCATTCCGTTCATCATTAAGAGCATGTTTGATTTAAAAATTGTTTATATAAGTTATATAGTTGTTTGAGTTACGTTGTAGCAAAGAATTTTTATAAAAAAATGTGTAGTATATCGAATATTTTTTATTTCTAAGCTACATTATAGTTTTATGGGGTACCCATCATCATTGGAGTAGCAACGTATTGTCACATCCCTCTCTATCTTTGTTGTCGCCACCTTAGTTTATCATCGTTAGTCGATTTGCTTGTTGCTCATATCTATCAGTACCAACCAATGTTGCCCACAATTTTCACAATCGTGTATTACCGTCTAGTATTTTCTTCATATGAAAAAAATAATTTCATTTAGTGAAATGTAATTGAAGGGATATGACCTCATGCCCCAAAGTCACCTAGCTCAAGCCCACATGCTAGAAGGACCAAATGTAGGTAAGAATGCGCCGCCCGCAATGTCCATACGCCAATGGACGCCATAAGCCGCACAACCTGTTGTATTCATTTAGCCAAAGCAAGGGAAAGCCTTGGCGCAAGCCTGAAGGGGACAAACGGTAGAAAGGGCAATCTCAGACAAGCCAATCACAGCCAAGGGGCGTGCAACCATGTGCCTCTCCAAAGATGAGGCAGGAAGCGCACATGACAACGATAGCTGGCCAAACAAGAATCCGCCAATGCTGGTACCAAAGACGTGGGAGCCGATAGGAGGTACACCTGACAACAACATTTGGCCAATTAGAGCTCGCCAATTCATGTGCTGGACATCTCCCCCACGATCGCCCACGGCGTAGGGCAGACAAGAAGTACAGTGACAGAGCAGCTTAGCCAATCAGATGTCTCGGATCCACATCATCCTTAAACGCCACTAGCAGCTGTCAACAGAGGAGACTATGGTGCATCCCGAAAGCGACGTCTGGCTAATCTGTGGCCTGCAGTCAGATCTCCACCTCTGCGGATGACACGTGTCAAGGGCATAGGGGAGCCAGTGGGATTCCCGCACCCGATGATAGCTTATTACCGCCTTCTCATCACTCTCGGCTATAAATAAGCCCCTTGGCCAATAGGAAAAACCCATGCAATATCAGCAAGAGACACACTTGGCTCGAGCTAATTCCGATTTTGTGTATCGGAAAATTTTATTGATTCTCACGCCGGATGGTGGTCAAGAAAATAACCTCTTCTCCCCCTTCTCTGGACGAGCTCACGGTGCTTTCGTTTTGTACGTTAACACAACCCGTCGGGAAGTTTATGTTGGCCCAGACAATTAGATTAAATACGAACACGAGATATTGGGGAGATGAACCCGAGACTCTTTCTATTCAACCAATGGAACTTACAAACAAGGGACACATAAAACCATTAACCTAGACCCCTATTTATACTAATATAACCATACTAATCCTACTCAAATACTACTAGCAATTGTAATCTATTACTAACTCTCATCATTATCTCTTAAATAAGATAATTCTAAAACATTCAAACTAATCTAAACAGTCTTTCACTTTGGTCCTGCAACTTTCAACTCATACACGTTTTAGGATTAACTTTCAACATTCCCTCTTAATCCTAAAGCCCGACCATGCTTCTCTTACTTCCGCAATCTGACCAATCGAGTCTTGATCGCTCACACTTTCTTGCTCAGTATCTAGCTTACTTTCTTGCTCTTCTTTCTCGATCGAACCACGTAGGTTCCTGATCTTCATGCATCAACTGGAAAATGAGTTTCTTGACTACATCATCTCTTTCTTTCTTCTTCAAGATCCGCTCTTGGGGGCATCATTCATCAAGATCCGCTTTTGAGGGCATCATTCATCAAGATCTGCTATTGGGGGCACATTTATCAAGATTTGCTCTTGGGGGTTCATTCATTCTTTCTACCGGTTTGCTGTTTTTTAGTTCGACTTGATTCCCGATCCCAAAACCAATCTCCAAACATCGCAAAACTTTCTTCTCTTCTCATTCTTTCTTTCAAGAAATGAACACGACGACCTTCTTTCCGATAAAGGCTCTTGTTTATATTCTTACTTACGAACTTTCTTTAATTCATCAAGAACAACATTCTTGATTAATCTACTTAACCGGAAACAAACTTGCAAACCTGGATAATATTTGCTTCACGGTTATTTTCACATCACCCGAACAATACTTGTTGCCTTAGGGTCAACAAAACAAACTTGTTGCCTTCCGAAACCAATTCAGCCTCGAAACTCAACCCGTTTCACTCTCGCATACTACCGGAAAACCTGTCTCAATTGCGACTTCCCTGTGACATCAGGTTACCATAGCTGCCTTATTGCAGCCTAGCCACTGCTATGACACCACTCATCGATCACCCTTGAAACACTGGTGCACATATCCCAAACTCCACTTAAACACCACTGTCTAAGGGTATGTGTAGTGGTAGAGGGTTATGTGGGGGTTATAGGATTAAAATATTAAAAAGTAATAGAAGGAGTGTTATGTGGGGGTTATGGAAAAAGAGGGTGTAGTGGGAAGGAGGGTTATGTGGGGGTTATAAATGATTGGTAATGATTGGTTAATTATTGTTTTTTATTTAAATAAGAATATATTAAATACCTAATAATAATAAAAATAATAATAATAATAATAAAAGAAATTTATTAAGTTAAAAAACAATAATAAAAAATAAGATTTACTATTAAAAATAATATTAATTAAAATAAAAAATAATAACCCACCCCACCTACCCCTTCCCCACCTACTTCTTCTTCTCCATCATCTTCTTCTTCACTTCTTCTTCTTCATTTCTTCACTTCTTCTTCCTCCTCCTCTTCACTTCTTTCTCTTCCTCTTCACACACACAAACACAACAACAACAACAACAACAACAATAATAATAATAATAATAATAATAATAATAATAATAATAATAATAACAATAATAATAATAATAATAATAAATATTAAACTCTCCATCCACAACGCTAGTTATATCCATGGCCGGCGCTGCCAAAACGCCCCCATAGCGCCGGCGGGGGCGATGTGCCGGGCGCTATGGGGGAATAAAATATCCAAAACGCCCTCCCATGGCGCTCGACTACGCATACTCTAATTTGATGAATCATGTTTCCTTGAAGTCAGTAATCACTGACTAAAAATACATCTGAACAACTTCACTCAAAAGATTTAAGCCACCAATTTTGACTAATTGACCTTTTGACTAATAGCATCTCAAATCAATATAACCCTTAAACCACCTCAATAAAACAAATCATTCTGTTTTATTTATTTTATTAATCGCTACAAACAAAAATTCTCTTCTTTACTCCACGAAACCAACTGCCAAACTCTGATACCAATTGTTGGCCCAGACAATTAGATTAAACACGAACACGAGATATTGAAGAGACGAACCCGCGACTCTTTCTATTCAGCCAATGAAACTTGAGTTTTTTCCCAAATAGGTGTAGGTGGAAAAGTTATTTACCAAAATGGGTGATTTGAAAATTATTTACCAAAATGGGTGTTTTTTTACTTTATTATTGATTAGTGATTAGTGATTATCAATTATTAATTTTTTAACTAAATTATCTCAACCATGTCGTCGAAGAACAACTCCGACATATCCAATTAACTTTTTTTTTCCCAGCAAAGTGCTAACGACCACAAATCTAATATAAACTTAAATCACTTTCACTCCCACCCAAAAATCTATAACAAACAAAACAAACTAAAGTCCGAGAAGAAATCAACGAGAAGAAGCGGTAGTTGCAGTTATGAATGCAGTCGATGTGGGGTCAACAATTAAAAGCATTCGGATAAGACACCATTGGAATATAGTGGGAAAGAAATCGAGCAATCCACATGAAGATTTCAAGGCTATTCTATCTTGAATGTTTTAATCCTTTAAATTCAAATGAACATATCACATAACACTTTGAATTCCAAATCTTTTATTTCAATACATAAATCATCTCAAAACTGGACTTTGTGGACAACTGGTCCGTTCCATTTCTACCTTTGACGAAAAGAAGCAAATGGGGTTTAATTCATGAACATGGGGAGAGGTTGAGTTAGAGATGGTTGCCACCTAGCATGGATTCATCAGTTGCATTATTTTTTATTTATTTATTTATTTTTTGTTTTTGCAAATTTGTGGTGGATGCAAAATCATGTTGCGGTGCCTGTTGCAGCGGCCGACGGCGTTTATGGTGTATCGCTAGAACTTACGGGACATACAAACGGGGAAGATGAAGAAAAATGGTAGGCAGGTGGAATTGAGATAATAGAAATAATTTAAGAAATTGAAAAAAACCTCTCTTTTAAATTTATAAAAAATAGAAGAAATTAGAAAACACCCATTTTAGTAAATACTTTTCAAACCACCCATTTTAGTAAATAATTTTTCCATCTACACCTAATTGGGAAAAAACTCAATGAAACTTACAAACAAGGGACAAATAAAGCCATTAACCTAGACCCCTATTTATACTAAATTAACCATATTAATCATACTCAAATATTACTAGCAATTGTAATCTATTACTAAGTACTAACTCTCATCATCATCTCTTAAATAAGATAATTCTAAAACATTCAAGCTAATCTAAACCAATCTTTCACTTTGTTTCTTTAACTTTCAACTCGTACACGTTTTAGGATTAACTTTCAACAGTTTAGCTAAATAACAAATACCCGAATTGGTTTTGAACTTGTGTTTCTTTAGTTGGTTTTGGTACAATTTTGAAATCGGAAATATTTGAGAATTTCACTAATTTTATTTTTTGTAATTGAATAGTATTATGGTAGAGACGTCTGACTTGTGTTTTTCTTCTAAGCATAGAGAAAAAATAACATCTTTAAAATGAGATGACTGGTTTAATATTAAATCTTAACCTCCTTCTTACCTTCTTCATTGTAATGGAGTAATATTTGGCAGCTTAAAGCAGGTTAAAAAAATTAAAATCTTTATAGTTTAATTATTAATATTTATATTTGTATATATTTTACGCCCCACTTACGGTGTGTGTATATAATGTATAAAAAAAAAATTAAAATCTTTGTAGTTATTTATTAATTATTAATTATTATATTTGTATATATTTTACGCCCCACTTACGGTGTGCGCATATAATGTATATATGTGTGGCCCTCTGGGGGCAAAAGTAAAGTTGCATTAGTTTTAACGTTATTTTACTAATTTCATGAAAATAACGTTAAAAACGACGGACGGTTAATCATGCATCATGTGGTGACGTTGATAGCGAAAAGACAAAGGGGTACATGCACCGATCAGGTGTGTCCCGATTGCTAAGTGTTATGTGCCTTATGTCCAAGGCTTGATACCAAATCACATCGAGCCGGGGGTCTCACTGGAAGCAGTCTCCCTATTATTAGGGGTAGAGGTAAGGCTGTCTACATCTTACCCTCCTCAGACCCTACCTTAGCTTTGCTATAGGTGGGATTAACTTAGTATGATGATGATGATTGTATATATTTTATTATATCAATTACAACCTTGGATTATCATCCAACCATCGATCATATAAATGACTGATTTAATAAAAAGGTTACATCGTTACGATGGTCCTAGCCTCCTAGGTCTAGTCCATTCTACAAGAGTGGTTCTTCAAGATCTTAAGTCTAGCCCATGTTCTAAAAGTGGACCAAGATATGGTCATATGGTCCATGCTAATATAGAGTACAAATGCTTTTCGGGATAGATATTATAATATTATCTGACAAAATATGTGTTATACCAATTCTAATATACCAATGCTTTTTTTTTTTTTTTTTTTTTTTTCTGAAATAGATATTATTATATCATATTACTAGATTATATCTCAAAAGTTTTACGGGATAGATAAATATAATATTATGTGATAAAATATGTGTTATGATGTAACACATCAAAATTAATGTACTATAATTAATTTCATTTCATCATTAAAACAAAAT
The DNA here is from genome assembly GCA_028751855.1 of Ambrosia trifida. Classification (NCBI taxonomy): domain Eukaryota; kingdom Viridiplantae; phylum Streptophyta; class Magnoliopsida; order Asterales; family Asteraceae; genus Ambrosia; species Ambrosia trifida. Next base: position 129,983,444 of record CM054129.1, read on the forward strand.
ACGAAATTTACATCACAATAGAAGGTAGACGGGCAACAAGCTGCGCCGCCACCCTTTCTGAATTTAATCATGTGAATTCAACAATTTTAATCATGTGAATAAGAATGAAAATGTATATTAAAAAATGTATGTTTGGATGAGGAGCAGAGCTAGAAACAACCATTGTAGGGTGTGATTGAAGTGATAGTCTTGAAGGTGTGTCTTTTTTTAAATGAGTGGTTTTAACTTATTTTGCTCTTCATGAAAATAGAATTTCTAGTTTGAACATGATTAGTGAATTACCTAGACATGATTAATGAATTACCTGAACACGTTGTGTTTTTTTTCCTATATGAACAAAAACCGACAAAAAAAAAAATCATATTTTTTTTCGTTATTTGTATAGAACTATGGTACTTGTTAGGAAGATAATAAAACGTTCGTTAATTTGGTGTATTTTAAAAAAAAATCTCGTATATAAAAATTATTAACGTCTTAAAGTTGTAGGGAAAACATGAGAGAGAAACAGACTTTTGGATGAAAATAAGGAGGATGACAAATAGCACAGAGTATGATCTCTTTAAATGCAATGTAGAATTTCATGCTTTAAAATATTATATATAGATTAAGTTATTACCTCATGTATTATACGTGATATGATTTTATATACTAAGTTATTAAAAGTATATTAAAAAAACAGTCCATTATATGGATTGAATAAACATGTGTTCTCAAATGTTTTTATTAAATTAAATAATAATAATATTAATGATAAATATTATATTTCACTAATTTATAATAATAACTAGGATTTTATTACCCCGCGCTTCGCGGCGGGAGCGCTGTTTCGTTAAGGGTTTGATGGACGATAAAGATCGCGCGTCGTTATGGGAGCTCCTGTTGCGTGGAGGGTTTCGTGGACGTAAAAGATAATATTGAATGACTGTTATTCTCTCGTGAGCTTAAAAAAAATACTCAAGACTAAAAACTAAAAGTTTTGTGGTCAAAGTTTGAAATCCGAAAAGCTAAAAGTTTGGCAAAAGTGCAATGGAAGTTTAAAAAATTTGGGTTGTCAAAGTTTGAAATCTTAAAAACTAAAAGTTTGGTGCTCAAAGTTTTAAATCCTAAAAGCTAAAAGTTTGGTGGTCAAATTAGAAGAAAATAAAGTTAAGCTAAAAGTTACTGACCAAAGTTTTAAATCTTAAAAGCTACAAATTTGGTGGTCAAATTGAAAGAAAATAAAGTTAACCTTAAAGTTAGTGAACAATTTGTTAGAGACTTAGGAGAGAGGCATCACTTTGTGAGATGTGCAAAGTAAATATAGGTGTGCCATTAGTAAATCAGTGTTCTACCGTCTTCTTTATTATTATAGATATATAATTTCTAAACTGTGCAAAGTAAAAATAGGTTTGTCATTAGTAAATTACTTTATAGATATATAATTTCTAAACTGTACAAAGTAAAAATAGGTTTGTCATTAGTAAATTACTGTTCAAGTGTCAATAACTTAAATGATACATATAATAATACTATTTAAATATTAAAGGAAAGAGTGCCATTAGACATTAATTATATTATATTATATATACATACAATTACTAAAGTCGGTTGTGAGTAACGATTATTGTTCCGTGCCTGACTTGCCGTTGGTCGAAGATGGCGGTGCTTCTCATCTCATTGGCCAGTGTAGCGATTCACAATGTTTTCGCCTCTCTGCCACGTGCCTGTCAACGCGGTTACCGTTTTATCTTCTTCGGTAAGATTCCAATGCTGATCCTTGTCTTTAACCTTATCTGCTCTGTTATAACCTTTCCTCTGACTATTGCCGACATGTTTCTCCTTTTCGATTGTCGTTTGTTGTTGTCGCTTAGGTATTCCACTCCGGTAATTTTAGGGTTTCTTAACCATTGTTATACCTCTTTTTCCAGTTATGTGCTTTTCTTTGTTTATTCGGTTAAACGTCGATGTGGTGTGATTATGTACGCCGTTGTTTGTATATGTAGCACAATCTGACTTGGTTTAGGGATGCTTTTTCCTACGTCTATCACTATATCACTACCATTGGGGTTTTTCCTGCGAATTTGTTGCTGCCTATGATGTTGGCGTATACGATGTGGAAGTCGATAATGATGGCACTTATTCGTGCAACCGATTGACCTTCCGTTGTTCCTCTAAAATGATGGTTGGCTATGATGATACTTTGTTTTTCAATTAATCACTATTTTCTTCACTGTTCGGATTTATTCCGAATTGCTGTTCATCTGGATGCATGATTTGGCCTGCAAGTTGCTCGATGAAATGCTTTGCTTGGTTTTGTATACTTTACAAAGATTTTTTCGCATAACTTACAGTAGTAGCTTTTGCTTTCCGCTTGGTGACGATTAGAAAAATAGGGGGACATCGAAGATTCGACCTGTGTCTTTGAGAGGCTAGATCCGAATGGTATAGTCGATATTTTGTGACTTTGCAAGCGTGTATTTGCAGTTAGCGATGGAATAACTTGCATCTTCTTTGTTTCCATCCTTGCATATATGAGCCTGTACATCTATCTCATCATATTTAGCTATCTTTTTATTTCTTATTTGGTATGGAATCGTTATGTTAATTTCACTTGCTTATAATGCTTTTGTTGCTTATTTTTTTTATAAGCAGAAGTGGATGTGTGCTTTGTTAGTTATTACGCTGATATGTTCAAAGATCTTTTGAGTCGTGACTCTATTTCGTTTACTTAGTTAAACAAACGCAGTTGAATACATGTGTTGAGTGTGTGATTTGGGCTTTAATTGGTTTGGCGCACTTCGAGCGCGACGGATTTACATATTAGTTATTGCGTTTACGTCAACACTAACAGCCGTCTACTTATTATTTTTTTCCTGGAGCAGGTACCATGGTTTTCAAACCAGTGGCAACAATAAGCACACGTGACACTGGGAAACCTATAGAAATAAGAGTGCTAAAAAAATGGATCCCACATAATCAGAACACAGACTTATGTTACCTATTTGTAGACGAGAAGGTAAGTAAACAGCCAAATTTTTTTACTACCCCTTAGTCGAACAATTTGCATATCTTTTTATTACACAGCTAAAACGTAAACATACACCTGTTTTTTTGCTTCAATCCGCTTTCACACCTACCCACATGCAGGGAGACGCAATACACGTCGCCTGCCTACTAACAAATGAACCATACTTCGACAACCTCATCTCTGTCGGCAACTGCTAGATAGTGGACAGGTATATACCAATGCCAAAGCAAAGCAATATGCCTGGATGCGCCCATGAAGCATCTCTATACATAGGAAGATAGACTACATTCGAACGGGTTCAAAACGAAAAAATCCCCCGCTATTGCTATCGTTTCGCAACCTATGAGCACGTTCAGAGTCCCGAATGCTGACAGGTAACATGCCATTTACATAACATAGGCCCTTTTGTCCCCCGGCTTAACACTAACCGTTTTTCCAACATATTACATCGGCTTTGTTGAGGACCGCGGTATGAAGCCCATCACCAAAGGTTTGCGTCTAAGGAAAGTGTTGGTAAAGGACGAAAGGTAAACAACTCTTTGCCAACTACATACACATTTCTCTATAGCTCATACTTTCTTGCTGTTTTAATTACCTAAATTGAAACCAAATTCAGTGGGAATGTACTTGAAATGACGTTTTGGCCGAAGCAACAACACCTGCTCCCCCAAACAATGACACGTGGCGATATCTGGGCAATAACCCGTGTCCTTATCACCACTTTCCTAACAACCTTACAAATCGAATCAACACCGGCGACAACCATCGACATAAATCCGCAGAAGCCAGAAACTGCCCCACATGTGAATAGGTCAGCTGAAGCTGTACTAATGTTCCGCAAATCATCCTCCACTAACACATACATACTTAACTTTCAGGCTCCGACATATGCCACTAGGTGCACTAGCCCCACGTAGAGAAATTACACCGCTTGCAGCAATAAAGAATAAGACAACAAAGGACCTAGCCATACAAAACCGTTTCACATGTCTTGCATCTCTCGAAAACATCAGAGAACGCAGACCATGGTTTTACGTTATCTGCGCCAGCTGCACTCAGAAAATGCTGAAAAAGGATGGAACACGAGGAACATATGAATGCCCCGATGACGACGGCGAAGCAAAGTTCCAGTAAGTTATTTATCCACCGTAACCATATATTTAGTGCATCAACCTTGTCTGCCAAGCTAAAAAAAAAATATGCTTCCTGTGTAAAGTGCTATTATAAGATTCTGTTAATATGCTATTCCGGTTCTGTTTTACGGATTTTGGTATGTGACTTTGTCTGTTCTTTGGTTAAGCAATTTTATGTCTTTACTTGTGTTCTTTGGTGGCAGATAATGGCAAAAGTAGCTTACAATATATCACTAAAGTAAAACATAATCACCACATGTAATTGGTATGCCATGAATGCTTAGGTTTCTTATGATGAATACTTTAATACCTTCCAATGCAATTGATTTTTTTAGCCACTGTTAACTTAAGAATAGCTTCATTTCTTTCTTACATGGTTATAAGCTTTCAACTTTGATGCTACCAATTATCGAAACAGATGTTGCGCCTTAACTGTGAAGGTTACGTACCTTTCAAGTAATTGTTGTTTACATGCTAAACCGAAATGAAACATGCTAAAATGAAATGTAATCGTACACTTTGCTGCTTACGCTATTGAATTGCACTTTACATACTTTACTATTCGTTTACTTTCATCCTACTTTGTGACAGCAACGGTATCTAGTTCTGACTACCGAATTTCAGGTGCTGCGTAAACGCAAAAATCAAAAACCCCAACGATGAGTTGGACGTGGTTTTTTTCAACGAATCAATGACCCAAATGCATGGAATTAGATGCCACGACATGATTACAAAGCATGGAGAGGACGATGCATACTAGCTCCCAAAAAAATTCTCTAAAATCGAGAAGACGCCGAAATTCATGTCTCTAACTATGAAGGAAGTTGACCGCACGGTCGCCGTCAACAGTATCGACGCGGACGACGACAGCCACGTAGCAGCACCTTCCATAGAGGAGCCAGCAACCAGTACGAGTTCGGCGCCTGTCACACCAGCAAAACGGCACCAGCGAGCAGACAAAGGTAAACCCGTATGTCACATAATACACATTTTACTTTCGATCTAACAGGCACAAATATACCGCAGTAAATCAAGCATAAGGCGTGCGGAACACAGGTAAGGCTGTTTTCCTTATTTTGCTTCGCATTTTCCTCTCTAATTTCTTTGCAGGCAACAACACAACACAGCATAGGTCACACTTTTGGCGCAGCAGCGACACGGACTTACGGGACACTACATGGCTGCATATGTAATTAGAATAACACTGATGGCTTTTGGATCAAACCCTGTAATTAAACATTGATCATTTTGGTCTATGTAACTCAACTGCTAATGGTTTATATAATATGCGAGCACGTTTTGGCATTTGCATTCGTTATACCACACGCCACACACAGGCAACAACGGTTGCCGGAATGAGCAACGGTCACGCTCGGGCCGCAACGCGTGCGGGTCAAATACTAGTTAGAATCATTTATCAAAAGTAAGATATGTAAACGTGTCTTCTTGTAAACATATACACATCATCATGCCATCACCAATTTGACGGTGTGGTTAAAAGGTTTTTCCATAAGGGTTTCCTTATGAGGTGGTCCTAAGTTCGAGCACTACTAAGTTCAAAAAATATATATAATGGGAGTAAGCATCACTGATTCATTGGGAGGGATTCGAACTTAGGGGGGATTTAAGAACCATTGCTCGCCCCAAAGGAGGTAGTTGGTGTCTTTAAAGCCAACTGCACTAGCCTTCAAAAATATATATATACACACATCATCATGTACGTTAGAGTGGGGAAGGGTACAACTCAAGTGCACAAAATATTTATTTGAACTGTAACACCATATAAGTTTTTATATAATATGCCTATAATCACTGACGGATCTAGAAAATAAAACAAGAGGTAACATTTTATAAAAAATATTTTAAGAAGTAACAAAAAATTTGTTTTATGGGTAACATTTTATAAAAATACCTTAAAAAATATTTTTTTTCCCACCTCATTAGGATAACCGAGAGGTGGCCGGTTTGCAACTGTATCCGCCCCTGCCTATAATCTTAGTTTGCAAAGATTGATTATATTGGGAGAGCTTCTCACTCTCACGTTATCTCCCCCCCCCCCCCCCTTTCTATATATATAGAGGAGGGATAAAATGAAAACCTTTGAAAACCCATGTAAAAAACCAATTTTTTTTTGAAAAAAATAACCAATGTAAAATACATGTTTTTAAGCATTTTGGGCACAAAAAAAATAACAAAAGCGCCGATGGGATTTTTTTTTTAAATAAACAAAGTTGCTAAAAAAACATATGTTTTCAGCTATTTGCCTATGTTTTTAGCAACTTTGTTTATTTTTTTTAAAAATAAATTATCGGCGCTTTTTTTTATTTTTTTGTCCCAAGACGCTTACAAACATGTATTTTACATTTGTTATTTTTTTCAAAGAAAAAAAATGTTTTTTTACATGGGTTTCCGAAGGTTTTCTCAACTGATCAAGCGGGTTTTCATTTTATACTTGACCTACATATATATATATATATATGTGTGTGTGTGTGTGTGTGTGTGTATGTATATATGTATATGTAGAGAGAGATAGAGGAGAAGGGGTATACCAACATTAATTTTTTTGCGAATTCTCGTGACATCAGATATTTGGTTGACTGTCCCTCACCTAGTGGTGGAGTGGTAGGCGGACAAGGGTTCTCCCTGAGAGACCCGGGTTCGATCCCCATAACACACACTTTGAAGGGGCATGGCAATGATAGGGAGAACTTGGCCTTCCCGGTGGAGGGAGTTCAAACCTGGGTTGACCCGGTTTTTATATGGTCGTTACTCCAGCGTATGACTATAAAACTGAACTCGTGTTGAGGTGGTACGGTTTTTGGCCGGAAGCCGTTAATAGCCTACACTACCACCAATGTGGACCCGGTTCAGACAACATAGATTGGAAATTAGAGGGTCAAAGCCTGTCTAAGCGGATATGACAACTTGTTAAAAAGAAAGTCATCATAAAAAATAAAATAAAATATTTGGTTGACTAGAAAGTACAAATGTTTTCTTGTTTTCTGCCTTTTTTTTTTAACTTCTGTTTTTAATTATAGGTCATGGGCATTAGATTCTGTTAGAACCCAATCAGATTTGGACGTGCTTAAAAGCCCCATCACCTAACTTTGTACATGCACAGCAGCATGCCCATAATATATCATTAAAAAGTGCTACTCTCAAGGTCAATAATTGAACAATACTAGTAACTTTTAATACAATCATGCATCACAAATTTAGGGATAGAAATGTGTTGGAGTATCGGTAATCTCATACTCACATTCGGTTATAAAGTTGTGTTTCATACATGACCTAAATATCCGTCAAATATTTGTCGTGTAATTACCATGTGGGTATCAGGCATACCCTCAAGTATTAAGTATACCCGTCAGTTTTGTTTTACTATTATAATTACTGTAACATTTTTATTTGTATAACAACTAGTATCGTGGGCTAAGAAGTCGGGGTACAAAATGTTGATTTTTAAAGTCGACTTCGAAAAAGCTTATGATTCCATAAATTGGAAGTTTTTGCTCAAGTCGTTAGAGTTTATGGGATTTCCAAGTCGTTGGATAAAATGGATTAAGGGATATCTTGAATCGGGTAGAGGGTCGGTGCTTGTCAACGGATCCTCTACACGGGAATTCCCTTTCAAGCGTGGTTTGAGGCAAGACGATCCTTTATCACCTTTCCTTTTTATTATCGCTATGGAAGTTATCAACATGTTCATGAGAAGGGCGGTGGATATGGGTCTTTTTCATAGTGTCAAGCTTCCGAATGAGGGTCCCACTATTTCGCATCTTTGCTATGCCGACGATGTCTTATTCATGGGCGAATGGTCGAGACATAATGTGACGAGCCTTTGTAGATTCCTTCGATGTATTAATCTTGTAACCGGCTTGAAGGTTAACCCTTGTAAAAGTAAGTTGTTTGGTATTGGCGTGGATCCGGAAGAAGTGGAGAGTATGGCTAGTATTTTGAATTGTGGTGTTGGTGCTCTTCCATTCTCTTATCTTGGTATCCCTATAGGGGCGAATATGAAGAGAAAAATTTTTTGGCAGCCGGTCATTAACAACTTTAACAAGAAGCTTTCGGCTTGGAAAGCGAGAACCCTTTCTTTTGCAGGAAGGGTTACCCTCGCCAAATCGGTTCTTGGAAGCCTTCCCTCTTATTATTTATCGTTGTTTTTGGCGCCTAATTGTATTATTAAGAAGCTCGAGGGATTGCGGAGGGATTTTGTATAGGGCAGAAGTGGAGCGAGGGTCAAAATCCGATGGGTCAAGTGGTAGAAGATGTCGAAACATAAGTCTTTGGGTGGAGTGGGGATTGGTAGTATTAAAGATTTCAATTTGGCAATGCTCGCCAAATGGCGGTGGAGGTATAAGGAAGACCAAAATCAATTGTGGGCGAGTGTTATTAGATCTATCCATGATTCGAAGACTAATTTGAAGATGATTCCCATTAAGAAGACGGTTACAGGCTCTTGGAAAGATATTGGATTGGTTGATGACATAATGGGCAGAATGGGCGTATCAATCCAAGATAGTTTGAAGGTCACCATTGGAGATGGGGTTAAAACATGCTTCTGGAAGGATAAATGGCTTGATTATATGCCTCTTTGCTGCAAATTCCCTGATTTGTTCAAGCTTGCCAAGGTTAAGAATGGCTCGGTTCATGCCCACGTGAAACAGCTTGACGTGGGGTACAATTGGGATTTGGAGTGGTCGAGAGGTTTATCCTCACAGGTGGAGCAGCAGCATGGGGAGCTTCTTAGAATGTTGGATCAGTTTCGGTTTCAAGGCGGCGAAGACAAATGGACCTGGTCTAATGATGCTGGGGTCGGTTTTTTGGTTAAAGAGATTCGGCTGCAGCTTGTCAGCTCTCAGGCTCCTGTAGATTCGGATCTGATCTTCAATTGGAACGCTTGGGCTCCCTTGAAGTGTAACTTTCTGTTTTGGAGAGCTTTGTTGGGGAGGGTTGCATCGAAATGCGGCTTAACGGCTCGAGGTATCAGTCTGACTTCTGTTTGTTGTGATCGTTACGGCTTAGCTGATGAGGATCCAGATCACATCTTCGTTTGCTGCCTATTTGCGAGATGTATCTGATGGAACGTGTTCGTTTGGTTAAGGGTTCCCCCTCCTTTAAATCTGATTTCCGTTAAGGATTTGTATGAGTTCGTGGTTTCCCTACCTGGTGCAAAAACTTGGAGAAGATTGGTCCAAGTGGTGGTTCTTGCGATTATTTGGAGGATTTGGCATGCCAGAAACGCCAAGGTCTTCGACGGCGTTTTCATTCCGATCAGGAACTCGATGGATTTAATCAAAGAGGACTCTTTCTTGTGGGTTCGACATCGAACGAAGCTTCCTGATCTCACTTGGGAAGAATGGTCCAAGTTCAATGTGACAAATTTGTTATGATGTTGTTTTGTTTTCTGATGTAGTGTGTGTTCGGGTGGCCGTTTTGGCTTTTTGGGGTTGTTTTCCCAGCTCCTTGCTGGGCTCTTTATATTAATATATAAAGCGATTTTACCGTTCAAAAAAATAACTAGTATAAATTAACATACTAGTACATTACATACATATAGGTTTTATTATAAATAAACAATAAAATTATAACTTTTAGTCGTTTAAAAAACACTATAAATTTTATATAAGTTTATGTATATGCTTCATAACATACAATATACAAATAACATTATCAAATACATGTTCTAAAAGAAAACTTATTTTTTTCACATTGTAAACCTACAAAATAAAGCACTAATTAATAAACAAGGGTTAAAAGAGAAAAAATTACAATGAAAAGATTTCAGGTATATGATTCGGGTGCATACTTCGGGAAACGGGTATGTGGTTTTGAGTAGTCGAGTTGGATATCACCTAAACCAATACCCGTCCCATATCCCTCAAAAATTTTTAAAACTAATCTCATACTGGTCCCATACCCATAATTGGGATTCGGGTATACCTGTAGCATATGTTACAGGTTTCAGTATACCCATCTGGCTTAGATTATATATAGGTTTAGGTTCGTGTACAAATGACATATTTCGTGAGAATGATTGAGAATTGACACGGAGGCATTATGTTTTGGATTTATGAATGATGTTTTGGGATGCTTAGGCCTGAAAAACACTTAACACAACAATTTAAAACACAATACAATGCAATGTATTATAGTAGTGAAATTTAAAACACATCTAAAACACACTACTAACACTTAAAACACTTTGCGTAATGTTTTTGGCATGATGTTATAAGTTTTAAACCTAGAATACATTGATTTAGGTTGTTAATTGTTATGTTTGGTGTTTTTCTAGGCAAAAAATCTGAATGTGCTGGTTAAGAGCTGAATCATTCAGACTTGGTGCATAGCTGAACCATTCAACACTTAATCATTCAGAGCCTCTTAACCATTCAGACCTCTTAATGATTCAACATTTAATCAACCAAACAGCCCCCTAAGTCCAAAAAAATGATGCATACATATCATTTTTTAATCTTTCTCACGAAATATGGCATTTATACAAATCACCATATATATAGGATCTGGATAATTTGAGAACTCGTGTGAGTTGCGAGAACTTGAGAACTCCCCTAGCCCAATAATAATGTAACACATCACCCACTTAGGATTACTATAATGGAGGGCATTTTTGTCAAATACCATCTCCCCTACCCCACCCCACCATCACCCCCTATTAAAACTCATCTGATTTTATTTTAAACATTATTAAAGCGCGCTCACACACACACACACACACACAAGTCTCTCTCTCTCTCTAACACACACACACACACACTCCATCGCTCTCTAACACACAATACAGACGAACAGAAGACGATGTTGTTTGGGATCTGAATGGTGGTGGTCTTGGTTGGTGGTTCGTGGCTGTGGAGTAGGTGGGTGGAGGTTATGGGTGGTCGACGGTGGTGGTTTTTGTAGGCGATGGTGATGGTGGGTTTGAGATCTGAATTGATGAAAGACGGTGGTTTTTTAGATCTGAATCGATGAAAGACGGTGATTTGTAGGCGATGGTAATGGTGGGTTTGGAGGTGATGGCGATGGTGGGTTTGGAAGTGATGGCGATGGTGGGTTTTGAGATCTAAATCTGAAACAGAGGTGGTTCCATGAAGGTGGAGTGACAGGGGTTCGATGTTGATGGTGGTTCGACGAACAGGTATGTTAACATTATTATTATTATTATTATTATTATTATTATTATTATTATTATTATTATTATTTTGTGTATATCTTTTGTAGTGGTTTTTGTTTTGTGTTCATGGATTATGTTGGGTTTTAATTTTTTTAATGGATTATCTTTGAAGGTTTTGTAAATGGAAATCTATTATTATTTTGTATAAAGTTTTGTTGTTTTTAATTATGAAGTGATTGGAATTTCTAGCTTTTTGACCGGTTTTATACGGAATGAAGTTGCAGCTGAACCTTTAAAGCAATAATATACTCAACACTGTTATTTTGACCTGTATTTTGATATGTCTGACTGCTAAACACCGAAAACAGAACAACGTTTTTTTTTTTTTGGTACCCAACTGATGTTAAACATGTTAAACATCTATCAAATGCGCTAGGCGCATAGGCATCGCTTGGGGCCCAGGCGCAAGACACAAAAAAGTGACAACCTTATATAAAGGTGAAATTTAAGATTTTACTTGCTGATCATTTTGCCACACATAAATCTCTTAAATTTGTTATGTTGTGCAGACCAGGATCTGAATTGTTGAAGATTTTTACACTGGTGTAATTGCTTGAGTTAGTGGACAAGATTTTTGTAGAATTAGTTTAGATGTAGGTTTCTTATATTTTTAGTGGATTAGTAATTTGGTTATGTTTTTCGTTTTTGTTGGTGTAACTATATTACATTGATGTTTTTCTTACATTGGTGTAATTGTTTGAGTTAGTGGAAAGTTTTGTTGCAAGATTTGTTGTTTTACATTTGTGTAACGGATACATTACATGTTTTGTTTGTTTACATTGGTGTAAGGGCTATATTACATTGGTGTAAAAGATACAACGGCTTTCAAATTTATAAGTATATTTTGGATTTTACATTGGGGTAAATAATTTTCATATAGGGGGTTTCCTAAAAAAGATGGACAGATTTGAATTTTAAATATATGTTATTGTTTTTTGTTTTTTTAAAAAAGTAAATTAATTAAAAAATAAGTTAAAAAAATATGATTCTTTAATATTTTGAATAAAATATTAATATGATATTATATTGTTTTCTTCTCTCTCATTGTGTATTTTACTTAAATACCCTTACGCCCTATTATTTTAATTAAAAAATCTAATTATATTTTATAACTCATAAAAAGACCAAACAAACCCAAGATGAAATCTCAACCCTTAGATGTACAAGATCAAAGATCCAAAAGAGTTCTTATGGTTCTCACAACTCATAGGGGTTTTCAAAGTATCATAACTATATATATATATATATTGTGACAACCTGCACCCTTCACTTTTCATAAATGTGCATAATTGGTTCCTCAACTATTTCAAAATTTTCATTTTTAACCCTCGTATTTTAATAGGACCAAAATTCACAATTTAATAAAACTTATAATTTTTATAAGTAAAAGTATGTTCGTTTTATACTCACCTCTACACCCGAGCACGTATGTTTCAGACCTTGATACTCAAAGCCCTTAATTTTCGGTCCTAAAACAACTTAGAAACAGAAGGAAATAAGTCTATAACTTAAAATAGATTAAATTAGAAAAAAATATTTTTTTTTAGCTCTCGCGGTCCGCTAAGACAGTCAAACAGTCAAAGTTCCAGTCAAAGTCCTAGTCAAAAGTCCTAGTCAAAGTCTCAGTCAAAATCCTAGTCAAAGTCCTAGTCAAATAGTCAATTCATCTTAAAACCTTACTTTATTGTGTTGACCAATTTTAAAGCCTAATTGAATCCAAAACTAGTATAAAAACCCATCTATGACCCATTACACTTTGCACCTCTAAATCGATTGTTCAATTCGATTAAACTCTCCCTCATACCTTTCTTCTAGAGTATATTACTTCTACATTTGAAGCTTTGATTATAAGCTCTTGTAATTGGCGAATTGGAAGCTTGATATTTTTTTCCTATTCGGTTTCTTTTCTTCAAAATTGGACTAGTTTCGTTGTTGAATCTTTGGATTGCTCGCATTTTCACGCCGCTTAGTCATCTAGTCATTTGGCGAAAGTGAGTATTTCCTATCCCCTTTTTACTTTTATACATTTTTGGGGTGATTCATGTACACTATTACAAATTTCAAATACAAGTTTACATTTTCACAATACAATTCTAGTACTATGTGCATTGCTTACCACGTGCTTTATGCTTAGACAATACATGTGGATTACATTTGTACTTAGTGAAATCATTAACATGGTACAAGCCGACCTTAACATTGGATAGCGCTATTGGATTGACAACCCGCCTAGGTTGATTCTCCCCCTTTTTCATCGGAGAATCCATGGTCATTGTTAAGTTATTATCCAATTATTTGGATAAGTACACCGCCGTTCATTTAGTACATTTATACAGTCACAGGATTGATTTCGCTCATTTGTATGATACATAGTTTACATAATTGCACTGTAGCTTTGCACTTGAATTGTATAACATTTTTCAACTTACTATATGTATTAAAATTAGGAATGCTCACCAACATTTCATATGTTGACAAAACTTATTTTGTACATGTTTCAGGTGCAGTTTGATCTTAGTTCCATAGCATTGGATTTTAGTACTTGCTTTTAATAATTTATTTCAATTTTCATGTTTTGTTCAGACTTTTGTATTTTTCTCATTTCATCCATGTAAGACAATTTAAATTATTCAATAATAGATTTACATTTTAGCATCATGTGCTTTTGAACAATCATCACTACGTGACACCTCGATGATTCCGCCATCGGTTGGGGTGTTACAGATTGGTATCAGAGCCATGGTTATAGGGAATTAGGTTATTAGAATGTCTTTTAGCCTAGACTATAACTAAGCTTGCATTCACGAGTCCTCTCGTGTATATTCCTCTTTATTCTTATATTTTCTTTCAAGACATTTTCGCTATGATTCTTTCTTGTTATTCTTTCGATATTTTGCTTGGAGAGAAGACACTCGTATTTCACAAACGAAACGATATCATCAAGTTAGGAGTGACATCCATACCTTGGTGATTAGTTTCATTCCTCTATATGCTATACATCTTTGGAATATATCTTTGAGATAGGAGTGACATCCACAACTCAAAGAGTATTTCCTTCAAAAACAAATTTAACCACTAAGCTGGGAGTGATATCCTTAACTTAGTGATTGGTTTCATTCCACAATAGTTTTCAATTTTGAAATACATCTTTGAGTTAGGAGTGAAATCCACATCTCAAGGATCTATTTCTGCATCTCGTTTTTTAATCTCGCTAAAGTTTTGGAATTCACTATTGATGGGGCACGTGCAATCTGGAAGGGTGAGCGCCTGTATCCTGAGTTTTCTGTCTAGGCCTGGTATTTCGTAGAAATCCCAATCAGACGAGGGACCCGTATACCTACCTGGGAACTCTTGGGATGAGCATTCACTTATAGGCTAAAGTACGCCCCCACAAGTCACTAGGAAATTTCAAATACTTAAGTTGGTCAAAGTTTCCTATAGAAACAATTCCAATGTTTTATATCATTGATATTTATGTTTGTTTATCATTTGAAGATTCCATTTAATCACTTGATGTTTCATATGCCATTATTCATTGATCATTCGCTTTTGAATCCCTTATCATCATTACTAAAACTTTTGTTCGGTATATTATCGCATTAAAGCTTACACTATTTCACTTATGCTCATGATTCTTACACTATAAGGTATTACTCGTTTTGCGTTAAAACATTTTTACCCACGACTTAAGTTATAAACTCTGTGTTTAACTTTGATCATATCCTAATTTTAGGAATGTTGCATCATCATACAGTTAAAAATGAACATGGTTTTTCCAAACTTATTATTTCAACCTGTTTATACCTTCATGTTTACAAACTTACTTGATCGAATTCACAGTATATCCTCATATACCTAATACTAATATTGCTGCACCCAGTCTCCTAAGCCATAGCCAACTACCATTAGTTAGAACTTCTAAGTCAGACTAAACTCATACATAAATGCCTACCTACACCATACGCACTAGTACACTACTCTCTAAAACGATTAATTTGACAACTTATTCTATAAGTCTTTTCACAAAGCCTATTCGCCAAATTTATACACGCTTTTCATACATCTTGTGCCTTGAAACAAATAGCCCGCTATGAGCCCAAAGAGATGCCTTAACGATCCTGCAAATAAATGATCTTTCAATGTATAAATTTCGTAAAAGTTTGAAAATTTAAAAGGTTTCAAGTTTACCCAGTTTTAACGGGTAACACTTCGATTTTCTCAACATTTCATAACAATTAAAAATTTCCGATTTTTCAACCCACAAGTTAAAGAAATGTTTAAAAACAGAAAATTTTATTTTCCAAAATTCGTCAAGGAATCTGAGATCATTCACAACCTTCACATCATTTTAAATCTTGGTCTTTCGAAATACATTAGATTTACACACACTTCATGAAATGGTTTCATCTTGCATTTTATAAACTTGCATTGCATATTTTACAAATCAAATGTAAATCTGCATGTTTTCATATAACGTATCCAATATATGTTTTCGGGAGGAATTTGCAACTAATAATATACCTTATAACACTTTTCAAACTCGACTTATCGTAAACACATGAAAATGTGTACCTACGAAATCTTTTCAAGTGAACCTGTTTTGAACTTAAAACATTATTCGGTTTCCAAAAAGTTATCCTTATACTAGTAGACTATACGCCTGTTCTGCGCACTTTCATTTACAGTAAATTTCATTATTTTTTTACACCCTTCTATTTATAGTTACGTTCGTACATTATCTTATTATTTTTGTATTATTCTTTTGTTGGTAGTTATTTTCACGCGTTATTCGCAACTATTCTCGCACTAGTTATTAGTAGTTATTCTTACAACACTAGTTTTGAGCATTAATTTAACTCGTTTACTTTCATTTTGTGCAAATTGTGCGATTTATTCGATTTACGTTATGCTATTCTTTCAATCGAAATTCTATGCTATACTTATATACTTACATGAACGCATATTTTTTTTTTTGTGAGCAAAACCCTGTTATACTTTACATTATTTTGTTCATCATCATGGCCAACGAACATACTAATTGATAGCTCATATGAGATCTAAGCCAGTTCCTATGTACGACTCGGTTCAGAGTATTCCTCTAACCCGAGGGGAACGGTGTAATCCTCAGAGTTTATCAATATGGTTGTTTAGAGCCCAATGATGTGAACATAAATTTACCGGTTAAGGGTGAACCCGAAAGGTGAAGAACCCCTAATCATGTCTTATACTTACACATTAATCTCATTACGATTAAAGGGTGATCCTGAAAGGGGAAGAACTTCTAACCGCATCTTATACTTGAGCAGTATCTACTACTTAACACATTTTGGTTGCACACATTGTTTCTTGTATTACTTATGTTAGTGTTATGGAAAAGCATAGCACCCTAGTGTAAGGTAAATCGATGATTACGGTCCGGAACGCAATCATGGATTTACAGGTACATGGGGGGTGGTGTGTGATTCTACTTAGGCTATTGGTAGACAATCAGTACGAGTCCAAAGTATCAGTAGTGTGGTGGGTTAGCTGCGGTACACCCTATATATAAGCACGAGCGATACTGCGGGAGCGGACTAGGAGTCTGACCAAGAACCTACCCATTACTATCTCTTTATTAGATCGTTGACTAATAGCTAGCATTTTCGATAAGAATGTTCTTACACGAGCTTCAATTTGACTTCCTAGAGTCTTTCTCTGGACCATCCACACAGAAAACACAAACTTGGTATACTCTTACACTCTCTGTTAGTGAAAATCCTGTTGCATGTCCTTAATAAAGTTCGGTCAGAAACATCTCTAAAGTAAGGAAAGCTACTATAACACTGCCCTGCCCTCACCAGTTACATACTTTTCCCAAACCTTGCTCATTATAAACTCTTAATTCTCTAACCTTGGGTCAAACTTTAAGGATTTTCAAACTCTTATTTTGGGTATTAAACAACTAGTTCAAACTTTGTCAAATCATGGCTGATGCATTTCTTAAAATCTACTTGCCTTTTTACAAATGTTTTTTGTTTCATGAAAACCTTCACTTGAAAGTAATTTCGGGACGAAATTTTCTAAAGTAGGGGAGACTGTGACAACCTGCACCCTTCACTTTTCATAAATGTGCATAATTGGTTCCTCAACTATTTCAAAATTTTCATTTTTAACCCTCGTATTTTAATAGGACCAAAATTCACAATTTAATAAAACTTATAATTTTTATAAGTAAAAGTATGTTCGTTTTATACTCACCTCTACACCCGAGCACGTATGTTTCAGACCTTGATACTCAAAGCCCTTAATTTTCGGTCCTAAAACAACTTAGAAACAGAAGGAAATAAGTCTATAACTTAAAATAGATTAAATTAGAAAAAAATATTTTTTTTTAGCTCTCGCGGTCCGCTAAGACAGTCAAACAGTCAAAGTTCCAGTCAAAGTCCTAGTCAAAAGTCCTAGTCAAAGTCTCAGTCAAAATCCTAGTCAAAGTCCTAGTCAAATAGTCAATTCATCTTAAAACCTTACTTTATTGTGTTGACCAATTTTAAAGCCTAATTGAATCCAAAACTAGTATAAAAACCCATCTATGACCCATTACACTTTGCACCTCTAAATCGATTGTTCAATTCGATTAAACTCTCCCTCATACCTTTCTTCTAGAGTATATTACTTCTACATTTGAAGCTTTGATTATAAGCTCTTGTAATTGGCGAATTGGAAGCTTGATATTTTTTTCCTATTCGGTTTCTTTTCTTCAAAATTGGACTAGTTTCGTTGTTGAATCTTTGGATTGCTCGCATTTTCACGCCGCTTAGTCATCTAGTCATTTGGCGAAAGTGAGTATTTCCTATCCCCTTTTTACTTTTATACATTTTTGGGGTGATTCATGTACACTATTACAAATTTCAAATACAAGTTTACATTTTCACAATACAATTCTAGTACTATGTGCATTGCTTACCACGTGCTTTATGCTTAGACAATACATGTGGATTACATTTGTACTTAGTGAAATCATTAACATGGTACAAGCCGACCTTAACATTGGATAGCGCTATTGGATTGACAACCCGCCTAGGTTGATTCTCCCCCTTTTTCATCGGAGAATCCATGGTCATTGTTAAGTTATTATCCAATTATTTGGATAAGTACACCGCCGTTCATTTAGTACATTTATACAGTCACAGGATTGATTTCGCTCATTTGTATGATACATAGTTTACATAATTGCACTGTAGCTTTGCACTTGAATTGTATAACATTTTTCAACTTACTATATGTATTAAAATTAGGAATGCTCACCAACATTTCATATGTTGACAAAACTTATTTTGTACATGTTTCAGGTGCAGTTTGATCTTAGTTCCATAGCATTGGATTTTAGTACTTGCTTTTAATAATTTATTTCAATTTTCATGTTTTGTTCAGACTTTTGTATTTTTCTCATTTCATCCATGTAAGACAATTTAAATTATTCAATAATAGATTTACATTTTAGCATCATGTGCTTTTGAACAATCATCACTACGTGACACCTCGATGATTCCGCCATCGGTTGGGGTGTTACATATATATCTAGGGTTAGGATAATTTAAGAACTCATGTGATTTGCGAGAACCATATGAACTCTTTTAAGCCATTGATCTTGATGATCCAATGGTTGAGATCAAATGATGGGACATTTTTGTCTTGACATGTTTATTAAGTTTTATTAGTATTTTTTAATATAATAAAGTCAATGAAGGGATATCTATACTTTCCATAATAGGAGAAACGTGAGTGATGTCAAAAAGCTGATGTGTCAGCCGGAGAGACTGGCCACCAATGCGCGTATGATGCAAAAACTGACGTCACATTAAATAATAAAAAAATCCCGCTTGCCTGAACAGTGGTAATAATGTCACTTGCCTAACAGTGATTGTTAATAAATTAGTTAAATATTATCACTTGACACAATAGACTTTTGTATGACTGTTGGTTTTAAATTTGAGCTCCAAATTCAAATTCAAATTTCAAATTCGACACCCCATTACACAACTATATAAAGGTATCATGTGCATCTCTTTCTCCCAAATAATTTATAAATCTCTCAAATAATTTTTAAATCGTAACAGATGGTTCTCTCACATTTATGTTTACGTCGAAGCACTCGAGCATCAGGTAAAATAATTCTAATACATGTTATCAATAAGATTAAAATTTATCCATTTTGTTCTTCAATAACCTCAATGTTCTTCAGTAACCTCAATATTTTGTCTGCTCCATTAGCAACCAGAGCATTTACGTCGAAAAAGTTTTCGACTTTTGAAGATTCTTACAATCAAAGGAAAATATCAGTCTTGCCATTACGAACGGTTGTAGATTGGCAGACTTAAACTCAAGAGGGTATGTCTTTGCGTTTTTAAATTCATTTATTTGAGTGTTTAATACATGTTCATTTTGTTTTCTGATCAACCTTTGTGTTTGATTAATTTAAGTCATGTTTGATTAATGTTATTGTGAATATTTCTCCGTTAACAGATAGAGGCGTTAGCTTAAGCAATGAAGTGTTTTTCCAGATGGCATTAGGAAAGACATTGATTGCGATAATGCTTTTACGCCACTATGCTTATCTTTTGAAGAAGTCGTCTGCGTCTACTTCCGTTTTTGTGGTTCCCGCTGTTGTGCTTGTCAACAGGTATGTTTGTTAAATATCTTATTTCTTTACTTTGTTTTAACGGCCTGTAGTCGAAATCTAACTTTGAATGTTTTTTTTCTGTTCTGTTAGCAAGCAGAGTATGTGAGGAAGCACCTTGAGTATGTTGAGTATTCAAGGTTAATCTTTTGGAGATTAATAATGCTTCTATACATACAACACACAACTTCAACTATTCCTGCCAAGAAACAAACATATGTGTTGAAGACTCATGGGTGTATAAAGACATGTTATATTCAAAGTTGATTTTGATGTATTAGCAACATTAGTTTGAGGTTTCTGAAGAGTATTAAAAGATATATTAGAATTATTTTAGTAGTTGTTTGTAATATGTGTCTACGCTCAAGACATGTTTGTAAATAGCCTATGGTATAAATTCAAGTTGTATTCGATGACAGTTGTTTTGTGAACTTTTGTTTAACTTTTCGGAACATTGGATTACACTTATTGTCAAAGCATGTTTGTAAATCATCTATAGTATAAATTGAAGTTATATTCGTTGACAGTTGTTTTGTGAAGATCTCTCCAACTTTTGTGAATATTGTATTACAGCTACGGTAAAGACATGTTTGTAAATAGTTTTAGTTTAAAATGAATTTGTATTCGATCACAGTTGGTTTGTGAAGATCTGTTCAACTTTTTTGAAAATTGTATTACAGTTGTTTCATTACAGATTTTGCGATTTATAATAAATAATACAAATAAGTTCTAATAATTTTATTTTCGGAAACGTGTTTATCAATTTTGAACATTAACTTTGTTCAGTGGCAAATAATGACAGTTTTGAAAGCAAATATTGATATTGTTAATTTTTGTTAATTAATTAATTTATGTACGTGACATATTACAAATTCTAAGTGAAACTTTATTTGATGCAGCCGTTTTAACAACATTTGTTGGCAAATAATGACAGTTTTGAGAGCAAATCACACATTCTCTGTTTTTATTGTTACGATTCTGAACGTTTTGGCTTGAAAAACACTGAACACAACAATATACAAAAATTAAAAACAAAATGCAGTGTATTATAGTCATTAAATTTAAATTACAGATAAAACACTCTAGTAATGACTTAAAACACTCTACTTAATGTTCTTTGACATCGTGTTTTAACTTTTAAGCCTAAAAGACATTGTTTTCGGTTATTAATTGTTATGTTTGGTATTTTTCTAGGCAAAACAATCCAAAACATCATGAATACATCCAAAAAAATGATGCATACATATCAATTTTTAATCATTCTCACACTTCTCACAAAAACATATTTTCCTACAGGAACCGTACCATATATATTGGTACCTTTATTTTTTATGTTTTAAATTTGTATTTGATACATCTACGACACAAACATATATACCGGTCATAAACGAATAAGGGCATGTTTGGATAACTAACTCCTTTTCTCATTTTCTATCTCCTTTTCTGTTTTTTCAAAAAGTCACAGCGCTTTGTAACTTCTCCTTATCTCCTTTTCAAAGCACAAAAAAACTTGTTTTCAAAATATTATCCAAACACTATTTTCTCCTTATTAATTTTTTACGAAGTTAATAAGTTATTATGAGGGGAAATTAGGGATGTCAGGCTCGGGTTTGGGACGGGTTTAGATAATCTCAACCCCATACCCGATTAGGTATGCTTGTCCCAAACCTGTTGGGTTTGTATCGGGTAATTACCCGTCGAGTATTGGGTATGCCTACGGGTTTCAGGTAAACCTGTTAATTTTTAAAACTTACCCATTGGGTATATATGACTAAAAACCTGTCGGGTATCTATTGCGTAACTACTAACCAATACAGTTAGAATTATTAAATATGTATGTAAATGATTACAATGTATATATATAGAATACTTAAATCATATAATAAAAACACTAAAAGATATAGATAACAGATATCGTACACTAATTATTGGTGTTTTTAGCGGAAGATGCCAATCTAGATGGACAATTAGATATCTTATGCATACATATTTTAAAAAAGATATATAGAAAGTTCTATCGGGTAAACGGGTATAATTTATCCGGTAATCGGGTCGGGTAAACGGGTATGTCATCAAATCCTAACCCATCCCTAACCCGCAAAAAAATAAAAAACTAATCCCATACCCGGGCCCATACCAGATTACCTGACTCCAAATCCGTTCCAAATATGTCGGGTTTCGGGTTTACCCGAACATGCACTAAACTAAACACTGAGGGCCTTAACAAATTATTATTCGTTGATCATATCTCAATTATTTTCCTTTGGGCCTGACTTGTCATAACCCAAGCCCCATTGGTGGTCTTATCAAATTTCTAATGGAACATTTACGGATTCATATTATTGGATCAGTCTATATACTGGCCTCAAATTATGAAGATCATTTTTTGACTTTGTTTCAACCTAAATATTTATGCCATCGTTTAGCTTGATGATAAATGTTTTAAAAATATAGAAGATTTAGCAGAATTCGTTGGTCTTGCAACTAAAATATACATGCAGGGTTGTTCAAAGGCATCGTGGCGTAAATCTCGCTCGAAATCAACTCGTTTGCAAGCGATCCAATCTCAAGCAACCCAAATTATAGATGTCCTACTTTAATATTTTCAAACTACATAATTGGTAGAGTCCGCAAAAGGAATAAGAAATAAATGTCTTTATTGTCGGGCTACTGCATATTGGCGGTGAGCAACATAAGTGATTGTAATTGGTGTGAACCTGTGATTTTTATACCGTCGTGAATGTAAGTTTTGGGAACTCATTTATTCTTAAAACCGAATATTTTTATGTATTGAACTTGTTTTATGAGTTACACGACTTATTTTACATATTGAATTAATTTATAAATTATGTCCAAAAAATATTACTTTTATTGGAATTTGAATAAAAAGAGTTACTCGAGCTTTTTTACAAGCTGAGCTCTAGCTCAAAATTTGAGTTCCTTAAAATAAATAAGCCAAGCTGGCTTGTTTATTTTGAGCCACGCCTTAGCTAAAGCTAAATCAACTATGCTCACTCATTTAGTAACCCTAAATTAATGGCTAGGTGTAATATAGCCTTTTCTTTATGTTATCAACAGAATTTCTTGAAAACATATTTTCTCTAAATTCTCTACATTAGCTCATTTGTAGTTTTTTGTGTTTAAACATATCGTACGCATCTCTTTTTTATTTAGGCTCGTTATTAATTATGTTTCTTTGACCATTTAAATAAATACATTTTTTTTACATGATAAATACATGTAAATGAATTATGGATATAGCAATTTAAAAATGTGGAAGGCTAAAAATAGCATGGTAATGCACATGCATTGTTTGGTTGGCCACAAAAGGTGATATGGGGGTGGATTGGTGGATCCTGTTTTTATCTACTTTTTATATACAACTTCATATCATTTATACTAAAGGAGTAAAGGGATATACTTTTATATGCATGCTTTAGGATAATATCGAAGTTGTAATTTGTACTACGAAAATATTTTATCCATTTCATTAGTATCACGTACCCTATTTTCCTAACTATACTTATTGAATTGTATATATAATTAATCAACAACTGACGGTGCAATAGTGTGTGAACGCGTGGCATAGTCGTAATTTCGAGTACGAACACAGGGCAAAACGGTAGTTTTGCCTGTGCTTTACTAGTTACTAGTAGGAATGCCCGCGCGTTGCGGCGGGTGCATCTGTTTTGCCCTTTGTGCATTGTGTTTGTTGGTTATTCGTTATGTTAAAGTAGAAAACAACGATGTATAAAATATATGTTATCAAAAACTGAAACTCATAAGTATATCTTCTGAATATTTTAAATGGGTACATCACAATAGGTCGTACTATTCCTTACAACACCCTTAGATTGGCCCACGTCCTTCGGTGGGACCCTTTTATGTATCTCGAAGGCAGATAAGTATGCCATCGTAGAGCGGTACTTAGCGTAGTGAAGTGGCGTTGTATCTCTTAATGACCATAAGATTGTAGTGGAAGTGATATAATTACTAAAATGCAGTTTGTAGTGTGCAACATATTTCTATTATTTTAGGGCACCCGCGAGATGCAGCGGAGTCAATGATTTACATACATACTCTCGTTTTATGTTAGTTTGACAAGCGTGGTAACAAATATATTGGACCAAACAAATTAGTAATCAATATAGTTAAAACTACCAAATCGACTGATAAGAAATTGTCTTCTTTTGGATATGTAAACAATTGGTGACTTCGTGAGATCAGAAACTTAAATTCTATTCCTAGAAGCTTATAGTATCGGGGAAAACAAAAAACCATCGAGGAAGATGATGACGTTGCTCATGAAGTATCTCTACCATATTTGCTTGTAAAAAAGTCAAGCCTACATATATCGCTCACTTTAATGGGTTGAAACGTATCATGGGTTGGGTGTGTTGGCAAACTTCAAGCCTACATATTCATTTGTGTGCAGAAGTGTCACATCATACCATCCTGCAGCCACATAAATTTAAAAAGAAGATATAAATACATAATATATGATGTAATTTATTTAGTATAAACATTGAAAGATATGTAAGTTATGTATGTGAAGAGTCACCACATTATTTATGTACTAAATACATGACAACTATTTATAAGACTTTAACATTGATACAAACATAATAAAGACATGGAGGTTATGAATGTAAAGAGTCACCACATTATTGTTAATTTCCTCATCAATTTTATAATTATGTTTAAATTAATTTCTTCAACAATTTAATATTTAGGTAGAAAGACAATTTTACGCTCTAAATGACTTCAATAAGCATTGTACTATAAGCAATAAAGGTTGTATTTACTTAAATTTTGCGGGTATCCTTCACTGATGCTTTATAATATATAGTATAGAAGATAAAGATTCGGGTTGATTCATTAGCGTAAGCGTGAATTTATGGTGTTTTGATTTCTTATTTCTTAACACACAAATAGTTAAGTTTTTGTCTTCTTTTTATGCTAGTGTTTAATTTATTTTATTAATTAGAATTAGAACTTAAACAATATACAATTGCCGAAAGCAAAATAATATTGTGAACCACACTTCATACAACGTTTAACAAGAACATTAAATAGATAATCAAATACCTTAAAAGTCTTAGAACAAATATAGTTTACGTATAAAGTTATATATGAGCATGCATATATAGATTTATAGAGTTAACTATTCCATGGCGTTCAAGGAGACCATGTTGATTGAAATTGAGGAATGTCTCCATACCCTTCTCCAACCATCCTCTCCATCATCTGTCCTTCATGTCCATTTGTTCCCTGCAACATCAGGTTTCATCCTATGCAGTAAGTGGAAGTAATATTTATAATATATTAGAAACGTATTAGCAAATCTAGAATGTTATATTTATAATTTTGTCCGTTGTATCTAGTTAACAATATATATGATTCAAGATAAACAACTTCTTAACAAGGATAGTTAAGAAAGCCACATGTCACCTTCATAGGGGCCATATCATCCAATTCAGTAGAGTTGAGGTCAATAGGTCATAGAACATCCTGGCTTCTGAAAGCTTCATGAAGAGAAACTAAAAATGCACAAAGAAGAGAAAATCTGTACTAATTAATTTTGAAAAATATTTTCTCATCAATAATTTTGAATATTGTTTGTTTATTGTTTTAATTGTTAGCTGCACAATTAAATTACCTCAATTTGATTCTGCAACGATCCAACATAGTTGATTATTACATCCAACATCAATGGCATTCCCATTGTATATAGCAAATAACTAAATTTAAATGGAGCAAAAAATGATATATTATGAAGATAAATTTTTGTAATTGTCAAAGAAAATATGAACAAGTAGAAAAAAAAATGTATATATGTATATAAAGATTAACTCATATCTTTATACCTTGTAGCATCCGGGAACCATATCTTGCAAGCGTCTTAACTTCTCATTGATTTTTTTCTCTTCTCATCTAATGAAGACATAAATTTTTTGGACAAAAGAATGTTTCAAAGCATGAAATTAGCTCTAAGATTTTGTTTGGGGTTATGAAAAGACTATTAGCATTCAAGAAATTGATTATAATGAAGTATATATAATAATATAGATGGGGGGTTGAAAGGTCTCACATTTAAGATGCATCATAAGTTAAGTTGTATTTTGTGTTTTAAAAGTTGGACATAAGGGCATAATTGGGATAAGATTTTAGGATGTGAGGTATTGGATTATGTTAAATTTACTAATCTACCCTCCTAAGTGTCTTAATTGTCACAACTATGCCAATAATACCCTTAATTTTTTTGCTTAAATATGTTGTACATGTTGCTTCTTAAGTTGTACGGAGGTGAAAATGACTATGTTGTACATCACTCCTCCTTTATAATGTATTATAGATTATTATTTTTTAACATCCGAACTCATGTATCACAGATACCGTTGGTTTTTACATATATGTTTACCGCTTTAACTGAGCACACTTAACTATATATGGAATTACGATGAGATGCAGAGCCAATGCGGTCAAAATGTGTTGGTGATGTCTTAGGTGTATTCTTTATGAACTTACCATCTTTTATGTTTATATGACCAATGTGAGATTTGCCTTGATATTAATTTTTACGGCACTTACATGATAATTAATGATTGAGGTAAAATAGTAATAACTATTAAGCCATCAAAATCAAGTGTGTAATAACTAATGAATATATATATTAATAGCCCTTTTATCGTTTATTGGCCTAAGAATCACCTTGTTCATGGATAAAAACTTGCTTAGGTGTATAAAATTACATGTAACACTATACTTCACGTCTCCACGATACAAGATATACCTATCAATATCTAACTTTGTTTCTAAAGTAAATGAGTTCTAAAGTAGAATTCGGAAATCTTTCAAATACAAAGAATCCGGTTTTTGGTAAAGAGTTGAGCTTTATTTGCCCTATTAAAAAGTAGGTTTTGAATAATGTTTTTACATGAACAATAATATTTTATAAAGGGAATAAAACATATTACTTGTTTCATTAAAAAATAAAAAATCCCGAGGTTCATTTAAAGCTTACAAAGTAGTAGAAAGTATTGTTCTAAATTAAAATCTTAATGTACTACTTTACGAAACCTGTTTTTCATGTTTTTTTTTTTTTTTTTAACGGCTAGCGCAGTGGTCTCTTTTTTTTTGTTTTTAGGAGGGTCACTGACAACTGACGCAGACACGGTTCGAAGCGGTGGCAAAGCGTCATACTGGTTTGTGGGTAACTAATCCACCTAACTCCAGGCCTTGCCAAAGGTTGATGGGGCTGCCAGGAGTCGAACTAGTGACCTCGGACGAGGATGGGAACCCCTTAGGGAAAACTCACCCCCACCTCCCACCAGCTGAGCTGGAGATCATTGGCACCTGTTTTTCATGTTAACTTTATTTTTTTCATTGTTCTTATCAATAACTTAATCAAGTAAAATAAGAATTTTGCCCAAAATATAGAGAATTGTACGTAACCAGAATTTTATTATAAAGGTCTTTCTATTGTGTAGAGTATAATTATTTCTATAAAAGGCAACTGCTTTCTTTTTCTTAATTAGTACCGTCTATCTATTGTTTGAAGACAATTTATATATGTTAAAAATATTGATTTTGACCCATCAAATTAAAATTAAATTAAAGTAGTCATTTTAAGATGTTAGATAATGAAAGTTAATTACAAAAGATCGGCAAACAAAGAAGAAGATCAATTATAGTTTGTGACTAATTTATTTAAAGACCAGAAATAGTTATAAAATAGGATTCATAGTATGTTAGACTACATCCAAATTCGTGAGTAGCCACATGTTTCGTTATACGTCATACCACATTCATCTTGTGAGATTTAATGATTCTGTTCCTAATGATTGATACTTTTATTTGTACATCATCCATATAAAATCTGCAAGTAAATGGAATATGGGGTTTCATTTGTCTTGATTAACATTTTAACTAGAATCCGAGGGTGTTTGGCTCTCCTTATTTCCACCTCCTTATAACTTATGACTTTTCTAAAAAAGTCATAAGTTATTTTTAAAGTGTTTAAGTGATGGTTTGAAAATGACTTTTTGGTTTTGAAAGCATGTTTGGCTCTCCCTCTCCTTTACTCCTTGTGACTTTTTCCACCTCAAAAGTTTCTTAATCTCGTAAGTAAAAAATTGTGACTTATGACTTTTTCCTTCATTTCTCCTTTTCAAAGTACAAATTCTTTTACAAGTTCATTTTCAAACAATTACCCAAACACTTTTGTTTTAACTTTTGACTTATTGAATAAGTCATAAGTTAAAAGGAGGGGGGAAATGGACAGCCAAACACCTGAGGTGGAAAGGAGATAAAAAGGTGGAAAAAGAGATAAATAATAAGTTATAAGTTCATACAAACATGCCCTTAGTTTTACCTTTTAGGTAGAAAACTACAAGATATAAACACTTGAAACTTTTGTTTAGATGTGATGTAGAGAGCGGTTATTAAACTTGTACTTTACTTTCTTTCAAGCTCTCATCACACCATCCAAAGTCCAAACTATATACAATGTTAACGTCTTGCAATTTTTAACTTAAAACTACCGCACACCCACACACTATATATATTATGTTTCACTGATGATCCATCACAAATGATGGATGGTGATTATCATTCTTTAAACCTATAGGACTCGCTTATCCAACCTATATTTAGATCGAATTCAAAGTTGCAAAGTAAAACTCTCATATGAACAATTAAGATTAGGATTAATTAGCAAGTCGTATTGACTTGTTACAAAAATAGGTTGGATTTCGAAGCCCTGCAAACATGCATATTCAAATATCAAGGTGCAATCAAGAGAAAATCACCAAAATAGTCATTGTTGACAAAATAAAATAAAATATAGACATATATCATATTCATATTTTTCCGAAGTAGGAAAATAGCAGCCAGTTGCCTCAAAAAGGTGCAATTTTAATCGTCATGTTTCAGGCTCATCAAAAAAGTGTAGGCTAAATCTTTACCGTCTCAGTGTCTCATTATAGGCTTAATCCTAGTCATCTCTTTCAGAAGAGTTAATGTCACAGCTTCTGATTGGTACAAATGAAGCTGATTACTTTGAAAAAGTCTATAACGTATAAAGTATATCTATATTGAAAATCTTTTAGTCAAAATGACTATTTTTGTAATTATACATGAACTCAATCCACATAAATGTCACAAATCGTTACCTAGTTTTTTGAACTTTATTAACACCGGAATCACACAAACTAGAATTTTTTACTCATTTGTTAACAATGGAATCACACAAACTTGCATAGTTTTTGTACGTGTTTACATTACTAGATGGAGCATGATGTCATTTAGTTGACGAATTAGGCATAAAGAATTAGGCATGCATGTGATGTGACATTTTACATAGGCATATATATATATATATATAGGGGGCAGTTATTCTACAAAAATAGAGAATCGTGCGAAGCGTGCGAAGGATATTTGTACATGATAATTACGTAATGATAATTACGTAATGTTTTTTATGTTCATGAAATCATTACGTAATTATCATTACGTAATTATCACGCATTTGTACATGATAATTACGTAATGATAATTACGTAATGTTTTTTATGTTCATGAAGGCATTACGTAATTATCATTACGTAATTGTCATGCATTTGTGCATGATAATTACGTAATGATAATTACGTAATGTTTTTGTATGTTCATGAAGGGATTACGTAATTATCATTACGTAATTATCATGTACAAACTGATCCTTCGCACGCTTCGCACGTTTATATTACTTTGTATTTGATCCTGCCCCTATATATATATATATATATAGGTTTAGGATCATGTGAAAAACTTAATTTGTGTGAGAAGTGTGAGAACCAATAACATGAAGGCATATTATATTACATAAAAGGGTAAGATTGTAAATTGGCTTAATAATCTTATTCTTGTTTTCACATCCTCTACATTATTTTACAGATTTTTTGTTAACATTCAACACAATATCATTCATTCTCTGTATTATTCACGATTATATTGGTATGTTTTATTCGAATCAATTCATATTAATGTGTTTTATATTTTTTTCAAAACTGTTCGTACTGTGTTTTAGTTTTTATATTAAGATACATATCATCGTTTTTTAATGTAGTATAGTGTTTAACGAAACAGCAGTGTTTTTATGTTTTTTGTGATTTTTACAGCAGTGTAGTATAGTGTTTTACGAAACAGCAGTGTTTTTATGTTTTTTGTGATTTTACAGCAGTGTAGTATAGTGTTTTACGATACAGCAGTGTAGTATAGTGTTTTTACGATACAGCAGTGTAGTATAGTGTTTTACGATACAACAGTGTTTTCTTAGTCTTTTTTTTATCTGTAATTATTGATGAGAGAGAGGAGGAAAGGGAGAGAATCATAATAAATAGGAGGAGAGAGGTGAGAGATGAGTTTTTAATGATGCAATTAATTAGAGTGTGTATTTTACTATCTTACCCTTAATGGTATAATCAAATAATAAAATTATAATATTAATTACAAAAATGGCATCCAATTAATCCACACCATAGATTAAGATGATCTAATGGTCCAAAACACTTCTTACCCTTCTCACACAAAACACACTTTGCACAGGATCTCGACCCTATATATATATATATATATATATATATATATATATATATATATATATATATATATATATAGGGAATGGATAGTTTGAGAACTCACTTAAGTTGTGAGAACCATAGGAACTCTTTTGGACCATTGATTTTGATGATCTAATGGTTGAGATTAAAAGATGGGAATTTTGTCTTAACTTGATTAATATGTATTTTTTTAATCCATTAAAGTAGTTTCAAGGGTATTTAAGTAAAAACCTAGGGGAGAGAAACAATTAATATAATTATTGTTTAAATTTTTATTCCATTATTTAATTAAACAATTAACTTACTAAAAAAACAAATTTAACATTTTGTCATATTTTTAAAAACATTTATTTTTTTAAAATTTATTATTATTATTATTATTATTATTTAGTTATTAAAAAATTATTTTTTAAAAACTTTATTTTATTTTTTAATTAATTTACATTTTTTTAAACTTTCATGTTTTTTGTGTGATTTACACCAGTGTAAATATACCATACACAAAGTTTTACAAAAATTACGCTGGTGTAAAAAAATAAACAAACATATAATGAGGATGATTTACGCTGGTGTAATTATTTACACCAGTGTAAATCTACCATACACAGAACTTATACAAAATTACGCTGGTGTAAAAAACTAAACAAACATATAATGAGGATCATTTACGCTGTTGTAATTATTTACACCAGTGTAAAATCTGCCATACACAAAACTTCTCCAAAAAATTGTATATTACATCTGTGTAAAAAACCAAAACAATCATCTATACATTCGTATTTACATCAGTGTAAACGTCCCACAAAACATCAACAAAATTTGTATATAAAAAAACATCTATAAAAAAAACATCATCATCATTTCTTCAAAAAACCATCATCTTCTTCTTCACATTATTATCTTCACAAAAAACACTAGTGTAAAAACGAAAGAAAAGCATCTATACATTCTTATTACACCAGTGTAAACTAGCATACCAAAACAAACATCCATACATTATGTAAAAAATATAGAGTACCATCCATAACATTGTATTACACCACTGTAAATGCTCACAAAAACATCACCACAAAAATGGTATTACATCAGTGTAAAACACAAACCAAAAACATTTATAAAATTCATACCAAACATAAATCAAAAGGTTTTGCAAAAAAATTGTTTTATTTACCTTACAAAAAAAAAAAAAAAAAAAAAAAACCACAAATCCTTCATCTGCAAAAAAAAACTTCTTCATCATCAACACATCATCATATACAACAAAAACATAACAACAACAATAATAATAATGATAATAATAATAATAATAATTAAAAAATAAAAAACAAAAAACCTGTTCGTCATCTTCAAACAGAATACGACCGGGAAACCCCTGCTCGTCGTCTTCATCGACCACCTCCACACACATCGGAACCGCCAAAAACGACCCCCACCATCGTCTTCATCGAACATCAAACCACCACCATCGTCTTCGTCAGATCCCACCACGTTTCAGATCCCAAAAAAACGTTTCAGATCCCAAAAAAAAACCACGAAACCACCACCAAAAAGCCACGAACCACCACCCCATCACCATCCAAACCACCGTCATCGAACCACCAGCCCCCTCCCCGTTCAGATCCCCCCAAAAACCCCCACGAACCACCGCCTCAAAAACCCCACCCCCTCGTCGTCTATGTAGAGAGAGAAAGAGAGAGAGAGAAACGTGAATGAGAGAGAGAGATAGAGAGAGAGAGACGTGAGTGAGAAAGAAGAGAGAGAGAGAGAGCCTGATAGAGAGAGAGAGGTGTGAGAGAAGAGAGAGAGGTGTGAGAGAAGATGAGTGTGTGTGTGTTTGTTTAAAAAAAAAACAGATTATAAATCTGTTGACAAGGGGTAGGGTGGGGTTGGGGTTGGGTTAAATTACTATCATGCCCTTGATTAAACATCCATAAAGACTATGTTGCCCTTGATTAAACAAATGCAAAAAAATACAAGATTGATGATGTGGCAGTTGGTGATTGGTCCATTGGAGTTCTCAAGTTCTCGCAACTGGGATGAGTTCTCAAATGATCCCATTCCTATATATATATAGGGTGAGGATCCTGTATAAAGGGTGTTTTTTGTGAGAAGGGTAAGAAGAGTTTTGAGCCGTTGGATTGTTTAATGAATGGTTAAGATTGATCAATGTCAAAATTGTAATAATTGTTTTAATTTCATTTGACTTATTTGACTAACTAGGGATATAAACGTAATTGTGTGTCTTTAAAAATGGAAATCCCTTAAATGACATTTAATATCACATTAGAATCATGGATCCACCCTTTAATTTCATACGAAAATAAAATTAGATCTGTAGGAAAAATTAGATGGGTTTCAACTTACAACAAGTATTACGATTCATGTTGTTGAAATCAGGTATTTTCATATCAGTGTGTTTTATTTTCAAAGTCATAGTGATACGTAATGATTGTATTGCGATTCAAGTCATGGTGTTATGTCGTTTGGTCAAACAAATTGTTTGAATCTGGTATTTTCATTCAGTGTATTTTATCTTCATCTAGAAGCATTTTTATTATATTCAGATCAGTGTGTTTTATTTTCACGGTGATTGTATAAGTGTGTTATATTTTATACACCTTAGAATTTGTGATTTATAAAACACCATGTTTGACTAACACACACCATTCACTTGAATATAGCAAAACACCACATGTCATGTAAAAAACAAATCTAGCTTATATATAAAACACAACACTTTGATTATTAAACACAATGTTTGCATAGATTTGGATTTTTGACTGAATTGTTTATGAGTGTTTATTCCTAAACATGTAATCATAAAAATGTCATAAAAACTGGAAAGAAAACTCCCAAATTAATTAATGCATGATAACTTCCATAATTGAATAATATTGACTAATGATAAAATTACACTAATACCCTCTATGATAGATTTTAATTAATGCCACATGTCACCTTATTAGTCCTTCTTATCCTTCTCACAAAAAACACACTTTGTATAGGAACCTCTACCTATATATATATATATATATATACTATTTATACTTATGTACATCAAATATCTATATCTATATTTATATCTATATATATAATAAACCAAAGCATTTTTTATGACATGTCATAATATTATGTAATCTCTCTTTTGAAAGATGGCACATAGGATGTGATGTGACAACTCTAAACCAATTAAAAAAATTGAATAAATATGGTTTAAATATGATTTAATATAATCTATTAAATACCTATTCTACTAAATGTAAATATTAAAACTTTATTATTTTCTCTATCATGTTTCTCTCATAACTTTTAAATGTTAATATCTTTTATATACGAGATTTTTTACAGGAAAAAAATTACACCAAATTAACGAGTGTTTTATTATCATTCCAACGAGTACCATAATGCTATATTAAAAACGGAGAAAAAAACGACTATTTTTTTGTAACCCGACAGGTATTGTGTCAGACTTGAAATTAGTTTAAAAAAATTTGTGGGTTTGGGTCGGACCTCGGATTAGGTGATACCCGACCCAATTACCCTTTTTTTATATTAGAATATGATAACTTATGACAGAGATTTGTTTATAATAATAATAATAATAATAATAATAATAATAATATTCATTAATCATATATTGGCAGATGCCATTTTTATATATTAGATACTTATAATTATAATTTTATTCACTTTACTTAGAATTCTCAACCCGGGATGCTCCCGGGGTATAAACTAGTATTGTGTTAAAAAAAATTCGAAGATACCTCTTTTTCTTTCCTACAAGCAAATGATTTCAATTTATGAGTTGAAAGTTCATATGTTATTGGTTCATGATAAGAAAACTACATACGATATTTTGATTGTTTTCCATTTTTTCTGTTTAAAATACATTAAAAATAACAAAATCAAACCATAAATTTCTATAAATTCAAAATTTTCTACAATTTATAGATGCATGTGTCATTGATGTTGAATGAATCTTGATTATATCGTCCAGTATACCAATCATCCATATAAAACCATTCGAATTTATGGCTACATATTGACAATAATCAAGTCTAACCATATTTTTTTCAGACGAAATCTAAAGCTTGTATTTGCTATAGACATCAATACTCGTTTATATTTAATAGGGAAGAGATAACGTATAAAGCTTTTTAACGTAACAAGCGTAAGAAGCAATCTCAGCCATTAGATTAACAAGATGTCTGGATGCAGATTAAAAACCCTGATCATACTTGGGTTAAACTAACCAAGGGTAAATTATGAAAAACCGTCTATTTTTTTTCAAATCGTAACAACAAAAATCAATCGAAACAAAAAATTTCAACAATTGAAAATCGTTTAAACCAATCTGAATGATTACACAATCAAAATAACAAAAAACATTCCATTACAATGAACGAAAACGAAAAAAAATATAAAAACAGAGATTTACACTGGAAAGATTTAATCATACGAAAAACCATACAAATTATGAATAAACGCTCGTAATAGTTGTCAAATACTTTCGATTTTGTTTCAATAAGTATGATTAAACATAAAAATTAGGTTAAAAAAAGTTGCAGAGGAAGAAAATGAAGTTGGTGAAACCAAAGACTTTTAAACGCACTAACAAATTTTAAATGCACTCATTAAAAAGTTTGGAAGCACTCATTAAAATGTTTGGAAGCACTCATTGAAAATTTAGAAGCACTCATTAAAAAGTTTGAAAGCACTCACTGAACATTTAGAAGCACTCATTAAAAAGTTTGGAAGCACTCACTGAATATTTAGAAGCACTCATTAAAAAGTTTGGAAGCACTCACTGAAAATTTAGAAGCACTCATTAAAAAATTTGGAAGCACCCACTGAACATTTAGAAGCACTCATTAAAAAGTTTGGAAGCACTCACTGAACATTAGAAGCACTCATTAAAAAGTTTGGAAACACTCACTGAACATTTAGAAGCACTCATTAAAAAGTTTGGAATCACTCACTGAACATTTAGAAGCACTCATTAAAAAGTTTGGAAGCACTCATTGAAAATTTAGAAGCACTCATTAAAAATTTGGAAGCACTCATTGAAAATTTGGACGCACACATTATTTCTTTAAACACACCTTTTATTCTTTAAACGCACTCGTCAAATTGCAACTGAAGATATTTGATAGTTTCTCCACCTTTACCAATAATCACACCTACCCTAAACACTTCCAAATTCACATTTATATATACTTAGATGGTTCAGGATCCCTTAAACCATCTAAGACAAATATGGAGAATGTGTTCCATCTTCTCTTTCATCAACTCCAAAACAACCCTCTGAGATCAAACCCAAAGCCATGATAGAAGCTTCTGTGAGCAATGGGCACATAACTTGGAGGGTTGGAATGATCAATCCGTGCTTCCTGAGCGAATTGGATCTATATTTTGCAAGCCATGAAATAATTTGCAAAAAAAAAAAAAAAAAAAAAAAATCAAGATCCTGCTCGTGATATTTCAATTCAGGTGTGGATCGAAGAAAGGATATCGTGACTGAGTTGTTGATGGATTGTGAGTGGCGGTGATGTCGTTATTGTCACCATCGTTGTGCACCGAATCGTTGTGGTATGATCTTCCATTACTTTTTGATTAATCATACGATTTAGGGTTTGTGAAGTGTGGGTATGTGCAGTGGTGATGGAAAGTTGCAGTGATAATTGTGAAAGTGGGAGGGTGTGTTATAGTTTAATTATGGTTAGGTTAAATTGACATGTGGCAAGTTCCAGTGGCTTTTACACTTTTTATGTTAAGGATACTTTGTATCCTATACAGGGGCGGACATAGAGCTTAAGGAGGGGTCGCGGACGTTGCGGCTCAACTTCGCGTGCGTAGTGGAAAATTTGTTTTTTTTTTTTACGAAATTTGAAAAACGTTGCTACTAAAATGAAAAACGTTACTACTAATTTTGTAGCCTAGATCCGCCACTGATCCTATACTTTCTCTATTTAATAACCATACCATTTAGTTTCTTAGTGAAAAATCAAGTTTCTTAAATTGTAACCGAGTTGTTCCAAGTAACTCCATTGTTTTAGTAGTCGGTCTACATAAAAAGTTTGTAAAATGCATTAGGGCTGGCATTAGGTAACCTGTATAAGACACGATTAGACTTGTTAACTGAAAATTACACTATGTCATTTTTTACTTTTTTAAAAATAATTAGAATTAAGAGGCAAATATCCATCATTTCTCTTTTTTGGTACATAAAACGTATAACTGTGTTATAAACATGGGATGTAAAGTAGTTAAACGAGTCGTGTTCATGTTTATAACTTGTGTGGTTCGCGTCGTCAGAAACCTGTTAAACCTGTTAAGACACGATCTGCAGCCCTAAATACATAAAGCATAGACACAAAAGTGTCTTTGATTTATTGATTTCCGTTTTATGCGCTACATATATTCGTGACCGGTAAGACGCTAACATATGAATAGTCATTGTCGAATACGAATTCAATTTATGAATGATTTTTCAACTGAATGT
Organism: Ambrosia trifida; assembly: GCA_028751855.1. Classification (NCBI taxonomy): domain Eukaryota; kingdom Viridiplantae; phylum Streptophyta; class Magnoliopsida; order Asterales; family Asteraceae; genus Ambrosia; species Ambrosia trifida. Next base: position 130,020,538 of record CM054129.1, read on the forward strand.
ATATATACTTGGGGAATTTGTTCTCATCCCAAAGCTCCAAAAGTTATGAATAATACATGTAACAGTGTATGTTTTGGAAATCTGGAATATTATGAATAGTAGTGTAATTAAAGTCTTGTTATGTATATTGTATTGGGGATACAATAACGTAGCATGCTTCATGTTAAGTGCGTGTGCATCACGGAAACAAATATATCGTCAATATCTGTATATAGCTGTAAAGACGGTACACTAAAAAATATGCATTGAAGAATTTATGCCTAGCTTAATTTGAGGTTAACTAGTTGGTATACATTTGAAGTGTGAGGACTCGTGGTTTTCACTATGCATGATCGTACTCCAATGTGAGAATAATTATTTGTTAGATGAGTTTTAATTTATGATACGTTTGGTTGATAAAAGAATTATGTTTAAATTGTAATTTTATTAAAAGAAGTTGAATGTAGTGATGGTGAAGATAGTGGTGGTGGGGTTGCGGTGAGTGATGGTGGTGGAGGGGGAAGATTCCAATCCTGATGGAGTTTATATTTGAAAGAATTATTTTAGTTTCTGCTTCATTTATTGGCCAGCCACATGTTGGGTAATCGAGTTTGTTTACGGGCCAGCAAGAGAATAGGTCATCAAATAGCTTTTGGCCGTGGTTTCATGGAAGACTTGGTATAGGTTTTACTGAGTAAATTGGAGATTGGATATGAGTCAGTGTGTTGACCGAATAATATGGTTTAGTGGCTAGTTTTTAGCTGTTTTATATTTATTTATGTTGCTTCTTGTAGGCTATTTAAAGGTCATTTATTTATTGAATAATAGTGCAGTCTTTGAACTTTACATATAGTATACATACGTAGGTGTTGTGTGTGTGAGTTTTGGGGGCTAATCCAACACCACACACTGTATCTCTTAATTTGTTGGTTAGCTCTGAAACAACATGAATCCGAAAATTTACACGGCTTTGAACACGACGCATACCTGAAATTTGTATCAGGCATGCGAACTCGAACAATACATGAATGTTCTTGAGTTGACGCGAACACGACCTATTTTAACCTGATTTTTTTTATGTTTATTTGGCATATTAATGATCTAAACTTACATTTTTACAACATAAAAATTAAATATAAATATATCCGTATACATATTGCATTAAGCATACGAGTTTATGCCAGTTTATCTTTTAGTTTTAAATATGGACATAAAATACCTAACAGTTTAGTTTATGACATAAAACACGTATTAAAAAATAATTGGGTTAAACGGATCAACATGTGAACCAGTTGGGTGACATGGACACGACATGTTTGACTAAACGTGTTATTAGATTCGACCCGAAAATGACCCAAACTTATTTTTACGAAACCAAACCCATGAAATTTGTGTTAGGTTCATATTGTGTCGGAAATTCACACCTTAATGTGAACTATTTATCGATCATGACCTCAAATTCAACTAATTTTAACATAAAACGAGGAAAATGCAAAACTTATGCCAGATATAATCGTAAACTAGCACTTCTTTTTATTCAAAAGGCTAGAATGCTAGATTCCTACATTATTGGCAAAAGGCAACTAATAACCCTTATCTTTGATTGACATGTGATAAGCTTTTGTTCAAAAAAGAGGGTAAAGAGAGGACAAGTAATGAGTTCATTTTATGTTGCTTTTACTATTGCATGGCAAAGCAATAGTAATGGTTATACCTTTAATGCATAGTATATATACAAGACATTCTTTATGTTAATTAAGTAACTTGGTTTTTTAATCATTTTGTTAAGAAGCGTATCACAAGAGAGAATTTGTGTGTTTACCTCATGTGCATGTATTTCTAGTACTGTGACATATTTACCAATGAATTGATAGAACTAAAGACGAAGTATAATGCATCGGTCGTAGTACCATGTGTCCATGCATGACCAAATCAACATTTCAAAACGTAGATCATACTACTTGGAGCGCATGGTGTATAATGCATCATCAATAATCATGTTGCCTTATCTGTGTTTGAGTTAAAATCCTAAATATATACGAACATTTATTGTTTATTAGTGTTTTATTAATGCAATATATATTTTTTTACAACAAAGTAGCATGTGATTGGGCAGCAAGTTGCGTCAAAACTCCTTTTGAATAGTATTTATCCAATTAAATACTAAGTTTAAAAAAATCAAAACAAAATAAAATAAAATATAACTTTCGGGTTAAACGGGGTAGTATCCGTGTTAGCCCACAAATATTGGTGTAGTGTTAGATTTAATGTATCTTGTATGATTTATAGGTTAGTGTCAAGTTTTTCGGTTAGTGTGGGTTTCCACTCGCCAACTTTCAAACACCATGTACCTATTTAACACACCCAAGTGACCAAGTCTAAGATGTTAAGAAAGTGTATGAGGATATTCAAGAGTGTTAAGAACTTCCAGTGATTCTTATGATCATGAATGATGATATATAAGGATTGTTGTTGTTAAGAATTGTTTGTGGATAAGAGTTGAGAGTCAAAACAACCTCAATACACATTTTCTTGTGTTTACGTTTTAAGGTTTAGTTGATATAATGTTGAAAGCAAAGGCCCCGTTTTTTTCAAAAATAAAAAGTTATATGATAGTTAAAAACCCTTTACATAATTACCATACCGTGTATATATGAATATACATGACTCAAAGTTTCAAACTTAAATACTTTGAACTTTTGTCTGCTTCTCTTTTAAAAAATAAAAAATAAAAAAATTTTAAAAAAATACTTTGAA